>JAQPPZ010001420.1:2292792-3530585 GCA_028583015.1 Wollemia nobilis
TTTTGGCTATAATTACTCACACTTGTTGATGCACTTATTTTCTAGATCATGCTTGCACTTGCTACTGTACTTACTTCCAGCTCATTCTCGCACTCGTCGTTACACTTACTTCTAGCTCATGCTCATCACTGCAATTAATCCTAGATCACACTCATACTCATTGCTGCACTTACTCCCAGTTCACACTCACACTTGCTACTCAATTGCTTCTTTATATATTATTCATCCTCAATATTTATTTCATTTGGGGTTATAATATTTTTTATTGAAGAACACAAGCTTATATTGAGAGGGGGGTGAATAGTATAAGACCACTTTTTACTTTTCTTTCCCAATCAATATTATGCAATATATCAATGGCAATATCAATAGCAGTAATAAAATCAATGCATAAATCACCATACACAATAGAGACATCAATTTAATGTGGTTCACCCAATATGGGCTACTCCACAGAGAAACTATTTCACTAAAATTTTCTCAACAAATATCTTGGGAAATCTTTCCATATTACAATATTTATGGACCTTTGTCCAAAGGAGACACCAATACCCTAATCAAGTTCATGGATATCTATCCATAGGAGAACTATTTATCCTCTGCTCTAGCTAGTGATCTTCTAGAAGAGCTATTGCCTCCACTACACTAGCTCATGGATCTCTACCCACTGAAGACTCCTATCCTCACTCAAAAGACCTATCCTCACTACCCTGGCTAATGGAACTCTATCCACTAGAGACTATCATCCTTTATACTCTGTCACATCTAAATATTACTCTTATTAGAAACTGAATCATTAGTTTGCTCTTGATATTCCTGGAAGATATATAAGGTTACATAAACTCCGTTGAGGCAGTTTGAACCAAGTTGGGTGGTTCATAAACTGAATAAAGAAAACTACGTACCACTCCTATAATGTTGTTAACATAGTTAATGTAATACAAAATATTCTAACATCCCCCCTTATTACATTAATGTTGACTACACATAGCATTGCGGAACAATTCAAATTTGACTCGAGCAAGCGCTTTGGTGAAGATGTCCGCTATTTGCTCATTTGTGGGAATGTAGTGGAGCTGGATATGATGCTTTGGAACCTCATCTCGAATGAAATGACACCTAGTGTCAATGTGTTTGGTGCGATCATGAAAGATAGGATTCTTGACAAGATTCATAACACCTTGATTGTCGCAAAATAAATGTAAAGGAAGTTTCTTTGGAAGGCCCATATTTGTGAGGATGCGACGTAACCATATGATCTTGCAGACTGCTCCACTAGCTGCTCGATATTCTGCCTCAGTAGAAGAGATAGCAACAACATGTTGCTTCTTGCTATGCCAAGAGACAGGACCAGATCCAAGGTGAAAAATGTAACCTGCAGTTGATTTTCGGTCGTCTATGGATCCAGCATAATCAGAGTCCGTGTACCCTTGAAGATAGAACTTGTTGTTCTTTTTGTATTCCAGGCCGATATATGTTGTACCACGGACATAGTGAAGAACTCTCTTTGCTGCTTTCCAGTGGCTAACTTTAGGATCTTGCATGAATCGTGAAAGATAACCCACAACAAAACTAAGATCTGGCCTGGTGTTTGTGAGATAGATGAGACTCCCAATCAGCTGACGATAGAGAGTACTATCTATTTTAGGAGATTCATCGAATCGGGATAACTTAAGTCCTGCTTCCATTGGTGTGGCTTTGGGCTTGCAATCAGTCATCCGATACTTATCAATTAGGGTCTTGGCATATTTCTTTTGAGTAACTTGTATGCAATGCTTGTATTGAGTTACTTCTAGACCAAGACAATAGTGGAGAAGTCCAAGATCTGTCATTTCAAAAGAGGTATTGAGATCTTTCTTTACTGTTTTGATCATACTCTCTGAACTGCCTGTTATGATCAGATCATCCACATATAGTACTAGAATTACTATGTTAGAACCATTGTTCTTGATATATAGATTAGGATCTGCAGGACTTCTTCTAAACCCATGTTGCACTAGGTGACTATCAATTTTGATATACCAAGCTCGAGGAGCTTGTTTAAGTCCATATAGAGATTTGATCAGCTTACAGACTTTATGTTCTTGCCCTTTAACTACAAAACCTTCAGGTTGAGTCATATAGACTTCTTCTTGTAGGTCACCATTTAAGAAAGCACTCTTTACATCCATCTGATGTAGCTGCCAACCAAATTGAGCTGCCATTGCACACAGAACTCGAATAGTGGTCATTTTAGCAGTAGGAGCAAATGTCTCTTCATAGTCTATGCCTTCTCTTTGTGCATAGCCCTTTGCAACAAGTCGGGCTTTATATTTATCTATTGCACCATTTGCCTTATATTTGATCTTGAATACCCATTTGCAACCAATGGGTTTCTTTCCTGAAGGCAAATTCACTAACTTCCAAGTTTGATTTTTCATTAGAGATGTATGTTCTGCATCCATAGCAGTTTTCCATTGATCTTTGTTGAGTGCATCTGAGACTGATGTGGGTTCTTTTTCATCTAGTATTGTCAGATAGACTTTTTCATCTTCCATATCTATATCCTCATCTTCTTCTACATTCACAGATAAATCATCAAAATGTTGACAAAGGTCATCAACATCTGTTACTGATGTTGCATCATCTGCTCTTTTGTGTTGAGTCATACTGTGAGTAGAGGGTCGATCTAGAGTTAGATCTGGAAGTGATGTCAGTTTTGAATCTTGCAATGTACTAGTATACCATTTAGGAACCTTCTTCTGAGGAGGTGCTGCTTCTTTCTTAGGTTCATCTTCCTTAAGGTATACAAATGTGTTATTTGATGTGAAAGTTTCATCAAATACTACATCTCTGCTGATATGTGTTTTCTTGGTTATAGGATCAATCAACCGATATCCTTTTGAATACTCATCATAACCAAGAAATATACATTTTTGAGTTTTCTCATCTAGTTTCCTTCTTTTCTGTTTAGGAATATGCATGAAAGCTTGGCATCCAAAAACTTTTAGATGAGAAATTGAGGGTTTCTTACCACTCCAGGCTTCTTGTGGAGTTTTTCCTTGTAGAGCCCTTGTAGGTGCTCTATTTAGTAGGTAAGATGTTGTGTTTACTTCTTCTACCCAGTATTGTTTTTCTAAGTTTGCTCCTTTTAACATACACCGACTCATTTCTACTATGGAGCGATTTTTCCTTTCTGCAACTCCATTTTGCTGCGGTGTATATGCTGTAGTGAGTTGTCTCTTGATCCCATGTTTTTCCAAAAATGCTGAAAATTCCTTGGAAGTGTATTCCCCCCCTCGATCTGAGCGGAGGGTTTTGATGGAACAACTTGTTTCCTTCTCAACTTGTCTCTTGAACTGACGAAAGTAGAGAAGAGCTTCTGACTTGAGTGCAAGGAAGGAGACCCATATTTTGCGGGAGTAGTCATCAACAAATAGCTGAAAATACCTCTTTCCACCATGACTGGTTGGGAAAGGACCGCACAGATCTGCGTGGATTAACTCCAAGGGTTTCTTAGAGCGAGAAGAACTTGTCTCAAATGGAACTCGATGTTGTTTCCCTGCTAGACAATATGAGCATACTGGGAGAACGGATGAAAGCTGAGGAAGCCCTTTGACCATGTCATATTTGCTTAATTCGAGTAAATACCCGGAACTGAGGTGCCCGTATCTTTTATGCCATAAGGAAGTAGCTTCTATTGTAGTGGCAATGAGGGCAGTATGGGATGTAGAAACTGTATCCAAGATGAATAATCCATGTTTGTAGGAGCCAGTGGCAATGTTTTGACCTTGGTGACTGATGAAACATCTCTTTTTTCCTTTTTCAACTTGAAAAACAACATCCATATTTCTATCTAGCATCTGTGGAACAGATAATAGATTGTTGGCAAGGCCAGGAACATAGAGAACTTTCTCTATGTCACAGTCACCATCAGGGAGAGTGACCGTAACATCCCCTTCACCTTGTACTTGATAGACCTGATTGTCTGCAATAGTGACAGGTTTGCCTTCTCTTGCGTGAAAGGTTTGAAACCAGGACTTGTTCCCAGTCATATGTTTGCTTGCTCCAGAATCAATATACCATACAACATCTGATTTGGAAGAGGCAGTATGGGTCATGAGCACCTTGTGTGCTCTTTCGGAGTCATTATCTGAAGATGAATTAGAATCATCTGAATGGGAATCTGCATAAGCAACATGACCCTTTTGTTGTTTGCGATGCTGGGGATATTTCTGCTTCCCCTGGCCTTTCTTCTTTTGTGAGGGATCATTCTGTTGTTTGTTTTTGAACCAACACCTGTTGGTATCATGATTGTTCATATCACAGATCTTGCAATATTTATCTCGCTGGAGATTGGGCTTGCCTTTGCCTTTGGAAGAAGACCCTCCCTTCTGCAACTGTCCTTGCTTGTGACCCTTTTGATGGGTGGAAAGAGCAGTGGCAGGTTCCTCATCTTTCTGTACTTGATTGGCTTCTTCAGTTTGAAGCAAATTAACCAATTCAACAAAAGTTAATTTTCTGCCAGAAACATTGAGTGAAGTGATAAAACTTTTGTAAGATGGTGGGAGTGCCCTCAAAATAACAGATGTCAAAAGATCATCATCTATGGGTTTTCCCATAGTATTGAGTTTAGCTTTCAATTCTGCCACTTTGCAGAGAAACAATTCAACAGTTTCCCCTGAATTCATATTGAGATTGTGAAGCTGGGTTTGTAGGTGAAGGATAGTGGAATTATTCTTTCCTTCATACACAGTAATCAATGCTGCCCAAGCATCTTTACTGGTCGTGGCATCACAAATATGAGGTTGGACCTCATCTGTTATGGCAAGTAACAAAAACATAAGGCCTTTCCTGTCCTGATCATCAAATGTATCTTGATCTGTCCCTGCTGTGGTGGGACGAGAGGTAGTGCCACTGACGACATCCCATAATTTTTCTACTTGAAGAATGGCTTTCATTTTATGCTTCCATGGCACAAAATTGGTGCCTTTGAGCAATTGGGCATCTGAAAGATACTTGTGCACTGTAGCCATTGTTTAGGGTTCCTTATAGCGCCAAATGGTCCCCTTTTCGATATACCGTTGCCAGGCCAGTTATACCTGAACTGAATCAAAACAATACCCGCCCTTACGTGAGGGAGACTATAGGTATTATGAAGATCAGAACGGTACGTGGAACATAGGCAGTACTAAAAAGGATTGCTTTGTTGATGGCACCTACCTTAGAAAGACAGGAATCCGCATGCGTGGGGCGTAACTTCCCCTAAACACTTTGGAGTCCAGGACTTTCGTCAGGATTTACGCCTAAACACAATAGCAATGGGGGTAAAAAATTCACTCAAAGAGATGTTAATGACACCTGCCTGAGAATCTTCGGAAGAAGAATAATCAGTTGGAGGTAATTAAGTCAAAAAACAAAACTAGGAGAAAATTAGTGTTGGTGAGAGAACATCAAGTAGATGATCGATGAAGATCCCTGTGCAAAGAGATAACTGCTTTTGGAGAACCTGTGCAACATGTGTTGAGAGAAGTAGTGGATGCTTTGATGTAGATGATTTTTAATTGCAAAAAAAAAATGCAATAATCAAACAAGCATGCTCACAAAGTGCTTCTCACATAGGTGTCGGGTTCAACCGAAAATGCACCCAAATTTGACAAAAGAAGGTGTCGAGTAAAATCGAAAATGCACCTTTGAGTTGCTATCTATGTCTTTTTCTGAGGGTTTGAAAATTTGAATTCCCCCCTCTATCTTGTAAGAAGTGAGTGCAAAATAGAGTATATCTCGAAAGTTTCCCAATATGCCTTTTAACAATTGCTTTTGAAAAAAGAATAAGCAATTTACATGTCTTAAAAGCAATGACAACAAAAAAATGTGTCACCAAACCTTCTTGGGGCGTCAACAGGACCCTCGGGGCGTCAAAATGCCCTCCTCGGGCGTCATCGGGCCCTCGAGGCGTCAACAGGACCCGCGGGGCGTCAAAATGCCCTCCTCGGGCGTCATCTTGTCAGCAACTTTAGCAACTCGAAGGGGTTTGAAACCCCAACCACCCCGTGGCAAAAGACTTAAGCAATCATGATCAGAACCATCGCGGCCACTGTGGTGCGTGTGTTTTCATGGCAACGTATTTTTATTTGACCTCCAAGCACAACAATTGCAATGGAAAAAAAACACGTGCACCAAAGAACTTTTGCAAAAATTTAAATGAAATTTTATGACACAAATGGGCGGCCGCATTACCCAATGTCCTTCACGTTAAGTGCACTGTCAAGCTCCGGTGTGTTTGCTCCAATTCCACCAATCTTCGTTCAACCTTCACAGAAACAGAAGACAGAGTCCTTTATTGCGTCAAGGCTTCTCAATATGATCTGAGGGCGGGAGCACAAACATAAACACGGGTCCAATCACGCTTCTGCTACTAAAAACACTGTCAATACGTGACTAGAATTTCCAATGCCTTGGTTTTCATTTATGTTATCCTCCGCATCTTGATTCAAACTCAAAATCACGTCAGGAAGAAATTTCATCCTCCAACGCCATTCGTTCTTTCGCGGGGATAGAGAACGGTGATATCTAAAGAATGAAACTTTAATCTATTAAAGAATGAAACTTTAAGATACCTGCAAATATCGAACAACGATATTTTTTCCTGTGCGCTAGGGTTCGGATTGCAGTCTTCAGCGTCAATGGCTCCTCGAAGAATGCATCGTCTGGTAATGGAGTGAATCTAGTAATGGAGTGCCTGAATAGCACATTGCCCATAACCAAATAAAAATTCACATTGCCCAAAAATCATTCAATGCTCTGATGCCATATTAGAAACTGAATCATTAGTTTGCTCTTGATATTCCTGGAAGATATATAAGGTTACATAAACTCCGTTGAGGCAGTTTGAACCAAGCTGGGTGGTTCATAAACTGAATAAAGAAAACTACGTACCACTCCTATAATGCTGTTAACATAGTTAATGTAATACAAAATATTCTAACAACTCTCAGCTCTATCTCAAATATATACTAAACATAGTCCTTCGGTCTAGCACAAATATGCTCAAAATCTATCCTCAAATCTGCACTAAATATAGTTCTTCGATCTAGCACAAATTTGCTCAATCTCTATCCTTAAATCTACACTAAACATAGTCCTTTGGTCTAGCACAAATCTACTCAATCTCTATCTCTGGTCTAGCACAAACCTATCCTCAAATCTACACCAAACTCTATCCTCAAATTTGTCCTCAAACCTTAACACAAATCTTGACTCAATCACAAATCAACTCTGCTAGATCTGCCCCAAACCTTAACCCAAGGTTTGAACAAATCAATTAATAAAATCTACTCTCAAGTCTTCTCAAAGACTTATCTCAAGTTGTAAGCTTCCACAAAAGCTCACACTAATCTATCCACAAGTTCTCTCTAGAACTTGTCCAATATTCTCAACAAGTCTTCACCAAGACTTACCTCAAATCTGCTCAACAAGTCCTCACTAGAACTTGTCCAATCTGATCAATAAGTCTTCACTAAGACTTACCTCAAATATGTATTATAAGATTCCACAAAATCTTACTCAACTCAACTCAACTTAACACAAAATCCTCTTTAATCACTTAGACAAGCTTCACACAGAATATTTTTTAATCTCACAAAAACATATAGAGAATTGTTAGAGACTCAATATGCTTCAAACTCACAACAATACTCAATCACTTTCAATCTCTTTCTCAAATCAAATTAGAATATAGAACAATTTATTTCACAGAACTTGAACTATCACTTCAACACTTCCACTTGACTAGGCTCAATCAACTCCACTCAATCAATCACTCAATGAAACACTCCTTGCTTACAAACCCTAGTCCAAGCATATGAATCCTCACTCAATTATTTCCAACAATGCTTTTCAAACAATCTTGCATAGTAATGATACTCATGATCTTGCACAAACCCTAGTTCAAGATAGTTCACAACTTCACATAACAATGATACTCATGTTATTTCACAAACCCTAGTTCAAGCATATGAAAGCTTACTCAATATTTCCAACAATGCTTATCAAACAAGGTTTCTAGTATCAACTTTCATTCTAGAAAACCAAACTCAACAATGCTTATCAAACAACCCTTTTCTCTCCAACTTAGCATTCACAACATCCAAAAATCACTCACAAGGAATATGTGCCCATACCTTTTTTTTGATGAAGAATTGTCCTCAAATACTTGTCTCAATCACAATTACTCTTTTGCCAATATTTAAGGGTTAGGTAGAAAAAACCTTCTCAAAAATTCATTCAATAATTTGCTCACAAATTATTCTCAGATACAAAACATTAGATCTCACTTACACCTTATTACTCCTTTCAACTATTAAACCCAACAAGACTTTATTTTAAAATAATATTTAAACTCCTCTAAAGCCTTATTACTCCTTTCAAAACTTTAATCACCAAAAATCACAATATAAAATTTATTTCCATAAACCTTATACCTCCCTAAATTCTCATGCCAACAAACCTTAGGATAAAATATTAAATATTAAAAATTAAATACCTTTTGCCCTTGGTGGGAATCAAACCCATGCTACATTGCCCCTAGCGCCTTAGCCATGGCTTCAACCGTCGCATGAACTAGACACTCACATGGGACATAAGTGTGCCCACACACACTTATTCCCTAAGATGCCTCTAAAGATTTTAAAAATAAAAAGCTTCTTCCTTCTATTGTCATAGAGTCTCGAACCCGAGACCTCCCCTTTGCTACAACTTAGCACCCAAGCCAATCGTCGTTTGGGCTAGCCGCTCGGATGGTGCTACAAATTCAGCATCGCTCCTCTTTATGCCTTCCTCTCCTTGGTGTTAGCACTATGCATGTTTTATCCTTTCCCTTCTGCATTCAATCGATGAGCACAACCAACACCACAATTTTTGAATGCAACACTTTAGCCTTTGATTAAGGCTATATTAATATGCCTTTCCAAGGCATTTGTCCTCACGTCGACGGATAATAAATTTGACTTTGCATTTCAAAAATAATATTTTATTTATAATTATTTAAATTCAAAATGAATTTAAATATTATAAATTAAATATTTAAATGTCCTTTGGGCCTTTTAATTAAATATTTAAATATCCTTTGGGTCTTTTCAAATAAAATAAAATATAAACTTCCTTAGGTTTTTAGGGAAACCTTTTGCCATTATCACCTTAGCAAAATAACCTTATTATTTTCTTTCAATCACCATGGAACGAAGATATCTTTTCAACCCTTTTCTTTTGCCCAAATATTATGATATTGTTATCCTTTTTGCTTCTCTTTTTATGCTTCAGCCATATAATATTTAAATTAAATATTATATCCTTGCCTCTTAGAAAATCAACCATGAACCATTTTCTTAACATTCCTTTAACATTTGCTTAGTAATCCTTTGACATCTGCTTAGTATTCCTTTGACATCAATGAAAACAAATCTTGCTCATATTTCCAATAATATCCCCCTTTATCATTGATGGCAACCCATTTACTTTTTATCATTTTCTTTACCACTTTCTATTCTGCTCTCCTTGACTGAATGCTCTCCTCCTAACTCAAATCTCTCCCCCTTACTCAAATCTCTCCCCCTTTATCATCAATGGCAAAGGGTAACCTTTAGGGGCATGGATAAAAATGAGACTCTTATCTTAGCCCCTCCCCCACCTCCTCTCGAGGTGGTTAATTCTGGGGTGGGAGTATTTCTACTCCCAGTATGCATTGATCTTTACCTTTGTCCACTTTCCTCCTCATTTGATCCTTCTGATTCCTTTGACTATTCCTATTTTTGCTTGTCTCTGGAATTTATACTCTACACCACTTTGTTGTATTTCCATCATTATTGCACTTATAAAACTTAATGCTATTATTCCTTGGAGGTGTAAATATCTTGGGATTTCTTCTGGTGAAGCCATATCTATTCTTGTCATGAACCCTGTAATTCACTACCTTGTGACCAAATTGATTACAAGAGTAGCAATACCCTTGAAAAATTTATTTGTTTTTTAACTTCCCATATTCCTATCTTTCATGTGTCCTACACTGAAAAGCTTTATGCCCAAACCTGTGATATGAGAAACATCTTCCATTGAACTACCTTGCCTTTACCTCATTGGTCTCTTAGTATCTTTTACCATGTGCTGGTTCCTGTTCCATCTGTTCCTCTTTTGTGCATTTTTCCTTTCCTTGTTGAATTTTCTATTGTCCAACTCATCCTTAGAATTCTCACTCTCTCTTACACTCTCTTCTTCTGAAGTTTCTTCTTCTTTAGAACTTGAGGTTGACTCCTCTCTTTATTTCTTTTGTACTTGTTCAAAACCAATATCTATCTTGCTTGATGTAGATTTTTGTGTCTTTATAATCTTATCCTAATTCTTTGAGCTTCTTCAAAACTTGTGTAACCTGTCCTTAGAATCTTTTACTTATTTCCTTAGTAGATCCACCTCATGCTCTAAATTTTCACATTCTAAAACCTTTGCTTCTAAATTCTCTTTGAATCTCTTTGTCTTAGTCATTGACATATTTAGATCTTCTATAAGTTTTCCTTTCTCTTCATCACATTATTGAAATTGAAGCTTAAGTTTGGAATTTTGCTTTCTTACCTCCTTTAATGCATTAAGGGAAAAAATAAGTTCACCTTCAAGATCAACTTCTCCTATTTCTGATTCTTTCTCTATTTGTTTACCTTTGAAAACATCTTCATTATTTTCTGACTTATCTTTTGTAGGATCACCTCCTCCTTCTTATAATTCCATAAGAAGATTCTCTTCTAGTCCTTCAAGTGTATCTTCATATTCATCATCACTAAAAATGAATCCATTATTTGTACAACTCAATATGACCAAAATTTTCATATCTAAAACACTTGAGAATTATTGGTGACATTTTCTTAACTATTTATTTTTCTTTTGCCAAAAATAGAACTTCATATTTATCATTATCTAAGGAACTATCATCACTATCACTTGAGTACTTACTTGCTTTGTCTGCATAGAAAATCTTCTTTTGCCTTTGGAAGAACTTATTTCCTTGTTTGCATTGTCCATCCCTGATTTTATTTTGGTACCTGTGTTTTTATGTTTCCATATTCTTATGATCCTGTTTTTCTTCATAATTGCTATTTATAGCTTCTTGAAAATCAGATGCATAGTGACCATGCTTTCCACAATTGAAACATCTAACAAATTTTGTACCTTTAAAATTTCTTGGATCTTTGTTCCTTCTGCCATAATTTACTTATTCATCATTGGATGACTCATTACTTGAATCTAACTTCTTACCCTTATTCTTCTTAGTGGCTTTAAATGTTGCTTCTTTCTAGGGAATAAGTTCCTCTTTTGTTATCATCTCAAAAGCTGTAAGAATGCCATGTAATTCATCTCTTATCAAAAGATCACTATCTTTTGATTCCTCTATAGCTGAAATATTTTAACTAAACCTTTTTGGAAGTGACCTTAAAATCGTATCACAAACATCATATTCTTGAACTTCAATTCCAAGTCCTTGCATGGAGTTAACAACCTTGTCTACACGAAGTAGATAAGCACTAATATTTTCCTCATCCTTCATATTTAGGTCTTCAACTATTCCTTTGAGATTTCACAACTTTGCCTTTTTGAACTTTTTATCCCCTTCACATATGCCTTGCAACTTATCCCAAATTTCCTTTACTTATTTGCAGTGCATAACCTTTATAAATGCTATTTTATGCAAACCTCTCAAAATTACATTTATTGCTTTTGAATTGTAGTGATGTAGAAGCTTACCATATTTATATATAGGTGGAGTAGCTGGTGGAGTGTATCCATTTTCAATTGCTTCCTATATTTAATTTCCAAGTGCCATCAAATGAATCTTCATTCTCATACTCCAAAATACATAATCGCTTCCATCAAACACTGGTGTTGAATTATCTGAGGATCCACTCTTAGAATCCATTTATGTTCTTGTGAAATTTTTCTTCAAGCTGTTAAACTATTTTGAAGGAACCCGATCTGATACCAATTGAAGAACACAAGCTTATACTAAGAGGGGAGTGAATAGTATAATACCACTTTTTACTTTTCTTTCCCAATCAATATTATGCAATATATCAATGGAAATATCAACAAAATTAATCAAAGCAATGCATAAATCACCACACACAATAGAGACACCAATTTAACGTGGTTCACCTAATGTGGGCTACTCCATGGAGAAAATATTTCACTCTAAACAAAAATCTTGGGAAACCTTTCCCTATTATAATGTTTATGGACCTATGTCCAAAGGAGACACCAATCCCCTAATCAAGTTCATGGATCTCTATCCACATGAGAACTCCTTCTCCTCTACTCTGGCTAGTGATCTTCTAGAAGAGCTGCTACCTCCACTACACTGGCTTATGGATCTCTATCCATTGAATACTCCTATACTCACTTAGAAGACCTATCCTCACTACCCTAGCTAATGAACCTCTATCCACTAGAGACTATCATCCTCTATACTAGATCACCTCCAAAGCTTACTCTCAGCTCTATCTCAAATCTGTACTAAACATAGTCCTTCGTTCTAGCACAAATCTGCTCAAACTCTATCCTCAGATCTACACTAAACACAGTCCTTTGGTCTAGCACAAATCTGCTCAATATTTATCCTCAAATATACACTAAACATAGTCCTTCGGTCTAGCATAAATATGCTCAATCTCTATCTTTGGTCTGGCACAAACCTATCCTCAAATCTACACCAAACTCTATCCTAAAATCTGTCCTCAAGCCTTAACACAAATCTTGACTCAATCACAAATCAACTCTGCTAGATCTACCCCAAACCTTAACCCAAGGTTTGAACAAATTAATAAATCAACTCTGCTCACAAGTCTTCTCAAAGACTTATCTCAAATCTGCATTGTAAGCTTCCATAAAAGCTCACACTAATCTATCCACAAGTCATCTCTAGAACTTATCCAATCTGCTCAACAAGTCTTCACCAAGACTTACCTCAAATTTGCTCAACAAGTCCTCACTAGAACTTGTCTAATCTGCTCAATAAGTCTTCATAAAGACTTACCTCAAATATGTATTGTAAGCTTCCACAAAAGCTTAATCAACTCAACTCAACTTAACACAAAATCCTCTTCAATCACTTAGACAAGCTTCACACAAAATCTTGTTTAATCTCACATAAACATATAGAGAATTGTTAGAGACTCAATATGCTTCACACTCACAACAATGCTCAATCACTTTTAATCTCTTTCTCAAATCAAACTAGAATATAGAACAATTTTGATGCACCTTGTCGAGGCCAAACCCGGGGACCCCCCCCCCCCCCCCCCCGGGGAAAAAAAGGGGGGGCCCCCCCCGCGGGCTGCGGGCGCCCCCCCCAGCACATAACGCTCCAAAAATCATGTTTTCAAGACCTAACTCCAACATCTAGTGCCCCAAAATTAGCTTTTAGAATAGGTTCCCGAGTTTTTTGGGTTTGTGAATATATATTTTGTTATACCATAATTTGAGACCTAATATTTTAAATAAGGTTAATTATTGTAAGAGGGAGTGTACCAAAACCCTCATAGGAAAAATCTATTTTAGCGGTTTTAGAAAAAACATTTTTAGGGTTTCTTTAGGGTTTATTTGGTTTTTGGTTGCTATATGAAGGATTGTAATATTTTGTAGAAGGGGTGTAATATTTTGTAGAAGAGGTGTGGATTGTAATCTTTTGTAATCTTGTAGTTGAGTTTACACCAAATTTGTTTCACATAAATTGAACTATCACTTCAACACTTCCACTTGACTAGGCTCAATCAACTCCACTCAATCAATCACTCAATGAAACACTCCTTGCTTACAAACCCTAGTACAAGCATATGAATCCTCACTCAATTATTTTCAACAATTCTTATCAAACAATCTCACATAACAATGATACTCATGATCTTGCACAAATCCTAGTTCAAGATAGTTTGCAAATTCACGTAACAATGATACTCATGTTATTTCACAAACCCTATTTCAAGCATATGAAATATTACTCAATATTTCCAACAATGCTTATCAAACAATTTTTCTAGTATCAACTTTCATTCTAGAAAACCAAACTCAACAATGATTATAAAACAACCCTTTTCTCTCCAACTTAGCATTCACAACATCCAACAATGACTCACAAGGAATATTTACCCATACCTTTTGTTTGATGAAGAATTATCCTTAAATACCTATCTCAATCACAATTAATCTTTTGCCAATATTTAAAGGCTAGGTAGCAAAAACCTTCTCAAAACTTCATTCAATAATTTTCTCACAAATATATCTCACATACAAAACATTAGATCCCAATTACACCTTATTACTCCTTTCAACTATTAAACCCAATAAGACTTTATTTTAAAATAATATTTAAATTCTCCTAAAGCCTTATTACTCCTTTCAACACTTTAATCACCAAAAATCACAATATAAAATTTATTTCCATAAACCTTATACCTCCCTAAATGCTTATGCCAACAAACCTTAGGATAAAATATTAAATATTAAAAATTAAATACCTTTTCCCCTTGGTGGGAATTGAACCCACGTTGTGCTACCCCTATAACCCTAGCCATGGATTCATTTGCTGCATTATCTAGGTGCTCACATGGGACCTAAGTGTGCCCACACACACTTATTCCCTAAGCTACCACCAAAGCTTTTAAAAATAAAAAGCTTCCTCCTTTCGTTGTCGTAGAGTCTCGAACCCGAGACCTCCCCTATGATGCAACTTAGCACCCAAGCCAATCATCGTCTGGGCTAGCCACTCGGATGGTGCTACGAATTTGATTTCACTCCTCTTTATGCCTTCCTCTCCTCAATGTTAGCATTGCACACATTTTGTCCTTTCCCTTCTGCGTTCGATCGATGAGCACAGTCAACACCATGATTTTTTAATGCAATACTTTAGCCTTTTATTAAGGCTATATTAATATGCCTTTCCAAGGAATTTGTCCTCACGTCGACGAATAATAAATTTGAATTTACATTTCAAAAATAATATTTTATTTATAATTATTTAAATTCAAAATGAATTTAAATATTATAAATTAAATATTTAAATGTCCTTTGGGCCTTTTAATTAAATATCCTTTGGGTCTTTTCAAATAAAATAAAATAAAAAATTCCTTAGGTTTTTAAGGAAACCTTTTGCCATGATCACCTTAGAAAAATAACCTTGTTATTTTCTTTCAATTACCATAGAACGGAGATATCTTTTCAACTCTTTTCTTTTACCCAAATATTATGATATTGTTATCCTTCTTGCTTCTCTTTTGATGCTTCAGCCATATAATTTTTAAATTAAGCATAATATCATTGCCTCTTAGAAAATCAACCATGAACCATTCGCTTAACATTCCTTTAACATTTGCTTAGTAATCCTTTGACATCTGCTTAGTTTTCCTTTGATATCAATGACAACAAATTCTGCTCATATTTCCAACATTGATATGATGAACAAAAACAATTGTTTTTGCTATAGCATATTTTTTTGTATTTCTATCTCCTTGAGCCATTTCTCTCTAGATTTTTAAAACCAATATGACTCCTCTTTTTTCAATGCATTATGATAATCACAAAGCAATTATTTCTCTTTCACATAAGAATCCTAATCCATTCCATTAATTTCTACTATCTCTTGTAAAATTTTGAGCTTGGATTCAATTCTTTTCTCTAAAAATATTACCAAAATATTTGGCATTCCATATCTTCATTTGATTCTTTAAATATTTTAATTTTTGAACAAACCTATACATACATGATCCTTCAAATTTTGATTCATCCCACTATAACATAACCATCTAGAAAAAATCAGGGTCTTGGAGCCACATAGATTGGAAGTGAAATGGATTTAGATGTGTAGAGGGGAAAAACCGCCCTACCACATATGATTCTCAAGTTTGGATCCAGAGAGAGAGAATCCTTGAGGTGAACCGTGGGAGCTACATTATTCTCTACACTTAGTGTAAAAGAGGGGAGAAGGATTCACCAGGAATGAATTTAAGGACTTGCTCCAAGTCCACAGGATTTCTATGAATGCTTGATGTATTCATTTCAAGAAAATTACCTATATTTGGCCTTTCTAGATCTATGTTATAAAATATAAAGGACAATGCAAAAGTGCAAAATGCAAGAATACAAGAGCTAACCCTAGAATAATTATTTATTTGAATGCTCTACTAGCCCTATTTTTTTAAGACAAAAAATATTTAAGCAAGGGCTCGAGAGGAGATGCACAAATAATATTAACCCTAAGTGCACACTATATGTTGTTTATCCTTTAATCCCTAGAAATAAATTAGATATACTTCTTTTAAATCAGATCTAGAGTTCATAAAAAAAATAAAAGACACTCAACAAACAACCTAAAGATTAATTAGAACACTTATCTTATCCGATGATTGATCCTTACCTTTATCCTTTTGTCTAATGATATCAATAATTCTTGTTCCTAAAATATAACTTAAGAAACACTTAGAAAATATAATCAACATTAGGGGGTCTACTTAGGCCATTGTGCAATAATGCTTAGAAGCATAGAAGTCAAGCCCCATAGGTCCTTTTAGTTGACCTTTGAAAATAGAAGCGAAAATTGACCTTTGGAAGAAAACAAGCATATAACAATACAATAAAATAAAATGATAAAAACACAGAATAGAATGTAGTACTATGTATTATATGTAGCCTATGATGCAGATCTAAGGTTTAGAATAGTAATTTACACCCAAATGCAGTCTAGGCAAAATCATATCCCGTAATAGGCAACCACTATTTTTGCATAGGTGAAATCGTGCCCCATAGATACCCAAGCACGATTTTAAAGAAGTGAGACAAAAGCTTTAGATTAGTGCAAAATAATCAATGCAAGATACAATAAATTAAAGCATGCATGTAGAAGAGTGAATTCACTTGGCAGATAGCATGGAAGTAGATAGAAGAGTTAAGACCTATCGGCTAGTTGATCTCTCCTTATGGCTTCAACACAAATCCACCAAAATGAGCAACAAAAACCAATAATCTAATGCAACAAAGAACATATTACACTTCACAATTGTGATTTATCTTGCTTGCGAGAGAAGAAGAAGAATGAGATCACTTAGAAAGCACTTTAATATTAATTGTAATTTACAATCATAATTCATCATCATAAAATTATCGTGTTCTAAAAATGATTTCAAACCCTCCTTATATAGCGAATTTGAAGGTGAAATGGGCAGGAAAATCAAGGATAGTCGATGCTAAACATACCAATTTCAAGAAATTAGGGTATCCTTAGAGAAAAACCCTTAAAAGTGAAATTGTACCCTGTTAGGGTCGACTATGATTTCACCTTATGCAAAATCTTGTACCATAAAGGGCGAGTACAATTTTACATAAAGAGGAAAAATGAATAAAACAAAGGAGGAGAGGCTTAGCCCTTACCCTAGATAAGTCTAGGGGATCTCCTAGGAGGACCCAAGAAGATGACCCACTAAATTGGGTTAATTTTCTGTGTCTATATTTTGCCCCCTATTTGACGCATTTATGGCCTAATAAATGTGTCAAAGAAAGATGTAAACACTCACAAGCAAAATATAGCAAGCAAAAAAAGGGTAGTTGGTTTATAAGAAAGGAGTGGTGCAAAAATAGTGCTATGTCAAACACTTTCTTGTTTTGCATGCAAATCGAGGTATTAGGGATATTAATACCTCTTAGGCTAGGGTGCCCCCTCGAGTTTTATGAGGGAGGACATATCCCTCATGAAAACCCAAAAATATAGACACATAAGAAGAAACGAGAAGAAAACAGACAAAAAAGAAAAAAAGATGAGCAAAAACCATGGATAAAAGTGAAGGGTAAAACCCTAATTCATTTTTACCATGCACAAGAAGAGAAAAGAGCTCTAGGAAAAACTGATGATGGTGCTATCAGTGCATCATTCAACAATCAAGAGGGGCAAGACTAGCATGAAAGTAGAGTAGGAAGAGGTAATATTAAAAACCTTCCCAACATTTGTTAAATTTTTAATTTGCATGTATTTTTGGGTGGTATTTTGCCAAAACTAGAGGTTTTGCTACGTACAACCTGGGAACGATCTCGCGGCCCGATTGCAAAATCGTTCCTTGTAAGGATAGGGCACAATTTCACCTCGACGAAATTATGGTCCTAAAAAACTAGGCACGATTTTGCCAAAAAAAATAGGAAGAGAAGCAAGTAAGCTAAAACTGAGAATGTGAATGAGTTAACAATTTTAATTTTTAATTTTTTAATTTTAATACAATTTTTATTTATTTTTAATTAATGAAATTGATACAATTTTTTTTAATTTTGTGAATGCAACTTAAAGTACTCAAGAGCTACGATTTGTGGGTAGGCTCCCTGGAGGTGGAGCTAGAAACACTCGGGTAGGCAGAGCGGGATACACTAGAGGAAGTGGGGTTAGACCACCTGGTGAAGATGCCTCGGGTGGAGGTGGATAGGGCACTACTGATGGCTCTAGTAGAGATATGGTATCCAGAGTCGTATACCTTCTAGTTAACATAAGGAAGATAACCGTCATACTAGAGGACGTGTGGTGCATCTTGTGCATTCCCATCAAGGGAATGGCAATTTATAAAATGCAAGGGTGGCAAACAATATTACATTGATTTTTAGGAGGCTGGATACACCAGGTGAGATAGAGCACCATAGTTGTAGATGACCTGGTGGGGCGTTATGGGATAGACCCATTGACGATCTTGCTTTGCGGGGTGGTGGTGGGATTACTAATATGCCACACTTGTAGAAAACATCTACCATGGATGATGGTGAATGTAGTACCAGACATGTGATACTAGAGATTTTGGTTTGCATGGGGTTCATATGTGCTAGCTTGCTTGTATAGGATGTACAAAATCATGTACAAGCGGTATACAAGGATAGTTTGCACAACATTGCTCCAAGTATGAAGATAGGAGAACATAGATGTGTAGAGATTGGATGCACTACCAGGACCATTGCCCACCACAGAGAGGTTAGCTGCATATAGATGGTCCAAATCCCTAGAGTAGGTCATGAGAACATACACTGGAAACCTACCACTAGTGAGATAGGTAATAGATGAGCTGAGGGAGGCCAAGATCGTATGGTGACCCTGGCATCTACAACCAAGATGATATGAGGATAGGACAAAATAGGCTAGGGTTAGAGGATCAGATGGCTGATCATGGAGAGGGGAGCCAAAGGTTTTCTAATATGATAGAGTCCTAAGGAAGTTCAATATCTTACAAGAAATCCTAGAACTAGAGTATTACTGGTATGGAAGAGTATACTAGGACCCAAAAAGGATTAGGGATGAGATGGATTTGGCTAGGTGGGTAGAGGAGGACTTATATGATCCTCCCTACATGGATCCAATGTTTGAATACCAATGGTGATATAGAGGAGTCATACCCTAGAGGGTTTCCTTGTAAGTACTAATATAGAGGCATCAAGTGATGTACCAGGGTATGTAGCGAGCCTTTCAAGAGGTGGCTTGCAAGGCCACAAAGAGGGAGAAAAAAGGACAACTAGATCCAAGATAGAGACAAGCACAGGTTTGGATTGAGATGGTGATAGAGGCCACCAACACTACAGGGACTATGGAGGCAGGGGCATTTGGAGTTTCCCCCACATAGGTTGGGGTACCACTATGCAAAGGATTAGGAGATGCCTCTATATCAATAGTAGCCAATTAAGGCTAGGCATCAAGATGAAGGGACCTAAGGGAGAAGGTAGAGGTGCTACGATCACAAATGAAGAATCTATAGAGATAGGTGGACTTACTCTAGGAGGATAGGTACAAGAGGATCGAGGCACTGTAGATCTCTTTGAGTACCATAAAGATAGAGAGGGATGTGGCTCGAGCAAAGGCTGATCATCTCTGAGGATAGGTGAACCATATGGAAATGGAGCACTAGAGGGCTTGGGCAAAGGGGATGGCTGTCATTAGGAGCATATAGACTAGAAATGTGATCCACCTCCTGCAGGCATAACTACAAAGGATAGGGGAGAGGCTGAAGGTGGCCATTCAATGTGCTACCTTCTATGAGGTCATATACTGCCATGTGGTACCGGACGGACAAAGGGTGATACTCCCTCCATCACTACGGTCAACTAGAAGGTCATGATATCAATCATAGATAGTATCAACTTCATCGTTCATGGGTATGCAACTGCCTAGACCACCTCATTTGGGTGGAGTAGAGGAGACAGGCTATCAAATCTAGGGCTAAGGATAAGGATGACATACCATTTTTAATCATGGTATGCTTCCCTAGGGATTGGTTGAGTGTACCAGGACTGGATTGTGGTACACTAACCAAACACTTATGTATATCTCTCTTACTGAGTAATACAAAACTGCTTCCTTTTATATATTTTTCTTGTATTAATGTGTGTGCATGTGATATGAATTGATTAAGTATTCTTTAGATTTATATTTTATGTTTTATTAGGCTTTATGCATGAAAACTATCTTAATGCAAAACTATATGAAATGCATAAATAGAATGAATGAGAGCATGACAAAAGAAAAGACACAAGAAAGGAGGTGTTGAGTGGTAATTTTGCCCAATTGTAAAACCACACTAATGGTTAGGATTTTGATTTAAAAATCCTCTCTCGCAAAGAAATAGAAATTTCTCCAAGGTTCCTTTTACTTAATGTGTGCATGTATGCTTGTGAAAATGGGTCAAATAAGTGCTAGAATTCCTTAGTGATTTGCAAGCAATTTTTAACAAGGGGCCTGTGTTGGTATTATTTTATTATGCTATGCTATTTATTGTTCATGAAACTTAAAAGAAATAAAATGTGATTGGCCCTCATATGACCACGATGAACAAAATGAAATTCATTTTATCTTGGAGTTTTTTAGATAGATTCAATCTTATTTTGTTAAGTAGATTTTAACAAGTTTTATTTGTTAAACTTTGCTTTGAGCATGCAATAAAAAATTAGAACCTATCTCTGAAATGTGAACATTGAATAATGAGTGGATTCATTTTATATTGCTTGATGAATGAAAAGAAAATAAATCTGCATGACTAAATTTGAAAATGTAGCCTTTGGAATGCCATATAAATTACCCCTCTTTAATGAAATTGTATTTTCACAAAGAAGAGTTAATTTATTGCTTTGAAAAACAAAATGCAAAGCTTGTAATTTTAAACCTCATTTAAAAGGTGAAATCATGCTAAACTTGAAATTACAAAATTCCTTTAAAAATGTGGACTTTAAATATTTTTTTATAATTTTGAATTTGCTTCAAGATCAAATCGAAATTGCTTTAAATGAAACTTTTTAATTTTAATCTTGGAATCCATGCATTTATTTTTGGAATTTTAATTTTTTTGAATATTTTTTTAATTTTTACTTGATGAGGTTTAAAAAAATGAAAAGGGTAGGGTTGAAGAAAAATAAAAATAAACGTAAAATTATGGAATATGAACTAGAATATAAAAAATGACCAAAGAGAGCTACTATAAACCAATTCTACTATTATGTAGAAGATATTAGATCCTGAACACAAAAAACAAAAACTAGGTTAGACCTGCATCCACACAATCTAATTCTGGTTATGGCAAGAGTCTAAGGATTAAAACATGCATTAAAATATTTGAATAATGCTACCACATTCATGCATAAAACACCATTAAAATAATTCAATACATGCAGAAAAGATGTGCAATAAAACCATTTATTTATTTTCAAAATATGCTTTCTCTGCATACAAAATGAGGGTAAATATTGGCAACAACCAAGATCCTTCCAATCGCTTCCATGTCTCTTGTTCCAAAACTTCCAACCCCATTTTTGTGTTTGGGATGAATATTTGATATTTTCCAACAAACTCTTTGTTTTCCCTCCCATTGGTTCAGCTTGTTTGACTTCGTTATGCTTTCAAAAATGGACCACCTTGAGGAAGGACAACTGTCTATGGATCCTAATTAGTAACACCTTATGAAATCCATGCATTACAAGCATAACGAGTATGCTAAATATATTAGCCAATATTGGCTTTTCCTTTTAACAAATATTTTGATATTAGATCATGTCCCTTTTCCCTTGAAAGGTCTTCACGACATGTACCCCTTTGTATGGGGAAACACCTGTCCACCTGCCTTTTTCAAATTTGACAATGGAGCCTTGAATGTTGTGATGACTGTTTCTTTATCATCCATGTTACTCTGTGTGAATGATTGCTGCTTCACCTTCATCACCATGAAATTATTTTCGATGTTATTCCTATATATGCTGCTCTTTGTTTCATGCTACCCGATAACTAGTCTCCATTCCTATGGATGTACCCATATTTTGCTTCATGGTATTGAGCATTTTTACAATATAGACCCTAACACTGTTCGCTTATAACAATCAATATACATGACATGTCACACCCCATGATGACCTTTAGTACCCTAGTCTTCTTCAAATACTTTTACGTACGTTATCGTTATCCAAAATCTATATTGTAAATGATCTGTACTTCTGTTCATGATGTGTGTTCATATCTGCTTCTGCTCTCATTATATCAATGTCCACATATTTTGTTTTTTGCATGCATTCTACTAACTAATCCCACAAGAATAAATCCAAGGAACTAAGCAATATCATGAGAGGGAAAGCCACTAGTACCAATATCCAATAAACATAAAATGATGTTGCATAGCTAATGGACAACGACACATGCATCAAGAAGTTTGGACCCTTTTCTTTAGCATAGCCTAAATTATAAGCGTATCATTGGAAATATTGGTGATAACTTTAGAGGTAGGGTTAAACTTCTATCTCTCTCTTATCCTAGTCCATCATTGCAGTGGTAACATTATTTGCTGGCCGTGGTTGAATTGTGCATGAATATGATTTCCTTGATGTAAACATAGTCGAAGTCTTTGGTAACAGAGGCCATAGGTAGTGGTTACAAACTTGTAGCTCTTAGGATCCAAATTGGGAGCACTGTTGCTCCATTTAATTCACTTTCAAATGAAATGATAAGCTTAATTATTAGGACCACAACCTTCTCTTTGAACCCTAACATGGCACCACAAAACTCTTGATATTTGGTAATGTCGTCCTCGACCAATTTCCCTATTCTTCACAAATGAATTTGAATAACATTATTAATATCGAAGACATCACTATACGAGCTAGGCAATTGCTAAATGAGGAGTAGAATTAACTGACCTTAACAAGTATTCTAAAAATAATCAATACCGCTCTATATAAACTGTGTATTTGGTGCTTGATTCTCGTGTGAATACTCCATGTAATATGGCCATTTTCAATGGTACCATGATTGTACCAGTGTCTTCCATGAGCTTCCATGAGCTCCACATAGGCATTGAACCTCAGGTTAAAATTTACTTTCTTTGGATTATCAACCTATGCAGACACCTTCTTCGCTTCACAAACATTGAATTTCCACCCAACACAAATTTCTCATTGACGTATTTTGGAACCACTCATGTGTTTTTTGACTGTACGAGGTCCATATGGATACTTGCCACTAGTGTCCATGCTACCACCAGGATCCATGTGTCAGTTTATGGGAGGTGACCTTCGACTCCACCATGTATTCTTTGAGCATGGAATGTTCATTGTCCATCCACGTTGCCCATCCGATGTGAGTCATTGGTAGCTCTTGATCCGCCTAGTAGCTCTGTCAACTATGTCCAGGTTTGTCCATATCATCATGCATCATCACATCATAATTTTACATTTTCCACATCCACCATCATCAGTCCCACTTTGTATTTCATAGGTCATCTACATCGTGGCTAAGTCCTACATCTCACATGTTGATCACTGTCTCACTGCCACAGTCCACATCTGTGTTCCTCACCTATTCACATGAAAAACCTATTAGAGCACTAAAATAAAAATCAAACCCTTAACTTTATTTAAATTATCTGAACCTTTATATATATTATATATTCATTTTATCTTATTTGATTTATTAATTTTTATTTGATTTTATTTTTATTTTATATATATATATATATATATATTTATTTTTAGTATTTCACCGATTAATCTTAATTAAATTTAATTATTTGAAAATTAATCAAACATTTACAATCAAACAAAAAAAACTAAACAAAATGGAAAGGCAAAACTAAACAATGCATAAACCTACATAACAACCCCCACTGGAAGGGGCCTATGAAAATTATCACTCAACTAAACCCAAAAATGCAAGAAACTACATGATTTTCAATTATCTTTTGGTTATTCAAAGAGGTGTAAATTTCAAGATCTAATTCATAATTTTGACTTCAGTTCTCACTTTCACAAATAGATATGAGCTCTTTCAAATAGAATGTTATTTTTTAAAATTTTAAAACCAAGTCATCATCTATGTCTTTAGGCCAACCATACTTATGTAACAATTTGCAAGCATATATGATATCTGTTAAATGAGGATCATTATAAGTTTGTATCCTAGATTCAATTGCTAATTGTTGATGAACTTGATTCAACAACTCAATCCCATCTACTTATATTTCATTCAAAAAAGCAATATTATTAGCGGTGGGAGTAGAAATCAACTTTGGTTCTTTATTAAACACCAATGGCATTTCATCATTAATAACATTCGAATCTAATAGAAAATTAGGTAATATTTTACCTAGAGTTCGAATGGTTGAACACAAAAGGTGGGATTCTACCTTTGATACATTTCCATTTACCAAGACTTGGAGAGGATTTGTAACTTCTTATTTTTCCTCATGATCTCCATCATCATCATATTGTAGCCCTTCATCTTCACCAATGACCTATTTTTCAAACACACCAAAATTAGGCACCCAATCAAAAATATGTCCATCCTTTTTAAACCATAAATCTTATCGGTCAAGGGATGTGTTAAATAATACATCTTCCTGATCAACTATTTGAGTTGCTTCGAATGGAGCAACATTTACATTTGGATCATTAATTATATCAAACAAAACCATTCAGATTCTAGAATTTTCTCTATCTGAGGAGGCATAAATATTATAGGGTCCTTAGGTGAAACTAGGCTTTCAATTTCTTGTCCCTCAAATGGGAATAAAGTGAGTGATTCATCTTCTTCATACACAACAAATGGATCATAAGAAATATTTAGAATTTATTCCTTTTATCTTTTGGCAAGGTGTTCAATAAACTCATCTTCAAAATAATTGAGTCTTGGAACCTTCTCTACTTCTACAAATGGTTTGTCATTTTCTGATTGCACAGGGATTGCAAAATATTCATGTGATATGGAGGTTTCAATGTCCTGCATATCAAGTGAAATAGATATTTCATTAGTAGGAATGTGAGAAACCAATGATTCCTCATATCTTTCCATATCATTATAATAATTATATTCCTGAAAATTTTTGATGATATTCAATCCCTTCTTTCATTTCTTCTTGGTCATTATTTTGAGGATGTTGAATATTTTTATCATTAATTTTAATCACCTCAGCCAAATTTATGGGGGGTCCTAATTTGTCATATGTTTCAAAAGTAGTCCACTCTAGAACCCCTCCACTATCTAAAAAATATCACTATAGCATGATGATGATTTGTAGAATTATCAAGATGTGCATCTTGAGGCATTTGTTCCTATAATTGAGCAATGTTTATTTTAAGCTGTAGAACTAGCCTTTGCAACTTTTCCTACATATCAGGTGAATTGAGTGCTTCATTAGAAAGATTCACAAAGTCCTACCATTTATTCCACCAACAATAATCATCTTCTAAAACTAGGGTGTGATGTTCAACCACTTCTTCACAATCTTTAAATTCAACAATAGATTGCTTTTCAAACTCACCTTCATCCACTTTTGAGGACTCAATTATTTCTGAAAGTGGAACATTTAGATTTCTATGATTATCCCAATCCTCATTTGTAAATAAGGACTCTAAATTTTTTTTTGTAGCTTGTCACAACTTAGCTCATGTTGGCTTTCTTGATCATTATAATAATTGTCTTATGAAAACAAGTGATGAAATTATATCATGCCTTCTGCATAATATTTAGATTCATCTCTTGAATCCTACACATATTCCCCTTAAAAAAATTTTAGTGGGTCAAGGGTTTCTTCAGTGGGATAAATACTTGTATTCTACTTCTTATGATTGTCCCAATCCTCCTTTGTGAATAATGACTCTAAACCTTTTATTTCTAAAGGTTCATACATTTCCAAAACTAAACCAATATCTACATTTTGATGGGATTATTTACCACAGTCCTCATTGGTGGATATTGGATTTAAAACTTGCATCTCCTCTTGGATGATATCTAAGGTGGTTGTAACATTTGGACAATCAATTTTATCCTGTTGATTGCTCACATTAGACATCATTTGATTCAAGGGTGCCAAATTGGATGGTTGGTATTGGTTGAAATCCATAACTCCTGAAGAAATGTTCATCATGGGAGGATGTTGTGCCTTAGCCTAACTCATGGGTGGTATATAATTTTGAGCCTTGGGTTTGGGTAATGATAATTGACCCACATCAACCCCTTTCGAATTCCACCATTGTTCTACTATTATTGCCTCACTATAGGCTCTAGACAAGGATGGATCTTTAAGAAGTCTCCCTAGATACTAAGAAGTAAAAGGGTCTAAGGCTTCCAGGTATATTTGAGTGGCTCTTTCTTCTGAAATGATGTAATGGAGCACCACTTCAATATACAACCTATGGAACCTATCATTGAATTATCTTGTGGAATCATTAGGTTCCTTATAGATGAAGACAAACTGATTCAATATCATAGCTGGGTAAAATAGTTTTCCAAAATGGTTGAGGAACATTGCCTTTAATTGATCCCAAGACATAATAGAATCTAGAGGTACGTGGATGTACCAATCCAATACAACCTCATCCAATGTGTATGGAAACAACCTACAAGCAACATCTTCATGCATAATTTGTAAATAAATTAACATGTTCTCGTATCTCTGAATATGTCCCTCAGTCGATGCCACATCATGCCTAAACTAAGGTAAATATTCCTCTACACCTTCAAGTATTTGATGGGTAGGAATATTTAAATGACAATAATAACCATCTAACTAGGATGCAACTCCTTCCTTTGTTGAAGTAAACAATGCCATTAGTGGACCTTAAAGAATAGAACTTTAGTACCAATTTTGTTAGTCAAAGAAGTATATCTTGCAAAGAAACATGAAATGACTAACAATTCTCAAATGTTTCACATATATCATCATGTTTATCAAACCAAAGATATGCATCAAGTAAATCACAACAATAAAGACCATCCTTCAATTTGTAAAAGGTTAGTATTAATGCATCATCAATTAAATAAGCTCTCAATAAATGAAAGTGATCACATGTTAACAAAACCTTGTTAGTCAAGACCAATACCTTCAAATAATATTTCAAATAATAATGAACAATTTAGAATTTAAGTAGCAATAAAATGACCAATTCAGGCCCTCCTTCTAGCACCAAAATGTTGAGTGTTAATTTTACCTAATTGCAAAATCACACTCATAGATAGGATTTTTATTAAAAACCCTAAAGAAATAGAAATTTCTCCAAGGTTCCTTTTACTTAATGTGTGCATGTATGCTTGTGAAAATATGTCAAATAAGTTCTAGAATACTTTAGTGATTTGCAAGCAACTATTAACAAGGGACTTGTGTTGGTATTATTTTATTATGTTATGCTATTGATTGTTCATGAAATTTAAAATAAAGAAAATGTGATTGGCCCTTATATGACCATGATGAACAAAGTGAAGTTCATTTAATCTTGGAATATTTTAGATAGATGTAATCTTCTTTTGTTAAGTAGATTTTAACAAGTTTTATTTGTTAAACTCTGCTTTAAGCATGCAATAAAATATTAGAACCTATCTTTGAAATGTGAACATTGAATAATGAGTGGATTCATTTTATATTGCTTGATGAATGGAGATAAAATAAATCTGCATGACTAGATTTAAAAATGTAGCCTTTGAAGTGCCACATAAATTACCCCTCTTTAATGAAATTGTATTTTCACAAAGAGAAGTTAATTTATTGCTTTGAGAAATAAAATGCAAAGCTTATAATTTTAAGCCTCCTTTAAAAGGTGAAATCATGCTAAACTTGAAATTACAAAATTCCTCTAAAAATGTGGATTTTAAATAATTCTTTATAATTTCAAATTTGCTTCAAAATCAAATAAAAATTACTTTAAATGAAACTTTAAAGTTTAATATTGGAATTCGTGCATTTATTTTTGAAATTTTAATTTTTTTATATATTTTACTTGATGAGGTTAAAAAAATGAAAAGGGTAGTTTTTAAGAAAAAAAAAAATAAACGTAAAATTTTGGGATATGAAAAATGACCAAATAGAGCTATTATAAACCAATTCTCCTATCCTACAAAAGATATTAGATCTTGAAAATAAAAAATAAAAAACAGGTTAGACCTACATCCATACAATCTAATTTTGGTTATGGCGAGAGCCTAACGAGTAAAATATGCATGAAAATATTTGAATAATGCTACCACATTCGTACATAAAACACCATTAAAATAATTCAATACATGCAAAAAAGATGTGCAATAAAATCATTTATTTGTGTTTAAAATATGCTTTCTCTACAAACAAAATGAGGATAAATGTTGGCAATAGCCAAGACCCTTCCAATCCCTTCCATGTATCCTATTCCATAACTTCCAGCCCCGTTTTTATGTTTGGGATGAATATTTGATATTTTTCAACCAAATCTTCATTTCCCCTCCCATTGGTTCAGCTTGTTTGACTTCGTTATGCTTTCAAAAATGATCCACCTTAAGGAAGGACAACTATCTACGGCTCCTAATTAATAACACATTCTAAAAATTATGTGTTACAAGCATAATGAGCATGCTAAATATATTAGCCAATATTGGATTTTCCTTTTAATCAAATATTTTGATATTAGATCATGTCCCTTTTCCCTTGAAAGACCTTCACGACATGTGCCCCTTTGTATGGGAAAACACCTATCAAACTACCTCTTTCAAATTTGACAATGGAGCCCTGAATGTTGTGATGACCGTTTCTTTACTGTCCATGTTACTTTGTGTGAATGATTGCTACTTTGCCTCCATCACCATAAATTTATTTTCGTTATTCCCGTAGACGTTGCTCTTTGTTTCATGCTTCCCAATTGCCAGTCTCCATGCCTATGTATGTACCCATATTATATTTCATGATGTTGACCATTTTCATAATATAGACCCTGATGTTGTTCTCTTATAAGATTCAATCTACATGACATGTCACACCCCCATGGTGAGCTTCAGTGCCCTAATATTCTTAGAACACTTTTATGTACATTGTGGTCCAAAATTTATATTATAAATGATTTGTACTTATGTTCGTGATGTGTTTTCATATCCACTTCTTGCTCTCATTATATTGATGTTTGCATATTTTATTTTCTGCATGCATTCTTCTAATGAATCCTATGAGAATCAATCCAGGGAACCAAACAATATTATGAGAGGGAAAGCCACTAGTGCCAATATTCAAGAAATATAATGATGTTGCATAGCTAATGGACAATGACGTATGCATCAAGAATTTTAGACCCTTTTTATTTAGCATAACCTAAATTATAAGCGTATCATTGGAAATGCTAGTGATAACTTCATAGGTAGTGATAAAATTATATATCTCTCCCATCCTAGTCCATCATTGTAGTTGTAATGTTATTTTTTGGCCACAATTGCATTGTGCATGAAGGTGATTTCCTTGACGTAAACATAGTTGGAGTATTCAGAAATGGAGGCTGGAGACGGTGGTTCCAAACTCCTGGCCTTTGGGACCTAGATCGAGAGCCTTGTTGCTCATTTTATTTCATAATTGAAATAAATAACAAGCTTTATTATCAGGACCACAACCCTCTCTCTGAACCCTAACATGGCAACCGAAAAAATCTTGATATTTGGTAATATCATCCTTGATTGACTTCCCTATTATGCACAAATGAATTTGAATAACATTATACAGATCAATGACATCACTATACAAGCTAGGCAATCACTGAATGGGGAGTAAAATTAGTTGAACCTGACAAGTATTCTAAAAATAATTAATAGTGCTCTGTATAAATTATGTATTTGATTCTTGATTCTTGCATGGATACTTCGTGTAATATGACCATTTTTAATGGTACCGTGACTAAACTAGTGTCTTCCATGAGCTTCCATGAGCTCCACGTAGGCATAAAACCTCAGGTTAAAATTTACTTTCTCTAGATTATCAACCTATGAAAACACCTTCTCCGCTTCACAAACATTCAACATCCACCCAACACAACTTTCTCGTTAATGTGTTTTGGAATCACTCCTATGTCTGTTGCTCGTATGAGGTCCATATGGATACCTACTATTGGTGTCCATGCTATCACCAAGATATATGTTTCAGTTCATTGGAGGTGACCTTTGACTCCACTACGTATTCTTCAGGTGGGGCATCTTCATCATCTGTCCATACTGCTCATCTGATGTGAGTCATTTGTAGCTCTCAGTCCACCTGGTAGCTCCATAAACTATGTGCACGTTGGTCTACATTATTGTGCATTGCCATATCATAACTATGCATTTGCCACATCCACCATTTTCAGTCCCACTATGTATTTCATAGGTCATCTACATCATGGCTAAGTCCTACGTCTCCATGATCACTGTCTCACTACCATAGTCCACATCTGTGTTCCTCACTTGTTCACATGACAAACCTATTAGAGCACTAAAATAAAAACCAAACCCTTAATTTTATTTAAATTATATGAACCTTTATATATATTATATATATTTGTTTTATCTTATTTTATTTTATTTTATTTTTATTTTTTAATTTGTTTAGTATTTTATCAATTAAGCTTAATTAACTTTAATTATTTTAATATTAATAAAACATTTACAATAAAAATAAATAAACTAAAAAAAATGGAAAGGCAAAACTAAAAAATGCATAAACCTACATAACAACCCCCAATGGAATGGACCTATGATAATTATCACTCAACTAAGCCCAAAAATTTCTAAAACAAAAAAATTTAAGGTGGGTCCCCAAGTTTGGGGCATGTTGTGCAATGGCCACAACAGGAGGAATCAAGAAGGAAGAAGAAGAATATCCAAAGGTCAACCATCAAAAGTAGAGAAGGATAGGTGAAACATAGTATTAAAACCAGTGTAGGCTGCAGTAGACCAATGTGATCAAATACTATGAATCATACTAGAAATAGAGAGCTAAACCTACTATGGGTGTAGTACTCACCATGAGTGATGAAGTGTTTGAATCTGACCCGCTATGGGTGGTTGCTCGCTAATTGAATTCTATGGGATGATTACTTGCTAGGATGTATGTCGAGGCCTATTGAAAATGGGCAAGGAGCTTATCCTATAATGGGGTGTTGAGCCCGCTGAGTCAAAAGGGAGTATAACTTGATAGATCATATCTAATAAAATACTTGCTAGGATTTACATAATCCCATGTGGGGTGCAATATATATAGATAAGGATTAATAGGTGAGTGCTACCCTTGATAGAGGTTTTAAAGATAAAAACACTTTGTGAGTGTGTGTAAATGTTCAGAAGAAGATAGCCTTTGAGAAGGAGAAGGAGACATCAAATATGCATATATCCTTGTCAAAGCAAAAGATGGAGAAAAAGGAAAATCAAGAAGAACAAAGAAGTGACAAGGATATATTAACAAGCTATCATCCTTGACTTAAGAAAAATGATAAATCAATGTTCCTAAGATCAAGGAAGAATAGATCACAAAGAATAAAGAAAAATAGAGAAGAGCAAGAAAGAAAAGTGAAGAAGAATCCCTAAGTGGGGATTTTGCTAGGCATCAAAAACCTAATGAAAAGTGAAATGCATGTGAGCTATGACCTAACTAGGTATCATCACATGCCATTGTTGCAATATCCCCAAAAATATATATGATCAAGCAATCATGAACAAGCAATCATGCAAAATATGATACTCAAGCATGCAGGTTATGTTAAATGTCAAGCAATCAATGCAAATAAATGAAAGGCAACAATGCAATATGAACAAGCAGACAGATGTAATGAAAATGAAAATGTATAAATAAATGAAAAATCATTGTTTTTATGAATTTTTATTTTATTTATTTTTATTATTTTGAGCAAGCATTATGATAGTCGACACAAAATCTGAATGTGTCTTCTTTCTTGACAAAAGAAACAGGTGTACCATGAATTGTTTTATTAAAGAAATATCTAAAAGGCAAGGCTTCTCATTAATTAGAATCACAGAGAGGTTCCTTCATAGCTCTTTCTTTGGTAGCCATAGCATGATAATCAATGCATTCTTGAACATAACCATTCTTTTTAACATAAGCAGGAGCAATTCCTAACCTCACAAGATCACTATAGGAAAACAAAGTAGGGTCTTATTTCAAAGTAGAAAGATTATTTTTAGAGCATATAAAACCAAACATATTACAAAACAAGATCTTAGAAGAATAAGGGGGACCATCATCCTCATCACCCACTTTCGACTTTTGATAATCCATATATTCAACTTAAGTCATAAGATGATCATCATTGTCAAATGGTAAAGGTTGGTCTTTACTAGGTATGAAACCTATGCCACATATCCCACTATAGATCTCGCCATACAAAGGCTCTTGAATGCCCTTCTATTGTGATCCCAATCCTTTATCTACATATCCCATACTAAAAAGGATATTTTTAGGAAGTGGGTAGTCATTAGAAATGTAACAATGAGTAAAATATTGATCAATGGGAGAGGGGTTGATACCATGTATAATTTCCTCGAAGGTAGTTCCTACGAAGATAAAGGTACACATGCCAATGTATACAACATCACCTTTCTTATGGGGTAAACCCATGGTTCTAGGTGACGATGGTAGCTTGGTGAGATATAGAAGAGGCTCTCGAAGAAACTGATTATCATGATCTTGAGATGAGAAATTTAAAATATGTTCCTCACTCATTTTTGAATTTTAAAATTGCTCTGATATTTGAGATGAGGAACGTGGATAAACCATTGAAGAAATAGAAGGAAAAAGGTTAAACTTAGATTGAGCTTGCTCTACATTTGAGTAAAACTCAAATGGTCGAGGGTCACTCAGAATGGTGAAAATTTGATTTTTAAATTCAAAATTTAGGCATTGATGAAGAGTAGAAGGGGCAACCTTCATTACATGGATCCAAGGATGTCCAAGAAGAAGATTAAAATATATGGGATAATGTACCACATAAAACAAAGTATCCAATATTTTAGACCCAACCTTGAGGAGAAAAGATATTACACCACAAGCCTCTTGGGACTCATTGTTGAAATTTTTTATGATGATATCAAATTTTGCTAAATATTCCTCTTTTAATCCAAATTTTTAAAAGAATTGATATGTACACAAACTGAGGGAAGAACCATTATCAATCAGGATTTACTTAATAAAGGTATCCCCAATAAGTACAATGATGTAAAGTGAAGAATCTTCTTGTAAATTTAAAGAAGGCTTATCATCATCCGATAATGAGATGTGATGTATCCCAAAAGATCCTACAACAACAACTATGGAATTAGGAGAAATATCCAGAGGAACAGACTATTGTTTTAGAAATTCCATCAAAGCATATCTATGGTTGGGAGAAGTTTGCAAGAATTCTAAAATGAATATTTATGTTGGAGTACTAGCCAACTGCTTTTGGAGATCAAATAAAACCCTGGGTTGTGGTTTCAACACTAGAGGTGGAGTCCTTGTATCCGAAATCCTTTTATGATTATTCTTTAAAACTAAACTAGATTGTAATGCAGAATTTTATCCTTGCAGAGTAGGCCGAGTCTGAGCTTGCATTCTTGTAGTTATCATAACCATGCAAACCATATTACCATGGGGAGGAGGCTCATTATGATGATCCACCTGATATGCTACTTGTTGATTGTGTTTTGGCAATGGATCTTTGAATATTCCCATATCTTAATTTGTTGTTGAAGATTGCTGAGTAGAAACTTGATTACTTACTGATTGAGAATTCTCTATAATGATACATCCTGCATCAATTAAATCTTGAACCACATGTTTTAACTTTTTACAAGAGTTTTTTCAATGTCCCTCCACTCTATGATATGTATAATGTTTCCCTGATTTGTACCAATGAGTTGTAGTATCAGGTTGCCTTATGGGAGGCAACTCAATTGTGTTGGATTATAAGAGTTGTTTTAAAGCTATTTCCATAGACATATTAAGCCTTGTAAAATTCCTTTGTGGAGGTTTCTGAAGTATTATCTTTTGTAGGTTGTTAGTAACATTGTTAACAGACCTACTATCTATTCCACTATCACATCCTGTGTGCTTATTCTTATATTATGACCTAGTAGGTTTATCCTCTTTAACCTTTAGCTGGCCTCTTCTGATGAGAGCATGTTCTACTTTTCTTGCTAAATCAATTGCTTTATCAAAGGATGTAATAGTATTAATTTCTAATGCATAAAATAATTATTCTTTTAAATTACCAATAAATATCTCAAGCATATACTTTGGAGTTAAAGTATATCCCAAACACCCCACTAGACTTCTTCAACAAACCAAGAATTCTAAAAAAATTTCTTCTTTACTTTGTTTTAAAATATAAAAATCTCTCATTGTCACTTCCTTTTCAATATAAGAACCAAATTGTTGAACAAATAATTTCATTTTTTATTTTAAGTTCTTCACAAAATAATTAGGCAATCGATAATACCATTATAATGCCATGCCACCAAGACTCTTAGGAAATATTTTTAGACAACAACATGTCATCATATATGATATCATGGTATGTTGTTCTAAATGTTTTTAAATTATTTATTGGATTTTTTGTTCCCTTATATATAGGTAAAATTGGCATAGGAAAATGCTTAGGATAAGGCCTAGCAGCAACAATAGGATCCAATGGTTGATTACACATTTATTTATAGTTGTAAGTGAAGCATGAAGTCTAAATAATTTAAAATTTTGAAACCAAATTCTTTACCATGTCTGTTAAATTTTGCACTTTTGGATTACTGTTATGTAATGTCCCTAGATTCCCTAAGGGTGGGGTAAGGATATATATGTGTTGAGGAACTAATACTTGGCTCAGATTGGATGCATGGATACTATTGTTATATGTGATACCTTGTGAAAATGGATAGCTAACATTTGGTGGGACTAAAACAAAAGTGTTGAGATTAGAATATTGAGGAGGAAATTGAAAATAATTTTGAGTGACACTAATAATTGGAGGAATTTGTAGATTCCTTCCAATGTTGGTGGTTATAGTAGTAGCATAAGTTACCTGATTTCTTAAATTATCAAGATGCATTGATTTTAGGCAAGGGATTATTTTGATCAAGCATATGAGAACTTTTGGAGGAGGTGGAGGAGTCTCACCTCTTTCGAGATGAGCTTCTTACTCCATACCTTCCAATATATTATCTCTATTGGCTTTCATGAAGCCCAAAATATGGTCAAGTGATGAAAAGACAAACCCACCATTAGGTCCTTCATAAGGATCAAAACTCATTTTAGTTTCCATATTATCTTGTTCTTCTGGATCTATGTTAGGATCCTCTCTATAAATATAATCATCTTCTAGGGGAACATAATAAGATTCAAGACACTTTCACTGACTTCTAATGAAAGGAGCCATTAGAAGAAGCAAAAGGATAGAAGAGAATACTAACAATAAATATACAGAAAAATATTTCTTAAAGATGTTATTAAAAATCCATAACCAAAGAAAAAAATTAATGATCTTGTTTAATATTTTAAAAGAAAAGGAGGTGTTCACGTCAAGTTCACCAAATATGTAGATGAGGAAAACTACCCTACCGTGTATGATTCTCAAGGTTGGATCCGTAGAGAGATAGAATCCTTGAGGTGAACCATGGGGGCTATATTGTTCTCTACACTTACTGTAAAAGAGGGGGGAAGGGTTCACCAAGAATGGCTTTAAGGACTTTCTCTAAGTCCACGAGATTTCCATGAATGTTTGATGTATTTGTTTCAAGACAGTAACCTATATTTGGCCTTTCTAAATCTATGTTATAAATATAAAGGACAATAAAAATTACATAATGCAAGAATACAAGAGCTAACTCTAGAATGATTTTTTCTTTGAATTCTCTTCTAGCCCTAGGGTTTTAAGATATACAATATTTATGCAAGGGCTCAAGAGGATATGCACAAACAATATTAACCCTAAGTGCACACTATATGCTATTTATCCTTTAATGCTTAGAAATTAGATATACGTCGAGTTCACCAAATATGTAGAGGAGGCAAACTGCCCTACCATGTCTTATTCTCAAGGTTGGATCCGTAGAGAGAGATAATCCTTGAGGTGAACCATGGGGGCTACATTGTTCTCTGCACTTAGTGTAAAAGAGGGGGAAAGGGTTCACCAAGAATGTATTTAATGACTCGCTCTAAGTCCATGAGATTTCTAGGAATGTTTGATGTATCTGTTTCAAGACAATCACCTAAATTTGGCCTTTCTAGATCTATGTTATAAAGATAAAGGATAATACAGAAGAACATAATGCAAGAATACAAGAGCTAACTATAGAATAATTTTTTCCTTGAATGCTCTTCTAACCCTAGGATTTTAAGATAGAAAATCTTTAAGCAAGGGCTCAACAGGAGATGCACAAAAAATATTAACCCTAAGTGCAAACTATATGTTGTTTATCCTTTAATGCTTAGAAATTAGATATACTTATTTTAAATAAGATCTAGGGTTTATAATAGACATAGAAGAAACTCAACAAACAACCTAAAGATTAATTGGAACACTTATATTATCCGATAATTGATACTTACCTTTATCCTTTTGTCCAATGATATCAACAATTCATGTTCCTGCAAGATAACTTAAGAAACACTTGGAAAATATAATCAACATTAGGGGGACTACTTAGGCCGTTATACAATAATTCTTGGAGGTACAACATTCAAGCCCCCTAGGTCATTTTAGTTGACTTTTGAAAATAGAAGAAAAAATTTACCTTTGGAAGAAAACAAGCATATAACAATACAATAGAATAAAATGATGAAAATATAGAACATAATATAGTACTATGTCCTATATGTAGCCTATGATGCAGATCTAAGGTCTAGAATAGTAATTTGCTCCTAAACATAGTCTAGACGAAATCACACCTCGTAATAGGTAACTACGATTTCACATAGGCAAAATCACACCCCGTAGAGACCCAGGCGTGATTTCGTAGAAGTGAGGTGAAAAGCCTCAAATCAATGTAAAATAATCAATGTGAGATACAATAAATTAAAACATGCATGTAGAAGAGTGAAATCACCTGGCAGATAGCATCGAAGTAGATAGAAGGGTTAAGACCTCATGAATAGTTGATCTCCTTAGGGCTTCAACATAAATCCACCAAAACGAGCAAAAAAAACCAATAATCTAATGCAACAGAGAACATATCACACTTCACAATTACAAGTTAGCTTGCTTGCAGGAGAAGAAGAATGCAGATCTCTTAGTGAGCACTTTAATTTTACTTGTAATTTACAATCATAATTCATCGTCATAAATCCATTGTGTTCTAAAAATAATTTCAAACCCTCCTTATATAGCATATTTGAAGGCAAAATAGGCAAGAAAATCAAGAAGATCCAACACCAAACATGCCAACTTTGAGAAATTAGGGTTTCCTTAGAGAAAAATCCTAAAAGGCAAAATCACAACCCATTAGGGCCGATCGTAATTTTGCCTTATGTGAAATAATGCCCCATAAAGGGCAAGCATGATTTTGCATAAAGAGGAAAAAAAGGAAGAAAAAATAGGGGGGCGGCCTAGCCCTTACCCTAGGCAAGTCTAGGGGGTCTCCCAGGAGGACCTAGGAATATTGCCCACTAAAGTGGATCAATTTCTGTGACAATGGCAATATCACTACCATTAAATACTCCATCAACTATGGAAAATAGTTCCATTTTAGTTGTTATTTCTGCTATGGACATATAATCCACTCTTATTACCACCATTCCCCTATTAGATATGGTGTCCCATTACTTCCTTGTAAATTTCACTCCATCTACTCCCATGGGTCACCCCATAGTAGCATCCTTACAAAATGTCAAAAGTACCTTGGTATGAGCGTAAAAATTCTGGAGCATGAAACTAGGCCAGTATTCCAAAGGAGTTGCTAAGGTGTGAAGAAAAATTATGGTTGACCTTATGTCTCGATAGAGGAAAAAGTATAAGATGATCCCCTTGGTTGATAAACTAGAGGAGGATATGACAGTGGAAGGCTATCAGATAGAGGAAAAAATTGAAGATATTACACAGCTGGTCATGGAGGACGTATTGGTCACTCCTAAAGTTGGATTAGAAACCATGTTCATAAAAATGAACATCTATAGGGAGTAGTCCACTAAATTAGAGTAGAAGGTTGCCAGGATTCAAGCCACCATCAAGGACCAAAAGAAAGATATGCAAGCTTTGGTGAATGACACTAAAAATAGCAGAATAAGTTTTAAAAGATGGTTGAATTCAAAGAACAGGCACATCAGTTGTAGGAGCAGAATAAATAATATGCAGAGTAGATACATGCCTTACAGTAGCAGATCCAGGTGGAAATAACAAAGGCTATAGGATTCTCCAAGACTAAGGTGAAGCAAGTCAGAAAATAAATCTTATCTGAAATCTTGGAAAGTTGCTTTGAAATCCAACACATATTTGAATTCATGTATGAAGCAAACCAGGTGTTTCAAATGAAAAAATAAAACATAGAAGCCACCACAAAAAAATATAGTCAATAACTCCTCAGGCCAATGAACTCCTCAATTTATATAAAGCTAAGTGTAACCAGCTGGGTAAGTCCATCCCTAATAAGGACTAGAGCACCTCAAGAATCATAGCTAGAATCATTCTCAAAAGAAATAGATTGCTTTAGAAGGGGTGGTCTTTGATTGAAAAATTGGAAGATGAGCTTCAGAGGATCATTGATACTAATGAAGAGATGGTGTAGTATGGTTTTAGCAGATTTTGGGATGAGAATAATCTAATGATATCAAAGGAGGAGTTCTAGAAACACATACAAGTGATGATTGAAGATGAATCAAACATGGATGCATGGCAAGAGCTAATAAAATAGGATAAACTAACCCATATGATAAAAAATTAAACCGGATTGAATGATCTGATGGTAAACTTAGCAAAATGGGAAAGTTCTTTCTCATATGATAAGATAGATGAACTACGTTACATCCACCGATAACTTTTGGAGATACAAAACACTTCTCTATCATCTTAGAATAAGGATATGGATACATTGAACCAAGATAATAAGATCTTGAAAGGGATCCAAAATAAAAGAAGGTTAAGGATAAGGAAATGCAAGAGCATATAGAAGAAGTGGAGGAGAAAGAGGAATAGGAATCTGAAGAGGACGAAGAATAGGAAGAAGACCAAGAAGGAGAAGACAATGAAGCTAAGTATTAGAAGGATCAACAAGAGGATACACATGGAGAAGAAAAAGAGGAAGAGGTTGAAGAAGAAGATAAAAACTTAAACATCTCAAATGAAGAGATGGCAAAAGATACTACCAAAGATCAAGACCAACAATAAAGGCATGAGAGTGCCAACAATTTTGTTGTAACCTAGTTCAAAAGTTTTTGAATAATAATGATTAGCAAAATAATCCATAGAGGCAATTTTATAAAAGAATTTTTGGAGCCTGACAATGTTAGAAGGCAAAAGAAGCGTGGGCCTATCTAGACATGTAAAAGTTGTGAAGCTAAGTTTTTGAGAAAAAATGGTTTGACTAGGTTTATATAAAGAGTATAATTCCATGCATTTTGAGCATAATAACAACTGATTCTAGCATGGACTTCGTATGAATATTTACTCTCTGAGTCTTCCTATAACAACTTAAAAGAGTTAGGTTTATAGGGAAGTTATTCTTGGAAGCATATTTCGCAACCAATTGGAGTGAGTTTTGCTTACCCGTAAGGAGACCAATCAACAAAAACAAAGATAGTGAATTATGGAAGTACATGGTTGTGATGCTAGCTCATTCCTTTATCTTATTTTTGTCTTCGGTGCCCAAAGGATAAGGATCTAAGTTCGTAAGCCTTACTAGCAATGCTCCCTTGGAGGTGCCAAAATGTAGGTCCAAAAGGCTTCATACTTTAGCCAAATTTTATAAAATAGGCTCAAAGAAAACTTAAGAGCAATATTAAAGTTTGCTAAGGTGTAGAATCCGTGGTCAACACAGTCAAACAATGTTAAGCAGAACTTAAAGTTATGGAATTCAAAAGAGTGACATCAAAACAAGGGTATTTCTTGCAGTATAAGATCACAAGCATATCAGTTTTGGCAAAAGGGCAACTAAGTGTCGAAAATAATATCTGCCAAGTATTGACAAGGTTGAAATATGTCAAAATGTGAAATCCATAGTCAGCATAATAAAAAAAGGTTTAGCTGAGATTGGAGTTTCATATTATGGATTTCAGGAGGTAAAGTAGTGTTAAAGTCCATTCAAGGCAAACACAAAATAGGAATTTCATAGTCAAACTGGTCAAACCTGACCTGGTAGAAATTTAAGTAGTGGATTTCATAAAAGGATGTTGGTCGTTATTGAATCCTTATTCCACGGTCAACATGGTCAAACTCAACCCGAGAGAAAACAAAGTAGTGGATATCTTAGAAAGTCATCAAGTGCCACAAGAATCCCATTTTACGATCAAACCAATCGAACATGATCTAGCAAAATTTGGATCAGTAGATTCTAAAGAGGAAGAGAATGCAGTGGAACCTGAGTAGTGCAATAAAAAAACTAGGGAAGATCAAATATTACCAAAATCAAGACTTGCTTGCATCTTCAGTTATAAATTGATGATAGAAAGTCTTCTCAAGAATGAAGGACGATCCAGATTAACCTGTAACCATTCCAACTTTTTAATTCACTTGAGATATGAACAACATGTAGAACTCAAAATTGTAGCGTTCATGGAGCGCAAATCTATTATTTTTCTTGAAAATATATGAGAGAATGCCACCTCAATATTTTGTTGATCTGGAAAGAAGATCCTTGTAATATTTCTAGTATTTTATAGTCATTGTAAAAATCTATATAAATAGGTCGAACCCTCATATTTAAGGATAAACTTTGGAGTGTTTTCCTTATATATTATTGTAACTTTCTAAGAAATCAATAGAAGGAGCATTACTTGAATTTTTACCTCTAGCTTTTTATCTTCATCAATTGCAAGTTTATTCTATGAATGCATTTTTGCTACTGCTGTTATGATTAGTCAATTCTATTGATACTGGATTGCTAATTTGGAGTAACTTGGAATGGTTCATGCCTAAACAAATACTACAAAGGACTTATATTTCTATTAGTCTAAGTGTTGGTCTAATTCTTCTAGTTGTATTATTAGCATTTTAGATATTTGAAATAGTTTTCTGAGTATTTCATTATTTTAATGGTGAAGATAATAAGTTTTGAATGTTGTTAGTCCTAAGTGTGGCATACTAGAAATGTGATTGATCATCAAATTCTTAATATTTGTCAATGTTGTTAACTCTATCTGGTCATTATTCATTTCAAATGTTTTCTAATCCTTATCTCTTTTCTATCGTTAAACCTACACTTTTATTCAAGCTTAATTGAGTCAACACCTAAATTAGTTGACAAGGTATACCAACCTACTATGGAGGTTGGATTGAAGTAATATTTGATCCATCCAATGTTAGGTTTTGAGCTATGATTAGTGGGTATGCGCCTCCAAAAAGTCATAGATTCATAGTCATAGTTCAAGTTTTTCTTGATGTCAATTCAGACCCCAACAATATATTTCTACTTCTCTTTTATCAATTGTTGTCACTTTATTATTCAATGTATTTAGTGTAGACAATACCTCTAACATTATTGATGACTCTTTAGGCTCAGGAACTGGTGTTACTAGTAGAAACAGCACCAGAGATAATTATGTAAGCATGAGAATGGTAGTGATTGAAGGGAGAGAAATAATTGTGGATTTGCTTTTTGAATAAGCTTGAGGTATTTTGAGAGGTATGGAATTACAACTCTTGGAGGTAGTCTTCCTACTATAATGGCCCTCCTTGGAAGAACTTATTCTAACATTGATTTATGTATTGATGTGTGGATATTTAAGGCATAATCTCAGTTTGTGTTACCATTATGTGTTGGTAATTTCACTTTATGCTTTATTTTATAATATGGTACTACTAATGAATCTATGGTTGTAGGACCAGATACTCTCATCGATGGATTAGTAGTGTACAAACACTAGAGATGAAAGATACAATTTTAGGAAATGATGGGAATGACTTGTTTATCGATAGCTCAAGGGTAAATTATATCCTTCATTTAGATTCATTGCATATTGCTTGTTATTTGAATACATTGTTGGGCCATGAGATTGCTATGGGAAAAGGATTCATCCTTAGTAGGTAGGGGATAATGAGTTAGTTATCTTAAAAAGCCACCTACTAAAGGATAAAGCAATGTGTTGTATTACAAGTTGGATAAAGTCCTCATTTGCTTAAGTTGGAAGCATAGTTTTGATTGATTAAATCATTGAAGTATTAATATAGTTAGTAATATTAATACTTGAGATATTAGTATCAATGTTAATAATTAATATTAACATCTGGTATTAATTGATAAGTGATTAATTCAATTATGTTATTGTTAGCAATTAAAACTAAGAGAAAAAGTTGTAATTATTATTTTTTAAGCGAAAAACCCCTTGCGAGGCCGCCTTGGTCTAAGAGACCATGAACAGGGGGTTCTACACCGTCAAAGTCACTCGGGGGTCGCACCCAACCCTGCCCGCACCAACATTATCAATTGGATTTTGGATACCCAATTCAGCTTTTTGGTAGGGTGGAGATTCGAACCTGGGACCTCCCTTGGAGGATTGCCCTCTCCTCTCCAACTCACCTACAACACCTGGGTGAGAAAAAATTGTATTTTAACTTACACATATAAGAAGGCTTTGAATTAAAAGGACACAAGTTAATCAACCTTAGCCTCTAAAATTAATATTAGAGCTTTTAATATTTCTTAAAAGATAATATTTGAAATGCTTTTTAAAATATTTAAAACTTGAGAAATATGGTGCTCGAGTGAGTTTACCATCTTGGTAACAAAGGATATGTTACCATAATGCACAATGGATGAATGTGCATGGTTGAATTCATGAGAGTGTGGGTGGATGGGTATTGGATTACATGTTAAGGTATATTCTCTTTGATGGTTGTTGATGTTGGAGAATGTTGGAGGCAAAGGAAAGGAAATTGAAGAGAGGAGAAAGCTTGGGAAAGATGTGGTAGAAGAGGTAATTTCTATAGTTTGGGATTTGAAATAGTTGATTTATGGCATGAATAATTAGTATTGCTTTTATGTTGAGAAATATTCATTTCTTGGGTGTTTCACATGGCTTGTTGCATTGAGTTTGAGCTTTATTGAGCACTACTTTAGTTGGTATGGATATTTTTTCCCATTTATTTCAAATATTACTTTGATGTATGTTGTTTTCATTTGGCATTTGGATTTCAAATCTTGTGGCACTAGATTAGATGCATTTGTATGTTTCCTTGGGTTTGTGGTAATCCCTTAGAATGTTGAGCGACCAGTATGGTTACCTCTAACCTATATATTTTTCCCTATTCTACGTTTGGTGCTCAATTTCATTAAGAGTTACCCTTGTTGTTTAGTTCTTAGTGTTGTAACATCTAGTTACATTGGATTTGCTTGTGTACTTCAATATTTTATTTCTAATACCTATGCCCTATTTGTGTTAATGCTAATTAGATCCATTAGGTCCTTTAATACTATGTGCATGAGAAACCTTAGTTTACGTGATTTTTTTTGTTCTATCCAAAATATTTTTGTAGCTTCTTATTTCTTGTTGCTATCATCTTTAGTGTAGGGAGGTAGAACCTTCAATTAGTTGTAGTGTGGAGGAATTTTTAGAGAAAAGGATCCCAATGGGAGCGCGAAAGATGTTACTTTCCTATTTGGTTTGATGCAATAAGAAATAAGGAAACTTACATAATTAGTTAGGTCACTTCAAGACCATATAGAACAACAACAAGTAGTGTTGGAAATTATTGTTGAACAGGAATACAAAAATGGAAACAAAAAAGGAAACTCTAAAGAGGGACCTAAAATTGGAAAGAGTGATAAAAAGAAAACTCAACCACATATGACATGGTGCCTTACCTATGGTGGTCCTCACTATGCCAATAAGTACCCTTGATGATTACAATAAAGTAACATAGTAGAGGAGCAACAACCCCAGATCTATGTTGTTATAGGGAATAAAAAATTGGAAGGAAAAGCAACACCTATGTTATTGAATAGTAAGTTGTTTGACAAAGATGATAAATTTTTATTAGATAGTGAAGCTATATATGGTTTTATTTCCACTACTATTATCAAGGATATGTTGAAAAGACCTATATTTTGGGCACAAGGTTGGAAAGTCAAGTATGGTTTGAGATAGACCTACTCAGTGGATCAATGTTTACCTACAATTGAGATTAATTTACCCAATGGATCCACTATATGGAAATTGTATGTGGCACCTCTTCATACTTTTGATATTATCCTAGGTATGGATTGGTTGAAGGTCCATGGAACCCTAATCAATTTCCAATAAAGGCTGATGGAATACATCGATAAGGATAAGAAGAGATTACAAGTTCAAAGTAGGGTCCCATCTATTATTAGCTATGTAGTTGAATAAAACCATCAAGAGAGGTGGTATGTTATATGTAGTCAAAATTTAATGGTAAGGTAGGTGAAAAGGGGATAAAGAAATATTTAAGAAATATTATATTTTACATGAAATTAGGGATGCATTTCTATAAGATCTCCCAAGACTACCACCTCAACATGAGTTTTATTTTACTATTGAACTAATGCTTGGATTTGAACCCATTGCCAAGACACCTTACATGATGACCCTAATTGAGTTGCAAGAGTTGAAGGTGCAAATTCAATATTTTTTAGAAAAGGGTCTAATCAAACCTAGTGTGTCACCTTGGGGTGCTCCAATATTGTTCATGAAAAATAAGGATGGTTCTTTGAGGTTGTGCATAGATTATAGAATGCTGAATAAGATAACCATCAATAATAGGTATCTCTTACCCAAGATTGATGACCTATTTGATTAGCTAAAGGATGCCACCTTATTTTAAATATTGATTTGAGATCTAGGTTTCATCAATTGAGAACTTAAGAGGAGGATAGTCATCTAACAACCTTTAATATGGGTTGATAAATGCACCAATAACTTTTATAAATCTAATGAACGTGTTAAAAAAATATCTAAATTGATTTGTTTTGATATTTTTAGATGATATTATGATCTATTATTGCACAAAATAGGAAAATTCCCAACATTTAAGGTTAGTGTTAGAGGTGTTGAGGAAAAACCAACTATATGGAAAATTATCTAAATGTGAGTTTTATACCTCACAAGTGCAGTATTTGGGACATGTCATCTTGATAGAAGGAATTATCGTAGATCCTAAAAATATTGAGGTTATATTAAGTTGGTCTTCCTTGATAAATGTGTCTAAGGTGAGAAGATTCATGGGGCTCACTGGTTATTATAGGAGGTTTGTAAAGGATTACTCAAATTTTGCCTATTCTATCACCAACCTTAAAAGAAAGGGAAAATATTCCAAATGGTTAGATAAATGTGAAACCACTTTTAGAATATTGAATAATAAGCTAACTATGACACTAAGTATTAAAACAATATATCCTTTTGAGAATTTTAAAGTGTGTATAGATGTTTTCCTAGAAGGTTTGGGTGGGGTTTTATACTGGGAAGAGGCTATAATAGCCTATGAATCTAGAAAACTCAAGATACATGAGCTAAATTATACTACCCATAACCTAGAATTAGCAGTAGTTGTGCATGCCCTAAAGGTTTGGAGACACTATTTTTTTGGTAAACATTTTGAGCTAAGGATAAACCATAAAATTCTAAGGTATATTTTTACCCAACCTATGGTGAATGCAAGATAGAGAAGATGGGTAGATTATGACTTTGGTATTGAATATATTAAAGGAAAGAAAAATAAAATTATAGTTGCTTTAAGTAGGAGAAGGCACATAAAAACATTAACCCATAGTCACATAAACTTGATGGAAAAATTCAAAGAAATGTAACTACAGGATCAATATTGCATGGATATTCAAACAAAAATTAAAATAAATCTTGATGAAGATAAATATTTCAACATAAAATATGGGCTTTTATGCTTCAAAGATAGGGTTGTCATACCCAAAACTAGTGATTTGAGAAGAATGATTATGCAAGAGGTGCATAATTCTCCATACTTCACCCATCAAAGAGGATAAAAAATAAGAGAAATCATGAAAAAGACATATTGGGTAGGAATGAAGTAGGACATCACTAGTTTTATTGCAAGATGTTTAGAGTACCAAAAGGTTAAGGCAGAACATCGACACCTAATAGGGAAAATGTACCCACATGATATACCTACACATAAATGGTAAGTAATAACTATTGATTTTATTATGGGTTTACCTAAGAATAGGTACCAACATGATGTAATTATTGTAGGTGGTCAACTGGTTGACCAAGGTTACATATTTTATACTAAGAAATATCAAGAATGATGCATCGATAGTAGCAAATAAGTTTGATAAAGGAATTTTTAGGTTACATGGTTTTCCTCAAGTGATCATATTAGCTAGGGAATTCTAGGTTCACATCAAAATTTTGGTAGGCTCTTCACCATTCAGTGGGTACTAAGCTGAACATCAGTTCTACATATAATCCAAAAATGGATGGTCAAACAAAGAGGGTGAACCAAGTTCTAGAGGATATGCTTTGCATGTAATGCATGGATCAAAAAATTCTAAGTGGGAAGAATTTTTGCATCTAGAGGAATTTACATATAATAATGGATACCATGAATCCTTGGGAATTGTCATGACCCACCTTGGTAGGACCCTTTTACATGATGAATTAGGACCGAATTCTTAGTTTTGTAATGTTTTGTGAAGTAAATTGATGCTTTTGTGAAAGATATATTTTAGAAAAATATTTTGGAAAAATAAAATAAAATCAATTAATCATGGTTTAATTAATCTAATTGCATGTTGCCTCATCAATTTGATAGGTTTAGAAATGCAATTAGGTGAAATTTGTCTTCACAAAATGTGAAACTAGTTACCCCCTCTCTATAATGGATGTCATTTATAGATGTTCAATGTGTCACAACCACCTCAAATGCTTCTTAATTGCTTATTGAATTCCATTAGAGGAGTTTAAGTAGGTTTTAGATCCTTCAATGGAGTTTTGGAGGCCTTATAAAGAAGTCTAAGCTCTCTATGAGTTAGCCCCTAAGTGGTTGAAGTGTTGGAATATGCTCGATTCTACTCAGGTAGAAGGCTTCTAAGAAGCCTTCAGTGAGCATTATCCCACATGGGACATGCTCAAGGAGTGATAGAATTTAAAGGGAGCTTGGATCCCTCAGTATATTGACTGCCAAGTAGTGGTCATGAGATTGAACCACTTGGTTATCGGTTAAGTGCTAGTTGAAGGTACACGGTGTCACTTGGTACCAGTTTATAGGATGCATGGCATGGAATCTATTAGAATTTTTCTGATTGCTTTGCAAATATAATGTTGACATGTGGTATTTAGTTGGTTTCATGTTGTTTAAATCTACTCATATGGGAGCACCATTTTTAATTCTTCATGTTAGGATTCGTCCCATATTGATGGTGTGGGAAAATAAGAGTGGTTTAAAATGGAAATGGCTTCCCTTTAGGATTGACCACCACTCATTAGTCAAGGTGGCCACTGAGTGGGACCACTACACATCAATGGAGAGACCTATGGACATGTTTTAGCCTCGTTTGGTTGCTTAGACCCTCCAGTTGTTGACCCAACAGTGTTCACCACATGGCACATTATGCTTTGTTGGTTGTTAGTATTCAGTGATTGACTACATTGACCTGATGTGACCTCTATAATTTATTTTTAATTGAAGTTTTGTTCACCTTATTTTTGAAGGAAAGCCCAAGTATGTCATGTTAATTTAAGGTTTAGGAAACCTTAGATCAAGTGTGATTGTTCTTTGAAAATGAGGATATTGACCTCTAGTTAATCAAGCTTGTTTTATATTATTGAAATAAGTTATGCTTCTTTTATATTCCAAAAGAAAATAAAGATTAATCCACTAAGGATTAAGCATTGTGTTGGAAATTTTGAGTAGATGAGTTGTCATTGATGTCAAGAGTGAGTGGTCATTGATGTCAAAATTAAGTTTTAGTGAGCAGTGCAAGGAGAAGTAGTTTTGTAATTAGTGCAAAAAGGAGAGTCTGCTTCTAGTTGATTAGATCCGGTTCCAGGTATTCATATGTGGTCCAAAGTGTAAAGAAGAGGCCCAAGCAAATAATATTATAATATTTTATTATAATATTAAAAAGGAAATTTAATTTAATTATAAATTAATTTAATTAACTTTCAAAATTTACTTAAGTTAATTATAATTTAATTATAAATTAATTTATATTAATTTAAATAACCCTAAAGAGGGTTATAAGGATAAAATAAAAATCGAATTTCAAATTCGATTCAAGTGCCAACGTTTATGGCACAAGAGGTTTCGTGTATAAAAGGTGGTAAAAACCTTTGCCATTACTATCGAATAATAATCGATTGAATTTCCTAAGTCTAAAGTGTAATTCACAAGGAGTTTAAATATTTTCCACATTTTTTGAAAGGTCTCTGACAACAAAGGGTTAAAAAATAGGAGCGAAGCTCCTTAAACCACACACAACACTATGTAGCATAGGTGGCAACAATGGACGAGCTAAGTCATGTGGCAGGCAAGGTGTGCAAGGTTTGAATCCCACTGATTTTATTTGCACGGTAGTGGGAGGGCATTTGTTTTTGAGCAACGTTGAACGAAGGGATAAAGGTAGGCTTGTGCCTTCCCTTACCTATGGGAACGCTTAGCCCACATGGTGGGCTAGCACCTTGAAAAGGTGCTCGGTAGGAGTGGTCTTGTGTTTGAAATCCATTGAGGCCTTTTTGTCTTGTATAAGGTATGCGCTAATGTCATTTGTGTTGGTCGCTTGATTATTTAGGATATGCTAAGGTTGAGCAGATTGGACAAGTTCTAGTGAGGACTCATTGAGCAGATTTGAGGTAAGTCTTGGTGAAGACTTGTTGAGAAGATTGAATAATTTCTAGAGATGACTTGTGGATAGATTAGTGTGAGATTTTATGGAAGCTTACAATGCAGATTTGAGATAAGTCTTTGAGAAGACTTGAGAGTAGAGTTGATTTATTGATTTGTTCAAAACTTGAGTTAAGGTTTAGGGTAGATCCAACAGAGTTGATTTATGATTAAGTCAAGCTTTAGGCTTGATGATAAATATTGAGGACATCTTTATGCTATACCGAAGTACTATGTTTAGTGCAGATCAGAGGGCAAAGATTGAGAAGATTTGTTCTAGACCAAAGGATTGAGTTTAGTGCAGATTTGAGAATAAATTTTGGTGTATATTTGAGGATAGGTTTGTGCTAGACTAGAGATAGAGTTTGAGCAGATTTATACTAGATCGAAGGACTGTGTTTAGTGCAGATTTGAGATAGATATTTTGAGGTGATAGAGTATAGAGGATGACAGTCTCCAATGGATAGAGTTCCATTAGCTAGGACAATGAGGATAGGTTTTCTAAGTGAGGATAGGAGTCTTCAGTGGATAGAGATCCATTAACCAATTTAGTGGAGGCAACAATTCTTCTAGAAGATCATCAACCAGAGCAGAGGATAAAGGAGTTCTCTTGTGGATAGATATACATGAACTTGATTAAGGGATTGGTGTATCATTTAGATAGATATCCATAAACATTGTAATAGGGAAATGATTCCCAAGAGATTGATTGAGAAAATTTTAGCAATTTTTTTTGCGTGGAGTAGCCCACATTGGGTGAACCATGTTAAATTGGTGTCTCTATTATGTGTGGTGATTTATGCATTACTTTGATTACTTTTGTTGATATTTATATTAATAAATTGCATAATATTGAATGGGAAAGAAAATTAAAAAGTGGTCTTATACCATTCACCTTCCCTCTTAGTATAAATCTTGATGAAGATAAATATTTCAACATAAAATATGGGCTTTTATGCTTCAAAGATAGGGTTGTCATACCCAAAACTAGTGATTTGAGAAGAATTATTATGCAAGAGGTGCATAATTCTCCATACTTCACCCATCAAAGAGGATAAAAAATAAGAGAAATCATGAAAAATACCTATTGGGTAGGAATGAAGTAGGACATCACTAGTTTTATTGCAAGATGTTTAGAGTACCAAAAGGTTAAGGCATAACATCTACACCTAATAGGGAAAATGTACCCACATGATATACCTACAAATAAATGGTAAGTAATAACTATTGATTTTATTATGGGTTTACCTAAGAATAGGTACCAACATGATGTAATTATTGTAGGTGGTCAACTGGTTGACCAAGGTTACATATTTTATACTAAGAAATATCAAGAATGATGCATTGATAGTAGCAAATAAGTTTGATAAAGGAATTTTTAGGTTACATGGTTTTCCTCAAGTGATCATATTAGCTAGGGAATTCTAGGTTCACATCAAAATTTTGGTAGGCTCTTCACCATTCAGTGGGTGCTAAGCTGAACATCAGTTCTACATATAATCCAAAAATGGATGGTCAAACAAAGAGGGTGAACCAAGTTCTAGAGGATATGCTTTGCATGTAATGCATGGATCAAAAAATTCTAAGTGGGAAGAATTTTTGCATCTAGAGGAATTTACATATAATAATGGATACCATGCATCCTTGGGAATTGTCATGACCCACCTTGGTAGGACCCTTTTACATGATGAATTAGGACCGAATTATTAGTTTTGTAATGTTTTGTGAAGTAAAATGATGCTTTTGTGAAAGATATATTTTAGGAAAAATATTTTGGAAAAATAAAATAAAATCAATTAATCATGGTTTAATTAATCTAATTGCATGTTGCCTCATCAATTTGATAGGTTTAGAAATGCAATTAGGTGAAATTTGTCTTCACAAAATGTGAAACTAGTTACCCCCTCTCTACAATGGATGTCATTTATAGATGTTCAATATGTCACAACCACCTCAAATGCTTCTTAATTGCTTATTGAATTCCATTAGAGGAGTTTAAGTAGGTTGTAGATCCTTCAATGGAGTTTTGGAGGCCTTATAAAGAAGTCTAAGCTCTCTATGAGTTAGCCCCTAAGTGGTTGAAGTGTTGGAATATGCTTGATTCTACTCAGGTAGAAGGCTTCTAAGAAGCCTTCAGTGAGCATTATCCCACATGGGACATGCTCAAGGAGTGATAGAATTTAAAGGGAGCTTGGATCCCTCAGTATATTGACTGCCAAGTAGTGGTCATGAGATTGAACCACTTGGTTATCGGTTAAGTGCTAGTTGAAGGTACACGGTGTCACTTGGTACTAGTTTATAGGATGCATGGCATGTAATCTATTGGAATTTTTCTGATTGCTTTGCAAATATAATGTTGACATGTGGTATTTAGTTGGTTTCATGTTGTTTAAATCTACTCATATGGGAGCACCATTTTTAATTCTTCATGTTAGGATTCGTCCCATATTGATGGTGTGGGAAAATAAGAGTGGTTTAAAATGGAAATGGCTTCCCTTTAGGATTGACCACCACTCATTAGTCAAGGTGGCCACTGAGTGGGACCACTACACATCAATGGAGAGACCTATGGACATGTTTTAGCCTCATTTGGTTGCTTAGACCCTCCAGTTGTTGACCCACCAGTGTTCACCACATGGAACATTATGCTTGGTTGGTTGTTAGTATTCAGTGATTGACTACATTGACCTGATGTGACCTCTATAATTTATTTTTAATTGAAGTTTTGTTCACCTTATTTTTGAAGGAAAGCCCAAGTATGTCATGTTAATTTAAGGTTTAGGAAACCTTAGATCAAGTGTGATTGTTCTTTGAAAATGAGAATATTGACCTCTAGTTAATCAAGCTTGTTTTATATTATTGAAATAAGTTATGCTTATTTTATATTCCAAAAGAAAATAAAGATTAAGCCACTAAGGATTAAGCATTGTGTTGGAAATTTTGAGTAGATGAGTTGTCATTGATGTCAAGAGTGAGTGGTCATTGATGTCAAAAGTTAGTTTTAGTGAGCAGTGCAAGGAGAAGTAGTTTTGTAATTAGTGCAAAAAGGATAGTCTGCTTCTAGTTGATTAGATCCGGTTCCAGGTATTCATATGTGGTCCAAAGTGTAAAGAAGAGGCCCAAGCAAATAATATTATAATATTTTATTATAATATTAAAAAGGAAATTTAAATTAATTATAAATTAATTAATATAATTTTATTATAAATTAATTTAATTAACTTTCAAAAGTTACTTAAGTTAATTATAATTTAATTATAAATTAATTTATATTAATTTAAATAACCCTAAAGAGGGTTATAAGGTTAAAATAAAAATCGAATTTCAAATTCGATTCAAGTGCCAACGTTTATGGCACAAGAGGTTTCGTGTATAAAAGGTGGTAAAAACCTTTGCCATTACTATCGAATAATAATCGATTGAATTTCCTAAGTCTAAAGTGTAATTCACAAGGAGTTTAAAGATTTTCCACATTTTTTGAAAGGTCTCTGACAACAAAGGTTTAAAAAATAGGAGCGAAGCTCCTTAAACCACACACAACACTATGTAGCATAGGTGGCAACAATGGACGAGCTAAGTCATGTGGCAGGCAAGGTGTGCAAGGTTTGAATCCCACTGATTTTATTTGCACGGTAGTGGGAGGGCATTTGTTTTTGAGCAACGTTGAACGAAGGGATAAAGGTAGGCTTGTGCCTTCCCTTACCTATGGGAACGCTTAGCCCACATGGTGGGCTAGCACCTTGAAAAGGTGCTCGGTAGGAGTGGTCTTGTGTTCGAAATCCATTGAGGCCTTTTTGTCTTGTATAAGGTATGCGCTAATGTCATTTGTGTTGGTCACTTGATTATTTAGGATATGCTAAGGTTGAGCAGATTGGACAAGTTCTAGTGAGGACTCATTGAGCAGATTTGAGGTAAGTCTTGGTGAAGACTTGTTGAGAAGATTGGATAATTTCTAGAGATGACTTGTGGATAGATTAGTGTGAGATTTTATGGAAGCTTACAAGGCAGATTTGAGATAAGTCTTTGAGAAGACTTGAGAGTAGAGTTGATTTATTGATTTGTTCAAACCTTGAGTTAAGGTTTAGGGTAGATCCAAAAGAGTTGATTTATGATTAAGTCAAGCTTTTAGGCTTGAGGATAAATATTGAGGACATCTTTATGCTAGACCGAAGGACTATGTTTAGTGCAGATTAGAGGACAGAGATTGAGAAGATTTGTTCTAGACCAAAGGATTGAGTTTAGTGCAGATTTGAGAATAAATTTTGGTGTATATTTGAGGATAGGTTTGTGCTAGACTAGAGATAGAGTTTGAGCAGATTTATACTAGATCGAAGGACTGTGTTTAGTGTAGATTTGAGATAGATATTTGGAGGTGATAGAGTATAGAGGATGACAGTCTCCAATGGATAGAGATCCATTAGCTAGGGCAGTGAGGATAGGTCTTCTAAGTGAGGATAGGAGTCTTCAGTGGATAGAGATCCATTAACCAATGTAGTGGAGGCAGCAATTCTTCTAGAAGATCACCAACCAGAGCTAGAGGAGAAAGGAGTTCTCCTGTGGATAGATATCCATGAACTTGATTAGGGGATTGGTGTCTCCTTTGGATAGAGGTCCATAAACATTGTAATAGGGAAATGATTCCCAAGAGATTGATTGAGAAAATTTTAGTGAAATATTTTCTCCGTGGAGTAGCCCACATTGGGTGAACCATGTTAAATTGGTGTCTCTATTATGTGTGGTGATTTATGCATTACTTTGATTACTTTTGTTGATATTTCTATTGATAAATTGCATAATATTGATTGGGAAAGAAAAGTAAAAAGTGGTCTTATACTATTCACCTTCCCTCTTAGTATAAGCTTGTGTTCTTCAATTGGTATCAGAGCGGGTTCCTTCGAAAGAGTTTAACAACTTGAAGGAAAATCTTACAAGAACACAATGGATTCTAAGAATGGATCCTCAGATAATTCAACACCAATATTTTATGGAAGCGATTATATATTTTGGAGTATGAGAATGAAGATTCACCTGATGGCACTTGGCAATGAAATATGGGAAGCAGTTGAAAATGGATACACACCACCAACTACTCCACCTACAGATAAATATGGTAAGCTTCTACATCATTACAATTCAAAAGCAATGAATGCAATTTTGAGAGGTTTGCATAGAATAGAGTTCATAAAGGTTATGCATTGCAAATCAGCAAAAGGAATTTGGGATAAGTTGCAAAGCATATATGAAGGAGATAAAAGTGTCAAAAAGGTAAAGATACAAAATCTCAAAGGACAATTTGAAGATTTAAGAATGAAGGATGAGGAAAACATTAGTACTTATCTACTTCATGTAGATGAGGTTGTTAACGCCATGCAAGGACTTGGACTTGAGATTGAAGAATCTGATGTTTGTGATAAGATCTTAAGATCTCTCCCAAAAAGGTTTAGTGAAAAGATCTCTACTATAGAGGAATCAAAAGATGGTGATATTTTGACAAGAGATGTATTACTTGGTATTCTTACAACTTTTGAGATGAGAACAAAAGAGGAACCTAATATCTGGAAGGAAGCAACCTTCAAAGCTACTAAGAAGACAAAGGGCAAGAAGTCAGATTCAAGCAATGAGTCATCCAGTGATGAAGAAGCAAATTATGGCAGAAGGAATAAGGATCCAAGAAGATTTAAAGATGCAAAATCTGTTAGATGTTTCAATTGTGGAAAGTATGGTCACTATGCAATTGATTGTCAAGAAGCCAAAAATAGCAATGATGAAGAAAAATAGGATCATAAGAACAGGGAATCAAAAAAATACAGGTACCAAAAGAAAGGTAAGGATGGACAAGGCAAACAAGGAAAGAAGTTCTTTCAAAGACAGAAGAGGAGTTACTATGCAGACAAGGCAAGTAAGTACTCAAGTGATAGTGAAAATAGTTTCTCAGATAATGATAAAGATGAAGTTCTATTTCTGACAGAAGAAAAAGAAGAAGTTAAGAAAAGGTCACCAATAATTCTCAAGTGTTTTAGATGTGGTAATTTTGGACATCTTGAAGATAGTTGTACAAAGAATGGTTTCAATTTCAATGATGATGAATATGAAGATACACTTGAAGGACCAGAAGAGAATATTCTAATGGCACTAGAAGAAGAAGGAGGTGATCCTATAGAAGACAAGTCAGAAGAGAATGAAGATGTTTTCAAAGGCAAACAAATAGAGGAAGAATCAAAAAAGGAGAAGTTGATCTTGAGGGAGAGCTTATTTATGCTCTTAACACATTGAAGAAGGTAAGAAAGCAAAATTCCCAACTTAAGCTTCAGTTTCAAGAATGTGATGAAGAGAGAGGAAAGCTTATAGAGGATCTAAATAAGTCAATGGCTAAGACAAAGAAGTTCAAGGATAAGTTAGAAGCAAAGGTCTTAGAATGTGAAATATTAGAACAAGAAGTAGCTCTACTAAGGGAAGAAGTAGAAAAGTCTAAGGATAAGCTACACAAGTTTGGAAAGAGCTCAAATATCGTAGATAAGATGATCAAGGTACAAAGAAGGTCAACAAACAAAATAGGTCTTGGTTTTGAATAGGTACAAAAGAAACAAGAAGAGGAGTCAACCTCAAGTTTTGAAGAAGAAGAAACTTCAGAAGAAGACAGTGTGAGAGAAAGTGAGACTTCTGAGGATGAGTTGGACAATAGAAAGTTCAACAAGGAAAAGAACAATGCACAAAAGAGGAACAGATGGAACAGGAACCAACACAGGGTAAAAGAGACTAAGAGACCAATGGGGTCAAGGCAAGGAAATTTCAATGGATGATGTTTCTCATGTCACAGATTTGGGCACAAGGCTTCACAATGCAGGACACATGAAAGATAGGAATATGGGAACTTCAAAAATAGGCAACTTTTTCATGGGTATTGCTACTCATGTAATCAGTTTGGTCACAAGGCAATGAATTGTAGGGTCCATGACAGGAATAGATATGGCTTCACCAGAAGAAATCCCAAGATATTTGCACCTTCAAGGAATAACAATATTAAGTGTTACAAGTGCAATAATGATGGACATACAACAAAGTGGTGTAGAACAAAAATTCTAGAGACAAGCAGGAACAAGAATAGTCAGAGGAATCATAAGGATCAGATGAGAAGGAAAGTGGACAAAGGTAAAGATCAGTGCATGTTGGGAGTAGAAATACTCCCACCCCAGAATTAACCACCTCAAGAGGAGGTGGGGGAGGGGCTAAGCTAAGAGACTCATTCTTAGCCCCGAGCCCCAAAGGTGACCCTTTGCCATTGATGTCAAAGGGGGAGAGATTTGAGTAAGGGGGAGAGATTTGATTTAAGAAGAGAGCATTGAGTTAGGGGGAGCAGTTTCCTAGGGGGAGCAGGACAGAAAAAGGTTAAGGAAATTTGAAAATATAATTGGGTTACCATCAATGACAAAGGGGGATATTGTTGGACATTTTGAGTAGATGAGTTGTCATTGATGTCAAGAGTGAGTGGTCATTGATGTCAAAAGTCAGTTTCAGTGAGCAGTGCAAGGAGAAGCAGTTCCACAATCAGTGCAAAAAGGAGAGTCCACTTCCAGTTGGTCAGATCCGGTTCTAGGTAGTCAGATGTGGTCCAAAGTGCAAAGAAGAGGCCCAAGCAAATAATATTATAATATTTTATTATAATATTAAAAAGGAAATTATAAATTAATTAATATAATTTTATTATTAATTAATTTAATTAACTTTCAAAAGTTACTTAAGTTAATTATAATTTAATTTTTAATTTAATTATAAATTAATTTATATTAATTTAAATAACCCTAAAGAGGGTTATAAGGTTAAAATAAAAATCAAATTTCAAATTTGATTCAAGCATCGACGTTTATGGCACAAGAGGCTTCATGTATAAAAGGTGGCAAAAACCTTTGCCATTACTCCCGAATAATCATCGATCGAATTTCCTAAGCCCAAAGTGTAATGCGCAAGGAGGTTAAAGAGTTTCCACATTTTTTGAAAGGTCTTTGGATGGTAGAGGGTTAAAAAATAGGAGTGAAGCTCCTTATACCACGCACAACGCTGTGTAGCGTAGGTGGCAACGACGGATGTGCTAAGTCATGTGGTAGGCAAGGTGTGCAGGGTTCGAATCCTGTCGATTTCATTTTGCAAGGTAGTGAGAGGGCATTTGTTTTTTAGTAGCATCGAATGAAGGGATAAAGGGAGGCTTGCGCCTTCCCTTCCTCATGGGAGCACTTAGCCCACGTGGTGGGCTAGCACCTTGATAAGGCACTCGATGGGAGTGGTCTCATGTTCGAAATCCATCGAGGCCTTTTTGGCTTGTATAAGGTATGCGTTGATGTCATTTGTGTTGGTCGCTTGATTATTTCGGATGTGCTAAGGTTGAGAAAAATAAAATATTTTTGATGCTTATAAAGTTTAATTTTTTCCTGAATTAATTTGGATATTGAGTGTTTTGAGGGAGATAAAAGGGTAGGCAAATATTATTTTTGAAAGGTTAATTTTTGGAGATTGATTAATTAAATTTGGAGATTATAAGGAGCAATTGAGTAATTATTTTTATGTGTGATTTGATGATTGCTAATTTCAAGGAGTAATAAGGTGTATTTGAGTTTGATTATTTTTGTAATTGAGGAAATATTTTGAGAGAGTGTTAGTGTGATATTTTGTCATCTAACCATTGAAATTGGCAAGGAAGAAAAATTGTGATTGAGACAGGTTTTGAAGGGCACTTCTACATCAAACAAAAAGGTATGGGCACATCTTCCTAGTGAGTGATTGTTGGATGTTGTGAATGCTAAGTTGGAGTGAAAAGGATTGTTTGATAAGCATTGTTGAGATTGATTATTGAAGGTTTTTTGAGTAAGAGTTGATGATAAAAAAAATGTTTTATATGAATTGTTAGAAATATTGAGCTATCTTACTAGTTTATTGAGTATCTTGAACCTAGGGTTTGTGAAAATAGTATCATTTTTGTTTGAAAGATCATGAGTATCATTGTTATGTGAGGATCACTTGATAAGCATTGTTCTTGAAGTGATTGGTTGAGTGAAGAACTTGAACTAGGGTTTGCAAAGATCATGAGTATCATTGTTATGTGAGATTGTTTGATAAGCATTGTTGGAAATAATTGAGTGAGTGTTCATATGTTTGGACTAGGGTTTGTGAGCAAGGATTATTTCATTGAGTGATTGGTTGAGTAGAGTTGTGATTGAGCCTAGTCAAGTGGTTGTGTTGAAGTGATAGTTCAAGTTCTGTGAAACAAATTGTTCCATATTCTAAATTGATTTGAGAAAGAGGTTGAGTGTTTGTGAGTGTGAAACATATTGAGTCTCTAACAATTCTCTATATGTTTCTATGATAAAAGAGAGATTGAAAGTAATTGAGCATTGTGGTGAGTGTGAAGCATATTGAGTCTCTAACAATTCTCTATATGTTTCTGTGAGATTGGACAAGTTCTAGTGAGGACTTGTTGAGCAGATTTGAGGTAAGTCTTTGAGAAGACTTGTGGATAGATTGATGTGAGCTTTTGTGGAAGCTTACAATACAGATTTGAGGATAGATATTGTTGAGCATATTGGACAAGTTCTAGAGAGGACTTGTGGATAGATTAGTGTGAGATTTTGTGGAAGCTTACAAGGCATATTTGAGACAAGTCTTTGAGAAGACTTGAGAGCAGAGTTGATTGATTGATTTGTTCAAACCTTGAGTTAAGGTTTAGGGCAGATCTAGTAGAGTTGATTTGTGATTAAGTCAAGCTTTGTGTTAAGGCTTGAGGACAAATATTGAGGATAAATTTGTGCTAGACCGAAGGACTATGTTTAGTGCAGATCGAGGAAATATGAGATTTGAGGATAGAGTTTGGTGCAGATTTGAGGATAGGTTTGTGCCAAACCAAAGATAGATATTGAGCAAATTTGTACTAGATCGAAGGACTATGTTTAGTGCAGATTTGAGATAGATATTTGGAGGTGACAGAGTATAGAGGATGATAGTCTCTAGTGGATAGAGATCCATTAGCCAGGGTAGTGAGGACAGGTCTTCTAAGTGAGGATAGGAGTCTTCAGTGGATAGAGATCCATTAGCCAATGTAGTGGAGGCAGCAGTTCTTCTAGAAGATCACCAACCAGAGCAGAGGAGAAAGGAGTTCTCCTATGGATAGAGATCCATGAACTTGATTAGGGGATTGGTGTCTCCTTTGGATAGAGGTCCATAAACATTGTAATAGGGAAAGGATTCCCAAGAGATTGATTGAGAAAATTTTAGTGAAATATTTTCTCCGTGGAGTAGCCCACATTGGGTGAACCATGTTAAATTGGTGTCTCTATTGTGTGTGGTGATTTGTGCATTGCTTTGATTACTATTGTTGATATTGCTATTGATACATTGCATAATATTGATTGGGAAAGAAAAGTAAAAAGTGGTCTTATACTGTTCACCCCCCTCTCAATATAAGCTTGTGTTCTTCGAGGTTGTTTTAAAACAAGTTATGTTTAAACATAGGAGATTGGACAATTTTGTGGAGAAATTGAATACTATTGTGAAATAATTTTGTGGAATAATTGTAATTTTATTTTAGGGCAATTTGGTAGAAAAGTTGTAGGAAAACTTTAGGGTTATTTTATGGAGAAATTGTATGCTAGTTGAAGGAAAGTTCTGTGGAAAACTTGAATGCTAGTTAAAGGAATATTTTGTGGAAAAATTGAATGTTATATTTACAAATAATTTTGTGGAAAAGTTGGATGGTTTATAGATCAAAATTTTAGGGAAAGATCAAATGTTCAATTCATTTGTTTAAATGCTATTTTCATGTGAATGAAAATTAAGGGAATTTGCTTTATAAAAGAACCTTCTAGATATGTGGGGAACTCATTATTGGGGGAATTTATGGGGTTCCCTCTTGTTTTTGTTTGAACTAGACTAGAAGTGATTGCTTGAAATGAGGAATCTTGGAAATTTAATTACAAATGCATCTTCTAAGTTATGAAAAAGAAAGAATGGGTAGGGAATCTATTATTTGGGGGAATTTATGGGGTTCTCTCTTGCTTGTACTAGAATTGTTTGTAATTGTAATTGATCTAACAAAGGAATATATTTTTATGGAAAAAAAGGATATGTGATAAAAGAACGAATGTGGAATTCTTTCTTGGAAAATTATGGGGTTTCCTTCCTTTGTAGATATGAATGTATAATGCATGGTTACATTATGGTGAATGTTTGTTGCATGGTTGTATTCAAATGAAAATATGCATACATTGCTTTATGATAGGATATTTAGCAAAAGTGCATTTAAGGGAAAACTACATGAATATCATGAGTTGTCCTGATCCCTTACCACCATCAATCGAGTGATGGAGAGGCAAGATGGACCAGTGAAGACTTATACAATTTAGGTATTAATATCTTTGACATATGTTGTATTAAGGCTTTCATGATGGAAAGCTTATTGTAAAAGGTACTTCTAGCATGAGTATTATTTTATAAATCTAGAATGGATGTATTGCTTTAATCTCTTTAAAATAGGTAAATAATGGAATAATTTGATTTTTATTGGTTGGGGTGATCTGGTGCTTTCTCTCGCCCTTTGTTTGCTTCAAGTTCTTGTTTGGCACCTTTTGATTAAAATTTGGTTTTTGGTGGGCCTTCCCTCCTTGTCCGTTTTTCCTTTGGTGCAAAGGAAGCCGTATTTCTCTGGCACAAAGGAAAGTGCCTTCCCCTGGTGCAAAGGATGACACCTTCCTTTTCTGGTCCTCTAGCATGTTCCTTTTTTTTTCCTTTTGGATTTCCTTACCTTGATTTAATTTGATGTATTTTGTTGCAATCTGATCCATTGTAATCAGGTTTTGGGATCCTTGACAAAAACCCACTTTTAATCTACCAAAAATAATAATATGAATAATGTAGTTTTGTACTCTGACTTATGATGTATAAATCATCATGCTTTATGGATTAATAATGGAAATAGGGATTGCATCTTGTTTAAGTGACTTCTTTATGAAGAGATAGATGTTAAATTATTTAAGTAGATGGACTTAAATAAACACCCTATATATGTATTTGAGAGAAATATGTTCAAAGGAATGGATGATAGACTATACTTATGAGTATAAAAAAATTTTGTCTCAAGATGGTTGGAAAATGAGGTTTGTTATAGTTGGTATCAGAGCGAGGCTAGCAAATGGATGCTAGTATAGGGTCCATGCTAGTAAAAAAAATATTGGTAAAAGAATGAAAGGTTGTTTCAAGACTAAAGGTTGCTTAATTAGAGCTTAAGGTTCTTTAAACCATTGATAACAATGTCTCAGTTGCTACAACTATGGTCATAAAACTAGAAGCTTCTTTGAACAAGTTAAAGATGGCTTAAAAATTAGTCCTAGGAAAGGTAGCTTTACTTTAATATAGTACCTTGCATAAAGCAAGAGTGACCATAATTATCAGGTAAGTGATAATGTATAACCTTACCTAGGAGTGGTATCTTGCATGGGGTAATAATATTCATAATAATTATAAAATGAATGATAAAGTATAAATTTTTTGAGATGGTGCCTCGTGGATAGGCTAGTGTGAAATTGCACCCAAGGATAAGGTGTAAAAATATATTTATATGGGATAGATTGATGGAATTTTTTGATGAGATGTCAAATGGATTAAAATACCATAAAAGTAGGGATACACGTGAAGAAATAGTAGGATTTCAATCATGTTTGAAAATGTTGTAGCCATGGGAGGCTTAGAGAAATGATATGTCCCTAGCTAATTAATATGAGAACTATGATGGGTGGCCAAAGAGGAATAAGGTGGCCCAATATGATTGAGACGTGATCCACGGAGAACGAATGTGGAGACTCAAGATGATCGAGATGTGATTAGATAGACAAATAAAAAATATTGATTTATCATGAACCAATGATTGGTTAGACACTTGGCATTGATTGAATGAAGTAATTCTAAATCTACAACATCAATAAAATAGGTTGTATATAAAAAAAATCTTAGGAGATTTTTATTCAACACTAGTGAAATAATTAACCTGTCAACTACTCATGATGTTTAACATGATTATACTCATATTAGGGTTTTCATTATTGATATTGATTATATTCAGAGTAAATCCCATAGTATGCTTTATGATTCTTCTACTTATGATTGCCAATATACTAGTGCATACACTTTGAGAAGAGAAGATGGTTTTTGGTGATACTGGAACAAGCCATGGAGGTGGTGTAGAGCTAGAAGAAATAATGTCGTTGAAGATTATCAGACCATGCAACACATTTGGAACCATTATTTGAGATGTGTGGAATATATTGGATGTCAATTGCTGGTAGTGGTTAAGAGAAATAAGATTAGAAGGAGCAACACATCTAGAATAGGTGCATACAAATAGATGTTATCTATCAGCCTTAATCGAAATATGGGAATCTGATAGGGGGACAGTCCAATTACCCACTGGAGAGATGACCATCACTCTAGAAGATATATACTAAATATATTAGTTCTTAGGATAGGGATGTATGGTTATCATTGCAAATGAATCAATGGAGTGGATTTTGAAAAGAGTGTTTGGATCAAGATGGAGAGATGTGAACACTAAGAAAGGTAGTATAATGTATGTGTTTAGAAAATTGACACATAGACAAGATTTGATGATGGTGCATATATCAAGCATTATTTTGCCTAATTTACTAGGTGCACGATCTTCCTAGAACATGATAGGAGTGGAGCAGGACCTAGTGGAGAGTTCAATCGTGTTTTTATGGGTGCCAACATTATTGGCATAGAATTATAGAGATTTATTTGAGGTACAAATAATGAAGTGAGTAGGGATGAGTTGTTACCTCTTACTGCAAGTATGGGCCTAGGAACATATGGTTGTGGAAATATCCCGAGGATTGTCTTATGATGTACATAATTTTGTAGGGCCAAAGGTGTCTTATACCTTAAGGTAGAAAAGGGGGGAAGAGTTGAGCATTAATAGGCCACCTGAAGGCAATAGTGATATGTATTAGTAGCACATGTTTTTAATAAGTTAGCTAAAAAAAACCTTATTTAATGTGTTCTCATCTGTAACTAATGTGTGTAAAGCCTATTTATAGGCTTCTTATGATAATACAATACAATTTTTTGGATTGTCTTCTTGATATTAATGTCTGCTAATACATTGGCCCTTGTTTTCATCCTCCTCGACCTGACCTATCTACCTTGTTAGCTATGTCCTATCCACATTCATTGCAAACTCACCCAATCTTCTCCATTGCTTGTGTTAACTCCCTACATCGACCAATCAATTTTATATCGACTGTATCCTATCATGTTAGTATCCATCCAATCGGTTAGTTTATCTTGTTATTTATCATGACGTCAGCGCTCCACATTTTGTGTTTCTTGATCATATCATCGTCATCTTCCACCCATATTCATATTCCACCGACATGTTCCCATGACTTTGCCATCATCGCATTATGTACATCCACTCTTCCATATCATCATAATCGTTGGGCTTGCCCATATTTTTAAATGCACATTTTCATTAATTAAATAAATTGCACCCCACATCATTAAATATCTATTTTTATTAATTGGAAGCCATTACCTTTTCATTAATGCTAGCAGCTCACAATTACCAGCAATCATTAAACACAAAAATTAATGGCACCCAAGATTTTTTAATTCTATTGGCTTATTTGGCATGTACTTCAAGGATTATTCTTTGGCATATTTACTATACCATCGATTTTTCTTTCTTATATCAAATCGAGGGACCCATTTTAGCTATCCACCAGTATAGCAGTTGTTGGCAATTTTGGGTACTTTGGGTACATTGCCTTTACTCTAAGTATAGATGTTGTCATTGATGTCAAGAAGGTCTTGAAGAAATTTGGTTTGTTGTCAAAGAATGTATCTTGATGAAGGTTTCAGCATGGACAGTGAGTTTCCAAGAAGATCAGGGTAGCCCAGTTGCAAAAGATCAAGAAAAAGACAAGTAAGAAAAAGTATGCAGGCGGCTGGAAAAACTGTCGTGATTTCGCGACATGTTTCAAGAGAGAGAAAGCATTGGCAAAAATGTCATGATTTCATGACATGTTTTAGGAGAGAGAAATTTTAGGCAAATGTGTCACGATTTTGTGACATGCGGGAAGGCAGAGACGAAGCAGGCAAAACTGTTGCAATTTCATGACATGTCACATTTTCGCAACTCGGACAGTGCAGGAAGGCAGAGAAAGAAAAGTGTCATGATTTCATGACATTCTACAAAGGAGGCTGTACGGACAAGAAAATGTCATGGTTTCGTGACATGTTGCAGAAGAGAAAGTCCCCAGTATAAGCTGTCACGATTTCGTGACAAGATTGAAGAGAGAGAAAGTGATTCAGAAACTGTCATGATTTTGCGACATGATGCAAAGTACCAAGTAAGGGCTATCACATTTTTGTGACATGCTGCAGAGGTCGAGTTGAATACTGTCATGATTTTACGACATGCTGCAAAGAGAAGAGCCTGAAAGGAGAAGCGTTGTGATTTCGCGATAGGCAGTGGAGAAAGCATATGGAAGCCAAAAGTGTCACGATTTCACGATAGGTAGTGGAGAAAGTGTTCGAAAGCCAGAAGCATCACGATTTTATGATAGGTTGCAGGGAAAGCTTTTAGAAGCTGAAAGCATCATGATTTTGTGATAGGCTACAAAGAAGTTGTATAGATGCAAAAAGTGTCACGATTTCGTGATAGGTTGAGTTGGCAGCTTGTAGTTGGAGAAAGTGTCACAATTTCATGATAGAAATAGTTAGCAAGTCTTAATCAAAAGAAGCGTTGCGATTTTGTGACAAGTTGAAGAAGGAGGAGCTCGAAGGCGAAAGCATCACGATTTTATGACATGTTCCAATTTCACGGGCATATGGCAGAAAAGAGCTTAAGGCAGCGAAAGCATCGTGATTTCATGACAGTGTTGCAAATGACGTCAATAGAAGTAGATGTGTTATGATTTCATGACAAAAGCAGAGAAGAATGCTTTGCAGACTAAAACATCATGATTTCATGACAGAGTGAAGATGACATCAGCAAAAATCAAAAGTGTCACGATTTCATGATAGAAGCTGAGAGGAAGGGCATGAAGATAGAAGGGTCACAATTTCATGATAGAAGAGAAGATGACGTCAGCAGAAGCAAAAAGTGTCACGATTTCATGACAGAAGCTGAGAGAAAGGGCATGAAGATAAAAGGGTCACGATTTCACAACAGAAGAGAAGATGATGTTAGCAAAGTCAAGAAGTGTCATGATTTCATGACATAAGCAAAAAGGAGGTCGACAAAGGCTGTAGTGTCATGATTTCATGACAACAGGAAAAATAAGGCATACGACAAGCAAAGGTGTCGCGATATCGCAACATGTTGAAGTTTTGTGCCAGAAGCTACAGGAAGGCAGTGAAGCTGACAGAGTTAAATTTGGGCCGACGTAGTGTAGGGTTTTGCAGCTGACGTGGTTGAAGGGTAATCAGCCGACTTAGACCAAGATTTCAATCTTGATATTGTGAGTATAAAAGGAGGGATGCTTGAAGAGTTTTGGAATCAATAAAAGGTGTGCATTTGAAGTGTGAGTTGAACAAATAGAGTGCAAGATAAGTTCGATTGTAGAGGTGCATAAATAGAAGTCTGATCGACTGTTGTGTTTGCACAAAGTGTGCGAGACTGTGCTGCTATGTTTTCGTTGGATGTGCGAAGACTGTGCTGCTGTGTTTACGCAGAAGAGCATAAGTTGATCGAAGTGTTGTTGTGTTTGCATAGATTGTGAAGAGTTGGTTTCGACCAAGTGCAAACTATAACAAAAAAGAAAAGAGGAAGAGGACAAATTTGTGCCAGACCGAAGGATTATGTTTTGGTGCAGATAAGAGGATCGAATTTGTAGTGATAGAGTTGACGACAGAGATCTCCAGCCAGAGCAGGGAAGACAGGTGTCTTCTATGGATAGAATTCCACTTGCTAAGGGTAGAGGAGGTAGAGGTCTTCTAGAGGATCACCACTAAGAGTAGAGCTAGGGGAAGGTGTCTCCTTTGGGTTGGTGCCCATAAACTTTGTAATTGGGAAGGTTTCCCAAAGAACTATGATATAACTTTTAGAGAAAATTTTTATCCGTGGAGTAGCCCACCTTGGGTGAACCACGTAAATTGTTGTGTCACTTTGTGGATGGTGTGTTGTGCATTGATTTGATTACTGCTATTTTTACTGCCATCTATACACTACATTTTACTGTTTTGAAAGTTGATTTTAAAGCAAATTAAAAAGTGGTCTTATACTGTTCACCCCCCCTCTCAGTATAAGCTTATGTTCTTCAATTGGTATCAAAGCGAGTTCCTTCAAAAAGGTTTAACAGCTGGAAGGAAGAACTGGTTAAGAACACAATGGATTTTTCAGGTGGCAATGCAGCACCTATTCTTGATGGATCAGATTTCGGTCTGTGGAGTGCAAAAATGAGAGTTTATCTAATGGATCTTAGTAATGAGGTTTGGGAAGTGGTTGAAGATGGGTACACTATTCCTATAAATGGTCCTTATACTAAAGAAGATAGGTTCCTACATCACAGCAATTCAAAAGCAATGAATGCAATATTAAAAGGTTTATAGAAGGCAGATCTTACCAAGGTGATTCACTGCAAGACAGCTAGTGAAATGTGGAAACAGTTGCAAGTGGTTCACACAAGTGATGTAAATGTCCAAAAGGCCAAACTGAGACATTTTAAAGGTATGTTTGAACAACTCAAAATGAATGATGATGAAAATATTAGTGACTACATGCTTTGTATGGATGAGGTTGTTAACTCCATGAAAGACCTTGGTCTTGAGCTTGCTGAAAATGATGTGTGTGATAAGATTTTAAGATCTCTTCCTAATAGATTTAGTGAAAATATTTCTGCTATTAAGGAAGCTAAAGATTTAGATAAATTGAAAAAGGATGAGCTTCATAGTATTCTTGCAGCATTTGAGCTGAGAACTCAAGTAAAAATTGATGTCAAGAAAGAGGCAGCTTTCAAAGCCACCAAGAAATCAAAGGGCAAACAGATTCAAGAAAGTGATGAGTCTTCTAGTGATGAAGAGGCATATTACAGCAAGAAAGGCAAGTTCTCTAGAAAACACAAAAGCAAGAAAAACATAAGATGTTTCAACTGTGGAAAGTTTGGTCATTATGCTACTGATTGTACTATTTCCAAGAATGAAAGTGATGAAGATATACAGGATGTTAAAAGCAAGGATTTTGAAAAGCATAGGTATTACAGAAAGAACAAATATGAGCACAACAATCAAGGAAAGAGGCATTCACACAAGAATAATAAGAGCTTCTACCTAGACAAAGCAAGTAAGTGTTCTAGCAGTGATAGTGAAAGTTCTTCTAGTGATGATGAAAATGAGATGTTCATTTCAAAAAAAGAGGAAGAACCGAAACATAAATTCATTGTCATGAAATGTTTTAGATGTGGAAATTTTGGGCACCTTGAGGATGATTGCACAAATAATGAATTGTTTGCTAGTATGTATGAGGATGCTTCAAAAAATGATAAGGAAGATGCTTGTATGGTTTTTGAAAAGGATAGCACCTCTAGTGATAAGAAATCTGAAAAAGGCCTTGATGATTCAAAATGCAATAATATAGAGGATCTTGAATGTGAACTTACTAATGCTCTTAGTGTTTTGAAAAAGGAAATAAAGAAGAATGCTCGACTTAAGTATAAATTAGATGAATGTTGTATGGAGAAATATGAACTCATAGAAAGTCTTGACATCTCTATGGCTAAGACACAAGAACTCAAGAATGAGTTAGACTCTAAGATGCTTGAGTATAGTGAATTAGAACAGAAAATGGATGCTATGAAAGAGGAAAATAAAGAATACAAAGATAAGCTATACAGGTTTCAAGATAGCTCCAAAAGGGTTAAGTCTCTCATCCAAAGTCAAAGAAATCCATCAGATAAAGCAGGTCTTGGTTTTGTCAAACCACACAAAAAACAAGTTGGGGAATCAAGTAAAATATTTCAGAAAGAAGAGAGTTCTGATGAAGAGAGTATTTTAGAGAAAGATTCCATGAGTGATAAATGCGCAGAAACATAAAATAGAATTTTGAATACAAAAAATAAGTTTTCGGGACCCAAGAGGTCAAACAGAAGAATATTTCATGGCAGATGTTTTGCATGTCACGGGTTTGGCCACATGGCTTCGCAGTGCATGACTCAAGTAAGGAAGATAAATGACAATTTTAGGGGCCGTAATTTTTTTCAAGGGTATTGCTACTCTTGTAATCAGTTCGGGCACAAGGCAATTTTTCGCAAGGCAAATAACAGGAACTGGGTTAGTTAGAATAGGCGGATTGAAAGAACAACTATGCCTGAAAGAAATAATATTGTTACTTGCTATAAGTGCAACAATGTAGGTCACACAACCAGACAGTGCAGAGCTGATCTTCCAAGGTACAGGAATAGGAACAGTGGTATAAACAGGTCCAAGGATCAAGGTATGGACAAGAAAAGAGATGAGAACAAGAACAAGAAAAGTGACAAGAACAGAAACACTGACAAAGAGTTCAAGAGAAGGCTCGGCAAAGAAATTATAGACATTGATGATGATGAGTGCCTAATGGGAGTTTCACTCCCACCCTTGTTTTAAATCACCTCATCAGGATGTGGGGGAGGGACTAAGCTAAGAGGCTCATTCTTAGTCCCGAGCCCCAAAGGTGACCCTTTGCCATTGATGACAAAGGGGGAGAGATATGAGTAAGGGGGAGAGCTTCATAGTGAAGAAGAGAGCTTCAAGTTAGGGGGAGCAAAAACTTCAAAGGCAAATTCTCAGTTGTTTTTAGTTTTGGCTCTTGACTTGTGTTTTTAGTTAAGGTTTGCCATCAATGACAAAGGGGGAGATTGTTGGCAATTTTGGGTACTTTGGGCACATTGCCTTTACTCTAAGTGTAGATGTTGTCATTGATGTCAAGAAGGTCTTGAAGCAATTTGGTTTGTTGTCAAAGAATGTGTCTTGATGAAGGTTTCATCATGGACAGTGAGTTTCCAAGAAGATCAGGGTAGCCTAGTTGCAAAAGATCAAGAAAAAGACAAGTAAGAAAAAGTATGTAGGCGGCTGGAAAAACTGTCATGATTTCGTGACATGTTTTAGGAGAGGGAAAGCACTGGAAAAATTGTCATGATTTCATGACATGTTTAAGGAGAGAGAAATTTTGGGCAAATGTGTAGTGATTTCGCGACATGCGGGAAGGCAAAGATGAAGTAGGAAAAACTGTCACGATTTCGTGACATGTCGCATTTTCATGACTCAGACAGTGCAGGAAGGTAGAGAAAGAAAAGTGTAGAGATTTTGTGACATTCTACAAAGGAGGCTATATGGAAAAGAAAGTGTCATGGTTTTGTGACATGTTGCAGAAGAGAAAGTCCACAGTATAATCTGTCATGATTTTGCGACAAGATTGAAGAGAGAGAAAGTGATTCAGGAACTGTCACAATTTCACGACATGATGCAAAGTACCAAGTAAGGGTTGTCACATTTTTGTGACATGCTACAGAGGTCGAGTTGAAGACTGTCATGATTTCATGACATGCAACAAAGAGAAGAGCTTGAAAGGATAAGCGTCACGATTTCGCGACAGGCAGTGGAGAAAGCGTACAGAAGCCAGAAGTGTCACGATTTCGCGACAGGTAGTGTCGAAAGCGTTCGAAAGCTAGAAGCGTCATGATTTTGTGACAGGTTGCAGGAAAATATTTCGAAAGTTGAAAGCATTGTTATTTCATGACAGACTACAAAGAAGTTGTATGGATGCAGAAAGTGTCACGATTTCATGATAGGTTGAGTTGGCAGCTTGCAGTTGGAGAAAGTGTCATGATTTCACGACAAAAACAGTTAGCAAGTCTTAATCATAAGAAGCGTCACGATTTCATGATGAGTTGAAGAAGGAAGAGCTCAAAGGCGAAAGCGTCATGATTTTTTGACATGTTCCAGTTTCACGGGCATATGGCAGAAAAGAGCTTAAGGCAACGAAAGCATCATGATTTCATGACAGAGTTGCAGATGATGTCAGCAGAAGCAGATGTGTCATGATTTCATGACAAAAGTAGAGAAGAAGTCTTTATAGACTAAAGCATCATGATTTTGTGACAGAGTGAAGATGACATCAACAAAAATCAAAAGTTTCATGATTTTGCAATAGAATATGAGAGGAAGGGCATAAAGATAGAAGGGTCATGATTTTGCGACAGAATAGAAGATGACGTCAGCATAAGCAAAAAGTGTCGCAATTTCATGACAGAAGCTGAGAGGAAGGGCATGAAGATAGAAGGGTCACGATTTCATGATAGAAGAGAAGATGACGTCAGCAAAGTCAGGAACTGTCATGATTTTGTGACATAAGCAGAAAGGAGGTCGACAAAGGCTGTAGTGTCATGATTTTGTGACAACAGGCAAAAGAAGGCATACGACAGGCAAAGGTGTCGTGATATCGTGACATGTTGAAGTTTCATGCCAGAAGCTACATGTTGAGTGGATATTTTGTCCTGTAACAAAATGACCACGCAACTAGAGTCTCAGATAGGAAACTCTTTCTTGCAAAGAAAATTTGTTATTTTTAATTTCTCCAAGGTTCTTGTGAACAAACATTCATATGCATATAACCAATTAAGACTTAATACAAATAAATGAATGTATCCTAGAATAACTCAAATCCTACAAGTAACTGTTAACAAGGGGCCTTTGATGATTCACAGCAAACTTTGTGACCCTAATCTGTTAAAATAACCAACCGTGTAAAAAAAAAGAAAGAACAAAAATTCCCTTTCTTTTTTTATGCTCTTGAAATTAATGAAACCCGCCCAAAAATAAATTAGTAACCTCTTTTATCTTTTGGCTTAAAGAAAGATTTTAAATGAGAAAATGCGTGGTATAGGCCACTTCATTTTAAGCTTCGTTCCTTTAACATGAGGTTCATTTTATCGTTAACTGGTTCATTTTATCTTTTATTTAACTGTTCTGCTATTTCTATGTTAGCTTTTGGAATTAGTAAAATTGAAAAATGTATTCTGGAATGCACCAGAATCCGAAATACCAATATTTGCATAAATAGTGTGGAAATAAAATTAGAACCTAAAACAGATAGATTCTTTATGAGAATCAGCTGGAAAAACTGAAACAAGACGTTAATTTGGTTAGCAATCTCCTCCCTGCAAAACCCCAAGTTATGAGATGAAGCTCTAAAACAACATGACCTAAAAGACCTGCAATAAAACACAGTCAAATCAGATCAGATGCAAGACTCTAAGGAAATAAATAATTGCAACATTCTATCATTCACCTATCATAACCCAGATTATGGTGTAAACGAATAGATACAAGAAAGAATAATGCAAGGGAAAGATCTACAAAAATAACAGTAGTCTTAGCCTTCAATCTCCTTTTGGTTTCACACACAAAAGTTACTCCTGCCAAATAAACTCCTTTTTTATTCACAAAAATAATGCTCTTCTTCTTACAATTTCCAGCCCCTTGTATCTACATTCGCTTCTATTTTTAAACTTTCTGTTGCGGCTCTTGGTTTCCCTCTACGACGCTTCATTTCACTTCCCATATCGCTTTGTTTCATTTTCCTGCTTCTTTGGTGTTTTGACGTTTTGCTCGAGCCTGAAATGTTTGGTCTTCTTTGCTAACTGTAAATATCGATCTGAAGCGTTATCATGACCCTCATGCCCTTGTGCCACGTGTTCAACACTTTTCTACACGTTCTGTAATGGCCCCATGTAAATCACGACGTTTTTATGCATGCAGCTTTTCTTCCTTGCTTTCACCGTGAAAATGCGACATGTCGCGATATCACGACATTTTCCTGCCAATAACCCTATCCGCTTGTTGATAAGCAACACACCCCCACTGAAAAATGAGATTCCATCCTTAGAAAATTCTGAACTTTCATTTTTTGCAGCAGGGACCCTCTTGATCTTTTCAGGTTTTAAATCCATATTTTGCTTGCCTCCTTTTTAAAGTTGTGCTTTTTCTTGCATTTTAGCTGTGTTATCCAAGAATTCACTTTTTACATGCTAGAATCATTCATGCACAAGAAAATCTTGCACCGTTACCGAGAAAAATCCAGAAAACAGTTGCATAATTCACTGAAAAATCAAACTTTCCATTTTTGGTAGTGTCGCGATATCGCGACACTTCCATTTTCGGAAATGTCGCGATATCGCGACAGGTAAGTCAAAATGCGGCTAAGTCCCAGAAAGGTCGCGATTTCGCGACATGTCGCGAAATCGCGACAGTTTTTGGGAGAAAGACGCAACCTGTACGGAGGGCGCGATTTTGCGACATGTCGCGAAATCGCGACATGTCGCATTTTCGCGGAAGGAGAGAGAAAATGGGCTGCAGGATGAAAAATCGGTTAAGTCAGAAACATGTTCCAAAATCGCGGTCAACGCGGTCAACGCATGCAGGTAAGGGAACTGTCGCGATATCGCGACGTGTTCTAAAATCGCGGCTGAAAATCAAGAAGCGTACGGAGGCCAGGAAGTGTCGCGATTTCGCGACATGTCGCGAAATCGCGACATGTCGTGTTTTCGCGGCCGACGAGGGAGGAAGTTGCCGATGCGCTGGCAGGGTCGCGATTTCGCGACATGTCGCGAAATCGCGACATGTCGTAGAATCGCGGCAGGAGAGAGAAAGTCATAGTTGACCTGAAAGTGCATTCCGGCGGGAAACAGAAGGCTTCCTGGGGTAGCGACACGTGTCAAAGCGTGAATGGGACAAAAAGAAGCCGACATGCAAGCTTATTTTGCGGATTTAATCTGTTTTTAATGTTTTAAGCTTCGATTTAATTAAAATGCTAATCTAATGCATCTTTTTGTCTTTCATGCGAGGATTCCACCGGCACTTACGGGACAACCGGGAAAGACCATAAAGGCGAAGATAAAGTGCGGATTTAGTCAAGGACCGCCATGCTAGGAGAGAAGCTGCCGGTGAGAGCATTCAACAACAAATTTATTGCGAGACTTGATAGCATGAAGACAATTTCAACACGGGGATGGCTTTACGGAGATCGGATCGAGGAGAAGTGGTGACTCATCCGGCTCACCAGCAGAATTAATGGAGACATTTATTTGCAGCTGCGGATGAATGAAAATTGCATTTGATTTATCTTCTCCATTTATGGCAGCTGACTGCACAGATTTGCCGAAGGGTTAAGTTCTATTCGGACTTTGATTTTTAAATGGATTTTTATTGTAAAACCGGGGTCCTAGGGTTTAAGTGCGATAAGATTTAGGGTTTGAGCAAGATATTTTGGAAAAGATCGGGAGTCTGTCTCGAGTCTATAAATACAAATTCTAAATGTAATCGCGAGGAGGCGGAGACTTAGAAATAAAGGCTTATAAGCAATTTCTTGCAAATTTTGTGAAATCCTTTGTTTTACGGACTTGGAGTTGATGTGCTTTAGCTTTTACGTGATAGCATGGCCGGGAGCCTAATCTTTTGCGAGTGTGATAAGTGTATTTTCTTTTGTTATCCGTTCCATTTAAAGTTTGTTAGATATATCTCTGTAAATCTGCCATTGTCAAGATTAAATATCTTTGTTAGGCTTCGGTTGTTCTATTGTCTGCTAGGGGAAATTACGATTTCGGGTGTAAGTTTGTTCTAATTGCTCTGTCTTCATCTGTGCGAGCTAGGCTGCAGGTGAAAGATACCGATTTTAACAATTGCCCCTTGGATTTATAATTTTACTGCTAGATCCGTTTCACTCTGCCTTGTGCTCTTAGTTGAAAGTGATCTTAGGCTGAGTGGACACTTTCTTACGGGATTTGTTACGTTGTGAAGCTGATAGCATAGATAAGATTGATAGTTTAGAGTTTTACAGTTTAAAGTCTGATAAACTTCTCTTTTCTGCCTTACCCTACCCTCTCTTTGCTTTCAGTGAATGATCCATTTTTATTTTCTTTATTTGCCTTTTATTTAAATCTGCTGACCCATGAGAGCTAGATCTAGAATTCAAGTTAAATCTGATTGTCAACAACTTTTGCAACTACTGAACAAGTTCAGAAACCCCCTGTAAGGTAACAGAGCGGTCCATATTGAAATCTATTCCAGAAGTGGAAAAGAGTGAATTGCCATTCGACCCAACTCTGTAACTCGCACCTTGGATAACCAGCTAGATCCTAAAGATGAGTGGGATCAGTCCCGTGGGTGTCTCCGGAGCTTTTCTTTGCCTTCATCCTTTTTCCCGGGGTGTGCATGAAAGCCGGACCAACACCTAATTGGCGCTAGAAGGAGGGCCACAGAACATCTGTTCTTAGTGCACTTGTGTTGAGAAATCCGACTGTATGTGGGCTGTAAAGCGTATTTTATCCAAAGTCGGTAGCCAATTTTCCCCTCCTCCTCGCCAACACCTAATTGGCGCTAGAAGGAGGCCCAACATCGTTCTTAGTGCACTTGAGTTGAGAAATCCATTGTATGTGGGCTGAAAACTGTATTTTATCCAAAGTCTGGTAGCCAATTTTCCCCTCCTCCTCAGCCAACACCTAATTGGCGCTAGAAGGAGGGCATGAACTCAGTTCAAGTGTTGTAAGGGCATAACAGCAACATTTGAAGGACCCACAGTGAACTCCGGACAGTTTTTAAATTGTCAATGCAGTGTTGTCAGTGCAGTTGTCAGTACAGTGTTTCAACTTGCTAAAATACAGAACCTGTTCAGAACTGTAAATTGTTAATGCGTTTTTTAAATTGTCAGTGCGATTTTAAATTGTCAGTGCAGTTTTAAATTGTCGATGCGATTTTTGAAAATTGTCAGTACAGTTTTAAAAATTGCCAGAGAAGGCCTTAAGTTCAGTGGTTTGTTAAGAACAGTTCTATCATCACTTGCAGTTATCCAATTACAAATCAGAACATCCCTGTTAATCCATTAATAATGGCAAATTGGTTGGGCTCCACAGCTTTGAACATTCCGGGTATAGCCCATGACCTGCCCAGAAGTCCAGAAAGGTATCTCCCCAGGTACAAACATGATGGGACAAGAAGCTGAGAAGAACATCTGCTAGCTTTTAAAAATGCTTTAAGATTATTAAATATACGACATGAAGATGTTGCTCGCAGATTGTTCCCGTTCACTCTCCAGGAGGGAGCTTATGACTGGTTTTTAAACCTCACCGAGCAATTCCATTACTAGTTGGGATGATCTAGAGAAAGCTTTTATATCACGGTTCGGTGAAGTGATAGATCCCGACATTTTATATCGGCAATTTTCCGAGCATCAAGAAAGAGTCGGGAGAAGCTGTCGGGTCTTTCAATATGAGGTTCCAAAGAGCTTACGGTAGAATGATCGGCCATTACATCCCAAATGCAAATCGGCCTTAGAAATCTACAAGAATGCATTGGATTCGGTGACCTCTATTTTCCTCAAGAGAGACATTAATATTACAACCCTGGCGGGAGGCTTATAAAGAAGCCTTAATTCTTGAAAGACAGTTAGGGCCTCAAATTTTGAGCAGTCCTTTGATATCCTATGTTACACAGAACATGCCTGTTCCAGACCCCATTCCACATCATGAGTTAATGCCAACATGTTATGCTCTACCCAAGGAGACTATGTTAACTGTCACATCCACTCAGCATGTGCAAAATACAGAGAAAAGTTCGACAAATTCAAAGTGCGGGTGCTTGAGCCGAACGAGTTGTGATCCGGCACCACCCAAATGCGAAGTTTTTCCTGGTGAGTTAAATTTTCCTAGAGATCAAAGAAATATTGATATTTCTAGTTCACCCAAAAATAGTACAACCGGGGTTTCGGATTCTGTCACTTTTCCCGAAGAGACGAGAAAGTCTTGTACGAGACTTACGTGGATGAAATGCAAGATTTTCAACGAGTTCAAAATGGACGAGTTATGACTTGAAATGTGAGAGTCCAGAACTTAATAATGATCCTTCCTCATCGAGAGGATGATGAAAGTGAGATTCAATCTCACTATGCGGAAGTAACTGAGGAGGATAGCATCATTGAGGATATGAGGGAACTTAAATCTGACATCACCCTCTATGAACTGCCTCAGATTGTTGGACAAAACATTAACTTGATTGAGGCTTACTTTGGACAAAACATTAACTTGATTGAGGCTTACTCTGGACCACCTGTTGAATTTCAAGAAAAGGAGGAAAATATGGTAAATATGAATGTGGTCAGCCAACTTGGAATTGATGAACTGTCTCAACATAAGCTGCAACTTCCGAACATAATGTCAAAGAGGAGGCTATAAAGCGTGTTGATGCGAGATATTGGAGTTTATGATTTGGCAAGCTGAAAAGGTGGGAACAGATTCATGACTCTAATCAATCACAACAATGATGTTTGGACATTGCACATTGATGAGGTTAAATCTAAGCAAGGCTCGAGTGAAAAGGAAAATTGTAAGCATTCCGCTAGAGGGATAAAAATTGAAGTCCTGGATATTGAAGCGGTGCGGCAACCACAAAATGTTCAAGTTGTTAAGAACCAGGGCATACGGATAAAACATGATTTCTTTCGAGTTGTCACATCAATTTGAAAATGTGGTGGTGCAGGTCTGTCAAGATTTTAAAGTATTTGATCCTGGGGTTTTTTACATTCAGTCCTTTTGAAAGAACTCTGCAAACCCTTTAATTAGAAGCATAAACATGTTATCATATGATTTGTTATTATATGATTTGTTTAATTTGAAGGAGTTGCGGATTTGTTTTTCAAATGGGACGAGGGAAGACGATAAACCCAAGTCTTTCCCGGATAGCAAATTTTTGAAGCACGGTCTGGAGTGCATTTCGTCAACGGGACACGAAAGGTAATTTTTTTTTAAATTACTTGCATGGTCAAAATTTTTTAAAAGCACCATTTCTCTGCTTTCCCAACTGCTGCATTTTTTGAGTATGAAGGGAAGTTGTAACATATGTATGCATTGTAAATAAGCTTTGAAGTTTTTCAGTTTTATTTCTTTGTCAGTGCAGTTTTATTTCAATGTCTGTGCAGTTTTAATCTGTTTCAGTTTAATTTTAATGCTCTGCAGTTTTAATTTAGTTCTTTTAGTTTATTTCTTTTAGTCTGTACAGTCTTTTCTTTATTGCATTTCTTTTTCTTTACTGTCTGTACAGTTGCAGTTGCAGTTTAATTTATTTCAGTTGCATTTTTTATTTGCTTCAGTTCTTTTTATTTCTTTTATTGACTGTACAGTTTTTATTTTCTTCCCTGCTTTTCCTTTTCTTTCTTTGTCTCGTTCAGTTTATTTGTTTTTCCCTTGCCTGTACAGTTCTGTGCTTTAGTCTGTACAGTTTTATTTTGTTTTTGCTTTAAGCCTGTGCCTGTCCTTGGAAGCCTGTACAAAGTCCTTTGGCTTCTAAAATTCTATTTTTTAACCTCTGCCTGAGCAATCAATGAAAAGTCAGCCTGCTGAAAATTGTTTTATTCCTAGCTGATAAATCCTCAATCCGAGTGCCTCCCCATTACGCTCATTATTCTAATTGAGATAGTCTGCTTGCACTGAATTGTGGAACTATTTTGTTATCCAGGATGAAGGTAGAGAGATGATTGGATCTTGTGTCTTACTTGCCACGATTGTTTTAATGATAGAAAAAGCTGCTATCTTTGTTTTGTTGGAGGAACTCCGGGGAATCCAAGAAAAGTCTGGTTATAAGAGGGGACTATGGTTCATGCAATTATTTGGGTGTCACCAGAGGCTATCAATGCCTAGACTGAAACAGTTCCAGATTGATCAAATATTAAAAGAAAATTGTAATTTCTCTAAGGTCTTCCAGATAGTGATATATTTCAAAAAAAAGAGAGATAAGAAAAAAAAAAAAAAAAAAAAAAAGAAAAAAATAGTTATACAATTAAAAGAGGCAGCCAATATTAGATTCTGCCCTACAGTTGTAAATTGGGTCGTGTAAATCTAAAGGGTAACTCTGTCTAGGCTGTAAAAAGCTAAACTAGTAAACAGAGCTCTACTCGGTTTCCCCTTTTACAATCTAGAAAAGTTGATTAATCCAAGTTTATCATTCAATTCAGTCATCCTTGAAGAAAGTTCTATACCTTTGTAATTGCACATCAGAAATCTTCCTTGAAGTAATCCAGCCTAGTATGTCCTTGGAAAATTTTAACAGCTGGCAGTTAGTAGTCAATTTATTGTGAAGAATGTCTGTGGCAAGGCATGATGCATGGTCTTTTTGTTTTGAAACCAGAGTCTTGGGTTCTAAAATAGTGCTACTATTTTACCCGCAGATATCGCCATTTGTTGATAAGCAACACACCCCCACTGAAAAATGAGATTCCATCCTTAGAAAATTCTGAACTTTCATTTTTTGCAGCAGGGACCCTCTTGATCTTTTCAGGTTTTAAATCCATATTTTGCTTGCCTCCTTTTTAAAGTTGTGCTTTTTCTTGCATTTTAGCTGTGTTATCCAAGAATTCACTTTTTACATGCTAGAATCATTCATGCACAAGAAAATCTTGCACCGTTACCGAGAAAAATCCAGAAAACAGTTGCATAATTCATCGAAAAATCAAACTTTCCATTTTTGGTAGTGTCGCGATATCGCGACACTTCCATTTTCGGAAATGTCGCGATATCGCGACAGGTAAGTCAAAATGCGGCTAAGTCCCAGAAAGGTCGCGATTTCGCGACATGTCGCGAAATCGCGACAGTTTTTGGGAGAAAGACGCAACCTGTACGGAGGGCGCGATTTTGCGACATGTCGCGAAATCGCGACATGTCGCATTTTCGCGGAAGGAGAGAGAAAATGGGCTGCAGGATGAAAAATCGGTTAAGTCAGAAACATGTTCCAAAATCGCGGTCAACGCGGTCAACGCATGCAGGTAAGGGAACTGTCGCGATATCGCGACGTGTTCTAAAATCGCGGCTGAAAATCAAGAAGCGTACGGAGGCCAGGAAGTGTCGCGATTTCGCGACATGTCGCGAAATCGCGACATGTCGTGTTTTCGCGGCCGACGAGGGAGGAAGTTGCCGATGCGCTGGCAGGGTCGCGATTTCGCGACATGTCGCGAAATCGCGACATGTCGTAGAATCGCGGCAGGAGAGAGAAAGTCATAGTTGACCTGAAAGTGCATTCCGGCGGGAAACAGAAGGCTTCCTGGGGTAGCGACACGTGTCAAAGCGTGAATGGGACAAAAAGAAGCCGACATGCAAGCTTATTTTGCGGATTTAATCTGTTTTTAATGTTTTAAGCTTCGATTTAATTAAAATGCTAATCTAATGCATCTTTTTGTCTTTCATGCGGGATTCCACCTGGCACTTACGGGACAACCGGGAAAGACCATAAAGGCGAAGATAAAGTGCGGATTTAGTCAAGGACCGCCATGCTAGGAGAGAAGCTGCCGGTGAGAGCATTCAACAACAAATTTATTGCAGACTTGATAGCATGAAGACAATTTCAACACAGGGATGGCTTTACGGAGATCAGATCTGAGAGAAATGGTGACTCATCCGGCTCACCAGCAGAATTAATGGAGACATTTATTTGCAGCTGCGGATGAATGAAAATTGCATTTGATTTATCTTCTCCATTTATGGCAGCTGACTGCACAGATTTGCCGAAGGGTTAAGTTCTATTCGGACTTTGATTTTTAAATGGATTTTTATTGTAAAACCCGGTCCTAGGGTTTAAGTGCGATAAGATTTAGGGTTTGAGCAAGATATTTTGGAAAAGATCAGGGTCTGTCCTGAGTCTATAAATACAAATTCTAAATGTAATCGCGAGGAGGCGGAGACTTAGAAATAAGGGCTTATAAGCAATTTCTTGCAAATTTTGTGAAATCCTTTGTTTACGGACTTGGAGTTGATGTGCTTTAGCTTTTACGTGATAGCATGGCCGGGAGCCTAATCTTTTGCAGAGTGTGATAAGTGTATTTTCTTTTGTTATCCGTTCCATTTAAAGTTTGTTAGATATATCTTGTAAATCTGCCATTGTCAAGATTAAATATCTTTGTTAGGCTTCGGTTGTTCTATTGTTCGCTAGGGGAAATTACTGATTTCAGGTGTAAGTTTGTTCTAATTGCTCTGTCTTCACTTGTGCGAGCTAGGTTGCAGGTGAAAGATACCGATTTTAACCGAGTGCCCCTTGGATTTATAATTTTTACGCTAGATCCGTTTCACTCTGCCTTGTGCTCTTAGTTGAAAGTGATCTTAGGCTGAGTGGACACTTTCTTACGGGATTTGTTACGTTGTGAAGCTGATAGCATAGATAAGATTGATAGTTTAGAGTTTTACAGTTTAAAGTCTGATAAACTTCTCTTTTCTGCCTTACCCTACCCTCTCTTTGCTTTCCGTGAATGATCCATTTTTATTTTCTTTATTTGCCTTTTATTTAAATCTGCTGACCCATGAGAGCTAGATCTAGAATTCAAGTTAAATCTGATTGTCAACAACTTTTGCAACTACTGAACAAGTTCAGGAACCCCCTTAAGGTAACGAGCCAGTCCATATTGAAATCTATTCCAGAAGTGGAAAAGAGTGAATTGCCATTCGACCCAACTCTGTAACTCGCACCTTGGATAACCAGCTAGATCCTAAAGATGAGTGGGATCAGTCCCGTGGGTGTCTCCGGAGCTTTTCTTTGCCTTCATCCTTTTTCCCGGGGTGTGCATGAAAGCCGGACCAACACCGCTTTCATGCACAGAAAAAATGAGACATGTCGCGATATCGCAACATTTTTTTGTCAGCATCCTTTCTTGCCTTCATGCACAGCAAAAATCTGACATGTCGCGATTTCGCTACAAGTTTTATGCACTTAGTCTCTTTTCAATAAAGTGTCGCGAAATCGCTACCATTTTCTGCCCTCTGCATGGTCTTCACTTTCTGTCACGATTTCGTGACGTCTTTGTCTGTCTAGAACGTTTCCTCAAAAGTTGCATGATATTGCTACACCTTTGTGCCTTAGACTCTTTTCATTCAGGTGAACCACGATACCGAAACACGTAGCGATTTCGCTACATTCTTTACTTTGTTTGGCTTCATTTTTTGACTGTAGTGAAATCGCTACCATTTTACCACTTAGGCCTTTTAATCCACCCGCGTCGTGAAAACATGACGCATCACGATTTTGTGACGCCTTTCGACTTATGCGCTTTGTGTCAGTCCTCATTGCAATTTCGCTACACTACTGGGCCTTATCGCCTTTGGCTCAGTTTTGTCGCGATTTCGTGACCATTTTATATTTTATGCCTTCTGCCCATTTGCAAGCCGCGAAAATCAAACACGTCACGATTTCACAATGGTTCTGCCCACCTGCTGCCGTTGACTGCGTTGACCACAATTTTGCGACATGTCATGATTTCGTTATGCTTTTCTGCTTCGTGCCCCGTTTGACTGTCTTGACCATGATTTTGTGACATGTTGCGATTTCGCTACCATTTTCCATTTTGCCTTTCTCTCTCCTCTCTAGGCTGCGACGGAGCAACATGTCACAATATCGTGACACTTTTTCATTTCGGCAGCGACGGAGTGACATGTCACGATATCGCGACAACTTTCGGCCGCGACAGAGCGACATGTCGCGATATCGCTACAACTTTTCTCCTTAGTGAAAATTTTTGCCTTTTTCTTTGATTTTATTAGCATCTGGGTCATTATTTTCTTCTTTGAAAGCATGCAAAAAGGTGGGCCCCCAATTTTGGGGTGTGTTTTGGATTAGCCACAACACTATAGGAAGGCAGTGAAGCTGACAGAGTTAAATTTGGGCCGATGTAGTGTAGGGTTTTGCAACCGACGTGGTTGAAGGGTAATCAACCGATTCAGACCAAGATTTCAATCTTGAGATTGTGAGTATAAAATGAGGGATGCTTGAAGAGTTTGGGAATCAATAAAATGTGTGCGTTCAAAGTGCGAGTTGCGCAGATAGAGTGCGAGAGAAGTTTGATCACAGAGGTGCATAAATAGAAGTCTGATCGACTGCTATGTTGACACAAAGTGTGTGAGACTATGCTGCTATGTTTTCGTTGGATGTGCAAAGACTATGCTGCTGTGTTTACGTAGAAGAGCATAAGTTGATCAAAGTGCTGTTGTGTTTGCACAGACTGAAGAATTGGTTTCGACCAAGTGCAAACTATAACAGAAAAGAAAAGAGGAAGAGGACAGATTTGTGCCAAATCGAAGGACTGTGTTTTGGTGCAGATAAGAGGACCAACTTTGCAGTGATAGAGTTGAGGACAAAGATCTCCAGCCAGAGCAGGGAAGACAGGTGTCTTCTGTGGATAGAATTCCACTTGCTAAGGGCAGAGGAGGTAGAGGTCTTCTAGAGGATCACCACTAAGAGCAGAGCTAGGGGAAGGTGTCTTCTTTGGGTTGGTGCCCATAAACTTTGTAATTGGGAAGGTTTCCCAAAGAACTATGATATAACTTTTAGAGAAAAGTTTTATCCGTGGAGTAGCCCACCTTGGGTGAACCACGTAAATTGTTGTGTCACTTTGTGGATGGTGTGTTGTGCATTGATTTGATTACTATTGTTTTTACTGCCATCTATACACTGCATTTTACTGTTTTGAAAGTTGATTTTAAAGCAAATTAAAAAGTGGTCTTATACTGTTCACCCCCCCTCTCAGTATAAGCTTGTGTTCTTCAACAGTATTTACAGCCGTTGGAGAATATTTTTTGATCCTGATGTAGTGCCACTATTAGATTTTGGTTTTCTAAAGACCTATAAAAATTATTCATTTTGGTCTTCTTGTTTTGTAATAGTACATTCTTGATTGTATCTGATACTTCTGGCTCTTTTCATATTTTTCTTCTACCTTTGATGGTGGACAAGGAGGGTGAATGTTACACCTTTGCGATGGATTAGGAGGGGGTAGATTGGTTTAGAATGCATATTAGGGTAGCTGGGATGGTGATGGAGGTGGTGAAGAGGATGGAGAAGTGAATCATCTGATTTGTTTGGGGTGATTTAGAAGTGGGTGGAGTGTAGGCATTTCAATTGTAATAGAAGGTGGATGGATAAGGTGCTTTTTGATGAAGCTTGATCTTACCTGTTTGGAAATTGATATCCTTGATAACTAGAGCTTGAGCAATAGCCTCATAAAAAGTGTGACTTTGATGGATTTGCAAAGTTTGAGATATTTTTTTGTGGTAAATTTTGGTGAATAGTTTGACTAATTATGTAGGTGGAAGGATAAAAACAAGATCATGAATGACCACCCTCCATCGAGAAACAAAATCAGTAATGGGTTCATTTTTGAACTATCGCAAACTATATAAATTTAACAATATCATCTTTATTTTGATGTTGATTGAAATTTTTTCAAGGAATAAATTGACTAACTGCTCAAACATGAAGAGACTATGTCAAGGTAAATGATTGTACCAATCTAAATCTAGTTCCCCAAGTGAGAGTGGAAATGTGCAAAGCATGAGGGGATCACTACCATTAAGTTGGAAATAGGTAAAACAATAATTATTGATGTGCTCTCTTGGGTCTTCCTTACCTTTGAATTTATCAAATTTTGGTATCTCAAACCGGTAAGGATATGGATACATTAGAATGAATGGATGAATAGATTTATTGCATAACGCATTATACATGGATTTTTGGGGCCCATAACTAGTTGTGCACAAATACAAATTCTTGATTTGTTCTTGCATAGCTTGAAGTTCACTAGAGAGCATAGTTGTAGTGTCTATGGATGAACATTATGGAGGCAAAAATGGTTGTGAAGAAGAAGACAAAAGAAATATTTGTGATGAGGTGGATATTATAGTTGTTGCTCCTCCCATTGATTGTTGAAAGAAAACTATTGTTGACCAAGTGCTGACATGGCTTGGTATTGGGGGGGAGGATCCTGATATGGATGAGGAAGAGTGGATGAATATTGTGTTACTAGTTGTTGTTACACATTGTGGTATACAAGAATTTTTTGCTATAAGAGAAATTATTGTTCGAGCATTGGTACTTGCTGTGGTGCAGGTACTTACTATTTTTGTGGATGTTGGAAGGGTGGTTGTGATTGGGCAGTGGTGGTGGATGACTAAGTAGATAGAGAGGTGAAGAAGATGGATGGTATTGATTATGGGGTGGGAGTGATTATGGCATAGTGAAGGATAATTGGATAGAAGGTGGGATGGTGATTGATGTGAGTTGAGTTGGCATGGAGGGATCAGAAAGAAAAGACTCAGGTTAGGCCGATTGGTGAGATATGAGGGGTAATTTGGATTTTAAGAGGAAAGAGTAATGGATGGAGGTGGATGGAAAGGGGGGTGTTTATGTAGATGGAAAGAAGAATAAGGTGCCAATGGAAGTTTATATGATGATAATGGCATGGTGTTGGCTAGGAAACTAGCATTAAATTATGAAGTGAATAGGAGTTGTTGTGATCAAATGAATTGGTGCTATTGGAATTATTGAGATGGAAATAGTTGGTGTTGCAGTGGTGTTTGGTGGTATTGAGGTGGGATTAATAATTTTTTTGTCGAAAGTGATCAATATGGATTGGATGAAGGTTGTGAATTCTACGAAAACTAGTGTGGATGCAATATTTGGGATGAAGAAGATGAGGGGGGTGATGCAAATGAAGGTGGGGTTGAAATCATGCCTACCATTTGGATAGTAGTGATAATATCAGGGATTATTTGAGAGATAATTATTTTGCAGTCATCCCCCAAGAGCGGATGGGATGGGTGCTCTAGAAAGGGGTGAATAGTGGATGGTGATGGAGGTGGAGTACACAAATCATAAGTAATGGTGAGTAAGGGATGACCAGGTGCAGTGTAAATGACATGTTGACAGTACATAAATGGTGTATTTGAGAAGGAGAGATCATCGAAAGGAGTGGTGTCCTTGTAGGTCTCATCCTCCACTTAATATGGAGCAGATGATGCAACATGCAAGATGAGATTTTCCTTAGGTATGTGTGGGCTAGTTAGAAAATTGGGTGGGAAAATTTATGCAACCCCCTCAGACTCAAGAGGTGGATTATTGGTCTAGGAGGAGGAGGTACCAGCAACCTGTTGAGTGAATATTTTTTCCTATTACAAAATGAACACGCAACTGGAGTCTCAAACCCGAAGACTCTTTCTTGCAAAGAAAATATTATTATTTTAATTTCTCCAAGCTTCTTGTGAACAAACATTCATATGCATAAAACCAATTTAGACTTAATGCAAATAAATGAATGTAATCTAGAATAGCTCATATTCTGCAAGTAACTCGTTAACAAGGGGCCTTTGTTGATTCCCAACAAACTTTGTAACCCTAATTTGTTAAAATAATCCAACCGCATGAAGCAAAAGAAAGAAAAAAACCCTTTCTTCTTTTATGATCTTGACATTAATGAAACCTCCTAGAATAAATTAGCAACCTCTTTTATCTTTGGCTTAAAGAAAGATTTTAAATGAGAAAATGGTGGTATAGGCCACTTCATTGTTGCCGTGCCTTTAGCGTGAGGTTCATTTTAAAGTTAATTGGTTCATTTTATCTTTGATTTAAGTGTTCGGCTATTTCTATGTCAGCTTTTGAAATTAGTAAAATTGAAATACGTATTCTGGAATGCACCAAAATCCGATATGCCAATATTTGCATGAACAATGTGGAAATAAAATTAAATCCTAAAATGAATAGATTCTGTATGAAAATTAGTTGGAACAACTGAAGAAGGACGTTAATTTGGTTAGCAATCTCCTCCCTGCAAAACCCCAAGTTATGAGATGAAGCTCTAAAACAACCTGACCTAACAGACCTGCAATAAAACACAGTCAAATCAAATCAGATGCTAGACTCTAAGGAAATAAATAATTTGCATCATTTTATCATTCACCTATCGTAACCCACATTACGGTGTAAACGAATAGATACAAAACAAAATAATGCAAAGGAAAGATATACAGAAAAATAGTAGTCTTAGCCTTCAATCTCCTTTTGGTTTCACACACAAAAGTTACTCTTGCCAAATAACTCCTTTATTCAATAAAATAATGCTTTCTGTTTACAATTTCCAGCCCCTGTATCTACCTACACTTCTGCTATTTAAACTTTCTGTTGCTGCTCTCGGCTGCTCTGTGACGCTTCGTTTCATTTCCCATGACGCTTCGCTTCATTTTCCCGCTTTTTGGTGTTTTTGACCTTTCGCTTGAATCTGCAACGTTTGATCTTCTCTTGCGATTGTAACTGTCGATCTGAAGCGTTACTATGACCCTCATGCCTTTCTGCCACGTGTTCAGTGCTCTCTGTATGTTCAGTAACGGTCCCATGAAAATCATGACCAAAAATAGCCCACGGCCTTGCTCCTTCGCTTTCACAGTGAAAACGTGACATGTCGCGAAATCGCGACATGTCGATATCGAGACGCTTTTGTTCTCCGTACACTCCGATCGCAACCTATCGTGAAATCATGACCATTTTCTTCCGTACCTTCTCGCAACCTTCGTCACGAAATCCGTGACCATTTCTCATCGTACACTTCGACTGCAACCCGTAGCGAAATCGCTACCATTTTTTGTTTTGGACCATCTCGCCGCAACCTATCACGAAATCGCTACCATTTCTCCGTTTCGTACACTTTGCACCATACGAAATCGCTACCATTTTTTGTTTCGGGCATGGTCTTCACTTTCTGTCATGATTTCACGACGTCTTTGCCTGGCTGGAACGTTTCACCAAAAGTTGCACGAAATCGCTACCCTTTTACCACTTAGGTTTTTTATCCACTTGACACCCTTCCCTCGATTTTGTCACGATTTCGTGACCATTTTCTACTTTGTGCCTCCTGCCCGCTTTCAAGCCGCGAAAATCAAACACGTCATGATTTCACGATGTTTCCGCCCACCTGCTGCCGTTGACCACGTTGACCGTGATTTTGTGACACGTCGTGATTTCACTATAGTTTTCCATTCTACCTTTCTCTCTCCTCTCTGGGCCGCGACGGAGCGACATGTCATGATTTCGCTACACCTTTTCATTTTTCATAGCGACGGAGCGACATGTCACGATTTCGCTACACCTTTTCATTTTTTGCAGCAATGACGGAGCGACATGTCACGATATCGCGACAACTTCGCAATAAGCGACATGTCGCGATATCGTGACAACTTTTTGCCTTAGTGAAAATTTTGCCTTTTTCTTTGATTTTCTTAGCATCTGGGTCACTGTTTTCTTCTTTGAAAGCATGCAAAAAGGTGGGCCCCCAATTTTGGGGTGTGTTGTGGATTAGCCACAACAAATGGCGACTCTGCTGTCAAATGCTCCAGAGCATTTTGGTGAGAACCCAATCTGAAATATACAAGCTTAGATACAGGCGTTAGCATATAAAAGATAAACAAATACCGACAGATCAGAAGTACATGAAACATCAGAATCATTAGTATTAGCTCAGTGTGTGCTATTTGTTTTCATTCCATATCGCTTGAACTTGATCAACATTCCATTGTCAGTTTTACATGCATGCATATGTGAGACTGTGAATGATTTGTGTAACCTAATAAATATGCTTAGAGATTTTGCTTTTACAAATGCATAGACCTTCTAATATCATACACAAATATTCAAGATTATCAAACCCCCTTAGGATCAACCATGTGTATAATGAATTGTTTTATTAGATCCCAAAGTTGGTTATGAGTCACTACTATCTTGAACCCATGTGTAAGTGAAAGTGAAATCAGAGCTTTGGGAAATCAGACTCCCAACCTAATCGAGATGAGAGTTTAACCCTATTCTTACTACTCTGATTTGGAATTCATTACCTCACTTTGAGCAAAATGATTTAACCAATTATGGAAGAAATGGTCATGCTAGTCTAACCCTTTGAACAGTCAGTGGTCTTGTTTTTTAGACAAGACATGTTGTCATGCATGGGCATACCTAACCCCATAATCCATGACTTAACTTCATTTCTTTGGACCTTGGGGATGACTATCCATCCTTTGCAGAGGACAAGTAGTACGATCCTTCCAATCCAATATAAAGATGAGATGGGAAAAATTAATTTTACTTCTTGGATCTTGGGGATGACTACCCATCCTTGCTAGGGACATGTAGTACGATCCTTCCAATCCAAGTCTTAGATGAAAATGGAGAATATTAATTTTATTACTTGGACCTTGGGGATGACTACCCATCCTTTGCAGAGGACAAGTAGTACGATCCTTCCAATCCAAGTTTTATCATGAAATGAGACATAGGAGCTTTGGGGAATCGGATTCTCAACCTAGGCGAGATGAGAATTATGCCCTATCCTTACTACTCCATGTAGGTCAAATCAAAGCTTTGGGGAGTTGGATCCTCAACCTAAGTTCGATGAGGACTTAACCCTATCCTTACTACTCTGATTTTAGGCTTTAAGCTTAATGGAAGTGGTAAAAACCACTGTTTTAAGGATCATGTTGCATAATAGGATAGACATGAAATATTCCTTTCGCTTGACCTTTTCTTCCAAGCAAGGTTTTGATCATTTTGCCCAAGATCTTTTTTAATGTGTACAAAATGTGCTTGGTTCTAGATATCTCGGGGCTCAGTTTCCAACCTTAGGATTTTTCTTTATTTATGTTATAGCATAACCCTAAGAGGATTTGACACACTTTAATGATTTGTATCTGAAATGCATATGCAACTAAGATGGCATGTATATGCAAAGTGAGATGTAATATGAATGCATTGCCCTTTGAATTGCGGATGAAGTATTGCCATAATTTGTAAAACTGACTACTTCATGCATCACAAGCCTCAAACGATATTATTTAACTGTTTGTGTTACATGTGGAGCTTTTACAACATAATTCCAATGTTTCATATTTTCCCGATCTTAGGCATGTGTTAACATTTCAAACTTTATTTTTTATTTTTTTTTTTTATAAGAAAATAAAACATGTCAAATAAACACACCGCCTCAACGTCCAACCTGCACACACAGAAGAAACAAAACATGACATCAATACAAAACCTGAACATGTCAAAAAAAACACAACTTAAATATCAAATCTGCACACACAAAAGAAATAAAGCATGGCATAATTTACATATAATACAAAACCCAGCCGCTTCAAGCCTGGAAATAATGTTTCAAGTGCAACCCATTGACAGGTAATGCCAAATCCTTTCCATCCAAGGTTCTTAGTCTAAAACTATTTTCCCCTAGGACTTCTGAAATCTGGTAGGGACCCAACCATAGGTAGTCAAACTTATCATGCTCCCCTTTCTTCTCATGTCTTTTATCCCATAACAGCACTAGATCTGATATTTTAAAAGCCTTGGCTCTAGACTTTTTGTCAAACCATATTTTTACTACATCCTGGTGTTTACTAAAATGAAGCATAGCCTCATCCCTTTTTTCATCCAGATGCATTAATTGTGTTAGTCTAGACTCAAGTTTATCATCAGTCCCAAAATAATCTTTCATGAAATGCAACGTTTGTAACTTGAGATTTGTAGGAAAAATGGGATCTTGTCCGTAAACCAGATGGTAAGGAGATGTTCCTATTGATTCTTTGACTCTGATTCTGTCAGCCCAAAGAGCCAACTTAAGTTTGTTATGCCAATCCCTAGGATTTCTTTCCAACAATTTTTTTATGACGCATAACAAATTCTTGTTAGAAGACTCGGCCAATCCATTGCCTTGCGGATAATAATTGGAAGAGAATTTTAAACTCACACCGTTGTCAAATGCCCAATTAGCAAATTCCAAAGAAGAAAAAGCTGAACCATTATCACTTACAATGGAGTTAGGCATCCCGAACCGAGTGACAATATTATCCTCTAAGAATTTAATAACAACCTCCGAAGTAGCATTCTTTGTGGGGATAGCTTCATCCACCTTGTGCAATAATCCGTAGTTGTCAGAATGTATTTGTGGGAATCGGATGAATTGGGACTGATAATCCCAACAAAATCCAGGCCCCATTGCGCAAAAGGTCTAGATTCGATTACGGATTGTAAAGGCATGGAAGCACTCCTGTCTCTATTGGCTGCAGTTTGACATGTATGACATGACCTCACATGAGTATGGGCATCTTTGAATAGTCGAGGCCAATAATAACCGGCTCTAAGGATTTGATGGGCTGTGGCATTAGCGGACCCATGTCCTGTCCCATGTTTACCATGAAATTCCTCGAGTATTCGCACTGCCTCTTTTTGATCAACACAACGAAGGTAAATACCTTCATGGTTTTTCTTGTATAACGTGCCAGATCTAATTAGGAAATTAGCAGATTTCAAGCGCAAGGCTCTTCGTTGAGTAGAATTTAAATGCGGTGGACATTTACCATTTAGTAGAAAATACACCACATCTGTATACCACTCATCTTTGGTTATATCTGCGACTTCATAATGTTGACATGAAATTGCGAGATCCTTTTCTGCTATTGCCTTAACCAACCCTTGTCCCCGCACTATCTTCATCGATTGAATCTCAAGATCAAACTCCTGCAAAGTTGAAACCCACTTACCATGTCTTTCACCTAATTCATTCTGTATGAACATGGCTTTGACTGTAGGATCCGGGACGATAGCAAAGACCCTACTGTGGACTATGTAATGCCTGAATTTTTTCACAGTCTTAACCAGAGCATACATTTGCTTGTCCAAGATGGAGTATCTCAGTTTCGCATCTTTGAGAGGACTACTCAGGAAGGCAATAGGATTTTCAATGCTGCCTTCACTCTTCTGAGTTAAAACACTCGCAAAGGAGTGATCTGAAGCAAATGTGTAGATATAGAAAGGCTTCGTATAATCGGGACTCACTAAAATCGGGGCTTTAGAAATCGCGTCTTTGATATTTTTAAAAGCATCTCTATTTTCATCTGTCCACTTGATCTGGACCTCTTTCTTTAACATGTCGTTCAAAGGCTTTGCTATTTCTGCAAAATCTGCAATAAATTTTTTGACGAAATTGATCTTCCCAAAAAATGATCTCAACCCCTTCTTGTTGTTGGGACAAGGAATCTGCTGTATGGCCTCTATTCTCTCGGGGTCAATGGAAATTCCATCCTTAGATATTATATGTCCCAACAGCTTTTCCTTTCGTTACCCCGAAAATGCACTTCTTTGGGTTGAGAGAAATGCCATGTTCCCTGCATCTTTGAAAGACTTTCTTTAGATCCTTGACGTGGTTTTCCCTGTTCTTAGAAAAGACAGGAATGTCATCTACATAGACGATGATGCACTTACCTATGAGCCCCTTAAAAGCAAAGTCCATAGCTCGTTGGAATGTGGCACCTGCGTTCAATAGTCCGAAAGGCATTCTCTTGTAAGCAAAGGTGCCCCACCTTGTGGTGAAAGCAGTTTTCATCCTATCACTAGGATGGATAAGGACCTGATTATATCCCGAATAACCATCCAGGAATGACATCATCTCCGACCCATTTACCTTTTGGAGTATTTCATCAATGGTGGGTAATGGGTAGTTGTCCTTTTGTGAGGCTTTATTAAGATTTCTAAAATCGATACATAACCTTATTTCTCCACTCTTTTTCCTCACGGGGACCAGGTTAGCAACCCATGTGGAATGTCTAACAGGAAAGATGATCTTAGCTTCTAACAGTCGCTTCACCTCTTTCTCTATCAGGGGTTCTAATAATGGATTGACTCGCCTTTGTCTTTGCCTGAAGGGTTTGGAGTCTGGCTTCAACGGAATCGTATGCATTATGACATTCTGATCATATGTTTTCAGCTCCTTATAACTCCAAGCTATGCAGTCTATGTATTCCTTTAATGTATCGGCAATGGAATCTTTCTCTTGCTTGGTACATGCTTTTGCTATGAACACTTCTCGAGGGCTTTCTGCACTTCCAATGTTAACCAAGTCACAGGCTTCTCTGGGAGATGGAACCTTTTTACCTTCTCTTGGTTGATATCCGATATCGAAAGTTTTCTCTAATGAAGCCATCTCATCTGGCATCTTATTGCATTTTCCAATAATTTTTTCTTCCAAATCTGCCTCCTCTAAATCCCTCTCATCTTCATCTATAACCTGCTTTTCAAATATACCAGAATTAGTGACAAAATGGAATATGTGCCTGTCACTATCAAACACTTGGAAATTCGTGACATTATCTGGTATCGAGGGACAAGGGACCAGTTCTATGGAGAATTTCTTGCATTTCTTATGGTCCACTTGGTTTCAACATACTCGCAGCTACGGCTAGAGAGTCTGCCAGACGATTGCCTTTTCTAGAGATCAAAGATATGTTAAAGGCATCAAACTCATCTATTAAATCTCTAACCCTGGTTCTGTAAAGTCTGAGCCGCTTGTTCTTGCATACGTATTGTCCCTTCACTTGTTTTACCACCAGTTCCGAATCACCAAGGACCTTGATACACTTAACTTTCTTTTGAAGGGCCAATTGAAGTCCGAGAATCAAGGCCTCATATTCTGCCATATTGTTGGTGGCGAGGGAACTCGTAGTCTATATGCAAGCGAACATAGGCTCTCTGTCTGAACATGATAATTCAATACCGGCTCCCGCTCCTTGTCTGGACTTGGATCCATCAAATCTTAAAGTCCAAATGTCCTGATGTCCTTCAGTAACGTTGCACCCAATCCTTTCATTTTGGGAACTTTCGGGTGTTTCTATGTCCAAACAATATGCTCCCAGCTCTGCTTCAATGTATTGGATCTCATTCGGTTTGTTGTACTCCGTGATCATCTCCTTGAGCCTAGGTTCACTATCAATCCGAATTTGGTTGGCCACTCCCCTCCACGGCAACCACATATGTGAAGAATCTGTCACAATGTAACCATTTAGGTTTTTACTCCAATCTCTTCCCAAAACCATGCCATATTTGATAGGAATGTCGAGCACCAATATGTCTATGTGATGTTGAACCCTGGGTTCTGAATTGACTTGAATAAGAACATCACCCAATTCTCCCACTGCCTCCATGGTTGATCTATCCAACTGCACCACCCTGCTTCTAGAAGGTTTTGGTGTAAGTCCCAATTTTTTATAGATTTCTAGGGGCATGATGGTAGCCGAGGCCCCTGAATCTATTAAACAATTGTGCAGGTTTTTACCTGCAATTCTAATGGTTATCAGAAAAGGAGGTATATCTCGTTTTTCCTTTTTTAAAACCAATCGGGACTCAGCACTTTTAGCTTCATGAACTTGGGCAGATGGATCTAAACTTTTTGGTGGACTTACCTCCTGGCCTAATAATCGGGACATATCATACATTGAGACATTGGCCTTAGTTTTCTTCATGTCTTCCACCAAGTCATAAGTGGGTTTTTCTGAATTTGACATATTTTGCACCATCTTAGACTTTTCCACCATGGATGGAGGAGGGGGATTGACATCTCCTTTGAAATCAGGAGGGAGTAATTGGTTGTTTGGAGGAGTAGAGGAAGTTTTGGGCTCCTTAGAACTCCTAGTGTAATACTTGTGATTTCCTTTCCCAAAACGTTTGTTGGCATGAACTTCCAATGTTTCTTCATCTTCGTTTCCAAAAAATTCCACATCCTCCTCTTCTTCACTTTCTTGGGAATGTATAACCTCGATCAATATAGACTCATGCTTCCCGTGGCCACAATGCATACAATCATTGTCACAAGGTCCCGATTCTCCAAAATCTTTCGAGACATCTGCCTGATTGGCTACGGGATTGGGTACTCGCCCATTATTCGACTGCGTGTTGTATGTTCCTTTTCCTCTATGGTTATGAGGCCGGTTATGACCCATGGCTTGGTCCACATTTTTATTGACATTTCCCACCGTAACCAAAACTTTGGCCAAGGTTTCCTTCATGTTTTCTATGGCGGATTCGGACCCTTGTGGTTGAGGCACTGTAATTCTAGGTCCAGATGCGTTTGCTGCATTAGCCACCTCTGGGATAGGTACAATGGCTTGGGTCTGGGCAGGTGGATTCCATCCTGGACTCACACTTTGAATCGGAGTGATTGTTGGGTAAGTCGTTGGGCTTGGCGTGCTAATTGGAGCAAACCCCGGCATGGTCAACAAATTACTGCCCATACCGAACCCAGGCAAACCCATCGGGCCATTTTGAATTAAACCCTGCGTTTGAACGGAAGCATTAGGATAACTTGGAAATGACGCCACTTGAGTGGGTGTTTGAAAATTATTCATCATAGGAACCTGTGGTGCCATTAACTGGTTCATCATGGCAAATTGACTGTATGGACCATATTGTCCCATCCCAGTCAATTGAGACAATCCTGCTCCTGGCAGGTTCATCTGTTGTTCAAGAGTCATTGTTTCTGCATAGGCTAAAGGAAGCGTCGTAACCTGAGGGTTCCTTCTAGTCAACAAAGACGTTAAAGGATCTAAGGCTCCGAAATATAATTGCAAGGCGACTGCAGGATCTACCGCAAAGTGACGAGTCAGATTCGTGTATAGTTTTTGGAACCTCTGGTTAAATGTTCGTATGGGCTCATTGGGTAATCTTTTACATGATACGAATAGATTGTAGATTATGGAGGGATCCAATAACATTCTAAACTGGCTAATGAAGGCGGTTTCTAATTGGGCCCATGAAGTGATGGACCCTGCTGGAAGATTTCGATACCATTCATTGGCCGTGGGGTCTAGACTAGCAGGGAAAACTCGGCAAGCAACATCCTCGTGAGTAACCCCTTGCCTAAACATATAATCCTTGTAGATTTGGACATGATCTTCCACTGTCGTGGGACCATCGTGCAAGAATTTGGGTAATCCCCTTTCAATGTTTCTAGGCAAGTCATGGACTGCCCCAGGAATGTCTAAAGGGGAACTTTGCGCACCATACCAAAGGGCAGGTGGTTGTTGTTGTTGTTGTTGTTGTTGTTGGGCCATGTTGTTCAAAGGTGTTAACCCTGTGGGAACAATGGAAGCGCTTGGAACTGTGGAGACAGATAAACCTGGTGTTACTGTCGCACTTGAAATTAAGGGCTCAGGCCCGCTAGACGTACTTGAGTCTAAAGAAATCCCTAACTCAAGTATACTGGGTGGTATTTCGATCTCTAATGTTTTGTTTTTCGGCCTCCTAGCAGTGGGAGAAAGGCTTTGGAAAATAGTTTCTCCTGTGGTCTTGGACCTAGTAGCTAAGTACTCAGGTTGGGCCAGCTTGGAAACTCTAGAACTCAAAAGACTTCTCTCAACTTACTTGCAAAATACAGTATCCTAAATGTTATACCTGCAAGCACAATAGGTGGAAACAAAACTACCCACGTTAATTGTTAGAACAAATCATAATCACAAAGCAATAAAGAAGGCCCTCCTTCTAGCGCCAAAATGTTGAGTGAATATTTTGTCCTATTACAAAATGAACACGCAACTGGAGTCTCAAACCGGAAGACTCTTTCTTGCAAAGAAATATATTATTTTTTAATTTCTCCAAGCTTCTTGTGAACAGACCTCTATATGCATAAAACCAATTTAGACTTAATGCAAATAAATGAATGTAATCTAGAATAACTCAAATCCTGCAAGTAACTTGTTAACAAGGGGCCTTTGTTGATTCCCAACAAACTTTGTAACCCTAATTTGTTAAAATAATCCAACCGCATGTAGCAAAAGAAAGACAAAAACCCTTTCTTCTTTTATGATCTTGAAATTAATGAAATCCATAAATAAATTAGAACCTTTTTATCTTTTAAATTTTAATTTTTAACATGTGGTTTATTTTAATGTTAATTGGTTCATTTTATCTTTGATTTAATTGTTCTGCTATTTTAATGTTAGCTTTTTAAATTAGTAAATTAAAATACGTATTCGAATGCACCAAAATCCGATACCAATCTTTGATGAACAATGAAATAAAATTAAATCCTAAAATGAATAGATTCTTATGAAAATTAGCTGGAAAACCAAAGAAGGACGTTAATCTGGTTAGCAATCTCCTCCCTGCAAAACCCCAAGTTATGAGATGAAGCTCTAAAACAACCTGACCTAACAGACCTGTAATAAAACACAGTCAAATCAAATCAGATGCTAGACTCTAAGGAAATAAATAATTTGCATCATTCTATCATTCACCTATCGCAACCCACATTATGGTGTAAACGAATAGATACAAAAAAAAATAATGCAAAGGAAAGATATACAAAAATAACAGTAGTCTTAGCCTTCAATCTCCTTTTGGTTTCACACACAAAAGTTACTCTTGCCAAATAACTCCTTTATTCAATAAAATAATGCTTTCTATTTACAATTTCCAGCCCCTGTATCTACCTACACTTCTGCTATTTAAACTTTCTGTTGCTGCTCTCGACTGCTCTGTGACGCTTCGTTTCATTTCCCATGACGCTTCGCTTCATTTTCCCACTTTTTGGTGTTTTTGACCTTTCGCTTGAATCTGCAACGTTTGATCTTCTCTGCTGACAGTAACTGTCGATCTGAAGCGTTACTATGACCCTCATGCCTTTCTGCCATGTGTTCAGTGCTCTCTGTATGTTCAGTAACGGTCCCATGAAAATCGTGACCAAAAATAGCCCACGGCCTTGCTCCTTCGCTTTCACAGCAAAAACGTGACATGTCACGAAATCGCGACATGTCGCGATATCGCGACGCTTTTGTTCTCCGTACGCTTCGACCGCAACCTATCATGAAATCATGACCATTTTCTCTCCGTACCTTCTGCAACTCATCATGAAATCGTGACCATTTCATCATCCGTACACTTCTGCTGCAACCCATAGCGAAATCGCTACCATTTTCTATTTTGGACCATCTCGCCGCAACCTATCACGAAATCGCTACCATTTCATCATCCATACACTTCAGCTGCAACCCATAGCGAAATCGCTACCATTTTCTGTTTCGGGCATGGTCTTCACTTTCTGTCATGATTTCGCGACGTCTTTGTCTGGCTGGAACGTTTCGCCAAAAGTTGCACGAAATCGCTACCCTTTTACCACTTAGTTTTTTTATCCACTTGCGCCGCGAAAACTGACGCATCACGATTTCCCCCTCCCTTTTTCCCTTTTCTCCTGCTTAGACCCTTCTCCTTTCACTTTCGACTTATGCACCTTTGTCTCAGTTTTGTCATGATTTCGTGACCATTTTCTACTTTGTGCCTCCTGCCCGCTTTCAAGCCGCGAAAATCAAACACGTCGCGATTTCGCGACGTTTTCGCCCACCTGCTGTCGTTGACCACGTTGACCGTGATTTTGCGACACGTCGCGATTTCGCTACAGTTTTCCATTCTACCTTTCTCTCTCCTCTCTGGGCCGCGACGGAGCGACATGTCGCGATTTCGCTACACCTTTTCGTTTTCTGAGCGACGGAGCGACATGTCATGATTTCGCTACACCTTTTCATTTTCTGCAGCGACGGAGCGACATGTCGCGATATCGCGACAACTTTCGACCGCGACAGAGCGACATGTCGTGATATCGCGACATGTCGCGATATCGCGACAACTTTTTGCCTTAGTGAAAATTTTGCCTTTTTCTTTGATTTTCTTAGCATCTGGGTCACTGTTTTCTTCTTTGAAAGCATGCAAAAAGGTGGGCCCCCAATTTTGGGGTGTGTTGTGGATTAGCCACAACACAACCTCTATAGTAATATGAGCCATATCAGTGGTACAGTGGGTAGCCTCACGTGTTTGACTATGTGTAACAAGAATTCAAAATGAAACCATTCAAAAAACTACAATGAAATCAAATGTAGAACGACTACTTGAAACCATTCAAAAAACTACAATGAAATCTAATGTAGAACGACTACTTGAAACCATTCAAAAGACTATAATTTCATTAAATGAAGAACCACTACTTTATATTGAATAAAAAGGGATTACAGAATGAATCCTTTTACAAATTTTGCCCTAAAGGCTACAAATGGGTCTTCCCTAAGGAATCCCTTCTCAATATGACCAAAAGTAGTAAGATTCATCTTTTGGATGTTTCTCAGTGCAAGTGGACTTCTTGCATGTGAGCCACTACTGGTTTGATCTATTTTCTTTGTACCTATTATAGGATTAGAGCATTTTGGGGCCTACCTTGATCAAACCCCATGTTTATGAAGATAGAAATACCATTACATTAAGCTTAAAAAATGACTAAAATGGTACAAAACCATGCAAAACCATAAAATAAGCCATACTTACCTGTTTGGTGAACTCAGAGTTGTTGTATTAGAAGTTTGCATGGGGGCACAAACTTGTATGGACCTAAAATTTTGCACGAGGGGTGTGAACCTAACTGTTCTTGAAAAAATTCACTAAATATGTGTTCTTTGTAGTCTTGATATTGTTGCTTCTTTGTTCTTTTATTGGGTCACTATTGGAACAAAATCTGCCTATGGTTGTTATTTGTGCCTTGATTTTTTCAACATTGAGTAGAAGGACTTGATATTGGGATCTTCCGTCTAATATCTACAGGAGGTTGGTTCCTTGACGATTTTTATGGGGAAAGGGAAAAGAGCATTACTGAAAGAGAGGGAAATATAGTTGAGGCTAGAGCTTGCTTACGGTACAGATTAGACACAAACTAAGATGAATGTATACACTTTACTATTAAAGCATTTATTATATCTCCATGCAAAAATCATGTATTTATCAATGTGATTTAGATGTCTATATAACACGCATATATCATATTTCAACTCCAAAAATATGATTTATGTTTTGTATAAGTTCATATTCTAGAAAAAATACAATCTATATTTTAATAATGTGAATAGAAGTAAGAAATGTTAATACATACACTTGCACACTATGAACCAGAAGCCAATAGAAGCGTAATTTTATTTCTTGTATTCAAAGTACATACTTCCAGTCTTATAAACGCCCAAAGGCCGACCCCTTTTCAAGGTGCGTTTACTCTTATATATACCCTATGGTAAGTATATTTATAATTAGTACATTCTGACATAAAATCAATTACAAGTAATAAGACTACAATCATGCTTCCATATGTTTTGCATGGCTTCTAACAAAAAAAATCTGATAGCAAAAATCTAGGAACTGATATTTTCTACTGTCTATTTCCAGTTACTGACATGAGCTTTTGGAGGCATCTTATTTATTCCTAATTATATCCATGTCAGTGAAAACCCATCATGTCATGAAATCATGACATCTTTGTTCTTTTTAACTTCTTCTCTAGCTTCTTACGAGTGAAAACTCATCATGTTGTAAAATCGTGACATCTTCGTGTACTTCAGCTTTTGTGAGTTGCATACCGACGAAAACCTAACATGTGAAATCACAACACTCTTTCCTTTCTGGCTCCTTCGAGATGCTCATGGGTGAAAACCCACCATGTCATGAAATCATGACGTTTTCTTGTTGTATGGCCTCTTCGAGCCACTCACGGGTGAAAACATGCCATGTCACGAAATCACGACATTTTCCTGTTGTCTGGCATCTTCGAGCTACATGTTGGCGAAAAATTGTCATGTCGTGAAATCACGACCTTCTTCATGCCTTGGTCAATTTTTTGCCTCATGTATCAAAAATGAAATGTTGGTCTTTCTATGCAAAAATATGCTATCTATCAAGGTAGTCTTTTTAGACTAACATTCTTGGTGCCTTCCAGGGAAATTTTGCTAGCAAATATATTAGAATCCAAGATCTTCATCCATTGGGAAATGGAGTTAAAAATAATACAGGAGAGGAGATTTTGGAAAATAATATTAAAAAATAAATGCATTTAGACAAATAAAGCATTACATTTTTAGGATACCTTATACGGATTATGGATGTTTTACTAAAATACATTAACAACTTAAAATAGTCTCAAACAGGTTTCATGCCTGGCTACTAGTCCCTCCTATCAGTTGCTTTTGGTTATCATGCTTGGGTTTATTCAAAATTTCTATCATAGCAACCACTTCATTGTAGGTAAGGCAAACTCACTTCCAATATTCATCCTCAAGATCTGAAGAATCCATAAAAAACTTATATATATATTGTAACTCTTCTACTTTATCATGGGATACTATCTTATTCCTTAGAATCAAATCCTGCAAGCAAGACTTAATCTATGTGAGGTTTTGCACCATAGAAAATATTAATGTTTCCTCTACAGGTTCTCCCCAATTCTCTATTTTTGACTCATCTTCTATGAAAGCTTTTAGGGATAGTGTTAGCACATCCTCACTTAAAACTTTTGAATTTTCATCCCACAAATATGGAAGTCCACATTTTTTTGCCATATTTAAATGCTTCACTAATACCTTGGCCTTAGCTTCCAATTCTTGAAGGATTTTGTCATCTTGAGTTACAAGTTTAAGCCTCCTAAAGAAACTCTTAGCTGCAATCTTAGCTTGAGACCATGCTTCACTACGGATTTTAGCAGCAATGTTCTATAGCATTTTTTATGATAAGACTTGAATATTTGTTGCCACATCTAATATTTCTTGAAGTAATTTTATTGAAGCTTTTAGTTCCTCATTGACTACTTCAATCACCTCCTTTAATTTAGCTAGGTACAATAACATAGGCCTTGCTCTAAGGCTTAATTGCAATATATCTTTGAGCAGTTATTTTCTTATTGCCTTGGTCCATTCTTTCGAGAGACCAAATGGGGTGTTCTACTTTTCTATTATCTGCTGCTAGAGTTGTTGAACCTATATATTCAAGTACTAAATCTGTGCATCTGCCTCTTCTAATTTTTCTTTGTATTTGGCTGCTTCATTAGTATCTTCACCAAATTTATCTTCCCACTTTTTTGCTTCTAGCTTCAGGGCCTTTTTTGTCAATTTTTGTTCTTGTAGGATTGACTCTAATTCTTTCCTAGCCTCTTGCTCTTTAACAAACTTTTCTCTGAAAAATTATCCATGTAAATAAATAGTTCCAAAATGGGCCTGAGCCTTCTCCCACTCATCTGACATATGTAGCTAAGTAATATCTTCAGTTGTATCTTTTGCTTGATAATATTCAATGGTCATATCTCTTTTAGTATTCCTTGAAACAGGTGTCAGTTTTACTTTTTTCCTCTGCATTGTGGTGGGATCAAGAGAAATTATCTCTTGAATACGAGCTGGAGTTTTGGAATCTCTAGAAGAATGAGATGTCCACCAGTCTAAGGCATTTTTTTTTTCATTCCTCAAATATTTTAATTTTGAAAGAGTGGTATGAATCTCAGCATCTAGAGTAGATATTGATTTAATGGCTGGAACGCAAATGCTAGGGAGAAATGGATTTGGAACTAACTCAGCATTAACTTCAGATTGGATATAGGGGAATAATGTTGGTTCTTTTTCTGTTTGAAGTGCTTATTGATCCCCATATTCTCCTTCTTGATATTGATTGCCTTCAATCATGATAGAATATCAACCTTCATCTTGTGTAGGAACTTCTAGATTTTCTCTATTATCAACCCTATTTTCACCTTCTACATCTTCTTCAAGATTTATACTTTCAACTTCTTGGGAATATCCCCAGGTTGTTTTCTTCTATGTTCAACATTTTCCTTTTTTACAATAATTTCCTTGAAAATAGATACATTTTGATCCTCATGAGCAAGGTCATTTGGATCATTAATAGCCCCAATTTGGACATTTTCTTGTTCAATAATTTTTGGATTTAGAACGTTATTCTCACTATCCTGAACAATTTGCTCGCCATATGGAGTAGTTCTAATATTATTAACATCATCATCTTGAGAAATTTGCTCATGAACTAGGATTTCTTCAACACTTTGTTTCTCTTTTGTTTGAACTTATTCTACAAACTTTAGCCTCTTCCTATTAATACAAAAATGTTCTTCGTCAGATTCTATAACTGAGTTTGAGGGGGGAATAAACTTAACATTTTTAGAAGCTGCAAATTTTCTTTTTTATGAGCATTTTCCTCTTCTTTTAGCTTGCAAGGGTTTAGTAATCCCTTGCTCTTTTTTTCCTAGGCCTTTGCCTTCATATCCCATATTTAGCATCATTTGAGCAACTTTCCCATATGCCTTTTCTTGCTCTTCTGTGAAGACTTCTTTAGTGGACCTTTTTTTTGAAGTTCTAAGCCTAGTCAATGCTTGAGACAATGGTTGCTCAACTGCAACTTTCTTACCTTTATCCTAGTCAAAATTCTATTTTTTAGCAGCTTCGGGACTTGTCTCCTTGCTTCCACCAACACTACAAGGTATCTTCACAAGAAAAACTCCTGACCAGGACTCTTGATAATGGTTATATTGTACCCAAAATTCAAGATAATTTTTTATTGGGTACCTTAAATCAATCATGTCTATTTACACTCTCATAGTCCATCATTCATGAATCTTCCCTATCATCCAATCTGCACCTTTCTTTGCATTCTATAAATAGTGTTCTCATTTAACACATGTTTTAAATTATTCTTAGGGTCATAATACATCACATGTTCATAAAAATTATGCCAAGGAGGCAATGGTTGCATTATTTCTACATGCCATTCCAGTGCATCATCTTCATTATTGTTTCTACAGGCTTCAATATATGGTCTGATGGATGCATGATAAATATTCATTGGAATTCTATTCAAAATTGCCTATATTTCTGCAAATCTATTTATAGGATGATATTTCCATATTTGAGGTATTTATACTAACCCCAAATCTCTCAGAGCTTGAGCAATTTGCTCATTTTGAACTCTTTTAGAAACAATAACACCTTCAAACTAAAAATGCATAGTACAAGTACTAGTTTTACCTATACCTGTGCCATATTTTACATTAATTTGTTTAGTTTGTCTTACATACTCTAATGTAAACAACTTATCAGTAACATAATGAGGAAGTAAGAAGGGTTTTCCAACAAACCCATACAACCTGATGACAACCCCCTCGGTGAGAATAAACTAGTCACCCTCTTCAGCATGTTTATTCTATAAAACATTTTCAGCTTTTGGGGTTAACCTTATGATTTCTCCATACATTATTTTCAGATCTGGACTCAAAAATTCCCTATTAAAATCATAGTATGATTTAGTTTTGTACAACATTTTGGTCCACTCATACACTGGTAAGGTCCTCACCTTTTCATCTTTATCATTTATAGAAATTAACACTAACTCCTTAGCCATAAAGAAAAATAATAGCCACACCAAATATGAAGAAAAACAAAAACAAAACTGAGACCCCTTCTTAATTGCAGATAACCCTTCATGGAATTCTCTAAACAGATACCCTGACCAGTCAAAAAAAAAATGTCTAACACTCTTATCCATGACTACAAAGTCATAATTTTTTGGATTTGATAGGTAATTGACTAAAGCAATTTTCCACCCATGAACTTTCTCATCAGCATTCAGTCCGACTACCATGGTTAATATAGATAATAACTTCAAATTTTTGAACTCAGCTAGGGGAATGAGGGTTTCAGGAATTTTTACCCTAATAGGTGGATTTTTCAACTGTGTATAGAGGAAATTCTTTATCTTTTCAGAAGGAATAAAATATTTTTCTTGATCCTCTAGGTTAAAAGCCTTAGGCTCAAGAGTGGGTACATATCCAATGGCAAAAGCAAAAATAAAGGTATCTATGCTCAAAGTGAAAAGCAATCTCCCTCTCTGATTTCTAACAACTTTTTTTTTCATCGTAAATAATTATGATTGCTTTAACCAATTCGGGACAAGGGTGCATAGGAATATAAACATACCAGTATAGCAATGAATAAAAAGCATAAGTGGTAGGAGAAAACACAGTATTCCCAGTAACCATTATGTCTTTGATATCCTTTCATATTCTTGTTGGGTCTTTCCATATTGCCACCGTATCACCAATTCTAGCATCCCGATCGATGAATTTTTAACTCATATCTTCTCCATGTCTTGCTACTAAAGGTGTAGAAGATGGGCCTGCCATTATTTTTTTTGGGTATTCTTTTTTGGAGCCATGCGAAATTTGTCACATTGAGCTTTTTTTTTAACTGAAATCAAACTAGAAAAAGCAAAAATAGAAAGTGACACAACGGATTTTACTCGGGAGTAAAATTAGAATTTTACATCAATAAGAAACATATGCATGATTTGCATTAATTATGGTTGGTGGGCTAGATTTTCTTGAATCCCTCAGTTCCTTGTTTCTGCCACCTTTTCAAATGTTTCAAAAATCAAACCAATGATTATTTACTACAGACAAAAAAATATTATGCTTACCAAATATTTTCTCATTTGCAAAGGTGGTTCCTTTATTTCAATCATCGAAAAGCCACGTGGCAAATTTCAAATTTCTTTCGTCAACCGACCATCAACCTTATTTAATGAAAATAACACTTATCAAGGATCCTTCTATAAAATGGTTTTCTCTCACCAATAATTGGAAATCCATGTGGAAATTTCAAATTTAAACTGCTATATTAGACAATATAGCACTTTTTGATTTCGTCTCTCTTACTAGCAACCTTTGGTTGGTTGCGAGATGATGACAAAAATTTAATGAACTAGAAATAACTTAGGAAATATTTACAAACATACCGTAATGTACATATTATACATAAGATTTTTTTTCTTTTTTATTTAAAATAGAGCTTTAAGTGAAAATAATTCACTGTTATGGGTAAAGTCATACCCTACTGATCCTTAAGTTGAAAAGAATTAAATTACCTTTCAACGACTATCTCAAAAGGGCCCTCCCAAAAAGCATCAAATTTATCATGGTTACCTGGCTTGGCCTTTTTCACATTCTATTTTAAAACTAGGTCTCCCACTTTAAATTTCCTACAGCTCGTATTTTTATTAAACCATCCTTCTGTATCTGCCATATATTTTTGGTGATGATTATAAGCCTGTTCTATTTGTTCCTCCAGTTGTAGAAGCTACATTAACCTGGCATCCATTGGTTGACCTCCTTATTCATTCATTTGATTGAGTAAATTTAGTTCTGGTATTTCCATATGTATAGGCAAAATGGCCTCTTTACCATAGACTAAGGAATAGGGTGATGTATCAATAGATTCTTGATTGAAATCCTATCAGCCCATAATGCTTGATTGATCAAGGAATGCTAGTTCCTCTTATTATCTTCCAGTGTTCTTTTCAGGATTCTAAGGAGATTTTTATTTGTAGACTTAGCTAGACCATTAACCTATGGATAATAGTTGGAAGAAGTCTTCAAATATATTCCATATATGCTAGTAAACTCAACCATTTTAGCTCCAATGAAAGTTGATCCATTATTTGTAATTAGTGAATCTAGTGTGATTCCAAGATTAAATTAACCTTAGATTAAATTAGCCAAGGTAATAATTGACATGAAAAATATAAAGCCAAAATTATTCATTAAACTAACCAGCATGATAATTACATTATAATAAACCTTATATAGGCTTAGAACATGCACAATAGTAGGAAAGGGAAGGTGGAGGAAGATCATGGAGTTTAGAGAGAACGGAGGAGTAGGAAGTGGAGTGGGAGGTGGTAGCGAGCATGGGGAGAGGAAGGGAGTGGAGTGATAAGGGAAAATGGATGGCAAGAAAGGAGGAAGGAGAATGGAGGGATAAGGAGAAAATAAAGGAAAGGGAGAAAGAAAAAATCATGCCGACCATCCGATAAAATTAGTCGACAAAAGGTAAGTGTGTTCACACTGTGCTTAGAAAAACTAGATTTTTCTAAGCCGTTTCAAGCTAAGTCCTATTCACACTTGCTACATTCTCCCCCTTAAAGTTGAGAGAACTAACTATACAGTCTCTCAGATTTACAAATTGATCTTTAGCCAGCGCCTTGGTGAAGATGTCAGCGATGTTCTCCAAAGTGTGGCAATAGTGAAGCTCAATAATATCAGTTTCCACCATATCTCAGATGAAGTGGTACTTCATATCAAAATTTTTTGATCTACTATGGTGGACAGGATTGTATGCCAATTGAATGGCACTGATGTTGTCATAGAATATTCGAGTTGGACCACTTTGTTGCTCTCCAATCTCTTCTAATACCTTTCGTAGCCATAGAGCTTGAGTACTAGCATGAATAACCACTATATACTCAGATTCTATTGAAGATAGCGCTACTACTATCAGCTTCTTGGAACTCCAAGTTATTAGGTCCAAACCAAGACTAAAATAGTTACCCGATGTGGATTTTCTATCATCAATATTGCTGCCCCAATCACTATCACTAAAGCCTTCAAGCGTGATAGTATCACTTTTGTAGTACTGGATTCCAAAATCCAATGTACCCTTCACATATCTCAAAATCCTTTTAGCTGCCTGCAAATGTAGCTCAGATGGATTAGACATAAATCTAGAAACAAGAGATACAACATACTGAATGTCTATTCTAGTGTTGGTGAGAAACATCAAACTCCCAACAATGCTTCTGAAAGTGGTCACATCAACTTTCGGTGCTCCATCATCCTTACTTAATTGGATCCCATGTCCAATTGGAGTTGCAACTGATTTGCATTGCTCCATAGAAAACTTCTGAATAATATCTCGAGCATACTTAAGTTGACAGATGAAGATCCTCGAATCTGTCTGATGTACTTCCATTCCAAGAAAGTATTTCATTAAGCCAAGATCCTTCATCTCAAATTCCTGCATCATGGAGTGCTTGAACTCCATGTTAAATTTTTCATTACTACCCATAAAAATGAGATCATCCACATACAAAAAAACTATGAGGATGTCATTTCCTTGATTTAGGTAGTAGAGCATGGGTTCATTTTTGCTTCTGATGAACCCATAATCTTTAAAGTACCCATCAATGCATGAGTACCAAGCTCTTGGTGCCTGCTTGAGGCCATAAAGAGCCTTCTTTAGTTTGTAAACAAGATGTTCCTTGTATTTCTCTTCAAATCCCTATGGTTGCTCAACATACACTTCTTCGATCAAGTAACCATTTATAAATGCACTCTTTACATCCATGTGTTGGACTTTCCATCCCTTGTGTGCATCTAAGGCAAGAACTGTTCTGGTAGTCTCCTATCTGGCTACAGGAGCAAAAGTCTCTTCATAATCAATTCCATATTTATTAGTAAATCCCTTTGCAAATAATCTCACCTTGTGCCTCTCGATGCTACCATCAACATTAAACTTGGTCTTGTAGACCCACTTACATCCAACATGTTTATTTCCTTTAGGAAGCTTCACCAACTCCCAAGTGTCGTTGTTTTTTATAGAGGTGATCTCCTCTTTCATGGCATCTTGCCAAATATTTTGAGTACAAGCCTTCTCATAACTAGAAGGTTCAAGCTGTGTATTAGTTAACAAGGCATAATTAACTAAATCTCCCCTAGGTTCCTGCTGGGAAACATCATCACCATACAAGTGCATATTTTCTAATCTTTGTAGAACACAATTCATTTCACTAGCTTGACTCCTAGTGTATATTTTTGAAAAATTCTTATCCAACATCTGATATGATGGATGATTATGTAAAGTTCTCTTACCTATGTATGGAGAATCGATATCCATTGGTGAGGAACTTACTGATATTTGCAGAGGACTTGGTGAAGAAGTTGAATCATAAGATGAACCTAGATATTTGGGAGGAGACTGCTTACTTTTTTGTGGTGTCTGCTGCTGCACCTACTTAGAACCTACATCACTAGATTCATCATCACTAAAAATCTGGGGCTTACCCCATTCTCCCCCTTCATCAAAAATCACATCCCTAGAAAGCACAAACTTTCTTATCCTGGGATTGTAGAGTCTGTAAGCTTTTGTATTCTCAAAATATCCTACAAAGATGCATGCCTGACTCTTTGGATCGAGCTTCTTTCTAAGCTCATTAGGAATGTGAGAATATGCCAGCAAGCCAAACACTCTAAAATACTTAACATTTGGCTTTTTACCATACCAAGCTTGGTAAGGTGTCTGTCCTTCCAAAATTGCAGTAGGACTTTTGTTAAAGATATGTATGATGGTTCGGGATGCATTTGCCCAATATGAATTAGTCAAATGCTTCGTCTGAAGCATAGACCTTGCCATCTCCACAATGGTGTGATTCTTCCTCCTTGCGACACCATTCTGCTGTGGAGTGTAGGCAGCTGTGAACTACCTCTTAATGCCATGTTGCTTACAAAAATTCAAGAACTCATTAGAGGAGTATTCTCCTCCCCTATCTGATCTAAGACATTTTACAAAATATCTACTCTCACTTTCAAATATAGTTTTGAAATCGACAAAGCATTCAAATGCTTCATCCTTATATTTCAAAAAATATATCTAGCACATTCTAGTAAAATCATCAATAAAGAGTAGGAAGTAAGAGTTGCTACCAAGACTCTTGGTCTGCATCGGACCACAGATGTATGTATGCACTAGCTAGAGTGGATAGCTGGCCCGCCATGCTTGTCCATGAGGAAATTTTGATCTGGCATGCTTCCCAAGAGCACACCCTTCATAGACTTCCTTACTATCCTGAACCTTAGGAAGTCCGGTTACCATCACTTGTGAAGTTAGCATTTTCAAACTAGCTAAATTCAAATGACCATATCTCAAGTGTCATAGGACACTTGGATTGGAAATAGCAACATTTGCTAACTTATCTCCCCCCAGCTGGCCAAACTTTAAAGGAAACAATCTATTCTTTGATATTGGCACTTGTGTAATGAGTCTATTACTATTATTTTTATCAAAAATAGTGCATTTACCCTCATCAAAAAGCAACTTATAGTTCTTTTCTAACATTTGACCAACACTTAAAAGATTGTGTTGAATATGGGGTGTGTAATAGATATCACTTACATGTTTGACGCCTTCTTTAGTTGGAACTACCATTGCTCCAATGCCTTCAACTGCCAATGATTTATCATCTCCCAATTTGATGCTAGATTTGTATGAGGAGTTTAGAGTAGCAAAGAGCTCTTCTTTGCCACTCATATGGTTTGAACACCCACTGTCCAAGATTCATGTATCATTCATGTTCTAATCTTCTTGACCATAAGAGAGAAAGAGATTTGTGGCCTCTTCCTCTTCTCCAAAATTTCCAAACTAACTGCTCTGGCTGCTACTAGTTCCTTGTGAAGTCTTTGTCCAATATTCACAAGCATAATGGCCAAGTTTGCCACAGTTGTAGCAAGATTATTTTGACTTATCTCATCCTTTGCATCTGCCTAATTTTTTTCCTCTATTTTTTTGTCCATCTCTATTCAGTTGTTCACCTCTATTTAAGAATCCTCCTATGTTTTGATTTCCTCCTCTATTAGGAGTTCCACCTTTCTGATTATTTCTGCCTCTACCTCTATATTTTCCTCTGCCACGACCTCTACCTCTACCTTCTTATGAAGCAAAGGCTTTATCATATCCTCTGTAACTTGTGGAAGGAGTTTTTTGTAGCCTCTCTTCATGTGAGAGAAGTGAGCCAATTAGGGATTCAAAAGACAGAGAAGTTAGGTCTTTGGATTCTTCTATAATTATGGCAATTTAATTCCACTTTGGAAGAAGTGTCCTCAACACTTTCTTCACTATAACTTCAGGCTTTACATCTTCTCCTAAAGTGACCATCTTATCTACTACGGCTTCCACATGCACGCAGTAATCACCAACCTTTTCACTCTCTTGCATTTTAAGAGTCTCAAACTCTCGTTTCAAGGTTTGTAGTTTAACTTGTTTGACTTGGTCACTGTAGCACCCTAAAATTGGTGCAGTAAAATTGTCATAATTACATTCACCTTAGTAAATAATTTAAAATTCAAATTTAACCTCCCAAACCACCCATTAACCGTCGGGTAATCCGTTTCCCCCCTTTTCCATGCCATTTTTAGAGGTTGTTTTGACCGTTTGATGATATTGTCGTCGATCAGACGATATCGCCCTAGATCTGACGATTTCGTCTAGGCTAGGACGTCCAGATGATCTTGTTGCAAAACTCATTTTGCACAATTAGCTTCTATTCCAATGGGTCTCCAATCCGGGTAGAAGCGTGTCTGCACCATTAGGGACCCTCCCCCGTTGGAGATCTCCCAAATTGGGATGATCTCCAACCTCCTAACTACTACCCTAAGCCTATTTAATCCTAAGCTATTCCCTTAGCACCCCCTGGATGAAATTCTCTACAATTTAACTCCATCTACGTTGAACCATCCCAATTTTTTATTTGCACTGGTCCCATACCAATTCTGTTGTAGGTACATCATTGTTTTTTAGCCGGAGCCAGCACACATCGTTGCCGATGAACTTGTTCAGATCGAAGGTGAACCTATAAAATTTGAGGTGATTTTGTACTGATGCAAGACGATCTCGACTGCAGTCCATATTGAGGCAATTAGTGCCTGAAGTTTGCATTTCTCAACCTTTTCTCTACTGTTTTATTTTGCAAATTAGATAGTTTATTCAGTGTTTATGTTATTTTGCATTTGGAGTTCACCCATTTAGCTTAGATTGCATACTAAGATCATGATTTGTCATTATAATATTGTAATTTGCTCGAATTTTTGTTCATAAATATTATTCAGTATTCATACAGTAATTTGGTGTTGTTTCCCTCTGTTAGCACAGTAGTATTCGTTGTATTTTGTGTCTATTTTTTTGCTTACAGGCCTTTGACGAATTCGTTTGACGAATTCGTTAGATCTCAGACGATTCTATCAGATCTTAGATGATTCTGTCAGATCTCAGATGATTCTATCGAATTCCAGATGATCCTGACTTCTTCAAACATCAGAATCATCACCAGACATTCAGATCAGGTATTCCTCATTTGTATTCTATAAAATCTCTATTTTATGTCTTTAAATCTATTTTCTGTACTCATTGAATTTGCATTTTCATGTAGATTAATCTAGATTCATTTTTCCAAACCTAGGATATGAATGCTTAAGGTTAAAAATGAACACATTAAAACACATTCCAAACCTAGGCGTGGAAACTACCCTTAAATGTTTCCTGGTGAACCCACCATCCGTCGAAAAATCATCAAAATACACCTCCCTTGAGAGGCGGGACCTTCACAAAGTCCTCTCAGTCCGAGGTACCGTGACATCCTTTTCCCATCCTCCTTTCGGGCACGGATCCAATAGCCTGAAGGTAAGGATGCGAAAAATTTTGAGCGATACATTTTGGTGAACCCAACGTGAATGCATCATAACCTTTTGAAAAAAAAAAACAAAAACAAAAACAAAACAAAAATATATATATAGAACAACTAAAACATAGATGTATTTTAAATATTTTAAGTTTGAAATCATGTTTAGATGGTAGCTCCTAAGAAAATATTAGTAGTTACTATAAATGTAGAAAACCAATTGGCAGCCGTAGAAATCAATTCTATGCTTAATGTGCCTGAAACAAGTAGGAATCAATTCTTGTGGAACGAACTTGATAGAAGACTTAGTCTCATCTCATCTAGGTCCACACAACTTAAGCAAATCAAGAGGCTAGTCCTAGATAGAATCCTGGATCCTCATCAACTAGTTTTTTATCATGAACTTTAGAGAGCCTGCCATAGATGGTTAGCTTATAGGAGAGCTCTAGTATCTTCAAAATTGTTCACCTTCGAGGAATACCTCGAGAATGCAGCCATTGTGCACCAGTTCCTAGGTTGTGTAGAAGACCAAGAGGTTGTTCTTATAGATAGGGAAATATGGAATAGAGTTCCGCGAGCTATGCTATATCGAGAGTATTGCCATGAGCTTTACTTTTATCAACCAGCATCTGAGACAAATAATATCACTATAGCTCTTTTCATCAAATTTTTAAAAGAAAACTTTCAATTTGAAGAAGAACACTTCATGAATCCGGAACAACTCGAACCTATTAATGATATTCATAAATTGTTTATAGAAAACTAAATTATTTCTTTCAGTTTTATTTCTTGCATTTATTTGTGTTTTTTGTCTTTACTATATTATTTCAAAAAAAAAAAAAAAAAAACCAAAAACTTAGCAAAAACTTAAAAATTTCATTTCAAATATTGTAGTAGGTATATAGTAAACATATACCTTTTAATTTGTTGCACATATATATATATATATATATATATATATATATATATATATATATATATATATTTGCTGAAATCAAAATTAAAGCACCATGCCTAAACTTAAGAATGGTAAAGAAACTTTAGAAGAAGAAGAAGATTGGTTATAAGATACAACTAGAGACCCAAATGTCCTTCTTGGAGATCCAAATTCGTAAGGAGAAACTCTAGGTCAATCAGAAGAAGACTTAGGTGAAGATAAGGAACAAGAAGGGAGTGTTAAAGAGGATGGATCCTCATCCCCTAGAGTAGCTCCAAATGGAACTATTGCCTTTGACAATGCAGAGCATTTTCGGAAATTTCTCATTGATAAAATTGATGACCTTAATGTGGCAATTCGTATTGATAAAGGGCAAATTAGTAACACTAAAGCAGCCATGGAATATATGTGTAATATGTGCACTAATCCCTTGTCTTTCATTGATCAAGGAAGTGACAAGGCTGGGCCATCCAATACGGATATGGTCATTATGGCTCAAAACATGTCAAAACAATAGGTTACCCAACCTCCTAAGGAACCTGTTATTCAACCTAAAATCACTCCCACACAAAAGAAACCTTCCTTCACTACTTTATTCCGCCAAACTATTGAGCAATATGCTTCAAGTAAACAAAAATCTAAAATAAAGCCAAATACAAACTTTCAACAATCTGGAATACAACTTCAAAATTCCTTCATAATACTTTTCCTACCAATAATTTACACAATAGTAACATGGCATCTAATCTGCATGTTCCTCCATCATATGCCCATAAAACCCATGTCAATGCCCTACCGAACCAATATGGGGGGCAAACTAGTAATCTGGAAGCCATGGTGAAACAATTAGCTTCGCATATGGACCAGATAGATCCCTACCGTCCCTCGTATAATTATCGAGAGATATGTAGTCAACCTTTGGATCCCATAGTTGTAGCTCAACCATACCCTAAGCATTTTCCCATGCCCATCCTACCTATATATAAAGGAACCGAAGATCCCATAGAGCATCTTCGCATGTTTAGGATAGCATGTCATGATATATCACATGATGACTTGCTATTACTAAAAATGTTTCCAAAAAGTTTAGGTGGAATGGCATTAGAGTGGTACTATCAATTACGCACTCATTCTTTGAGAAACTTTGAAGAAACAGCTGAATCATTTGTCCATCAATTTAGTGCCTACATCGAGAGGCATGTAACTATTAAAGACCTATACAATTTAAAACAAGACAAGGATGAATGTTTTGCCGATTTCTTAGCTAGATGGAGGCAATTGACAAGAAAACTGCACTTTGTGCTGCCTTATAGGGAAATGTTGGACATTTTCATCAATAATTTACAAGAACAAATATCTTATGAGCTATCAATCGCTACTTTAACTACCTTCGATCAAGCTATAGATTTAGCTCGAAGAGTAGAATATGCCCTCATTAGGAGAGGCCAACTTAGGAAGAAGGATGATGAGAAAACATCCAGAAATCAATATAAAAACAAACAAGTTGTTGATGACGGAGTCACTGACAACAAAAATATTGCTAATGTCAATACAATGAAGACAACAAAAAAATTTATATTGAAACCTCCTGACAAGCCTCCTCGAGAATTCACTAGATTAAACCAACCCTTATCAACTATTTTACCTCAATTACTTGAAAGAGGTTTGATCCAATTACCAGCTATCCGGGAACCTGATCCAACTATACCCGGATACAGAGCCGACTTACACTGTGATTTCCATAGAGGACCTAGACATTCTACCAACGCTTGTAAAAGGTTGAAACATAAAATATAGGATTTGATTGACAATAATGAAATGGAAGTGCAAGCCTTCCAACCTAAACAAAACCCTCCTAATAATACTCAAAAGACCATTCCTCAAAATAAAAATCAAAATTCCAATCAAACTCTAGACATATTTCAACACCCTCTACCAAGACATGGTAAAGAGGTAGCCAATCAAATCGAACATCATAATGTTCCCCCTCCTACCCAATATGTAGGAACCATTAGCAGACAATTACCTGTTTAGGATCCTCAAATATTTGACACAACCTTATCCTTGGTTACGACCAGGCCCTTACATAATTTTCAAACTTCGAATTCTAGTGATATAGAATCAGATAGTGAAAGTGAACTAGACATTACTTCAAACCAATCGAATAGTTCTGAAAATGAATCAGATCCTATTCAACCCGTCACAAATGCTATGGTTCTAGAAGAACCATTTCCTAGACGAGTTACTACTCGACCTTCTTCCAATATATTCCTTTCTAATGAACAAGCCATTAATGCTCAACCGAGACCAGTTCAGCGTCTTCACTATAACATTGTAGGTACCATTGGAGTCATTAATCGACAACAAGCTCAAAATTCTCAACAAGAACCAAACCAGAATGATGGATCAGCTCCATTCGTTTTGAAAAACCCCAATAAAGGGAATCATGCTCCTACTGTTCAACCTAAATCCCCTTACAATATTAATGAGCAATTGTCCAATACTACGACCGAATTTCCCTTTTGGATTTATTAAGATCCTCTCCCACCCATAGGGATGAGTTGATGCTTACATTGAGCCAAATTATGGTACCTCAAAACATTCAACCTGAAGCTATGGCCAATAGTATCATCACTCGAGAGATTGATTGTATTGACTTCCGGGATAAAGATATCCCACAACACAGTTTACATAAGGACAATCCCTTATATATTACTGCTCTAATTGGAGATGTAGCTGTCAAAAGAGTTTTTATTGATAATGGCTCATCTCTAAAAATTTGCACTTTTGACTTCTACCAACGATTTGGCTTTAGAAGTGATGAAATGAAGAAAACTAATATGATTATCAAAGCTTTTAATGACGAAACACAAGAAACGTGTGGAGTTATTACCCTCCCATTGCAAGTTGGTCCTAGAACCCTAGAAACAATCATGTTTATTGTACATTGCCCAGCATCGTACAATATACTTTTGGGTTGCCCTTGGATCAATGCCATGCGAGCGGTCCCATCAACTTTACACCAATGTGTTAAATTTGAGTTTAAAAATCAGTTGGTCACTATCCATGGTGACCCTAGACCTTTGATATGTGTGCTTTGGCGGAACCCGTTGGAGTGCAATTTTGCCTCGTTCGTCATCCACACATCCTAGTTCTTATTTTTCATCTAAAACTGTGAAACATACACCCATAACTTTACCTATTTCCTCTCCATTAATTTCATCCTCCTAGATAGATCAACAACCCTCTAAACAAATTACTCTAGAACCTCAAAAAGATCTTAAATCTACAACCAATCCTTCAAGTTCTACCCCTATAAATTCAAATCTTCTAGAAACAACTATCATACCTTCCACATCTCAAGACATAGGTAATAAGCCTTTTACATCTTATGCCCTTTTTTATGAACTTTTACCAGATTTATCCACAACCTTAATGTCAGAAAAAACAAATGCTTTCATGCAAGATTCAATTCTTTTAAATAACTTGCTGCCATCTCCTCGTACTTTAGGACTCCCACAACCTATGGGAAGTACTTACCAAGTCGAGAGTTGTGCCTTCATTTATAAAGGATATGACTGGGGAAGAATCCTTCGAAATATCAAAACTCATCATGAAGGATATGCTCGGTGTTATTTTACCAATGATTATATTAAAGCTAAACCCATGATGCTTAAAATGGGATATAAAGGGAAAGGCTTGGGACCTTCCCAAAATGGCATGAAAGAACCTTTCGAGGTAGAACCGTGGCCTGCCTGTTGTGGTGTGGGCCTATTTCCTAGTAAAGGTCAACCCTTTCCTTTTGAAGATGATGATCATCTCATATGCTATCAAGATTATTTGGATAGGCATGTTGATTTGCCTCTTAAAAATCAGTTATTTTCGTGCAACATGCTATCCATAGATTACCCTGAAATGATTGCTGACCCCGATGAAGATTTGGAAGGAGATATCTTCCATGATGTCTCTGTTGAAGAGATGTTACACAATGAATTTTATTTTGATGGTTCTATACCAACTATAGCCCAAATTGAGGCCACTAATCCTCAAGATGAATTATCTAAATTAACCTTACAAGAATTACAAGAATTGGGCATTTCACCCACCCCACATAACTTTGAAAGAGATCTACATATGAAGGTAGAAAACTTCATTAAAATTAATATTGGAACTGAGGATAATCCTCACATAATCAATATTGGATCAGAATTAAGTCAAGAAAAACAAGAACAATACATTGCATTCCTTAAAGAGTATGAAGATGTCTTCGCTTGGACATGGGAAGATATGCCAGGTCTAGACCCTTCTGTAGTCATGCATCATCTAGTGGTCCATCCTGATGCTAAACTCGTTAAACAAAAACCGAGAAAAATGCATCCCAAAGTGGATCTGCTAGTCAAAGGGGAGTTAGAAAAACTCCTGAATGTTATCTTTATACAAGCTATTGATTATGCTGAATGGATCTCAAATGTAGTTCAAGTCACCAAGAAAGAAGCTACCAAAGTTAGGGTTTGCACAGATTTTAGAGATATTAACGTTGCATGCCCTAAAGATGACTTTCCTCTTCCAAACATGGATCAAATCATAGACTTTACTATCGGGAGTGGGATCATGTCCTTAATGGATGGATTCTCTGGTTATAATCAGATCAGGATAGCTCCTGAAGATTAGGCTAAAACAACCTTTATTACCCCCTGGGGTACCTTTTGCTAGAAAGTGATGCCATTTGGCTTAAAGAACGCAGGTGCAACTTATCAACGAGCTATGACCTACATTTATCATGATATGATGCATGATATCCTACATGATTATGTAGATGATATCATAGCTTGCTCTATTATTGAAGATAATCATTTAGATGATTTGAGGAAAGTCTTTAATCGATTACGAGAATATCTCATTCGACTAAATCCAAAAAAATGCATATTCGGAGTTAAATCTGGCAAGCTATTAGGGGTTTTAGTTTCTTTATGTGGTATTGAAATCGACCCTCTCAAGATTGTGGCCATCACTAATATGCCCGCACCTACTAATATATCTAAGTTACGAAGTTTACAAGGTAAACTTCAAGCCATCCATCGCTTCATCGATAAGCTGGCGGACAAAACCGATCCCTTTCTTAAACTCCTTAAGAAGGATGTCCCTTTTAATTGGGACATAGAATGTAGAGAAGCTTTTGAACTTCTCAAACAATACCTCCTTAATCCACCTGTGCTTTCACCACCTAAATCTGATCGCCCATTTCTCCTATATATTTTTGCTTCAGATTCTACCTTAGGGGCTATGTTAGCTCAACTTGATGATGAAAAGCGAGAACGTGCTAATTATTATATTAGCCGAACCTTCATCAGTTATGAAACCCGCTACACAGCATTGGAAAAACTATGTCTAGCAGTCGTGTTTGCCACGCAAAAATTATGAAATTATATGCTTAGTCAAAAAACTTATGTCATTGCTAAATATGATCCCTTAAGGTATCTCATGAGTCGACCTTATTTATCAGGTCGCACAGCCAAGTGGGTTCCTGCTCTAAGCGAGTTTGATCTCACATTCATAGGATAGAAGTCCGTTAAGGGTCATATCATAGCAGATCAATTAGTCGCTGCACCCTTAGAGTCTACCCATCCCCTCATCATCGAGTTTCCAGATGAATCCCTTCAATTAGAGGCAGACCATACCGAACAATGGTCCTTATGCTTTGACGGAGCCCGATGCATGAGTGGGGCTGGTGCGGGTATTATTTTAATATCCCCACAAAAACATCTTATTCCTCTGTACTTCAAGTTGACATTTGCTTGCACCAACAATACTGCTGAGTATGAAGCTCTAATTCTTGGATTACGAGCTGCCCTAGCGCTAAAAATTAAACACCTTTTAGTTTTTGGTGATTCTCAACTGGTTATAAACCAAATTAATGAAGTTTATCAAACTCAAGATGATAAACTGCTCCCATATAAGGCCTATGTTTTACAATTAATGTCTTTATTTAATCAAGTTACCTTGGAAGCTATTCCTCGAACTAGCAACCGTGCAGCTGATGCTATGGTCGCAGCTGCATCTCTCTGCCCTTGGAGTTAGATGATGAATATGCCACTATCATTATTCGTCGACTCCAGGAACCCGCTTCAAATAAATCATGCTTAGAGAATTTGTATGTGTTTCTAATCAATGAAACTACTCCTGAACCTTGGTACACGAACATATTTGATTTTCTCCAAAATGGGACTTTCCTTGCCAATTCTAATAGAAACCAGCGTCGGTTATTACGTCGACGAGCAAGTCGATTTGTAATAATTGGCAATACTTTATATAGGAGATATTTTGAAGGTATCCTATTAAGATGTTTAAACTTAGAAGAGTCTAAATCAGCCTTGAGTGAAGCCCACGATGGATCTTGTGGAGGACACTTTAGTGGTAGTGTCATTGCTAAAAGGCTCCTTCGGATAGGATACTTTTGGCCTACCATGGAAACAGATGCACATGAGTATGTGCGCCATTGTGACAAGTGTCAAAAACATGTTGACCTTGTCCATGTGCCTGCACAAGAGCTGCAGGCTATTTCATCTCCTTGTCCCTTTTCTAAATGGGGCTTGGATATTATTGGCAAAATCAATCCTGTGTCATCTGATGGACACAAGTTCATCATAACCGCCATCGAGTATTTCACGAAGTGGGTCGAAGCTATGCCTTTAGCTTCCTGCATCGGCACACAAGTTTCTAAATTTATTTTTAATCAAATCATTTGCGGGTTTGGAATTCTCGCCAATCTCATCTCGACAATGGAACTTGCTTCAAAAATAAAGATGTTAAAAAATTATGCCAAAAATATAAGATTCAACATCGTTGGTCCACTCCCTATTATCCTCGGGGTAATGGTCAAGCAGAAGCATCTAACAAAACCTTAATCAAAATTCTCAAAATATTAGTCAATAAAATTGGCCGTGACTGGCACATTCAATTATATCCAGCCTTGTGGGCTTATCGAACTAGTGTTCGAACCCCCACGAGAACTTCACCATTTGTTTTGGTTTATGGTGCTGAAGCAGTTTTTCCATTTGAATTGGAAGTTCCTTCTTTTGCTCTGCTACTTCAATATACCGAAGTAGGAGATGAATATCGAGCTGGTAGACTCAGTCAACTGGAACTCCTAGATGAAAAATGCATCAATGCTTTGGAGCATCTCCGTGCTTACCAAAACAAGCTTAAAAGATCATATGCTAAAAAAGTTCGTCATCAATCCTTTGAGATCGGCGACCTTGTTTTAAAAGAAAATCAAAAGAATACAAATGCAACTAAGGACCTTAAAAGTAAATTTGAGCCCAACTGGCTTGGACCATATATTATTACTGCTAAATTTGCATCAGGAGCATACAAATTATCTACCTTAGATGGTAAATAACTTAAAGAACCCATGAATATTTTGCATCTTAAACGTTACTATGCATAAATTTGGTCACTTCATCCTTGTATATAATTGTTTAAAATATTTCAAAATTTTTATCTTATATTTCTTTCAAATTTATAAAAATCCAAAAACATCAAAAATATTCATAATCATCAAAAATCTTCAAAACTATTTATTGCATTTATTTATGGCACTTTTTAATTTTTTTGCTCAAAAACAAAAATCAAACCAAACATCAAAATAATGATAAAAATATAAAAACAATAATATGCTTGACTCTTTCGAAACCAAAATAAAATAAAGAAGAAAGAGAGAGTCAACATTCTCAAAACTTCTCAAAAAATTATTTATATATATTTTCTTACAATTATTGCAGTTATACGTTTCAAATTATTTTGGATAAATTACCATTTATTTGGAATCCCTCACTTGCACACTCACAACAATAAATATCTTGATTTTATCTGGCATGATTACTAATCTCTCTTATATCAAAGTCCACAAAATTCAATTAAATAAAGTTTGAGCATAGAGAATTGATCTTGTTATTTACTTAAACCAAACACATATTTTCACAATAAAATGATTATATTTGTAATTTCCATGTTTTGCTACATAGTAGATGTGATTTCTTGAGCGAAAAGTTTCCCCTGCTATCCTATCATGCACATGGTCTAGAATCTTTGAGAATTTGCAAAAGGACAAGCTCACCCCTACCCAGAATAAAAATCCCTTGCTCTACAGCTAATCCGAGCAAGTATCCCTAGCAAAGAAAAAGAAAAGAAAAGTTCAAGAAAAAAAGAAAAGAAAAAAAAAAAATGTTCTTTTATATCATTACAGCAATGTTCCAAGCATTATCAAGCAAAAAATACAAAAGAAAAGCAAAAGCAAGAAAGCAATAAAATTCCTTTCCCTACCCTTTGAAAAGAAAAGAAGGGTTGATGAGCTTGAATCCTTGGAATTCTCAATTATTCGAAAACTGTGAGGTAAGCCCCATAACAGGTGGAATTCATTTTCAATCTTGACTTATCATAATGATACACAAAATCTCTCAAATACAAATGTGTGTGCAATTGCATTGTTCATTTACCAGTTTTTAGCAAGATAATATGATACAAGTGATTTGAAGAAACCAAATAAGTGTTCATTAACCATGATGTAGATGCATATAACCATACTAGGCTACTATGTAGGTCGGATTATCGAGAGCTAGCTAATCCATAAGTAGACATAGGTCTGTACAAAAGAAGGTCGCTAATGTGACAGACATATCACCACGCTAGGAGTTACCCAAGGCCAAGCAGGTTGGGCACAAACCACCTGTTATGGGGCTTACCTCACAGTTTCGAATAATTGAGAATTCCGGGGATTCAAGCTCATCAACCCTTCTTTTATTTTCAAAGGGTAGGGAAAGGAATTTTATTGCTTTCTTGCTTTTGCTTTCTTTTGTATTTTTTGCTTGATAATGCTTGGAACATTGCTGTAATGATATAAAAGAACATTTTTTTTTTTTTCTTTTCTCTTTTTCTTGAACTTTTCTTTTCTTTTTCTTTGCTAGGGATACTTGCTCGGATTAGCTGTAGAGCAAGGGATTTTTATTCTGGGTAGGGGTGAGCTTGTCCTTTTGCCAATTCTCAAAGATTCTAGACCATGTGCATGATAGGATAGTAGGGGAAACTTTTCGCTCAAGAAATCACATCTACTATGTAGCAAAACATGGAAATTACAAATATAATCATTTTATTGTGAAAAGATGTGCTTGGTTTAAGTAAATAACAAGATCAATTCTCTATGCTCAAACTTTATTTAATTGAATTTTGTGGACTTTGATATAAGAGAGATTAGTAATCATGCCAGATAAAATCAAGATATTTATTGTTGTGAGTGTGCAAGTGAGGGATTCCAAATAAATGGTAATTTATCCAAAATAATTTGAAACGTATAACTGCAATAATTGTAAGAAAATATATATAAATACTTTTTTGAGAAGTTTTGAGAATGTTGACTCTCTCTTTATTATTTATTTTATTTTGGTTTCGAAAGAGTCAAGCATATTATTGTTTTTATATTTTTATCATTATTTTGATGTTTGGTTTGATTTTTATTTTTGAGCAAAAAATTTAACAAGTGCCATAAATAAATGCAATAAATAGTTTTGAAGATTTTTGATGATTATGAATATTTTTGATGTTTTTGGATTTTTATAAATTTGAAAGAAATATAAGATAAAATTTTTGAAATATTTTAAACAATTATATACAAGGATGAAGTGACCAAATTTATGCATAGTAACGTTTAAGATGCAAAATATTCATGGGTTCTTTAAGTTCTTTACCATCTAAGGTAGATAATTTGTATGCTCCTGATGCAAATTTAGCAATAATAATATATGGTCCAAGCCGATTGGGCTCAAATTTACCTTTAAGGTCCTTAGTTGCATTTGTATTTTTTTGATTTTCTTTTAAAACAAGGTCGTCGATCTCAAAGGATCGATGACGAACTTTTTTAGCATATGATATTTTAAGCTTGTTTTGGTAAGCACGGAGATGCTCCAAAGCATTGATGCGTTTTTCATCTAGGAGTTCTAGTCGATCGAGTCCGCACTGATATTCATCTCCTACTTCGAGTATCTTGAAGTAGCAGAGCCAAAGAAGGAACTTCCAATTCAAATGGAAAACTGCTCAAGACCATAAACCAAAACAAATGGTGAAGTTCCCGTGTGGGTTTGAACACTAGTTTGATAAGCCCACAAGGCTGGATATAATTGAATGTGCCAGTCACGGCCAGTTTTATTGACTAATATTTTGAGAATTTTGATTAAGGTTTTGTTAGATGCTTCTGCTTGACCATTACCCCGAGGATAATAGGGAGTGGACCAACGATGTTGAATCTTATATTTTTGGCATAATTTTTTAACATCTTTATTTTTGAAACAAGTTCCATTGTCGGAGATGAGATTTGCAGGAATTCCGAACCCGCAAATGATTTGATTAAAAATAAATTTAGAAACTTGTGTGCCAGTGCAGAAGCTAAAGGCATAGCTTCGACCCACTTCGTGAAATACTCGATGGCGGTTATGATGAACTTGTGTGCATCAGATGACACAGGATTGATTTTGCCAATAATATCCAAGCCCCATTTAGAAAAGGGCCAAGGAGATGAAATAGCCTGCAGCTCTTGTGCAGGCACATGGACAAGGTCAGCATGTTTTTGACACTTGTCACAATGGCACACATACTCATGTGCATCCATTTCCATGGTAGGCCAAAAGTATCCTATCCGAAGGAGCTTTTTAGCAATGACACTACCACTAAAGTGTCCTCCACAAGATCCATCGTGGGCTTCACTCAAGGCTAATTTAGACTCTTCTAAGTTTAAACATCTTAATAGGATACCTTCAAAAGATCTCCTATATAAAGTATTGCCAATTATTATAAATCGACTTGCTCGTTGACGCAATAACCGATGCTGGTTTCTATTAGAATTGGCAGGGAAAGTCCCATTTTGGAGAAAATCAAATATGTCCGTGTACCAAGGTTTAGGAGTAGTTTCATTGATTAGAAAAACATCCAAAGGCTCTAAGCATGATTTATTTGAAGTGGGTTCCTGGAGTCGACGAATAATGATAGTGGCATATTCGTCATCTAACTCCAAGGGTAGGAGAGATGCAGTCGCGGCCATAGCATCAGCTGCACGATTGCTAGTTCGAGGAATAGCTTCCAAGGTGACTTGATCAAATAAAGACATTAATTGTAAAACATAGGCCTTATATGGGCATATTTTATCATCTTTGGTTTGATAAACTTCATTAATTTGGTTTATAACCAGTTGAGAATCACCAAAAACTAAAAGGTGTTTAATTTTTAGCGCTAGGGCAGCTCGTAATCCAAGAATTAGAGCTTCATACTCAGCAGTATTGTTGGTGCAAGCAAATGTCAACTTGAAGGATAGAGGAATAAGATGTTTTTGTGGGGATATTAAAATAATACCCGCACCAGCCCCACTCATGCATCGGGCTCCGTCAAAGTATAAGGACCATTGTTCGATATGGTCTGCCTCTAATTGAAGGCATTCATCAAGAAATTTGATGATGAGGGGATGAGTAGATTCTAAGGGTGCAGCAACTAATTGATCTGCTATGATTTGACCCTTAACAGACTTTTGTCCTATGAATGTGAGATCAAACTCGCTTAGAGCAAGAACCCACTTGGTCGTGCAACCCGATAAATAAGGTCGACTCATGAGATACCTTAAGGGATCATATTTAGCAATGACATAAGTTTTTTGACTAAGCATATAATGTCATAATTTTTGCGTGGCAAACACGACTGCTAGACATAGTTTTTCCAACGTCGTGTAGCAGGTTTCATAACTGATGAAGGTTCGGCTAATATAATAATTAGCAAGTTCTCGCTTTTCATCATCAAGTTGAGCTAACATAGCCCCTAAGGGAGAATACGAAGTGGAAATATATAGGAGAAATGGGCGATCAGATTTAGGTGGTGAAAGCACGAGTGGATTAAGGAGGTATTGTTTGAGAAGTTCAAAAGCTTCTCTACATTCTGTGTCCCAATTAAAAGGGACATCCTTCTTAAGGAGTTTAAGAAAGGGACCAGTTTTGTCCGCCAGCTTATCGATGAAGCGATGGATGGCTTGAAGTTTACCTTGTAAACTTCGTAACTCAGATATATTAGTAGGTGCGGGCATATCAGTGATGGCTGCAATCTTGAGAGGGTCGATTTCAATACCACGTAAAGAAACTAAAACCCCTAATAGCTTGCCGGATTTAACTCCGAATATGCATTTTGCTAGATTTAATCGAATGAGATATTCTCGTAATCGATTAAAGACTTTCCTCAAATCATCTAAATGATTATCTTCAATAATAGAGCGAGCTATGATATCATCTACATAATCATGTAGGATATCATGCATCATATCATGAAAAATATAGGTCATAGCTCATTGATAAGTTGCACCTACGTTCTTTAAGACAAATGGCATCACTTTCCAACAAAAGGTACCCCAGGGGGTAGTAAAGGTTGTTTTACCCTGATCTTCAGGAGCTATCTTGATCTGATTATAACCGGAGAATCCATCCATTAAGGACATCATCCCACTCCCGGCAGTGAAGTCTATGATTTGATCCATGTTTGGAAGAGGAAAGTCATATTTAGGGCATGCAGCGTTAATATCTCTAAAATCTGTGCAAACCCTAACTTTGGTAGCTTCTTTCTTGGTGACTGGAACTACATTTGAGATCCATTCAGCATAATCAATAGCTTGTATAAAGATAACATTCAGGAGTTTTTCTAACTCCCCTTTGACTAACAGAGCCACTTTGGGATGCATTTTTCTAAGTTTTTGTTTAACAGGTTTAGCATCCGGATGGACCACTAGATGATGCATGACTACAGAAGGGTCTAGACCTGGCATATCTTCGTATGTCCAAACGAAGACATCTTCATACTCTTTAAGGAATGCAATGTATTGTTCTTGTTTTTCTTGACTTAATTCTGATCCAATATTGATTATGTGAGGATTATCCTCAGTTCCAATATTAATTTTAATGACATTTTCTACCTTCATATGTAGATCTCTTTCAAAGTTAGGTGGGGCGGGTGAAACGCCCAATTCTTGTAATTCTTGTAAGGTTAATTTAGATAATTCATTCTGAGGATTAGTGGCCTCAAGTTGGGCTATAGTTGGTATAGAACCATCAAAATAAAATCCATTGTGTAACATCTCTTCAACAAAGACATCATGGAAGATATCTCCTTCCAACTCTTCATCGGGGTCAGCAATCATTTCAGGGTAAGCTATGGATAGCATGTTACATGAAAATGACTGATTTTTAAGAGGCAAATGCACATGCCTATCCAAATAATCTTGATAACATATGAGATGATCATCATCTTCAAAAGGAAAGGGTTGACCCTTATTAGGAAATAGGCCCACACCACAGCGGGCAGGCCAGGGTTCTACCTCGAAAGGTTCTTTCATGCCATTTTGGGAAGGTCCCAAGCCTTTCCCTTTATATCCCATTTTAAGCATCATGGGTTTAGCTTTAATATAATCATTGGTAAAATAACATCGAGCATATCCTTCATGATGAGTTTTGATATTTCGAGGGATTCTTCCCCAATCATATCCTTTATAAATGAAGGCACAACTCCCGACTTGGTAAGTACTTCCCATAGGTTGTGGGAGGCCCAAAGTACGAGGAGATGGCGGTAAGTTATTTAAAAGAATTTAATCGTGCATGAAAGAATTTGTTTTTTTTGATATTAAGGTTGTGGATAAATCTGGTAAAAGTTCATCAGAAAGGGCATAAGATGTAGAAGGCTTATTACCTATGTCTTGAGATGTGGAAGGTATGATAGTTATTTCTAGAAGATTTGAATTTATAGGGGTAGAACTTGAAAGATTGGTTGTATATTTAAGATCTTTTTGAGGTTCTAAAATGTTTTTTTTAGAGGGTTGTTGGTCTTTATAGGAGGACAAAATTAATGGAGGGGAAATAGGTGAAGTTATGGGTGTATGTTTCATAGTTTTAGATGAAAAATAAGAACTAGGATGTGTGGATGACAGAGCAGGGCAAAATTGCACTCCAACGGGTTCGCCAAAGCACACATATCAAAAGGTCTAGGGTCACCATGGATAGTGACCAACTGATTTTTAAACTCAAATTTAACACATTGGTGTAAAGTTGATGGGACTGCTCGCATGGCATTGATCCAAGGGCGACCCAAAAGTATATTGTACGATGCTGGGCAATGTACAATAAACACGGTTGTTTCTAGGGTTCTAGGACCAAATTGCAATGGGAGGGTAATAACTCCACACGTTTCTTGTGTTTCATCATTAAAAGCTTTGATAATCATATTAATTTTCTTCATTTCATCACTTCTAAAGCCAAATCGTTGGTAGAAGTCAAAAGTGCAAATGTTTAGAGATGAGCCATTATCAATCAAAACTCTTTTGACGACTACATCTCCAATTAGAGCAGTAATGTATAAGGGATTATCCTTATGTAAATTGTGTTGTGGGATATCTTTATCCTGGAAGTCAATACAATCAATCTCTCGAGTGATGATAGCATTGGACATAGCTTCATGTTGAATTTTTTGAGGTACCATAATTTGGCTCAATGTAAGCATCAACTCATCCCTATGGGTGGGAGAGGATCTTAATAAATCCAAAAGGGAAATTTTGGCCGTAGTATTGGATAATTGCTCATTAATATTGTAAGGGGGTTTAGGTTGAACAGTAGGAGCATGATTCCATTTATTGGGGTTTTTCAAAACGAATGGAGTTGATCCATCATTTTGGTTTGGTTCTTGTTGAGAATTTTGAGCTTGTTGTCGAGTAATGACTCCAATGGTACCTACAATGTTATAGTGAAGACGTTGAACTGGTCTCGGTTGAGCATTAATGGCTTGTTCATTAGAAAGGAATATATTGGAAGAAGGTCGAGTAGTAACTCGTCTAGGAAATGGTTCTTCTAGAACCATAACATCTGTGATGGGTTGAATAGGATCTGATTCGTTTTTAGAACTATTCGATTGGTTTGAAGTAATGTCTAGTTCACTTTCACTATCTGATTCTATATCACTAGAATCAGAAGTTTGAAAATTATGTAAGGGCCTAGTCATAACCAGGGATAAGGTCGTGTCAAATATTTGAGGATCCTGAGCAGGTAATTGTCTGCTAATGGTTCCTACATATCGGGTAGGAGGGGGAACATTATGATGTTCGATTTGATTGGCTACCTCTTTACCATGTCTTGGTAAAGGGTGTTGAAATATGTCTAGAGTTTGATTGACATTTTGATTTTTATTTTGAGTAATGGTCTTTTGAGTATTATTAGGAGGGTTTTGTTTAGGTTGGAAGGCTTGCACTTCCATTTCATTATTGTCAATCAAATCTTGTATTTTATGTTTCAACCTTTTACAAGCATTGGTAGAATGTCTAGGTCCTCTATGGAAATCATAGTGTAAGTCAACTCTATATCCGGGTATAGTTGGATCAGGTTCCCGGATGGCTGGTAATTGGATCAAACCTCTTTCGAGAAATTGAGGTAAAATAGTTGATAAGGGTTGATTTAATCTAGTGAATTCTCGAGGAGGCTTGTCAAGAGGTTTCAATATAAATTTTTCTGTTGTCTTTGTTGTATTGACATTAGCAGCATTTCTGCTATCAGTGACTCCATCACCGACAACTTGTTTGTTTTTATATTGATTTCTGGATGTTTTCTCATCATCCTTCTTCTGAAGTTGGCCTCTCCTAATGAGGGCATCTTCTACTCTTTGAGCTAAATCTATAGCTTGATCGAAGGTAGTTAAAGTAGCAGTTGATAGCTCATAAGATATTTATTCTTGTAAATTATTGATGAAAATGTCCAAAATTTCCCTATAAGGCAGCACAAAGTGTAGTTTTCCTGTCAATTGCCTCCATCTAGCTAAGAAATCGACAAAACATTCATCTTTGTATTGTTTTAAATTGTATAAATCTTTAATAGTTACATGCCTCTCAATGTAGGCACTAAATTGATGGACAAATGATTCAACTGTTTCTTCAAATTTTCTCAAAGAATGAGTGGGCAATTGATAGTACCACTCTAATGCCATCCCACCTAAACTTTTTGGGAACATTTTTAGTAATAGCAAGTCATCATGCGATATATCATGACATGCTATCCTAAACATGTGAAGATGCTCTATGGGATCTTCGGTTCCTTTATATATAGGTAGGATGGGCATGGGAAAATGCTTAGGGTATGGTTGAGCTACAACTATGGGATCCAAAGGTTGACTACAAATCTCTCGATAATTATACGAGGGACGGTAGGGATCTATCTGGTCCATACGCGAAGCTTATTGTTTCACCATGGCTTCCAGATTACTAGTTTGCCTCCCATATTGGTTCGGTAGGGCATTGACATGGGTTTTATGGGCATATGATGGAGGAACATGTAGATTAGATGCCATGTTACTATTGTGTAAATTATTGGTAGGAAAAGTATTATGAAGGAATTTTGAAGTTGTATTCCAGATTGTTGAAAGTTTGTATTTGGCTTTGTTTTATGTTTTTGTTTACTTGAAGCATATTGCTCAATAGTTTGGCAAAATAAAGTAGTGAAGGAAGGTTTATTTTGTGTGGGAGTGATTTTAGGTTGAATAACAGGTTCCTTAGGAGGTTGGGCAACCTGTTGTTTTGACATGTTTTGAGCCATAGTGACCATATCCGTATTGGATGGCCCAGCCTTGTCACTTTCTTGATCAATGAAAGACAAGGGATTAGTGCGCATATTACACATATATTCCATGGCTGCTTGAGTGTTACTAATTTGCCCTTTATCAATACGAATTGCCACATTAAGGTCATCAATGTTATCAATGAGAAATTTCCGAAAATTCTCTGCATTGTCAAAGGCAATAGTTCCATTTGGAGCTACTCTAGGGGATGAGGATCCATCCTCTTTAACACTCCCTTCTTGTTACTTATCTTCACCTAAGTCTTCTTCTGATTGACCTAGAGTTTCTCCTTCCGAATTTGGATCTCCAAGAAGGACATTTGGGTCTCTAGTTGTATCTTGTAACCAATCTTCTTCTTCTCCTAAATTTTCTTTACCATTCCTAAGTTTAGGCATGGTGCTTTAATTTTGATTTCAAAAAAAAAATAAATATATATATATATATATATATATATATATATATATATATATATATATATATATATATATATGCAACAAATTAAGAGGTATATGTTTACTATATACCTACTACAATATTTGAAATGAAATTTTTAAGTTTTTGCTAAGTTTTTGGTTTTTTTTTTTTGAAATAATATAGTAAAAACAATCAACACAAATAAATGCAAGAAATAAGACTGAAAGTAATAATCTAGTTTTCTATAAACAATTTATAAATATCATTAATAGGTTCGAGTTGTTTCGGAGTCATGAAGTTTTCTTCTTCAAATTAAAAGTTTTCTTTTAAAAATTTTATGAAAAGAGCTATAGTGATATTATCTGTCTCAGATGCTGGTTGATAAAAGTAAAGCTCGTGGCAATACTCTCGATATAACATAGCTCGCAAAACTCTATTCCATATTTCCCTATCTATAAGAACAACCTCTTGGTCTTCTACACAACCTAGGAACTGGTGCACAATGGCTATGTTCTTGAGGTATTCCTCGAATGTGAAAAATTTTAAAGATACTAGAGCTCTCCTATAAGCTAACCATCTATGGCAGGCTCTCTGAAGTTCATGATAAAAAACTAGTTGATGAGGATCCAAGATTCTATCTAGGACTAGCCTCTTGATTTGCTTAAGTTGTGTGGACCTAGATGAGATGAGACTAAGTCTTCTATCAAGTTTGTTCCACAGGAATTGATTCCTACTTGTTTTAGGCACATTAAGCATAGAATTGATTTCTACGGCTACCAATTGGTTTTCTACATTTATAGTAACTGCTAATCTTTTCTTAGGAGCTACCATCTAAACATGATTTCAAACTTAAAGGATTTAAAATGCATCTATGTTTTAGTTGTTCTATATTTGTTTTTGTTTTGTTTTTGTTTTTTTTTTCAAAAGGTTATGATGCATTCACGTCGGGTTCACCAAAATGTATCCAAATTTTTTGCATCCTTACCTTCAGGCTATTGGATCCGTGCCCGGAAGGAGGATGGGAAAAGGATGTCACGGTACCTCGGACTAAGAGGACTTTGTGAAGGTCCCGCCTCTCAAGGGAGGTGTATTTTGATGATTTTTTGACGGATGGTGGGTTCACCAGGAAACATTTAAGGGCAGTTTCCATGCCTAGGTTTGGAATGTGTTTTAATGTGTTCATTTTTAACCTTAAGCATTCATATCCTAGGTTTGGCCAAATGAATCTAGATTAATCTACATGAAAATACAAATTCAATGAGTACATAAAACAAATTTAAAGACATAAAACAGAGAATTTACAGAATACAAATGAGGAATACCTGATTCGGATGTCTGATGATGATTCTGATGTTTGAAGCGATCGAGATCATCCGGAATTCCACGGAATCATCCGAGATCGCGAGTAAATCGTCTGAGATCTGATAGAATCATCTGAGACCTGACGAATTCATCAGACGAATTCGTCAAAGACCTGCAAGCAAAAAAATAGATACAAAATACAACAAATACTACTATGCTAACAGAGGGAAACATCACCAAATGATTGTATGAATACTGAATAATAGTTATGAATAGAAATTCAAGAAAATTATGATATTCTAATGACAAATCATGATCTTAGTATGCAATATAAGCTAAATGGGTGAAATCCAAATGCAAAATAACATAAACACTGAATAAACTATCTAATTTGCAGAATAAAATAGCAAAGAAAAGGTTGAGAAATGCAAACTTCAGGCACTGATTGCCTCAATATGGACTGCAGTCAAGATCGTCTAGCATCAGTATGAAATCACCTTGGATTCGACAGGTTCGCCTCTGATATAAACAGGTTCGTTGGCGACGATGTGTGCTGGCTTCGACTAAAAAATAGTGATGTACCTACAACAAAATTGGTATGGGACCAGTGCAAATGAAAAATTGGGATGGTTCAACGTAGATGGATTTAAATTGCAAAGAATTTCAGCTAGGGGGGTGCTAAGGGAATAGCTTAGGATTAAATAGGCTTAGGGGAGTAGTTAGGAGGTTGGAGATCATCCCAATTTGGGAGATCTCCAACGGGGGAGGGTCCCTAATGGCGCAGACACGCTTCTGCCCGGATTGGAGACCCGTTGGAACAGAAGCTAATTATGCAAAATGAGTTTTGCGACAAGATTGTCTGGACGTCCTAGTCCAGACAAAATCGTCAGATCTGGGGCGATATCGTCTGATCGACGACGATATCGTCAAACGGTCAAAACAACCTCTAAAAATGGCACGAAAAAGGGGGAAATGGATTACCCGACGGTTAACGGGCGATTTGGGAGGTTAAATTTGAATTTTAAATTATTTACTAAGGTGAATGTAATTATGAAAATTTTATTGCACCAATTTTAGGGTGCTACATTTTGCCCCCTCTTTAGCGAATTTTCCAAAGAAAATACGTTAAAGATGAGTTCTTCTCGATCTACGAGAAAGCAAAAATTATTCCCATTTTTAGGCGATGATTCTTGGTCGAATCGTACGACAGCTTACTATGGTGCCCCCTCCGTGTTTTTACCCAAATCGAACGTTTGAGGTAAAAACGCGGAAAAGCAAAAAATTATTTTTGAATAAAAAAAAAAAAAAAAAAAGTTCTTTTATATCATTATAGCAATGTTCCAAGCATTATCAAGCAAAAAATACAAAAGAAAAGCAAAAGCAAGAAAGCAATAAAATTCCTTTCCCTACCCTTTGAAAAGAAAAGAAGGGTTGATGAGCTTGAATCCCTGGAATTCTCAATTATTCAAAAACTGTGAGGTAAGCCCCATAACAGGTGGTTTGTGCCCAACTCGCTTGGCCTTGGGTAACTCCTAGCGTGGTGATATGTCTGTCACATTAGAGACCTTCTTTTGTACAGACCTATGTCTGCTTATGGATTAGCTAGCTCTTGATAATTTGACCTACATAGTAGTCTAGTATGGTTATATGCATCTACATCATGGTTAATGAACACTTATTTGGTTTCTTCAAATCACTTGTATCATATTATCTTGCTCAAAATTGGTAAATGAACAATGCAATTGCACACACATTTGTATTTGAGAGATTTTGTGTATCATTATGATAAATCAAGATCGAAAATGAATTCACATATGCACACGGGATTCCTTATAAATCTAACTTTTGTCTTCAAAATACTTTGAAATATTATTTTTGCAACTTGTTTGGAATAAATGAAGTACAGTTGTTTACCATAAAGACAACTATATAATAGAAAAAATCAAAAATTTCTTTCAAACTATACAATCAGAACATATACATATATATCTGGTTGACTTTCGTGACGATGGTATAGTTCCAAAACCAAAATTGGAATTTTATGCCTAGTGCAAGTCCTCATTTTCATATTTTATGTTCATCAAAAATCAACCATGCAATAAAACTATCTTTTTTGGATTTTCGCGATGATGGTATAAGTCTATACCTACATATTCTATGCCTAGCGCAAACCATTGTAACAATTTTTATTCCCCATTTATTAAAAATCATGAAAACCATATGACTTAATTCATTATGTTACACAAATTCTACTTTTAAAAAAAAAGCAAACCCATTTGCATTATTTCATGTCATTATGTCAACCTTCAATTTTGCAATGATGGTATAATTCCTAAAGAATTATCCAAAAATTTTATCACACTTAGGAATTTATGCCTAGCAAAAATCATTTTAAACATTATTTCATGCACAATATTTTTTATGGAAATCTGAAAACAAACCATCATCATCATCATCATTTGCACTATTGCACCAAAGTCTTAAGATAGTTTCTTAAGCACTCTTTTACTTTTAACAATATTTCTATAAATGGGACTAGCTTGACGACCGAGTGAGCGACGACTCCATGAAATGGTCTATAATAGCGACAATGTCCTTTGAAATTATTGTTAGAAGTCTCTTTTTATTTTTATTTCTATCACATTTCATTACAAAAAACCAATTTTGTTACATCAGATTATTTCATTTAAAATATCACAGCATGACATCAAAATTATAATATTTCCAACGACATAATTACATGAATTATCAAATCAATCAATCAAACATAAAAGCATCATAAGCGTACACATTATACAAGTCATGTGATCAAAAACATATCTCATATCATATATATATCAACAACCGTATATGTACATCATCAAAACTGGATTGGTATGCCACAATCTGTACCTCGGCATACTCAATCCTCTATCAAAAAAATAATCATATAATACAATGTCAGTCCAGTCCTCTAGCCTCGAGAGCCCCTCGAGCTCTCTGCCTCATCTCCTCCCCCGCCCTGAGGTGGACGAGGTGGCCCCATCGCAGTCTGCGTAGTCCTAGTCCTTGACCGGGACGTGGTCCTCGATGACCCGATCTTGATCGAATCTGCAATGTTGGTTGGCAGGGGTAGTCTATCCACCTCTGGAACCAGCTGGTAATACAATGTTTGATAGAATGTAAGTTGGGCGATAGCCCATGTCAGCTCTCCAGAACTCGTCCCTCTGCCCCGTGCCCTGAGGCGTGCAATCTCGTCCCACAGCTGTGACACCTCAGATCGGTGGTGTGCAGCCTCATCCTGTAGAGTCTGCACCTGTGCCTGGAGATGATCTCTCTCTGCCCAAAGAGTAGCCATATCGCTACTCTCTACCATGTCAACACCCTTGCCCTTATCGGGCGATGGTGGCCTCTCCCTCTATGGAGATGGGGGTCGTGCCTCCCTCATCTCCGTTTGCCCGGACCTCTCCTATGCCTGTGGCCTCCTTGGCTCTCTCCCGCTATGACCCTGGGCCGCCTCCATCATTTCCTGGTGTTGCCTCTCTATCCGACGCACAACCACGTGTATTAGACCCTATGCCCTCGTCATCCAAGGAGGGCGGATGCCTACGTACCAGGCATCATAGCCATCGGCTACCCCTGCGTCATCCCCATCCATTGGCTAGATGGGGGCATCATCCGTGTCCTGGCTCCAGAACCGCTACATGTCGGGAGCCCCGCTAACTATGGTGTTATCTTAGACAGTCTAGGAAAACTCGTAATCCCTCAGAGATGGGATCCCCTACTACAGACCAAACTACCTCAAAACTCGGTCATAGCGATGGAGCTCCACCTCTCCTCTCTCCATCTATAGCCAACAAACTCGCCTGACGCAAGCCAACTCCTGTCCGTCCTCGACCCACCCTGGATGCTCCCTCCATGGCCTCCAGGTGATCTGATCCGGGACTAGGTCATCCAATAGCCTTCGGGACATAAGGAGGTCGATCCATCGTTGTGACCCTCTCTAGAGCCACCAGTAGAAGACTCGGGGCCTCTCCCCATCAACCCCTATCAGAGGAAGCCCTATCGGCCTTTGCACTGCAATGTGCTCCCAGCACCAAACCTGTAAGAGTGATGTCATGACCAGACATCAGCCGCACTTATACACGACCCCATATAAGATCCTGTACAGCAGACATAGCACAAAACTGCCCCAAGAAAACTTGTATCCATGGTCTCGCATATCACAGATCACATCTGCAAGCATCCATGGCACCCTGCACCCGCTCTGGTGGCACAGTAGAAGTCCACCAACCACTCCAACTAGCACCCATGTGAGTCTAGATGCCCCAGGAATCTGGTGCAGTGCCTCGATATTAACTCTGCCCTTCTCCAGGGTGAAGCTCGGGTCACCGCACAGTCATCCCATAGCGTGGCCCTGATTGGCCGTAGGAGTAATCAACCATATTTGTATGGGGATTCTCAGAATCCTCCATACATCCTCTAGAGTGGGAGTCATCTCCCTTATCGATAGCCAAAAACATGAAGAGCCCGGATACCACCTCTTTGCTAGGGCTGTTAGAAGCCCCATATCTGTAGACACCTGTGGCATCTCTGCCACATGCTGCAAGCCGACCTATGCTAGCTGATCTCGCTCTGCCTGTGTGAGAGTGGCCAAGTCATCTCTCAACCCTCCATACTTCCATTCCCTGCTCTTTAGTAATCCTCTCTGCAAACATAAACAACAAAACAATAAACAATCATTAATCAATAATTCAAATAAACAATAATGCAAGTTAAAATTCAATTTTGTGCAATTGATGATATCGCCCACTATTGGACGATATCATCCCAAATTTGAGCAGAATCGTCTCCAATTTTGCAAGCCGAAATCATCTTTAATTTGACGAAATCGTCCCCCTTTTGTCGATTTCACCCTTGGGCAAAATTGTCGAAATTGAGACGATTTCATCGAAATCGGGATGATTTCATCCCGACGACGTCGACGGCCCAAAAACGGCCACGATGCTCAAAATTCACCTAAAAATTACCTACAAAGCATGTAAATTCAAATTAAAGCATCCTAGTTAAGTCTAGACTCTTACCCGTAGACCGCGTCGGACCTCTATCTATCTGTGCATCGTCTCCACCATTTTTGCTTTAGAGCTCTAAAAACCAGAAAATGAACAGTAAAAATGAATTAGGGTTTTCCCTATTTTTTTAAATTTTATTCAAAAATAATTTTTTTGCTTTTCCGCGTTTTTACCTCAAACGTTCGATTTGGGTAAAAACACGGAGGGGGCACCATAGTAAGCTGTCATACGATTCGACCAAGAATCGTTGCCTAAAAATGGGAATAATTTTTTCTTTCTCATAGATCGAGAAGAACTCATCTTTAACGCATTTTCTTCAAAAAATTTGCTAAAGAGGGCAAAATGTAGCACCCTAAAATTGGCGCAGTAAAATTGTCATAATTACATTCACCTTAGTAAATAATTTAAAATTCAAATTTAACCTCCCAAACCACCCGTTAACCGTCGGGTAATCCGTTTCCCCCTTTTTCGTGCCATTTTTAGAGGTTGTTTTGACCGTTTGACGATATCGTCGTCGATCAGACGATATCGCCCCAGATCTGACGATTTCATCTAGGCTAGGACATCCAGACGATCTTGTCGTAAAACTCATTTTGCACAATTAGCTTCTATTCCAACGGGTCTCCAATCCGGGCAGAAGCATGTCTACACCGTTAGGGACCCTCCCCCATTGGAGATCTCCCAAATTGGGATGATCTCCAACCTCCTAACTACTCCCCTAAGCCTATTTAATCCTAAGCTATTCCCTTAGCACCCCCCTGGCTGAAATTCTCTATAATTTAACTCCATCTACGTTGAACCATCTCAATTTTTCATTTGCACTGGTCCCATACCAATTCTGTTGCAGGTACATCACTATTTTTTAGCCAAAGCCAGCACACATTGTCGTCGATGAACCTATTCAGATCAGAGGCAAACCTGTCGAATCTGAGGCAATTTCGTACTGATGTGAGACGATTTTGACTGTAGTCCATATCGAGAAAATCAGTGCCTAAAGTTTGCATTTCTCAACCTTTTCTCTGCTATTTTATTTTGCAAATTAGATAGTTTATTCAGTTTTTATGTTATTTTGCATTTGGAGTTCACCCATTTAGCTTAGATTGCATACTAAGATCATGATTTGTCATTAGAATATCGTAATTTGCTCAAATTTTTGTTCATAACTATTATTCAGTATTCATAGTCATTTGGTGTTGTTTCCCTCTGTTAGCACAGTAGTATTCGTTGTATTTTGTATCTGTTTTTCTGCTTGCAGGTATCTGACAAATTCGTCTGACGAATTCGTCAGATCTCAGATGATTCTGTCAGATCTCAGATGATTCTGTCTGATATCAGACGATTCTATCGAATTCCAGATGATCCTGACTGCTTCAAACATCAGAATCATCACCAGACATTCGGATCAGGTATTCCTCATTTGTATTCTGTAAATTCTCTATTTTATGTCTTTAAATCTGTTTTCTATACTCATTGAATTTGCATTTTTATGTAGATTAATCTAGATTCATTTGGCCAAACCTAGGATATGAATGCTTAAGGTTAAAAACAAACACATTAAAACACATTCCAAACCTAGGCATGGAAACTGCCCTTAAATGTTTCCTGGTGAACCCACCATCCATCGAAAAATCATCAAAATACACCTCCCTTGAGAGGCGGGACCTTCGCAAAGTCCTCTCAGTCCGAGGTACCGCGACATCCTTTTCCCATCCTCCTTCCAAGCATGGATCCAATAGCCTGAAGGTAAGGATGCGAAAAATTTGGAGCGATACAGTCACTACCCCTATAACTTTCTTTTAAAGCATTCCAAGCAGATTCAACATTTATAAAAGAAGCTATTCTAGGGAAAATACTTCTGTCCAGGGCAGCTTGGATATGATAAAGGGCAAAAGAATTATTATTCTATGCTTCCTTTCTAGCCCTTTTATCAGTAACATTCAAAGCTGCCCAATCAAAAGCAGTAGGTTCAGTATATCCCTCTTCAATCACATCCCAAAGACCTTTGCCTATCAAAAGAGTTTTCATTTTAATTGACCAATACTCGTAATCACCACCATTGAACTCGGGGATTGGTAGACTAGTATTGGAAGCCATTTTAGAAAGTAAACTTTATTGCAACTTCAAAAAAGTAGTACAAAGAAGTACAAAATAGATCATTGATTTACTGATTTAAATCAAATCTAGCTTTCTTAATATGCTCACTGATTTGGCGTTCTTCTTCTCGAGGATCACCCAAAACTGGAAAGGTGAAATTGTCTGCTTCGTCGTCACTAATTATAATGACTTCTTGTGCTACTCTTTGGTTCATAACTTCTTTTGAGAACATTTTATTCTTTAGTTGCAGGTTTTACCTCCACTGGTTCTTCCATTGGTTCTTCTTCTTCTTCTTCTTCCTCTTCTTCTTCTGGTTGTGAATCAGGAGAGCGTGGTGTATAACTCTCACTTGTTTCTATTTCAGGCATTATAGATGTATAACTGTCACTTGAATATCCTTCAAGTACTATTTCAACCATCTCGGATTCAACTATCCTTTGCTCGAAGATATTATCTTTAGAATCTGCCTCGTAGCTAGAATCTGGTTTCCTCAGATGAGCAATCACTTGGTTTTCTAATTGGCAAAACACTGTATGAAGTCCATACCATTGGACTTTCCCGTCAAAGGAATTAGGAGTCTCTCTTCTCAAAAGAGAGAGTAATGCATTATAGCATCCGGCTGACCGGATCATCTACCCAGAATCACATCGTATGAACTGGGTTACAACTTAGTATGATGCCAAAAAAAAGCTTTTATATCAAAATATCTTTGCACCCTTTTATTTTTATAATTTTTTTTTTCTAAAATTTGTTTTAATAAAGACCTTTTTAAAAAAAAAAAAATTCCTATATATATTTTTAATTATTATTTTTAAATGAAATGGATATTTAAAAAAACATAATCAAAAAATATATATAGAAATTAAAAAAAAAAAACTTTTAGAAAAAACAAATAATAAAAATTTAATTAAAAAATAAACCTTTTTTGTAAACCCCCGATGGGATTCGAACTGGTAACCTCCGTTGTCTACTCGACAGTCTTAACCGCTGCACCACGTGGCTGCTGTGGTAGTACAGAGTAAACAAATCAACCTTTAAACCTTGCGATCGACGAAGAACAAAAAATAAATAAAAAAAACTTTTTTTTTATACCCCGACGGGATTCGACCCCGGGTCTCTTCTCTGCAAGGCAGGGAACTTGACAGCTAGACCACTCTAGCCGAATTGGAAATAGAGGAAATAGTTTATATTTAAAATCATCGGCTAAAACAAGTACATTTCGACCCTGATAGGGTTGAGAGGGGAGGGCTCTGGTCCCTCTCCTGCTCCCCCTCCCATAGCTCCTGGTTTCTGCCCAGTCCCTGGCTCAACCCAGGTCATCCCTCCCGGGGAGTGGTTGTTTGCAGATGATCTCCTGGGGGAGATCCTTCTCCACTATCTACGCCCCTCCCGGTCGGCTAGGGTTTCCTTGGTTGTTTTTTCGGACTGGTGCTTCCCAGGGATCCCTGTTTGGTTGGGGATCCCTTCCCTTTTTCCCTCAGGCTTCCCCCTGGGGTTTTTGCAGGTGATTCGCGTGGATCTGGTCCCCTGCGTTTCTCGGTGCGATGGAGGTGATGGTTTAGGGTTTGGATAGCTTCCCCCTTTTTCTTGTGAATCCTCGACAGGCTCTGTGCTTGGACGGGATTCTTGGTCCCTGCTGCTGGGATCCTCTTCTATTTTCCCGGGGTGGGTTCCTTGTGGTGCAACTCTCTGGTCACTTCCTGATGGACTGGATCCTCTCTGTGCTGGCTGTCGGCTTCCTACAGGATGGCTCTCGCTGAACTGAATGTTTTCCCGATGGGCGGGATGGTTTCTCCATAGGGCGGGATCCGCCAAATCCGTCGGTTTTCCCGCGAGGCGGGATCCTTTCTTTTCTGCTGGTTTCCCGGATGGCGGGATTTCCTTGTTGCTTCCCGCTAGGTGGGACTGTTTGTGGTGGTTTTGACTGCTTCCCTTGAGGCAGGATTTTATTGTAACGGTTTTTCTTTGCTTCTTGTTGGGCGGGATCTTCTCGATGGTGGTTTTTGGCTACTCCCCGCTGAGCGGGATCTCCAAAACTACTTTTTTTCTTATTTGTTTGTTTCCCGCCGAGAGGGATTTTTTCATGCTTACTGTTACCGCTGGGCGGGTTTTCTATTTTGGTGTTCAGTTTCAAGGGATTGATGCCCTAGGCCCATTGCTTATGTAATCAAGTTTTGGGATCCTTGTTAAAACCCGCTATAAATACAAACACATAATTATCAAAAAAAAAATCATCGGCTAAAATTTTTTTTTTTTTAAATTAGTCCCACATTCAGTGGGCGATGAGCGTTTCAATGCTTTATCAAAGCTTGCGAACACTCTTAGGTCGATTGCCTTCGAGCAATTGATCTTGCCAACCTTTTGTTCGTCTGTCGACCAAAAAAACTCTGCCATGTGGCACACACCCAGAGCGTCCACGTCATCCACATCAGCACTCGTCCACATCTGCTTGTGCCACTCTACCACATCAACTCCTCTGCCATGTTAGCTCATGCTCTGCCATGTCAGCTCCTCTGCCACATCAGCTCGTGCTCTACCATGTCAGATCCTCTACCACATCAGCACGTTTTCTGCCACGTCATCCATGTCAGCTCCTGGTTAGCCTCGATCCATGTGCTGCCAGCTTTATTCCATGTTAGTAGCTACTGCCTAGCTCCATCGCCATGTCAGCCTACTGTTAGCATCCAATCAGATCCTCAGGATCCATGCGCTCCTCGTGATCTATGTGATAGACTCTCTTTCGCTCCTTGGGATCCATGCACTTGAGATCTGTGCGACAGCCTCTCCACCGCTCCTTGGGATCCATGCACTACTTGGGATTCATGCGACAGCCTCTCCATCGCTCCTCGAGATTCATGTGCTTTGGCTTTCGTGCCTTACCTCGGCCCTCGAGATCCATGCCCCCTCTGCTCTGATACCTATGTGATTCCAAAATTAAATTAACCTTAGATTAAATTAGCCAAGGTAATAATTGACACTAAAAATATAAAGCCAAAATTATTCATTAAACTAACCAGCATGATAATTACATTATAATAAACCTTATATAGGCTTAGAACATGTGCAATAGTAGGAAATGGAAGGTGGAGGAAGATCGGGGAGTTTAGAGAGAACAGAGGAGTAGGAAGTGGAGTGGGAGGTGGCAGCGAGCGTGGGGAGAGGAAGGGAGTGGAGTGATAAGGGAAAATGGACGACAAGAAAGGAGGAAGGAGAATGGAGGGATAAGGAGAAAATAAATGAAAGGGAGAAAGAAAAAATCATGTCGACCATTCGAAAAAATTAGCCAAAAAAAGGTAAGTGTGTTCACACTGTGCTTCGAAAAACTAGATTTTTCTAAGCCGTTTCAAGCTAAGTCCTGTTCACACTTGCTACATCTGGTACACCAAACCTTGTAATAAAGCTTTCCACAAACTTAATTACCACCTCTTGATCAACCTTCTTAGTAGGGATAGCTTCAGCCCATTTGGTGAAATAGTTTGTGGTAGTAAGTATGTACTTATGGCCAGCTGATGAACTAGGTTCTATTATCCCAATAAAATCTAATCCCCACTATTGGAAAGGTTCTTCAACTTGGATAGGCTTTATGGGTATAGGGACATTTCTGTTTCTCCCTACATATATTTGAAACTGCTCATACCTCTTAGTGACTTTGTAAGTTTCTAAAAAAATAGAAGGTCAGTAACAACATGCTTGGAGTATTTTCAAAGCAGTGCTGAATAATGTCCTCCAGAGAGACCCCCATGATATTATCTTAACACTTTTTGTTTCTCATCCTCTCTTATGCACTTTAAAAGTACACCATCTATATTTTTTTGTACAACCCTTCTGATTGAAGGGTGTACTTCAATGCTTGTGCTCTATACCTTCTTATTTGTGAAGCATTCATATTATCAGGACACATTCCAATCTAAAAGTACTTCACAAGATCATCAATCCAATCAGTATTTTATGGAATTGGATCTGATACTGTATTTGCCATTACACCTTGGTGCCCCATATGATCATTTGTAGTCTGATTTACTAATTATTGACATAGGGTTCTACCTCTTACTATTTTTATTGGATGTATTTCCCCATCATATTCCTGTATATTAGTCACCCAACCAACTCTTTTTTACCAAGTTATCCTTGTATTATAAAATTCTTGACATCAGAATGAATTGCATAAACAATAATTCTATTCTGTGACAAAATATTTGAATTTGTTCAAGGATTTCATGATAGCATACACTTGCTTCTCGATAAAGTTGTATCTCTCTTTGTGATCATGCATGGTCGAACTAAGAAAAGCTATGGGTATTTCTTCATTGTTTGCCCCTTCTATGTGAGGACTGCAACATAACTTTCTTGTTCACCAACAACATATAGGATAAAACCTCGGGAGTAGTAAGGATTAATCAGCATAGGTTCTTGAGCTATTTCTTCTAGGATATTTCTGAAATAATTCTTCCTTATATCTATCCATTTGAAAGGTGCATCTTTTTTTCAATAGTTTAGTCATCGACTTAACAATCTGTACAAAATCTGCAATAAATTTTCACACAAAATTTATTTGTCCAAAGAAATATTGCAAACCTTTCTTGTTAATTGGTAAGGGAAGTTCTAAGAGTGCTTTCACTCTATCAGGATCAATAGCTAATCCAAATTTAGAGATGACATGACCCAGTAGGATACCTTCTTCTATAGCGAATATGGATTTATTTAGGTTTAAATATATTTAAAATTCCCTGTATTTTTCAAATGCTTGTTCAAGGTGTGTTATATAATATTTTTCATGATGAGAAAATATGGTCATATCATCTAAATAGATGACTATAATTTTGTTAGCAAGTTCACCAAAAGCTATATACATTGCTCTTTGTAAAGTTGCTCTAGCATTAGATAAGCCGAAGGGCATCCTCTAATAGGCAAATGTTCCCTATTTTGTGGTAAAAGCAGTCTTGAATTGATCTTCCTCTCTGATCCATACCTGATTATACCCTAAAAAACCATCTAGTAAAGAGAACCTTTCTGCCCTTGCAATTGTGTGTAAAATTTGGTCAATCTAAGAGGGGATAATGATATTTGAGTGAAGCTATATTCAAATTCATGAAATCCACACCTAATCTAATGTCTCCGTTCTTCTTCCTGACTGGAACCAAGTTTGCCACCCAGGTAGAATGTTTAATAGGATACACTATTTTAGCTTGAAGAAGTTTTAGCAACTCCTGCTTCATCAAAGCCTTGATATTTGGATTTATCGGTCTTTACTTTTTCCTAAAAGGCTTGGCTCCTTCTTCTAATTCAATGGTATGTTGGATAATATCTTTCTTATACACTTTTAGATCACTATACACCCAAGCTATAATATCAAGAAATTTCTTGCATAATTCCCTGATTTGGTTCAACTCTTCTTTTGTACAACTAACCTTGACTTTAATCATTTTTTTTAGTTATAACTCCACTTCTTTATACCTACGCTTATCAATTTTTATTTTGTGGCATATTTCCCTATCATTATTATCAAATAGACTTTCAAGGGTAATAAGTCCCTTGGGGATATGATTATTCTTCAACTGAATCGCATCTTCTTCTTCTTCGTATTACAACCTCTTGCCACTCGAGCAGTTCATTTCATAGATTAAAAAATCTAATATTTTCTCATCATTCTCAAAATCTTGCCAAAATATATTCTTTTCCGGAACTGAGTGTCTATATATGAGTCTAAATGTCTTGGATTTCTGGATGACCTTGCTAATAGGACAGAAATTAGCTCCCACTAATGCCAATAAATCTGTGTGGGTATTCTGTTCTCTAGGGATAGAATTCATATTTAGAGCCTCAAAGGCTTCTAAAATGTCCCACACTTCATTTCTATAAGCCTTTAAATAGTGTTGTTTACTGGTACATTTTATTGTGACTTGATTCACGATAAGTTTTGAATCTCCATAAATAAGTAGTTGTTTAACTCCTAGTTTTGTAGCTTTCCTCAGTCCCAAGCAAAGTGCTTCATATTATGCCATGTTATTGGTGCAACTCCATGTCAACCTATAAGAGAAAATTCTTTCTTTCCCTATGGAGGAAAAAAAAAACTATCCCAACACCAACTCCATTTTTACACCTAGCTCTATTGAATAATAGATTCCAAAGCTGACTAGTAGAATTGTTTTCTTCAAGAAAAGGTGTCAATTACTTTTTTGGTTTTTCAATGGAATAATTTTCCATTTTTTTTTCTATCATGGCATTGAAATACTTCAGAGAAAAATGATATTCTACTTGAATATCTTCTAAGGCATCTTCCATTAGGTCCACTTCTCCAATTTCTTCAGTCATCATATTCACGGTGTTAGTTTTCCCTATATTTTATACATGAAAAGTAGATGGTTTCTAATTGAAGATATTAATCCTTATACCTTTGAAAGGTATTTTATAAATGTGAGTAATCCAAGGATAGGTATCCTCCTATTTTTATCATGAATTATCTAGATAAGCACAAACCAAAGTATGGTGCCAAATCTACCACTACTACTTGTATAACCACCATTTGGGGCATCATATGGAGTTGTATGGGAATGTCCTTGATCACTCCTATAGTTTTAATTGAAGTACCATCCAACTGTAGGAATCCTAGATTTCTCCTAGTGTAATCCATCTCCATAATGTCACATACTGCTTTGGGTATCATGGTAGTAGCAACACCTGAATCTATCATGCAGTTGTGTACAACCCACCCTTCCATTTGAAGAGATAAATAGAAAGGAGGTGGTCTATTTTTTCTAGTAGTAGATGTTAGATTTTCCTAGAATGTATTTGAAGAAGATATATTTTTCCTTTATTTTAATCATTTTTAGAGATTCTTGAAAGAGATCAATCTTATCAGAGAACTGAAGAGCATCATACATACTCGCCTTTGAGGGAGTCTTTTTCAATTCTTAAACTATGTTAAATGCAGGTGATTCAACAATTTTTTCTCCTTTCTTGGTGAAAGTATCATACCTATTTTTGTATCCCTGAGTTGCTTTAGTTCTTTGTCTCTTGGTTAACGAAGGAAATCTTAGTTTCTCCTTAGCTTGGTCTTGAGTCTTAGTTTCCTTTCATGGAGTGAATTCTTTACGTATTTCTGGCCCTTGTATTTGGGCTGGAACTTGAGGTCTTTTCTCATAGGATGAATTTAATTTGGGTGTTTCTTTGGGAGCTAGGGGAAAACTTAGAGGTTGAAGCTCTTGAGGACCTACTTGTAGAGGTTTTTTACCTGATCTGGTTAAAACCATAACTTGTTCTACTGTAGGTATCATAAAATTATGGTCAGTTTCTCTAATCATATTTACATGACCTTTCATGTTTTTCTCTACTTTTTCAACAACTACATTTTGCACATTATGTTGATGGATCATACACGAACTCTCTCCATGTGGATCATTGCATGTGGTGCACCAGTAATCAAAATTAATGGAAGGTATTTTGGCCTCCTCTGTTTCATTTGCATAAATGATATTTGATCTTTCCTACTCTCTATTACTCGATTGTGCCACATATCTCGTTATTTAGAGAAACCTTCTTGGTTGAAAGTTTCTCTTAGCTTCTCTTTTCTTCATTGAAGTCATATCATTTGCCAGATTCTTCATCGTATCTAGTATAATAGTGAGCTGATTATCGAGGATTGGCTGAGGTGGTGGCGCAGGTAAAGCGAGAATTATAGAAATAGGAGGTAATGATGGAGGATTATGAGGCATATGTATTGTAGGTATGGAAGGTGGCCCATTCCATTTTGGGAGATTTATGCTCAAAAAATGAGAAGAGCTGGAAGAAGTAGCATTGGGAGCTTGGGGGATATCAGGAAAAATAGGCATTATTGCTTTAGGTGAATATCTCCCGGTAGCAATGAGATCTCTTTCTACTATAGAGGTTTCTTGATAAATAGAAAGGAAAGTGAATATTCATGATTACTAAATTATCATGCTGATATTTGTATCAAAATATCTTCAATAATAATATACTGCTTGCTCCATGGTTGGTTTTAATCCAACAGGCACTCTTTCCCATGTATGATTGAATCGAATATTAAAATCAACAATTTCCTATTGAGGATGTTTTCTTATAATGGTGAAATGGTTGAGCAAGGAGAATGGATTTGTGTGCTGATTTAATTCATCTACCAGCATGCTAAGGAGTTCTGCCCAAGTTGCAATGGATTGAGGGAGAAATGCTCTATACCAATAGAGCATTTTTACTTTCAATGAGATAACCAACAACCTGATCATCACATCTTCCTGAGTGATATTGTAAATCACTACCAAGGCTGTAACATCTAAACAGTGTTCATACGTTGTTTTAATTGTTCCATCATATGAAGGCAAAGCCTTCAAAGTTACTGTAGGAATCAGGTTTTGGGCCACCAGGTTCAGCAGACCCATGTGGTTCCACATAAGATAAGCTAGTGGAGGAGCGGCCATTATAGCAACTGTACTTGCCTAAACTATAGAAATATTGGTAGTCTTCATCAAAGATGTATTGACAATAGGACTAGGTAACACAACAGGTACAAGGGTAGTAATACTGGTAGAAGGTGGGTTTGATCTAGCAGATAAAATTAGATGCACTCTTAGGATACCAAGATGTAACTCGAAGAACTCAATGGGTTATTCAGAGTTTCTTGCTTTAGATCTGGTTATCATATAGGTAAATAATCATAAGTTCTAACTAGATAAATAGATAAGGTATTTCTTAGGTCTATACCTTCGGACAGAGTCACTAGGTGATTTGATTTAGATTTTAAAAGATCAAAGACAAAAATCAAACCTTATATAATACTATGGGATTTAGGGTCCCACCGGGTGTGCCAAAAACTATTGGAACAAAATATACCTATGGTTGTTATTTGCACCTTGATTTTGTCAACATTGAGTAGACAAACTTGATCTTGGGATATTCCGTCTAATCTCCAGAGGAGGCTGGTTCCTTAATGGTTTTTATGGAGAAAGGGAAAAGAGAATTACTAAAAGAGAGAGAAATATAGTTGAGGCTAGAGCTTGCTTACAGTACAAATTAGACAATAACTAAGATGAATTTATACACTTTACTGTTAAAGAATTTATTATATCTCCACGTAGAAATCATGGATTTATCAATGTGATTTAGATGTCTATCTAACACACACATATATCAAATTTCAACTCCAGCAATATGATTTATGTTTTGTATAAGTCCATATTTTAGAACAAATACAATCTATATTTCAATAATGTGAATAGAAGTGAGAATTATTAATACATACACTTGCACACTACAAACCATAAGCCAATAGAAGCATAATTTTATTGCTTGTATTCAAAGTACATACATTCAGTCTTGTAAACGCCCAATATCCGACCACTTTTCAAGGTGCATTTACTCGTATATATACCCTATGGTGAGTATCTTTATAATTAGTACATTCTGACATAAAATCAATAACAAGCAATCAAACTACAATCATGCTTCCATATGTTTTGCATGTCTTCTAACAAATAAAATCTGATAGCAAAAATCTAGGAATTGATATTTTCTACTATCTATTTCCAGTTACTGACACGAGCTTTTGGAGGTATCTTATTTATTCCTAATTATATCCATGTCGGTGAAAACCCATCATGTCACAAAATCGTGACGTCTTCATGCTTTCTAACTTCTTCTCTAGCTTCTTACGAGTGAAAACTCGTCATGTCACGAAATTGTGATATCTTCTTGTACTTCAGATTTTATGAGCTGCATACCGACAAAAATCTGTCATGTTGAAAAATCACAACACTCTTTCCTTTCTGGCTCCTTCGAGATGCTCATGGGTGAAAACCCACCATGTTGTGAAATCACGATGTTTTCCTATTGTCTAGCCTCTTCGAGCTACATGCTAGCGAAAACTTGTCATGTCGTGAAATTGTGACCTTCTTCATTCCTTAGTCAATTTTATGCCTCATGTCTCAAAAATTAAACGTTGGTATTTCCATGCAAAAATATACTATCTATCAAGGTAGTCTTTTTAGACTAACAGTCACCTTTAGAAGTCACCTTCATTATAGATAACTAGTCTAAGTCATAAAGAGCATGATAGATATAATAAAAATCCTAATACTATGCGGATTTGATGGATGATATGGATTTGGAGTGATTTTAGCAGAGTTTCTATAAGCTAAACTTGGAATACCTAAAATGGTGAAAATGACCTTCTATTTATAGACTTGGTCATGGTTATGAGAGGGGCTAAGGTGTCCCATAAGGTGTCCCCTATGAGGTGTGTGTGGTGAGGTATCCTAAGAGGTGTCCCTTTAGGTGTATTGCCTCATAAATGATATTGGGTGAGAGAATCCCTCACCCATATACAAGTCATGATGACCTAGAGGAAAGTCTCCAAATGGTATTAATTGAAATTGACTTGGAAATATATTCTAATTTGAAATTGCTTTTTATGTGCAAAAGTCATGATTTATCATTTATTGCCCAGGAGAGTGTGAGATGAAAAGAATATATGGGTGAGAAGTGGCAAGGCTAGGCTAGTCATAGGAGACTAAGTGATATGGAAAGACTAGGATTAAGCATGATTAACCTAATTAACCATATGATTAGCCATAAAGTAAGTTTTGACCAAAAAATGTTGACTTGTTAGCTTAAAGTGCTTTTTGACCATGGTAGAGAATTCAACCTTAGTTAAGTTATGGTGGAGGTCACATGAGGACCCATGGTTAAGCATAAGAAGGAGCTTAGCTAGCCCAATGGGGCTAAGGATGATGAATAGTGATTTTGATAAATGAATAGTGTTTTAAAGCCAATTTATGCAATTTTTGAGGGTTTTACAAATTGATCGACCGTGAAGATGAGGAAAGGGATAATGTGTGACTTTTGTGTGTCTACAATATTATTAAATATACACAATATTAAAAATATAAGGATTGAATGAGGGATTATTGTAGATTTTGAAAGACTACCGATTTAAGGAAAATTTGCATTAGACATGGAAACAATACAACGTAGACCTAGGACTCCACATGACATAAAATTTTAAAATTAGGAGTAAGCTTCGAGTTGGATTTTTGAGGTTCCAATTAGACCCCAAGAAAATTGCACATAATCATCCCTCATTTGGGTGATGATCTTAAAAACCCCTAGTGTATCAACCTTTTGTTAGTATCTCTAACAAACAAACTTGAAACCACAATGCATAGCAATGCTATCAACCGATCCAATAGTCCTAACTAAAACATGGTATTGATGTCAATGCCATAGTACTTAAATTCAAAATGGTACCCACGAGTCAAACTAGAGATAGGTTGAGTTTGATTATGCCTCATTTGTATATCAATGCCTTGAATAGGCACTTGTAGATTCCTTCATTTATCCTCTAATGTCATTGTAATCACTCCAGTTGGCAACAAAAATATACCACACTCTAAATACCACCACTTTGCTAGAGTAGTCATAAGGGAATGGTCAAGCTTGATGGTAGGCATAGTCACCAAATGCACTAGACCCATCACATCTAGTGCATCTTGATATTTTGGTATCGTAGTGGCCACTACAAATCATGAAGTACAAGGGCATTGATCTTGGCACTCTAACATGTCTAACACCTACGACCAAGAAAAAGCAACAACAAAAAAATCAAAGTCAATCAACCTGTAAATATTTTTAAAATATTAGCAAAAATACCATCTAGGAGTGAATTTGTTGAGTGGAAAATCCCTCAAAAAATACAAATTTGTTGACTTGCAAAAATTACAAATATGCCACCTTCCTAGCATATTTGAGTTGATGTATTCACACTTGTGGGACAAATATGCTGACTGCGGTATCCCAAAACTATAAATACAAAAAATGAAAAACTAATGGATGAATAAATTTCATACCTCTATCGGGGACCACCTGGGTCTACTCCTCCTCATACTCTATCTAGCCTATGGATTGCACATATATGCTATCCAATTTTGCAAACCTTGGATTTTTCTCTAGATCTATTTCTCTATATTGTATGTGGTAAAAAATGATATTTACTCATGATATTTTACCCTATTTTACATCAAATATAGTAAATTTGTCTTCCATTCATGTCTCATCCAACCTATTCAAGTTCCTTCAAGGCTATAATTTGTCCCTCAAAAACTTGAGGGGGCACCTAGGCTAGGGGCAGTAACTAGTTAAAAACCCTTCATCAGCCATAAAAAGAAAAATATCCATTAAAAACTTAGATTTTTTGCCTCTCTTACAAATAATATCTTGATATATTTGACCTCGTATTGATTAATCAAAGCCTACTAACCATGATTCTCTAAAAATGTAGGCATCTAAAACTATTTTTGACTCATTTATTCAAATTTAAAATGCATAAAAGGAGGCAAATGTATATACCTAAAATTAGAACACCTATTTTACATCAATTTTAAAATGAAACTAATAAAATAATAAATTTAACCATAATAATTACCCTAGCCCTACGAATTGTAGGCAAAACCCAATAGTGGTAAATCTGCCAACTCGGAGTGAATCTACCCTAAAATGAGTATACTTTCAACCTAGCGTATTTTCAAATAATTAAAATTGTCCTCACCCTCACTAGACTTAAGTTCTAACAATCAGGTGTATCAATACACCTTATTACAAATATGCTTATCAATGTACTAATTTAGATGGCGTATTCGTACCCAAATATCAAAACTCTAAGTTGTGCCTATAGAGGCCTATCAAGATGTAAATATCGCTTGAATTATTTTTTGATGAATAAGGAAGGAAGGATATGGATTCCCTTCCGCCTCCTTTCTTTACCTAATAAGCCTCAAGTAGAAGGTGGTTAGTTCTAATTAGCCAACCATCCAACTAACTAGTCAACCTAGCCAACTAGACCAACTAGCATGCCTACCACCTTGCCCCTCCCATTTGGAAAACTCTAGGAGGACCAATTTCTATAAATTGACCCCTTGGGGGATCATTCAATAATAAAATTTTCTCACAATAAAGTTCTACTAAAATCACAATCAAACTAAGCAAGTAACAAAGTGCTGCCAAAATTTCCTCCTAGAGTTGTTGAATGATTTGGAATCGAAGGAAGGAAAGGAAGCACTCATGATCAAAATATTGATGATATTCTCCTAAATATTTATTAGCAAATTTAATTTTAACTATCATTTATGATTTAGTATTAGAATCTATAGAATGTATGCTTATGCTTTCTATTTTTAAATCTAACCATTATTATTTTTATCAAGAATTATGTTTTGTTGATTCCATAGGTGTCTAAGGAAGCTCTTGTGGGATAGAAATGATAACCAAAATCTCTATCACACTAGCAAAGGATATACATAGCTACCCCATGGTCATATTTATCATTCCATTGATGGATTGAGTGAATCCTTTGACCAAACTAATTTTAGATGATATATTCACACAACATGACTATGCCATCATTATGTTATATTAATAGTCATAATTTGTTTTAATACTTACACCAAATACATTGGTTGTAACTATTATAGGTGGTGTATGTTAAAGTTAGAGTCTATTAAATCATTTGGATCGTGTAAATTTACCTTCCTAGGTACATACTTAGGACATTAGATTACTTTAGGGTGAAGTTATCTAGTTACTTTATGCATGTAATAAATGCACAAGTGTCAATGTGTAAGGTATCCCTTGCATAGCTAGGTAGAGTGTTGGCAAAGGAATCTATCTTCCATTATAAAATATTCTCATTGTAAGAGTTTGATACGTAAGTCAATAGGTAGTAGTAGTAGTAGTACTGGGAGACTCCATTAGTGATGGAGTATATTATAGTTTTATAGCATATTACATAGAGTTTCCATTTCCTCCATAGTAATATTGTGTTCATTTCTATAATTTTTATTTATAGAATATTTTTGTAATCTCATAAATTTACTTTCTTTTATATTTTTGCATCCTGTGATTTCCATATCTCATTGCAATCTACCTCAAAAAATAATAGTGGTATCAGAGCCACGATAGGTCTAGTCACAGTAGAACTAGCTACTGTAGAGTGAGAGGAGAACCACCATTATTGTTGAACCTGAATTTTTTAGTGAACCTGATTTGCCACAGTGCATAGGCTTTTGAAAAATTCTTTAGAAGAATCAAGATGGTAGGGAGAGATTTGATAAAGTGCCATTGTTAAAATAGGGCCAATCACCATAGCTTTGATTTTTGTAAACTGGATGTTCCATTGAATCCATTGCATGTGAATTTCATTAAGATCATTTGGTAGAACATACTAAAAAGAGAAATTCTTAAATTCATTGGGATTAGAGTCTTCACACAAAGTTACAAAAAAAACTTGTGAAGATAAGGACTCAGCATTTTATTCACTAGTTTGATGAATCAACTAGTGAAGCTCATCTAAGAGATCTAAAAAGTCTTCTATTACTTGAAGTTTCCTTTATTGTACATAACTAACCCTCAGATTATTAGGACACCTACTACAACATAAATATAGAATATTTCAAATTCACTACCTGAAGGTCGGAGTGACTTAGTAGTGTAGAGATTAGTTTTTGTAAAACAAAAATAATACTTCAGAAAAGACTCTAGGACTCATAGTGAATTCTAGAGATTGAAAATCTCTATTGATAAAGTCAAATTCATAGTAGAAAAGGCCACATAAACCTTGATCTAAGGAAAGGCCTAGAAGCCTTAATCCTAAAAAGGCCATAGAAGCCTTGATCTAAGAAAAGGCCACGAAAGCATTGATCTAAGAAAAGGCCACAAAAGCCTTGATCTAAGAAATTTAGGAAAAGTATTTTATTTAGAATCAATATAGCACTTGAAGTAAACTTTAAGGTGAAGAGATATAGTGAATATCTCATTAAAGAAAATTCCAGTCTTGGAAGGACAAGAAGGACTAGGAGAGCCCTGTTCAAATCTAGAAGCAGCAAAATCAAGTGATCCAGGAAGGAGATATCAATTCCAGAAGTTGAAGAAGAATGTATCAAGGAAGACCTAGGAGAGGTCTCAAGGAAAAAGGCTTGGAGAGCCTTGTTGCTAAAGCAAAATCATCAAAAGAGTTCCTAGAAGAACTCATTGGAGAAAATCTCCATCAAGGAGAAACTCTCTAATAAGGAAAATATTTGGGATAATTGTCACCATTTGACAACAAGCCCAATTAGAAGAAGAAGAATTGGCAAGGATTACCAAAGAAGATATAGAAGACCTCAAGAAATTTAGAGTCTTTATAAGAAGAATATCCTAATTGAAGTTAGAATTCAAAAAGAAGACTTGAAGATAAAAGGAGTTTGTCAAAGCCAAGAGACTTAAATATTGCCTTCCAAGAAGGCATAAATATTCCTTTGAATCCACAACAAAAAGGAAAATATCAAACCACCAAACCCCAGGCTCATGAAATAAAGTTTGAGATCTCTTTTTTGTGAAGGAGGAGCTATTTGGAAAAGCTAAAAAAAGTTGCATATCTACATTCTCTACAAAATCTATCAAAAAAGGTAAGCAATTATTGGTGCAAGTGAATTCATTAATCAAATTACTCAATACATTTGTTAAATCACCTTATGTTAGATTATAAGTTGCAAAGAGAAAAATTGTATTACAATATTCAAAAGTGAAAAAGAAAATAATTTTTTTTTAAGGTTCATTTGCACAATTAGGAGTTGATTTTTGAAGTTAAAATCAAATACCTATCTTATATCTTGAAAAAATAAGACTAGATCCTACAACTGTGTTTGTAGGTAAATTCAAAAGAATTTATTCCAGATTATATTTGAAAGGTTGTAGTGGAATTGTTAAGATCATTTCTGAGAAATTAGTGGAGCAATAAGGTGAATTAATTGTTACCATTTATAGTGCATCTATTAATCACCATTTTAGTTAATTTTGTAACTAGTTGCTTTAAATTTGTGTGTTGTTAAGAAGCACAAAAAAAATATATATATTCAGCACTTTAGTGGCCAAAAGAAGCCACCATTACAAGCAGAAAGGTGGAGTAGAAAACCACCATTGAAATACTTGAAGGAAGCATCAAATAGAGACCTTGGAAGTCTCAAGATTCAAGGAGAATATAAGGATTTATTTTTCAGCATAGAGTTCAGGAATCATCATTTCATTAGCTTGGACTGACTATCATCCAAAAGAATCTAGAAGGATTATAAAAATTCTTCATTTTGGTGTAAAAATTACATATTACAAAGGGCACCTCTTTTGTTCCTTGGAAGAACAAATATATTACCATTTATAGGGGATAGAAGAACATTCTTATCTAACAAACTTGTAGCCAAGGGAAAGAGCTATCAAAAAGCTCACACGAGCAGCAGATTTATGGCCAAAGTAAGAGCCACTAAATATCTCACACATCCTTGTCCAAAAGACTTGTGGCCAAGTGAAGGAGCTATCAAAAATATCACACAAAAAAAAGATTTACAACCAAAGGAAGAGCCACCAAAGATCTCACATGTCCAAGCATTGAGGTGTTTAAAAACACTAATTTTCCTCCATAAAATTCAGCCCTACAAGAAGCACATCACCTATAATAGTGTATCCATTGAAAGAAGACATTATCACTCATGCTTACATAGAAACAAGGGTAGCATTCAGTGACATGTTATCTATGTAAAAGATAAAGCAAAAGGATATTTATTGGCTGTTATAACCAACACTAAAGAAAGGTAGAAATCGGTATTAAAGATATAAAAAAAAGTGTAGATATAATAGCTATACCTAATGCATCCATTGAAGTGAGTGTCCACCAAAATAAGAGCTCGAAAGTATGCCATAAGATAGTGAAGCTATCTTGATATATTCATCCATCATCCTCACCAAGCCAACATGCAAAAGAAAGCTTTCATACCAAGAAACATAGCAAGCTCACATAGGGTGCAAAGATAAAGGAGAAATTAAGGTTGCAAGCTCATATTTGGAGCCTTAGAAATAAGGCTTGTATGCACAAGACACTTGGTACAAACTCTCTACGTCTTCTAATTTTCAAACACTCACCTAAAGGGAGTTATATTTGTTTAGAGGGAGTTAATATTATTTAAAGGTTACCACCAACCTCATCATTATTGAAGGAATGTTAAAGAAGTCTATCTTGTAACGCTTCGTGTGACACTTGTAATGGAGCCTATCCTTCTTAAGATGTAGATCTTGGAGAATGAAAGACATAGTAGTGTGTGAAGCAGAATGCATCCAAGAAAGGCAAGGGAGTAGTCAAATGGAGTTAAATAATTGAGGTGAAATGGATATACACCATTCAATGGTGTAAGGAGAACATTTAAGATATTATCATAAAACAAGTGAACGACACTTGCATTTGGAGAATCTCTATAGGTCATATCCTAAGATATCTTTTACCGCCAGTTGTAGAAGTGAAGGATCACCAATAAAGAAATGAGTTTGAATCAATCAAAGAGGGTTCTGACTGCCCATGAGTGCTACACAACACGTAGCTACTAATATTTTGATGCACAACAATAAAGAGTGATTGAGGTAAAGGTTGATCTTTATTCTTGTTTTAACATAAGTTTTTTGGTGTTATAAGGGAATATTTTATCTATTGTAATATTCATAATTAGATAGTCATTAAGCAAGCATACTTCATATTTGTTAATATTTGCAAAATTTATCTAGGAGAAATAAGGGTTATTTAAATTACTTGCAAATATTATTTTCTATTTTTTCCAAATTTGGGAGTTATAAGGAATACAACATCAAACTTAGGAATTAAAAATTAGAAAAAATTAAAATAAACCAAAAGGGTTATTTAAAGAGGTTTATAAAAGTTTTCAAAAGTTGGGATTTTTATAGTGTTGTCTCAAAAACACTTAAATAAAGAAAAATAAATACCAACTTCAAAACCTCTTCAAAGAATTTAAAATAGTGCTTAGTTCAATAGGAGTAATAAGGAGATAGAGAAGTTTTTTGTATTTACAAAATTTTACAAAATCAACTTAAAATTGAACTATAATTTACAAAAGCACTATATTGATCATATATCCTATCCAAAACATCATAGGGAGTCATAAGGCATTCTACAGAACTTGGTAATATTATCATCCATAAAAAATTATCAAGTTCTAAATTCATTGGATAGATGTAAGCTTGATACAAAGCCTAAAAACTTATTTTGTAAACTCTCATCATTAGGGATACATAAGGAAGTCCACAAAATCTAAAGATTTGATAAAGGAAATACAATGGCATCCAACAAATTCTTCCTATTTGAATCTTGACTAATAAAAGGGCCAAATTATTTTTCATGGAAGAATAAAGTAAAAACAATATTGGTATATGAAAAAAATTGGGATATTGTCCAAGGGAAAACAAATAAAACTACCACAGGAGATACTAAGATTCAAAAATTTGAGGAAAATGATTCAAAAGCCCTAATGATCATAATATTTGCTATCGTTGATGAAGTACAACCTTATATCAGTTCAGCAAAAACATCTTCTGAATATTGGAGAAGCTTAGAAAAAATATTTTAAGGGAAGAATAAAGACACCATTCTTCATCTACAAACTCAACTACATTACTTAAAAATGAGCAATGGGAAAAGCATAGAAATTTTTCTAAGGAAGGTAGCAAATATTAAAGGAAATTTGTTAACTCTTGGAGAGGAGCCTAATGATGAACTTCTTACTCAAGTAACCATGAGAGCACTTCTAGAAAACTATAAGCATTTGGTCACATCTCTACAAATCTTAAGTAAATATACTTTTTTTGATGACTTAGTCAATATTCTTCAAGAATATGAAGTGGAACACACTGTGAAATATAAGATGACTAACACTGCATTGACATCAAAAGATAATCTGTAGAGAAATATTGCTTCATTAGAAAAAGGATGAAGAACATGGTATTGTTAGATATGTAGAAATAGAGGACATAGTATCGATTATTGTAGGTACAATCCTAGAAACCAGAATCAAGGAAATTAAATAAACAATGGAAATCAATTTCAATCAAGACAATATCAAAGGAATTCTTGTCAACAACATTTTCAGTGACCAACCAATTATCCTCAATTGAAGTACCGAAATGGAAATCAGAAAGGACACCTAGTATAGAGGATAGAAGAAATTAAATAATTGGATGAACATTCAAAACATTTATGAGGAGAAAGCTTTATCAACAAATGTAACACTTTTGCTTGAATAGGTTACAAATAATCCAAAGAAATGATACAAAGTTCAAGATGAAGAAGAAGATCCATATTGAAGACTAAAAGTCTTCAACACCCAAATAATGTAATACAGGGGGTGTTAGAGTTAGAGTCTATTACATCATTTGGATCATGTAAATGTACCTTCCTAGGTACATACTTAGGACATTATATTACTTTAGGGGAAAGTTATCTAGTTACTTTATGCAATGTAATAAATGCGAAAGTGTCAATGTGCAAGTTGTAAATGTGTAAGGTGTCCCTTGCACAACTAGGTAGAGTGTTGGCCAAGGAATCTATCTTCCATTATAAAAGGGCCTCATTGTAAGAGTTTTATACACAAGTCAGTAGGTAGTAGTAGTAGTATTGGGAGACTCCATTAGTGATAGAGTAAATTATAGTTCTATAGCATCTTGCATGGAGTGTCCATTTCCTCTATAGCAATATTGTATTTATTTATGTCATTTCTATTTATAGCATATTTTTGCAATCTCGTAAATTTACTTTCTTTTATATTTTTGCATCCCATGATTGCATCTCCCATTGCAATTTACCTAAAAAGCTAACAATGTATTCATAATATATCTAAGAAGCCTCAAATTTTTGGTCATCCTAGTATCCAGTTCAACCAAACTCACCCCTTGTGCATCATTTTGATAATATAGAAAATACTTACCTTTCAATATTCTATTAGCAATTTAGTTCAATTATAATAACAAATCCTCCAACTACTGAATTTCTAGCTAGTGTATTTACTATAGACCTCTCTACATCCATTATCCAAGGTAAAATACTTTTTTTTTGTATAAATAGAGGGTCTAACTATGAAAATCGAGAAGAATATAGATATCAAATCATCAAAATTCAAATTGCATATAGGATAAAAAGATCTTTTGCATCGTTTTTTTTCATATTGCATTGCATTGCACTCACATATTGCACATTAGATCCTAGTATAGATTACCAAACCTAAGTACTTATCAAAATTGAACATATTAGATTAGATTAGGGACTTTTAGATCCCTTGGTGAACCCAAATTTCTCCCACCAAAGATGGCATTGCATGCAAAAAGTGTAGTCCTCCAAAATTATAGGTTAGCAAAAACACTATCCTACTTGAGTATGGATGAAGCCAAAAGTAAATGCACCCAGGGCTAGGGCCCCCAAATGAGTGCACCCTTTTTGGTATTCCATAATTGTATTTATGCATTGCTTATGATAGGTATTTCAATAAAATATTTTAATGAGTTATTGTTCAATTATTTGAGTGAATGCATGTTTTTATGTCTTGATATTTTGTGAGATATTGGAAGAGCACTCTATTGCAAACAAGGGTAAAAGTAAAGTTATTTTTATCCTACATTATAGGAAAATGAGAGCTTTAATTTAATAGGATAATGTCATGTTAGGTGCATCATGTAGTAATTACAAGAGGCAAGGGGAGAGAAGTAGGTGTTACGAACCCAGGTAGGGATCAATGCCCTAAACCTACATGCAATTTTTTTAAATATTCCTATGATGTTTTAGGAAAAATATTGTTTACATAAACGTGTGCCATCTTGAATGGGGACCCTACGATTTTTTAGGTGTCACACAATACTGTAGGCACCCTATATTATGTTAGGTACCTAAGATAGGTACTTAATAATTTAATATTTTATTGTATAATGGTATGAGCCATAAATGAATTATTGGCTAATGTGGACCACTATGATATAAATGTTACTTATGTAACCATTACTCATTAGTAAGGAAGACCACATATCAAATTAAAAATAGGTAGGAGAATAATATCATAGAATCATATATGTAACCATCAAGGAATATTGTCATAGAATACTTTTTAACTCATGGAAGGTGAACCACCACATGGGTGACCTTATAACTTATGGAAGGTTAACAATCACATTCTCGTATAAAGAAATATGTGCTCCAAATTATAGAGGATATCAAGTATTCTTTATAGAAGTCTTAGCTCATGGAGTTGGAGATCTTGTGGAGTGGCTTCCTTCCAATAAGGAGCATTGTACGATGTTGTCCTACCTCAAGGGTATTATCAATATCTATTTTATTGTGTGTATTCCTATTGTAGAATCTATTTGTGGATGCATGTTGTATATTTATGCATATTAGAAATTTATTTATTTATAATGGGAAGAAAGGTTCATAACATTTGGTATTAGAGTGGTCCATATTAGCCAATAATTTATTTATAGCTCATACCAATATACAATACAACATTCAATTATTAAGTACCTATCTTGGTTACCCAACAAATTTTCAATGCATGGTTCATGTCAATAGGTCATGGAATCATGGCTAAGAAAAAAAGGTTTTGATTCTACACCAAATCATATTTGTGTGCCTAGGGTGTGCTTTTATTTTTAAAAGCTAATTTATGTAATAAAAAGAAGATAAGGGAGGAAAAAAGTGTGAGGAGGGTTAAGAGTATGTGGGAATAGTCTAATGATGGATTTAACATGTGTAAACACCCAAAATATATCAATTTTGCAACCTTCTAAATCCATTTCACAACCAATCCACGAAAAGCCCAAAATTCCCTAAATCTTCTCAAAATTTCCAAATTTCCCTTTAAATTCCTATTTTTCCCTCTCATTTCCTCTATTTTCTCTCTAATTCCTTTTAATTCTTTCAAGTCTTCTAATTCCCTCTCTAAATTCTTCTATTATTTCTTCAATTTCTCTTTATTTCCTCCAAAGTTGTCAATTCCCTCCTAAATTCTCTTAGTTCTTCTAATTCCCCTCTAAGCCCTTATAATTTCTACCTAATTCATATAATTTCCCCTAATTTTCCCTAGATCCTTCCGATTTCCTCCAATATCTCTTTAATTCATCTAATCCCTCTTAATTCCCCTAATTCCCCTAATATCCCAATAAATGCACCAAATCAGCCTTAAAATTCCTAAAACCTTAATTAGCCCCTAATACCTAATCAACTCCTCTAATAACAACTCTAATCACTCAACCCCAACTAAAAATCTATAATAAATACCCACATTAAATATTTAATCCCTTTCACATTATCCCTTCCAATTTTTATGAATTAAAAATCCCTGAAGTCACCAAGTCAAAATCTATAATAAATATCCACATTAAATACTTAAGTCTCTTTCACATTCCTGTAATTTTTATGAATTAAAGTTCCCTAAAGTCACCATGTCAAAATCCATAATAAATAGCCACATTAAATCCCCAAGTCCTTTCACATTCTCCCTTGCAATTTTTATGAATTTAAAATTCCCTAAATTCCCAATTAAACCCCCTAATAAATCCACATTAAATTCCCAAATCCCTCCAAAACCCACCTTGCAATATTTTATGAATTTAAAATTCCTTCATGTCTCCCAAGGCCATTAATAGTGGAAGGTGCACATTTATCCTAATAAATATCCATAAATTTCCAAATCCTTTTCACACCTAGCAATTCCTCCACCTCATATCCTAGTCACCCTCCCCTCTCTCTTGCAAATTCCTATAAATACTCCTTGTTTTTCCATTGGAACAACACATGATTTTCCATATCAAAACTCTGCCAAAATTTCCCCTCAGCCTTCCCTTGTGTGCTTAGCCACCATTCACAACCATCCCCCTTTGCCCATCACCAATCAACCATGAAAATGAATACAACCCTCATCATGTTATAACCTATTTTGAAGCTATGCACAAACATAGCATCATTTCGGTACTAGATCACTACCATAGGTCAATCATACCCCTTTGAAGGTCTACAATAAAATTTCTCAACATCAAAGTAGTGTTAGCTTTTGATGTAATGAACAATAGGAGATAGCAATCACAAGATGCAAAATAATATAAAATAAAGTAAATTTGCAAGATGACTGAAGTATGCTGAATAGAAATAGCATAAATGAATACAACATAGCTATGGACAAAATGAACACTCTATTCATGAAGCTACTGAAATACATTGCACCCATCACCAATATATGGTGATATACACAACATTGTGCTACTACCTACTACTATGTTGTAAGCAAATCTATCTATCTATGTCCACCTTCTCATATCTATCTGATAATGAGGCCTTTCTTATATAGGAAGATAAGTTCCTTGTCCAACACTCTACCTAGTTGTTCAAGGGACAACTTGCACATTGACACTTGTGCATTTATTACATTGCATGAAATAACTAGATAACTTTTCCTTAAATTAATCTAATGTACTAAGTATGTATCTTGGAAGATATATTTACATAACCCAAATGATGGAATAGACTCTATTTCTAACATCCCTTGTATTACATTATTTGGGTATTGAAGAATTTAGTCTTCAATATGGGTCTTACTCCAACGGATAATGGATTTTGTATTCTCCTTCGTTGCTCACTGTATTCAGGTTCTGCAAGTAATCTGTGTCTTCATATGATGTAAAGTAAGTTGTAGCTAAATATTCTTCTACTTTTTGTATGGGTTCACCTGGTTTAGTCTTCATGATGCCATGTTTCTTTCTAGTATGTCTTTTATTCCTTTTTCTTCTCTTCTTGTGATTCTGCATTGGTGCTGGTGAAATATTTACTTCATGACAAGTTAGTCTATCATCACAATAGTATTTTTCTTTATTGCCAACTTGTTTCTTATGTTGAGTAAGTACAAACACAATTAATTATAGATACATTATCAGACATTATTTCAGTGAAAAAATAACCACTCTTTGTGAGTTCCACCATGCTGTGAAGAGGATTTCATGAATATAGTTAATCAATGTTGTAAATTTACCTTCTTTAGCTTATTTAATAAATAAGGAGAATTTATCTTTATCGCTAGAGAGTAGATACTCATATCCTTCTAGAGTATCTATTAAATTTTGAGAGTAGAATTCTACTTCATGGAATAGTTCTTCATTATTGAAAGCTTTTCTCAAAATTTCATCCATGATAGATCTTTAGTAGTCTACCTTATAGCTCCCAATATTAGAATATATGATCCCTTATTGAAGTATATAAGCTTGATTTGATAAAACCTTAGGTTTTTAGACTTCTTTATGTCTCCCTAATATGAACACCTAATTTTTAGGTTTTTTAGAAAGCTTATATCTTCGCAACTTGATAATATTTGAAGGATATTACTATCATCAAGTTTTATAGAATACCTTATGACTCCCTAATGATATAATATAGTGATTTTGTAAAGATATAGTTCAATTTTGGTTGATTTTGTACAAATTTTGTAAAGAATAAAAATTAACTTCTTAACACCTTACTACTCCTATCGAACTAAGAACTTTTCACTTTTGAAGAGATTTTAATGTTGGATTTATCTTGTCCCTTTAGAGGAGTTTTTTGAGACAAGAATATTATAATTTTCCAACCTTAGTAAAAAAATTTAATGACCTATTTTTATATCCCTTGGATTATTTCTAATTTCCAATAACCTGGTCTGGAGTTGTAGCCCTTACGACTCCCAAATTTGAAAAATTAGAACACATTAATATTTGTAAACTTTAAATGAATTATTTGCAAGTAGTATTCCTTATTTCTCCTAGGTTATGCTTTGAAAATATTAGACAATTTTAATATTTAATTTCCCTAAGTTTTGCTTTCAAATGATGATTGATTTCTTTCAATAATTCAACCTTACAATATAACCTTATAACTTCCCTTTTATGGAAAGCAAATTAGATGGAAATTATACCTTTATGAAACCGATGGTATATTGTCCTTCTCGGGGGCTATGAGTAATGGAAGAATATTCCACTTGATATTTTCTTCAAAAATCACTTCAATGTTTCCTTGACCCATTTGACCAGGAGTAATATGCTTCGCCATTTGCTCTCGGATTTTTCTCCAAGTTGATGTCGATACGCTGCCATGTAGTTGTTGAGCTACTATCGTGATACGACCAAGATGCTATTGAGTCACTTAAAACTTGCTTGTTATTGTTGCTACCTTGATTTGACTATGCTTTCACCTCCTTTATCATCATTTTTATGGAAGTTAAGTCTTGAATTTTGTTTCAAGTATCACAACTATTACGTATGAGCACTCACTCCTTTTGTAACGTACCAACTTCCTTGTATAATGCTTCTTTGGAACTCTATAGCATATGAGCATTCGTGTGGGAACTTATGTGAGGCTTGTGGAGGATAACAAGTGGTACCAACTCTTTAATATTCCCTATAACTTTTGCGTGAATTTTTCTTGAGCTTTGAGAGATAGAATGGTACTTTAAAAATATTATATCACATGGCATTCAAATGCTTTGCATGAAAACCTGTGCTATAACGCTCCCAAGGAGAATATAACTCCTTTCATATGCCTTCTTTTAGCTTGCTTTATTTCTTGGACAACAAGAAACCTTATATTTTGCTGGTGATTTGATGTGGCACTATGGAGCTTAGAATGGTGATTCTGAAAGTGATATTGGTGCTTCCTTTAGTGGAAAATATTCACCAAGTTTAAGACCTAAATGTAGCACCTTTTCTCCTTGTCTACTATGCCTTCAACGTGTTTTTTGTGCTTCTGTGTAGTGTAGATAGCCACTTGCTATGTTTTTTGTCCCATGTTGATATAAGTATATTTGATGCATTCTCTTCGTATATGAGCTCCCTTTATATCTATGTAAATGCAGCTTGATAAAAATTTTGTGTGGGATTTGATATTGCAAGTTCATATGTCGAAGATATGATGAGAGTGAGCCTTTTTAGTGGCTCCTTTTGCTATGGAAGAGGAGTGCAAATGTGCGTACTTCCTTGGTTGGCTTACCCTGTAGATGTTGTGCCTTTTTGAGGTATATTCAAATATTATCTCTTCCTACGTATAACATATTGTAGAAGTGCAATACCATGTAATCTTACATGTATATAAAACTTTCTTTATTGCACATTTTTCTTGCACTCTTTTGCAGGTCTGAAATTTTATCTTTGTAGCATATTTTTGAATGCAAATATGCGGGTTTTTAGGATGTCTATTTGGCTAGAATACTTACCCTTTTTTCTTGGATACTTTGATGATTAATCCAAGTCTGTAATGATGTAGATAGAAGATTCTTTGTAGCTGTAATTTTCTTCACTTTGTAACAATGAATTAACCCTGTAATGCTTTGGATTTGAGACTCACTAAGTCTCAATATTTGAAGCTTCTATTTATGTTTTTGGTTAGTTGTATTCTTCTACAAGTTTTAGAGGATTCTAACTTGATTTGGTGGCTTCAGTTGGCCACTATGTGTTGCAGATTTGTGTGCACTAATAGTGTCTTTAGACACTTTGATAATTTCTAATTTTGTGCCCTTCTCAAGTACACAAAAGCTAATATTTTAAGAGAAATAGAATAGTGCAAATGAATCTAATAATATTTCACTTTTAAAGCACTTAACAATTTCATATTATCACTCCAATCAAATCTCAAGAACATGCACTTAATCAAATTTACTGCAACTAATCAAGAATAATATGAAATGAACCTTCAATAATTATTCTAAAATTTCACTACAATCAATATTGTAGGACTTAGTATTTTTTTTTCAAAGTAGATGATAGGTAGTTGATATATGTAATTCAAAAATCTAATCAAGTCCTAATAAATGTTCAAATGAACCTTAAAAATAACCTTTATTTTTGCACTTTTGAATATTGCACTCCAAATGCAACTTTAATCAAAATTCATGTGCTTTAACAAATATGATAAGTAATCCAATTAATGAATCTACTTGCACCAAAAGTTGCTTATATTTTTGAAAGTTTTTGTAGCTCTTTTTCCACTTCTATAGAGGATGTAGATCTTGGTGTCTAGGATCACCAAGTTACTACTTTGAGTAGGTTCTTACAACTCTTTTGTATACTGTTCTGAATAATTCCTTCACCAAATGATGATCTCGAACTTTCTTTCACAAGCCTAGGAATTTATGGCTTGTTATCCTCCTTCTACTGTATATTTGGAGAAGTATTTTGTCTCTGAAGGGGTGCCTTATTGCTATGAGATGTAATATTTAAATCTCCAAGATTTGGTAAGCTTCTTATATCTTTAAGTCTTCTTGTCAAATTCTAACTTTAAGAAGGATCTTCTTCTAGGATTTTGCACTCCTTTTCAAATTCTTCTTCACGAATTTGGCACTCCTTGCCAAATTATTCTTCTCTTGGGATTGTTGTTGGATGACGACAATTGTCCCAAGTCCTTCACTATCAGGGGATTCTCCTTGGTAGTGTATTTATTCAATGAGTTCTCCTTTGATAATTTCTTCAATCAATCTCTCCTAGCCTTTTTCTAGATGCTTTATGAGACCTTACCAAGGTATTTGATATTGTATCTTTTGATAGTCTTCCTTGAGACATTCTCTTCAACCTTCTACTCTTGGAAGTGTTGGTGGTGAGATAATCTTCTGGATCTCTAATTTTGCTGCTTCTAGATTCGATCAGGATTTGCCTAGTCTCTATTCTTCTCCTTTCTTCCAAGACAAGTTCTTCATTGAGGTTTTCTCCTAATCTCTTCAATTTTTCTTCAATTGCTCAATTGATTATGAAGAATATACCCTTCCTAACTTTCTTCTAGGAAGTTTCCCAACTCACTGAATTTTATTTTCCTGAAACGAAGTCTCAGTACTAAAATTTTGAGTTTACTTTTGAATCAGATATTCTCTTCAAATTCTTCTTAAGGATCAATGCTTCTATGGCCTTTTTCAGTAGCAACGCTTTTGTAGCCTTTTTCAATATTAATACTTTTGTGTCATTTTTTAGTACCAAGGCTTCTATGGCCTTTTAAGTATCAAAGCTTCTATGACCTTTCTAGTATCAAGGCTTATATGGCCTTTCTAGTATCAAGACTTTTATGGCTTCTCATTCAAGGCTCCTATGGCCTTTTCTTCAAGGCTTATATGACCTTTTGTGTCAAGGATTCTATGGCCTATTATTCAACTTGTGAAGTTATTCAATTCAATAATTGATATCTTCATTCTCTTGACTTCAACATAACTCTTCACTAGAAGTCTTCTTTCACAGTATTATTCTCTTGTACAAGGACATAATATTTGCACTATGAAGGCACATCGACCTTTAGGCAATGAAGTTGGAGTCTCCTAGATTTCTATTGTAGGAGGAGTCCCAATCCTTTAAGAATTAATTTTCTTTAATAAAAGAAAATTTAGGCAATAGTTAACAAATTTTAGATATCCTGGATGATCTTCACTAGATGATTTATCAATCCAGTAGATTGAATATTGAGTCATGGTATTCACAAGTTTTTCCTGTAACTCTTTGGAAATACTCTAGTCAAATTTAATCTTCTTATTTTTTGGAACTAATATTTCTTTCAGTCCTCACTTGTGACTCTCCCTTATTCTACCACCTCGATTATTTTGAGAGCTTTTGATAGTGGCTGGCCCAACAATACATCAGTTTGATAAAATACTCAGGCTCAAAGATAATGGTAATTTCCCTATTTACCTACATAGAATAGACTACCATAATTCTGATACCACTATTATATTTTGATGTAATGAGCAATGGGAGATAGCAATCACAAGATGCATAATAATATGAAAGAAAGTAAATTTATAATATGACTAAAGTATGATGAATATAAATGACATAAATGAATACAACATAGCTATGGAGGAAATGAACACTCTATTAATGAAGCTATTGAAACACATTATACTCATAACCAATATATGGTGATATACACAACACTACACTACTACCTACTACTATGTTGTAAGTAGCTCTATCTATCTATGTCCCCCTTCTCAAATATATCTGATAATGAGGTCTTTCTTATATAGGAAGATAGGTTCCTTGGCTAACACTCTACCTAACTATGCAAGGGACAACTTGCACATTGACACCTGTTGATGAGACCATGAATTACCTCATTCATGGACTATTTTGGATATTTTACAAATTGCGTTATAAAACTTATGCTATGTTTTTTATGATAATTTTTATGGTTGAATGCATTGTGTATTAATGTTTACATGTTTGAATGTTCAAGAGCACAGTACTCTATTTTGTCCATTTTCTACACTTATTTACTCTAATTTAGCTGATTTACCTAGCAAATAAAAGCTTAATTGAAATATGTAATAATGAGTGTTGATGTGTATTCCATTCTAGTAGCATTTCATTTTTTTTATTTGCCTTATAACCAGTTAAAATTGCAAAAAGGTGTCAAAATGCTATGACTATATAGAAAACATAATTTGACCATACAAATGCCAGCCAACTGTTCATAAATAGCATGGCTTGGAATTTGTCAATTCTAACATGTAAAACCTATAGAATTGGTCTTCTGAGGGTTTATGAAGACTACCTAGTTAGTAAAACTCACTTTCTTGTACATATGGTGTACGGATAAGGGTTAAAATAGTTAAAATACTAGATATTTCGGAGCAACTTCGAAATGAGCGGAGCAGGACCAGTTTTGGTAAAAATGATAAACATAATGCCCATAAAGGTAGAAAATGGTGATATGAGGATGGATACAGGTGTATGAGGAGTTTTATCACATATTCCAATGCATTACCACCAATGGATGACACACATCAAGGAAAATAGAGATGCTACAGGAGAATAATTTCTTGCATTTCAGGAAGACAACTTCAGAACAGTTGTTGAATCCCTAAAAAACAACAATAGAACGGATTACCATATGTAATATATTAGTATAAATAAAAATATCCCATGTTAGTTGAGAATATAGAGGTTTCCATAGAAGGATAGAGATAAAATAGTTATTTTAGCTGTAACAGATCAGTAATTCAGTAGGATTTTTTCTGCATTGCTGCAATGTTGTTTCATATTCAATAAAAGTGCAGTTTCTTCACACATTTATTGTTCTTAGTGAATGTGTGATAATTAGGTAGTTAAGAAGTAGTCTCTTTTACTTCTTCTATACCAGGGAGCAAGGGCCACTTTGAGGCCCAAGAGAAGGATCAACTATTTATAGTTTTTTCTGTTCATTTCTTGCTGTAGCAAATTAGCAAAAAACTTGGTAAATTCTATTTCTTATTACTAACTATGTTTATTGTAGATGCATGTCATATTTATAGTGTGTAGTAGATGTGTGTGCATGTCAGTTGATTACCTAGCATAGGTTTTGGAGTTTTATAGCATTTATGGTTTTCCCCTATTTTCAATAGTTATTTCCATATTTCTAGAATTTTCAATTGTGTGGTCAATTAGTAGCTTATGTGTTTTCATTTCTGTAATTCTTCCATTATTTTCATTTTAATTCTACAACTGTAGTTAGGTTTTATTTTCTTCAACTCTTTCATTCCTATCATTTTCATTTTGAAACAGTAAGTAGGTTTCATTTCTGTCATTTCAAATTCTACAAAAGTAATCAGGTTTCATTTTCTGCAACCTTTATATTTCTGTTATTTTTACTTTTGCAAGAAATTCAAATTTAATTTATAGGAATAGAAATGACACCATAACCCCCAAAGGCTAACTTGTCCCACCAATAAATCTTATTTCCTGAATGACTTGATCTTCAAGCTGTCTAATTCTGCTATCGTATACAACCATTGGACACTGCCCTGGATTGACAAACTTAAAGATTAAATGATGTGATTGATGACACTCATAATTTTTGGCACTGTTTCCAAGGAACTCTAGGTGTTGTTAGGAGAAGTAAAGCAGCCCAAGAATTATTATTTTGATACAAGTAACAATTCTTAGAAACTTGTACTTTAGTTCATTTAGCAAATGAGCATGAATGCATAGGCCAAGAAATGAAAGAGGAAGGTTTATCAGAATCAACTCTTTTTCAGAAAGGTGTTCTTCATGATCAGTAGAAGACTTGTCTATGTATGAAATCCATGAAAGACTTAAATGAGAATCATATTATTCATCAGCAAAAATCTTGGGACCATTGGAAGAGGAACTTTTAGAAGCACTTAATTCTAGATATACTTCTGGGCCTGGTCCATCCAAACCAATTGTACAAGTCAAAATTGAGGAAAAAACTATGGTAGAAGAGCACGATAGGGATGTTGTGGTCCAGCAAGGTGAAAATCCTACTAGGACTTTTGAATACCCTATTTGGATAAATCCTACTCAGAATGCTCCTATGAAAACAATTTCACCTTTTGTATTGCCAACCTTTAGAGGAGTTGTCTCTAAGGATCTTGACCAATTCTTGTTTGAATTTAAGGTTCTGTGTTAGACTTATGACTATGTAAATGATAATAAAAAACTAAAATTGTTTCCATATACACTTAAAGATGTAACTTTATGTTGGTTTATGAGTCTTGAACCTGATTCAATCTGCACTTGGAAATAAATGAAAACTGTATTCTTGGATAAATATCAGGATTACTATAGAGTATGGAATAGAAAGGATGAATTATTTCAGATTAAACAAGATGAGGATGAGAATTTGGAGGACTATCTTGATAGATTTACCTTTATCCAAAAGAGGTGTGGTCCTATAGAACCCAATTTGTTAAAGACCATATTCTAAAGATGTTTGCAGGATGATTCCAGGGAAGTATTAGATTTAATGGGAAAAGAATATGTTAACAAACTTGAAATTAATAAAATCATGGGGTTATGCAGAAATTATTCTCGCACTAGGAAAATAAGAAAGAAGTGGAATTCTAGTAATAATGATATTAAAGAATTAATGGAAGAAATGGCTAACATGAAAACTGATATTATTTTCCAGTTGAATTCTACATTAGGCGAGAGAAATGCAAATTTTGACTCTACACCGCCCTTGGCTATCTATTGCCCAAGATGCAGAAAAAAGCATGCTTTACAAGATTTTCCCTTAAACAGAACTTCTATCTCAACTATATGTGGTATTTGTTCAAGTGGACATATCATTGATAAATGTCATCTGCTGTCACAACTAAAAGATATTTTGGAAACCTAGAATGAAGAACTTAATGTTATTGGACAAAGGCAAGGAGGCAATTTTTCACACTATCAAAATACCCCTCGTTTTCCTATAGGATGGGGATAAAATCCTTGGAATGCCATGGGGATATGCAGAACCACCCTCACAACCTTGGAATAAATATTGGACAACTCCTCAAGATTGGTCACACTCTGGATGGACGAATCCACCAGTTAATCCATCTTGGACAAGAAATCAACAATATGGGGGCATAAATGCCCATCATATCAAGGGTAGCAAAGGTATCAAGGACAAAATCAAAACCTGATGCCTTCTCCTAATCAAAAAATTTAGGGAAGAATGCAACCACAACAAGCACAATCAGTCAAGCAACCTCCACTTACAACTCAACCCATGGTTAATCTAAATAATACAAGACAAGAAACTCCTGTCTATGGAGCTGAATATGAAGAAACTGTTACAGTTCATGTCCTTGACTATAGTAATATCCAATTACATTTAGGAAAGGTATTACCTAACCCTGTTCCACATACCATTGAAGAAATTGATAGTAAACAAGAATATTCCAGCCCAGAACAGTTGCCAACAACTTTGGAAAAGGAGAAAGAAAAATAAAAAAATGTGTAGGTGAGAGATGTACCCCCTGCAGGAGTGGTACCATACCCTGAAAGGTTTGAAAATACTATAACTAACCCTAAATCATAATTAGTCACAGAACTTAAGAAAATGACTATATACCTTCCTTTATTGCAAGCAATAAAGGATGTGCCATTAATAAAGAAAACCACTCAGGAGTTGTGTATCAAGAAACCTAGCAAAAAGAAGGTATTTCCTAAAACTGTGCAAGTAGAAGGAAAATTGGCTGATCTGCTATTTTGGAAACTTGTTCCTCCAAAATATAGTGATCCAGGGAGTCCAGTTGTCACAATCACTATTGGGCTAGTGTAAATTCCAAATGTATTGATTGACCTTGGATCTACAATTAATGTAATGACTAAAGACACAATGCAAAAATTGCAGCTCAATCATCTCAGTCCTATGACTATAGTCTTAGAAATAACTGATAGGCTAGTCGTAAAACTAGAAGGGATACCAGAAGATATTTCCATAGAATTTTCTTCTTGGGAATATCTTGTAGATTTCCTAGTATTGCAGCCTAGAAACTTAGCTAATGGCTATCCCATCATTCTAGGATGACCTTGGCTTGCCACTGCAGTTGCTTTTATAGACTGCAGATCTAGGGAAATGACCATTTCAAATGGCATTGATCTCAAAAATATTTCCCTTTATCCACCTGCCCAACCTTCAACCAAATTTTTTGGATAGATATGGTTTCCTGAATCTTATGAAGAACAGGAAGCAACTTTTTCCACTCTGGCCATAATAATAGTAAAGGAACACATTGAGGAAATTAACTCACAATAAAGAGAAATATTTGAGGATGAAACTATCCTAGTTGAGACATTATAAGAATAAGGACTTAAAGATGATCAAATTATTGTTCATCGCTTGCTATGGAAGGATGAAGAGCATACCTCAGAACATCTATCATCCATTCCAATACAAGAAAGCTATTTCATACTACCACATGGATGGCACCATCATATTCTTACATTTTTCACATGTCCTATGCAATAAATGACTCCATTAGGCATCACATTTGAAATAGAATCCAAAGTATTTCATACTCTTTAACCACACCACTGTCCATTAAATTATTTAATCAGCAAGTATGGAACATTCAATTCTGTTCATCCAGGAATAAAACAAATTAAAGTACAACCAGGTAAAAGTTTGAATATTAATAGCTGGTTTACTAATGAACAAGAAGCAAAATTATTTGCTATCCTACAGAAACATGTTCAGGCGTTTGCTTGGAGTTATAAGGATATGACTAGAATTCACCCTGATGTGTGTACACATAGGATATACACTAAAGATGTTAAACCTGTGAGACAACCTCAAAGACATTTCAATCCTGCTCTGAAAGATATTGTCAAGGAAGAAATTGAAAATTTTTTAGATGTAGGGTTCATTTATCCAATATCATATAGTCGGTGGGTTTCTCCATTGGTTATTGTTCCAAAAAAATGGAAAAATGAGAGTGTGTGTAGACTATAGAGAATTAAACAAGGCCAAACATAAGGACCATTTCCAATTACCTTTCATAGAACAAATATTAGACACCCTTGCTGGTAAGAAATTATTCTATTTCCTTGATGGTTTCAGCAGATATAATCAAATACAAGTTGCACCAAAAGACTAGGAGAAATCTACTTTCACATGCCCTTGGGGAACATTTGCTTATAGGATCTTGCCTTTTGGCTTATGTAATGCTCTAGTAACTTTTCAAAGAGTTGTTTTGGTAATATTTTCTTATTTGACAAATGAAGATGTGGAAATCTATATGGATGATTTCACAGTGTGTGGAGAAACTTTTGATTATACCTTAGAACAACTTGAAAAAGTTTTAACACATTGTGAAACATACCATTTGTCTTTAAATCCTAATTTTTTTTTTCTAATGATGGAGGAGGGGATTGTCCTTGGTCATCATCATATTTCCTCTCATGGGATTGAACTAATACCATCAAGTTCACCTCCAGTTGAAACAACAAAAAATAGAGTACAAGTGGATTTACCTCCAAAGGTGCAGCAGATAATTAGACCCCCATAGACAGTTACATTGAAAAATTATAATTAGGACATAACACACTGGGTGATTAGATGTCAAGGAATGGAGGCACAAATTGCATCTTTGAAATATTTGGAGAAGAAGATTGATGCTCAAAGTGCAGAAATAAATAAGTTGTAGGGACAAGTTTAGTATCTTTGTCAGGTTGTAGAATACCTAGTTTAGTTTCGAAGGCCAGCTAAATGTTATAGTCTAATATTGAAAGATAATTACCTCTGCTATCAAGTGATGAGAATTTGTTCTGATATCCCCTATGAAATAAACACTATAGAGGAGTTTCTAGAATCTTATTTTTACAATCCATAAGAACAGAAGAATTTGATGTGTGAATTGTTCCTGCACCAGTTTCTCATGCCAAAAAATGTGATATTTTTGCCACATATCTTCATAAGGGATATTTAGTTGAGAGATTTTATGTCCACCCTACAAAATCAATTGTATTATGATCAGGAGAAAACGACAAGTAAATAAGTTGAACTAACAACTGAGATGCTACTGAGAATAGTCCATCCCAATCACAAAACTACCACCAATAAACATTTTACCATGATGAGAGAACAAAAGATCAGGTTGGTTTATCTAAATAGTATTAATGATTGTATTTCTAGTTTTCAAACTTCTTGTGCTGAATATTTTGGAAATGCTTTATCAGCTTGATAGGTTATATGGGGAGAGTTATCAATATCACTGCAGAAAAGAGAACCCATCTCACCCAAAAATCTATTGTGGTCCATATGAATATCAGAAGGCATCACGCATACCATCCTAGAAATAAAGGATCATGGGATAGGTATGAGATACAAACTACCCACTGTTATAACTCCTATCCATTATTTATTTAACAATGATCCTCAACCAGATGAGCAGTTTCAAGAATGGCTTAAAAAATTATAGGAAACCAAAGGATACTATAAAGGGAGGCTATGGAAGTATCAAGAAAGAAATTTGAGCATAGATATTTGTGCTTCTGTAGCATTGTAAAATGCATGAGGACATGCATCCGAATAGGTTAGGGGGAAAATGACGAGGCCAAGAGTTGCCTCATTCACTGACTATTTTGGATATTTTACAAATTGCTTTATAAACCTTATGCTATGTTTTTTATGCTAGTTTTTATGGTTGAATGCATTGTGTATTAATGTTTACATGTTTGAATGCTCAGGAGCACAGTACTCTATTTTTTCCATTTTATACATTTATTTACTCTATTTTAGTTGATTTACCTAGCAAATAAAAGCTTACTTGAAATATGTAATAGTGAGTGTTGATGTGTATTCCATTCTAGGAGCATTTAATTTGTTTTATTTGCCTTATAACCAGTTCAAATTGCAAAAAGGTGCCAAACTGCTGTGACTGTGCAAAAAATAGAATTTGACCATACAAATTCCAGCCAGTTGTTCATAAATAGCATGGCTTAAAATTTGTCAATTATGGTGTGTAAAACCTATAGAATTGGTCTTCTAAGGTTTTACTAATACTACCTAGTTGGTAAAAATTTCTTTCCTGTGCATATAGTTTACGGATAAGGGTCAAAATAGTTAAACTTCCAGATATTCCGGAGCAGCTCCGAAATGAGCGGAGCAGCTCCGGAATGAGCGAAGCAGGACCAATTTTGGTCAAAATGATAAACAGAATGTCCTGAAAGGTGGAAAATGGTGATATGAGGATGGATACAGGTGTATGAGAGTTTTATAACCCCTTATAATACATTTACACCAATGTATTATGCACAACAAGGAAAATTAAGATGCTATAGCAGAACAATTTCCTATATTTTAGGGAAAACAACTTCAGAACAGGTGCTAAATCCCTGAAAAATAGTGACAAAATGGATTACCATATGTAATAGATTAGTATAAATAACAAGCTACCATTTTATTTGATAATATATAGGTTTCCATATAAGTATATGGATAAAATAGTTGTTTCAACTGTAACAGATCAAGAATTCAACAAAATTTTTCTTGCATTGCTGTAATGTTGTTTCATATTCAATAAAAGTGTAGTTTCTTCATCCATTTATTGTTCTGAGTGAATGTGTGATTGGTAGGTAGTTAATAAGTAGTATCTTTGCCTTCTTCTAGATCAGGGAGCAAGGGCCACTTCCAAGCCCAGGAGAAGGATAAACTATTTACAGGTTTTTCTGTTCATTTCTTGCTGCAGCATATTAACAGAAAACTTGGCAACTTCTATTTCTTGTTACTAACTATGTTTATTGTATATGCATGTAATATTTGTAGTGTGTAGTAGATGTGTGTGCATGTAAGTTGATTTTATAGCATAGGTTTTGGATTTTTATATAATTTATGGTTTTCCCCTATTTTCAACAGTTATTTCCAGCTTTCTGGCATTTTCCATTGTGTGGGTAATTAGTAGCTCATGTGTTTTCATTTATGAAATTATTCCATTAATATCATTTTAATTATTCAACTATATTTAGGTTTTATTTTATACAACTCTTTCATTGCTATAATTTTAATTTTGTAAGAGTAAGTAGGTTTCATTTCTGTCATTTCAAATTTTGCAAAAGTAATCAGGTTTCATTTTTTGCAACCTTTATATTTATGTAATTTTTACTTCTGCAAGAATAATTAGAATTCAAATTCAGTTCATAGGAGTAGAAGTGACACCATAACCCCCAAAGGCTAACTTGTTCCACCAATAAAGCTTATTTCCTGAATGACCTGATCTTCAAGTTGTCTAATTCTGCTATCGTATACAACCATTGGACACCACCCTAGATTGACAAACCTAAATATTAAATGATGTGATTTATGAAATTCATCATCTGTGCTTTTATTACATTGAATGAAGTAACTACATAACTTCCCCCTAAAGTAATATAATGTCCTAAGTATGTATCTTGGAAGATATATTTACATAACCCAAATTATGGAATATACTCTATTTCTAACAAGTAGTAAAGATATCAGTAAGAAAAGGTATATTTCTAGTGTTTTGTCATATTTTGACATCATGTTTTGAGTTTAAACAAGATTTTTTAAAGTTTATTGCTTGCATATTCTATAAAATTTGGGGGCCTAACCAAGGCAAACCCCTTGATGCTACTAAACTTTTGTTGTGCAGGATCTTATTAGAGTGCATGTAGTCTAGGATGGTTTGACCTTACAGTGAAGCATAAGACCCATATGCACCCTAAGGAAGCTAGGAAAGTAATTTGCAGTTTCATTTTGGTAATGTTATGAAAATAGGGTCTTTTATATTTTGAAAGCCCTGATTTGTAATCCTTCAAGGATATTTTGTAGAAGAATCATCATTTTGTAATTTATCTATTATGTTAAATGCAATTACACATTTTATTACCCTTATTTTGGTGATCATGGTGGGACACTATTTGCCCATGACACACTAGGCATCTCTCATTTTCATAGGTTGTAGCAATAGTTGTTTCTTGTTGCTTTCTATCCTAACATGTCTTGTGTGTTTCTTTTGGGATTCTTCATCTTCCTTTAGTTATCTTATTTTGCTTTCTAATTTTACTACTTTTTGTCTGTGTAACAAGTATAGGTCTCCAATAGCCTATCACAAAAAATCTCAAGGTACATGTCTCCAAAAACCTATCACAACAAATATCAAGGTATGTATGAACCCACAAGCTTTCCTTTTGTAAATTATTGGGTCTCCATATCCTCATTAATTTGGTAACAAAGCATTTACTCCTACCTTGTGAGGAAGAATTTCCCTCATGTAAATTCCCTCTTTCCCTTGCATAATTTCATTTTGTTGCTCTATTTGCCTTCATGATAGATTCAAGGTCTTTTTGAGTCCAATTTGTGTCTCACAACCCCTTGTTTTTCATCCATGGAATATCTCATTGATTTCATGATTGATTCTTCTTTATTCTCATCTCTATCCCTTTTTGTCTATCCTTGGGCATTGATCTAGTTCCATACCACTTGATATAGTGGTTTTTACCAAGATTTGTGTCATCCCAAAACCTCCCACTTCATAGTTATTATTCACAGCCTCTAATTCTCTGTGCTCTGTGCCCCACTTCACCTAGCTCATCCAACTCTTTTAGATTCACCATAGAGCACATCAATTTTACAACATCCACCACATTGACCAGTAGCTGCATAGGCTTCTAGCACTCCACCTGTTTGTTGCCTCCCCATTTTGCATACCCATCAACTAATATTTTTATGTATTTTTGTGATTTTACATCCTCACAAACCTATATTCTTACAAACCATCCTTATTAATAATCCCTTTTGTCCCTAGAAAAGCACTACGTATGCCATTGGTAACTTTGGTCCATCCTAGCCAAGCCTTAATGTGGACAATACCACGGTCTTGTCTTCACTCCCCTCTCTATCTACCCATGTCAACAGACACATCTCTTGTGTGATTGATGTCATCATTCCCATACAATATCGATGATTTGGCCATAATCGCTTGGATTTGTGTTTTCCATCGGTTGAGTTCTATTATATGGTCTGTATCTATTCATAAATCCCCATCCAATGACCTTTATTTTCTGCTGGTACACATGTCATTCCATTGTATTTTATTGTAAAATGATAGCATTCATTAGCATGATCTACACATGATCGCTCTATAAAATGCTCATGCCCTATTTATTGGTACTCATCCATGCCCCCTAGCCATAAACTACTCTAGTTTGGTAGATACATCACTTCTTGCTCATGAATACCACTCATTGGATTCCTTCTATGCTTTCACAAGATTGGGCTAGTTATACACCACTACACCCATGATGTATCCACCACCTAACCTATCTTGGTTTATGGTATTTTCTAGTTGGCACTTATTACTTCCTATGATATTATACCCCTTATTCATGGTGCTCTAATCATTGTACCATTTCCGTGACCACATCTACATTTATCATGAGTTATCCATAGTCTATTATGCTCGGTGACCTCCCACACCCGTAGAACCACATAACATGATTTAAACCCTGGATTTTAGAACTGCATTGAATCCTACCCAAGATCACAACTGTCCATATGTTATTTGCTTCACCCTAGTGCATGAAGCCCCTTGTTATTGTTGTCTATCCATTCTATGTTCACCATAGTCTAACGACCATCACTATTTTCATAGTTGGCTTAATTTCTATGCATGACCCAACACTGTATTGGCCACCTAGATCTACCCCATGTTGCTTGCTTTTGGATCTATTTGTGTGGATATTTGCATGGATGTACCTCAACATATGGATGCCCTTTTCATCGATCTAGTCTCATTATTGTGCTTCTACCTAGACACATCTTCCCATAGACTCACTTTGTTATACCCATTTGGCATTATTTTCATATCCATGGTAGGATGATTTATTAATCTACCTACACATCAAATCCATGGCGGGGTAAAACACGATCTATGATGGAATACTTGATGATGTCTAGCAATAGTTTTTCAACATTGTAGTCTAGTGGAGTCCAAATTCTAAATGCCTCCACTACAACAAGAGAGGGCGTTCCCTTCTTTGCCACTGATTGCCACCACCTCATTCACCATCATGTATTTTAGTCGTTATTATCATCACAACAACCTACCTATTAGTTTCTAGTTATGATCCCCCCTTCATGAAACAGATCACACAAAACAAGAGTTATTGGAGTGCATCATTATTTATGACCCCTTGTCATTTATTTGGCAAATCCATTATCTCCAATCGACAATGGTGGTTTGTGCCATGAATTTCAAGTTTTTGATACCCTGTTTAGCCTTCTTCCTACTACTAGTCATCTCCTACTTTCACTATGGCCTTTAAACATTGGTTGCCTATGCACCAAGCCCACCGATGATGCCTTATTGCTTGCAAAATAACTATCACAATTTTTGTTGCATCTAGTCAAAGGCTTCCTCTATTTTATGTTGCTAGTGTAGTCTTCACTAAAGGCCATTTTCCATGGCAACTAGTTTTCCATGTAGCATGTCAAGTACTCCAATACTGAAGAGCTCAATGACCCCCACATTCATCAAACTACACGGGTCTACTTTATATCTCTCTTTGGTTCCCTACATTGTCATGTCTCCTTCAATCCTCTTCATTTTAGCAATGCAGCTCTCAAATGATCTTCTCATATGGAGCCCTAACTTTGCATGCCCTTCATGTGGTGCTCTCCCAATCATCGCTCCCTTACCATATCAAATTATAATATGTTGACTTTCCAAGGTTATCATGTCATGATTTTTGAGGATACTATTTCATTTTACTACCAAGGCCTATCCCAAATCTATTGTTGGTAGAACTTTATATATATTTTTATGTTGTTTATGACATGTAACGTCACTATAAAAAGGATGCCCTTCAATATATAATTTTCAATAAGGTATATTTTACAACATATTCCCTCATGAATATTCCTCTTTCAAAATTGTAAAGGGATGATGTTCTCCCTTTCTTTTGTTGTTTAGAGACCTTCTCTTTTCCACATAATCGAGGCTCTATTTATATCTGACTATAGGCTTATTTATAGTCAATGGAAGGCTCTTTCAATCCCAATCCAATAAAAGCCTTCTTTTTCATTTTTCAAGGTCTCCTTTGACCCATTCCTCCGAGTTTAGGGTTGTCATTTTCCCTCTTCTCTAGCATAGATTAGTTTTCCAATTCATTGTTTTCTAGATTAGGTTTCTTTACATGTATTTCCTTGCTTTCTTAGATTAGACTTGATCTTGCTCTTTGCTTTCCTAGGTTAGTTTTTATCTTATGTCATGTACTTTACTTTTCTAGGTTAATTTTTATTTCATGTCATGTTATTTATTTTCATAGGTTAGTTGTCATTTTATGTCATGTTATTTAATTTCATAGGTTATTTTTTATTTGATGTTATGTTCTTTGTTTTCCTAGGTTAGTTTTTATTTCATGTTATGTTCATTTTTTTCATAGGTTAGTTTTTATTTCATGTCATGTTATTTAATTTACTAGGTTAGTTTTTATTTCATGTTATTTTATTTATTTTCATAGGGTAGTTTTTGTTTCATGTCATGTTCTTTGTTTTCCTAGGTTAGTTTTTATTTCATATTATGTTCTTTGTTTTCATAAGTTAGTTTTATTTCATGTCATGTTATTTACTTTCCTAGGTTAGTTTTCATTTCATGTCATGTTATTTGTTTTCATAGCTTAGGTTTATTTCATGTTATGCTCTTTATTTTCCTAGGTTAGTTTTTATTTCATGTCACGTTCTTTACTTTCCTAGGTTAGTTTTTATTTCATGTCATGTTATTTGTTTTTATAGGTTAGTTTTTATTTCATGTCATGTTATTTATTTTCCTAGGTTAGTTTTTATTTCATGTCATGTTCTTTAATTTTTAGGTTAATTTTTAATTCATGTCATGTCACTCTATCAATAACTATCATTCAGGTGTGTGTGCATTCTCACCACCTAGTCAATCACTTTGGGGACCATGGCTATATCACTACCATCCCCATTAATCACTATCATTCATGTGTGTATATTCTCACCACCTAGTCAATAAATTTGGGGATCATGATTATATCATAACCATCCCCATCAATTACTATCATTCAAGTGCGTGTGTATCATAACCACCTAGTCAATAACTTTGGGGACCATGACTATATCACTACCATACCCATAAATCACTATTATTTAGGTGTGTGTGCATCCTCACCATATAGTCAATAATTTTGGGGACCATGGATATATCACCACCATTCCCATCAATCACTATCACTCAGGTGCATGTGAATCCTCACCACCTAGTCCATCACCTTGAGGTATCACACATCTATCACCTTTTCTCCTATCAATCACTAGCGTTTCTGTTTCTTAGAGTAGATTTCAATTCATGAAATTAGCTTTACTTCTTTAGACATAGAATTATTTTCATGTCATATACTTTGCTTTCATGTTTTCTTGTAATTTATTTTGTTAGACTAGAATTTCCTTTCTAAAAGTCATTAGCTCTTAATATTTTGTGTTGTATCCTATATAGTCAACAAGAATTCTAGATTATTACTTGCATTTAGTGTAGGTATGCTTTTGCATCTTGCATATTTAGGGGTATTTTTTATGGTAAGTAAGCATCTCTCACACAAAAAAACAACAAAAATATCCAAAATCACACACACTTGCACAATCATTTCCACACAATTTTGTGAGGATAACCAACTGGTGATGTTGGACTTCATCCCCAACCATCGATTGAGCCCTTAGAGACCCTAGTTTATATCACATAGTTTCCTAGATTTTATCATAGAGAAATTGGTTACCCTTGGGACTAGCTCAGGGTAATATGAGGTTAGACACCCTTGCTCACTGGGCTTAATAATCAGTGGGTGTGCAACTATCATTTTTTACCAAGCCTACCTAAGGGTGAAACAAAAGTTGACTGGGCCACCATAGGTTTTAGATAGTGCCACCTCTTTTTAGAGGTTTCTTTTTTTTCTTTAGGATACCTAGAGACAACCTCACCCTAGGAAGCCTTTTTATCCATTTGTGTACCATTTATCTTTGAGAAGTGTGCATAAATATACCCTTGCAAATACCACCCCATACATCCCATTTAGTAGATATCAAGGTTAGGATACATCAAAACACACAAAACCAAAACAAAAAAACCCCAAAAAAACAAAAACTAAACCATAAAAAAATCCCAAATCCCAATCAAACCATACCAAAGACTTGTAAAACAACATCATACATCAAACACAAATTTTCTTGAAAATCCATATCCTCCTTGATTGTTTGTTTTTTATTTGTGCAGATAGTGTCGCTCCTTTTCCAAAGCCATCAAACACTAACACCACAAACCATCGTGATACCCCAAAAATCCATTCCTTACATTATGTCTTACCTTTAGCTACTCATGGTCCAAATGCACATCCAAATTAGAACCCAAGAACATAATCCTATGGAGAATTTTTGGCAACTTCCTCATCCCACCACAATACTTCCAACTCATTTGGGGGAGATGGCTCTCATCTCATATAGTCCCCTTCCCACCATCCATCCTATCCCATGATCCATTATGAGCCCTCACTTTTTAACTTAGACCTAGGATCTTAGACCACCTCCACCACTCTAATCAAAACCTCTTTTAAGAGGAACACTTTTTCCTCCTTGCATTGATCTACATCACCCTTGTCATATCTTCTCCCAACACCACCCCTACCACCTATTATACCAACACCATTCCTTCCCCTCTTCTCTTGAAATCTTGTATTTTACCTCATATCATTCCCACAGTCCACTACCCACAAATTCGCCACCTATCCTATCCCCTTACCTCACTTATACCCTATTCACATTCTCATCTCTACCAATGTCACCCTCACCATGATGACAAACCACCCACACCTATTTTATTCCCTTTGACTCTACCTTTAGCTGCTCTAAAGCCAATATAAAAATGACTCACACACCTTTAGCTAAAATCAAGTCATCAAGGAACCTTTGGATCACTCTTAAAATATTACCCAATCCAATATTTTCCCACTCCAACTCCTTCACCTTAACCTTCTAGTTGAATTTAGCATCCTCATCATCCACTTCATCCCTGGACGTCGATGTGAAAACCATTATTGACCACCTTTCAAAAATCATATGATGTAAAAGATTATCTCTTTACCTAAATTATGTCTAGTGTAAACTGATAAGCCCAAACTTAAATGGTACAAATAAGACCACTATTGCATATACCATCATCTAAAGGGTCATAATATTGAAGACTATCAATATTTCAAGCATCTAGTACAAGATCTATGAGATCACAAGGAATTGACCATCTCCTCAACATGACCCTCCTTTCCATGGATCCATTCTTCTTCGATCTCATCCTCTTCATAAATTGACTTCTTTCACCCATATACACATTACACATAACCATCAATTAAATTTAGCCACCCTAATAACACCCCATCACAAATCACCTTATCGCTTAAGTTGGACAATATTACAAAATTGATGCTGTCACGATCTTGATCAATATCCAAACACCTATTTTTGGCATAAAAATTTATCTAAGAACCTTTCCCAAGACTGTCACTAACCCTCCTCTATTGGATCAAAATGAAAATTTTCTCTTCTCAACACAAACTCCAATCAAATCCAATTTGGTATGCTTTAGGCCTCTCATCACATAATTACTTACCCATCACACTTCAACAAATTGGTCAAAGTGTCATGAGGATCCCTACCAATGGCTAGTTAGCTTACCCCATCAAAATATGCTCAACAATCTATCAACAACAAGGTTTAAATGTACTCATCCCTTCCATCACTAGGGCATCTTATATTGGTCATAATTCATGATAACCTTACATATCCTACTCAAAGAGTCTCTCTCACCTCCTTGCATACCTCACCAACCACTATCACCATCCCATATATCACCAATTACACTCTTCCTTCTCCTTCATCCTCAAATTTTTTAGACTCCTTCATATCTTCTTCTTTGATAAATCCCATGTCATGATTGTATGTTCATGCTTTGGATGGCTATGTACCCATGGTTGGTTTCTTTTCCTTCTATCCCATTCTTTCCTTCCTTCAACTTTATTTTATTTCTTTCCCCCCTTCCTATTCCATTCATTTCCTCATACTTTTCAGCTCCTCAAACTTAACTCATCTTGTCATTCTTCTCACCCTCCTCAACTCCTTGTGGTAACTAGGGGAGTCCATCCTCATTCCACACCCTCTTATAGTCTATAGGAGTCCATTATTTTCCTAATCCATCATCCAACCTAGGGAAGTTTGTACTCCTTCTTTCCCCTTTGGTATAGGGGAAGTTTTGATCCCTTCCACCTCCAATTAAATCACATCCTATAACTCCCAACTATTGATATCTTTCCTTCATTATTTTTTATTTTTATCTCACCATTCCTCAACATCCTGTCATCTACCCTCATTCATTCCTACTACCCTATTCATAACCATTCCTTCTTGACTAGGGGGGTTGCCCCTCCTTCCATCCAATTTTGCACCTACAAGAGTTTCCACTCCCTCCATAATATCCATTTCATTACATAGCATCACTTAATTGCATTTATCCATCCCATTCCTCCATTACAATCCTACATAAGGCTTATAACATGCTGATTTGATCTAATTTTTTGCATTCATGAACATGTATTCTTTTCTCTCAATTAGTGTACATATTGTATCATTTTCTATCTCACATTTTATTTGTTTCCTTTATGTCTATCATGTCATGTTTGGTCATGCATCATGTCATTTTACCCATTTTCTTGTGCACTCATTATCCCTCTTTTGTTTATTTGTCACACACCCCACTTTGTTCCCTCTTCCCACTGACTTAGGTTGCTTAAACATAGAAATAATTTTGGTTATTCAACCATACCTAGTATTCCAATCAACCTTCATCAAATAGCATCAGCTCTTAAGGTGCTTTGGCCCTCCCCTAGTTACCTCAAGTTCTCTCTTGGACTATGCACATATCTCATACATTAATCATATTTTGAGTCTAGGGAAGCCAAAGCCCTGTGTAGTTCTCATTATAAAGTGAATGGTTTCCCCTACTCATCCTATCATGTGCATAATCTGATCTTAAGGATACACAATGCACAAAAAAACTAAAAATAGAAAAAAGAAAAAAATCTTCATTACTCATCATAGATCCTTAGGCATTTTAGATGCCTCCATTAGGGCTATAGACTCCTGGCTGGAAGTGGAGCTACATTGAAGGATTATGGATCTATATCCATTGGAGATATAGATGCTTGAATGGTAATGGAGTATTCCCTCTACATGATGACATGCCTGCCATATTAATATCCTTATTTTGTATAGATCTTTGATCACTTGCAGATGAGCTGGCTTACAATGGCTTGAATGACAATTGGTTACTCGAACCTTACTCAAACTAAAAAAATAAACTTCATTGCACACACTCTAGTCCTTGAGTGACTTGACACCCCAAAATGGTCTAGGTCTCTTTAGGTGCTTTACTAACTATTAGACAAACTTGATTGGTACCACTAGGGTGTTTGAGTTTCCTAAAACACTTATCAAATCCAAAATTCCTATGACACTTGGGGAAAAACATTACTTGTAGCTCTTTATCAATTATTTTCATATTTATTTTTACATCCTATCCCATCCCTCATTTGTTATAGTTTATTAGGACCACATATTGTATTCATTCATATCTCGTGTTCAGTGTCCATTGTGATTACCCTCTCTCATGTTATATCGTTATGTTCTTGTGAATGTACATATATCCTTGGTTAATTAAACTAATTATGATCAAGAAATATATATACGCCGCTATAAGTCACTACACATCATCATCCATCCAAATCACATCTCAAATCCATGTCATCTCACATGTCAAATTTATACAACCACATGCATCCATCAAGCACCACAATCTAAACACCCTCAACACATACATAACACCATCCATACATCACATCATATCATATCACCCATCCACTCATCATCATATATCTACCATGAATCAATCAATATAGTCCCTCACATATCCCTCTACATATATTATCCTCATAAAAAAAATATTTTTTAAGAGATTCATTTATGTCATTCATTTTTCCCTATTTTTGCTCAAATTTTCATTCCTTACCTCATTTTTCTTCATCTTTTCTATGTCCATCAACTTCTTTTTGTCAATCGGTTCATCATTGTCATCCATTACTTCTTCCACCCACTCATCGCATTGGAGGGTAGACAACACCCACAAAATTTCTATTCCACATCAACTCAACATCCAAATGATCAATTTCAAAAATCATCCAATCATCATTAACCCTATTTTGTTGTGGTAAAAGTAGAACCATCCAATCATTACTAGTCCTCTTCTGGTAGAGTAAAAGTAGAACCATCCAATCATCATTTGCCCTCTTCTCTTAAGGCAAAAGCATAACCATCTAATCATCATTAGCTCTCTTATACTAGGGAAAAAGGAGAACCATCCAATCATCATTTGCCCTCTTCTATTGGGGCAAATTCAAAATCATCCAATCATAATACACCCTTTTTCTATTGGGGTAAAAGCTAAATCTTCCATCCAACCAACTAGGTGTCACCTATTTTTGCACCGCATTGTGTTTACACATAAAATATTACAAAAATGGGTAAATGTAGACACCCAAAATATGTCAATTCTACAACCTTCTAAACCCATCTCACAACCAATCCACCAAAATCTAAATTTCCCCTTTAAATTCATAATTTCTCCTCTCATTTCCTCTATTTTCTCTCTAATTCCTCTGAAGCCTTTTAAATATTTAAATTTTCTCTCTAAATTCTTCAATTCTTTCTTCAAAATTTTCTTAATTTCCTCCAAATCTATCAATTCCATCCTAAATTCTCTTAATTCTTCTAAGTCTTCTAATTTTCATATAAGCCCTTCTAATTTCTCCCTAATTCATCTAATTTCCTCTGATTTTCTCTAGATACTTCCAATTTTTTCCAATCGCCCTTTAATTCATCTAATCTCTCTTAATTACCCTAATTCCCCTAATATCCCAATAAATACCCCAAATCAGCCTTAAAATTCTCAAAACCTCAATTAGCCCCTAATCCCTAATCAACTCCTTTAATAACAACCCTAATCACTCCTTAACCCCAAGTCAAAATCCATAATAAATACCCACATTAAATCCTTAAGTCCCTTTCACATTCTCCCTTGCAATTTTTATGAATTAAAAATCCCTCAAGTCACCAAGTCAAAATCCATAATAAATACCCACATTAAATCCTTAAGTCCCTTTCACATTCTCCCTTGCAATTTTTATGAATTAAAAATTCCTCAAGTCACCAAGTCAAAATTCATAATAAATACCCACATTAAATCCCCAAGTCCCTTTCACATTCTCCCTTGCAATCAACCATGAAAATGAATATGACCCTCATCATGCATATAATCTATTTTGAAGCTATGCACAAACAAAGAATCATTTTAGTTCCAGATCACTACCAAAGGTTAAACTGCCAGATATGGTTCAGAGAAGCAATCCAAGTATAAGAGGTAGAGTGAGTCTGCCATCTCTCATTAAGTTTGACAACACCAAGGAAAACAAGACTCAGAACATGATAAAGTAAGAAAGAAGAGTAATTCTTGAAAGGAGTATCCACATTCCAATGCCAATCCCTCCACCAGGCACTCAAGGGTTGAAGGCTATGCTTATAAAGCATGAATTACGCATAAGCTCTTGAATATTAATAATATAAAGGATATGAATTTTGAAGATTAAATTTATGTTTGATATTAGGACAAAGAATCCAATCTTGAGAATGCACTAAATCTTTAATAAAGCAGATGCCCTTGCGATATAGCCTCAAAAATTTAATCCTTAACATATTAGCAAGAAGAACTAAAGAGTTAGAAAGAATAAGATACCACCAGATATTATGAGAATTAAATGAAATACCATTACAAAAACCATCACCAATCCAGTGAAGATAAGGTTTCACCACCTCAAAAGCCCACCAAATACTTTTAACAACAAAGGAACCTTGAATCTTAACTAGAGCAGAAGTAATGATGAGAGTATGAAGGCCAATATTAGCCCAATATTTGCACCCATAAGGTACCCCTAAAGAAATACAATGGTAAATCAAAACCTTCTAGGATTTAGGGCCTTCAATAGCTTTACCCACTCACTTAACACACAAAGAAATGCTTTACCTATAAATATCAATGATGCCCATACCGCCCTTATCAGTAGGCATGCAACAAATATCCCAAGAAACTCAATGAAAACCATGTGAATTCTTCCCCTTGGCCCAAATAAAATTGAGTCTTACCAACTTATTATAAGAATTTTTAGAAGGGGCCCAATAGGAGGAGTAATAAGCATGGGTGGTAGCAATAATATTTGTGCAAACTTGAAACTTATCGGCAAGAGAAGGGATGCAAGGTCCAACAAGAAATATTCTTTTCAATTATGTCAATGACATAATGCTAGATTTCATAGGGTGAGCTATCAAAAGCAAAGGGATTCCTAAGAACTTAATATGCTCACCCGTTTGAAGCAAATTCCATGAAAAATACCTAAGCCAAGCAGACACAGAAGAATAAAGACGAAAATAAAGAGACTTAGACCATTAGATGCTAGAACCCGAGGCCTTAAAAAAAGTGCCTAAACAAACCAAAGTAGTTGAAACCGAAACCTCATCCTTATTGATAGTGAGAAAAGAATCATCCACAAAGTACCCATTAATAAGTTGGGTGGACATGTGAGGAAAAATAATTCCTTTGATCAACCCCTTAGATGCTTGATTAGCAAGAAGATAACCAAAATATTCAACAACAAGGATGTAAAGTGAGGGGATCAAAGGATAACCTTGGTGAATAAGACAAAACAAACCAAAATTCTTTGACCTATGTCCATTAATAGTAATACAAGCTAAAGCATCAAAAAACATCATACTGATAACCCTGATTAAAAAGGGGCTAAATCCGAGAGCTTGAAGCATGGCGAGAATGAAAGGCCACTCAATACGATCATAAGATTTTTCAAAGTCCAATTTAAAGAAAATAAGCTTTAGGCTAGAGATACAAGCCAATTCTAAACCTTCCCAGATAGCAATAAGATTATCTAAGATGTAACACCCTTTAATGAAACCCGTCTGCTTCGATCTAATAATCACAAGCAGAATATTACAAATATGGAGAGCTAAAGTTTTAGCCAAAATCTTGTAAGAGACATTAAGTAGAGTAATAGGTCTCCAACTGGTGATAAGCTCAAGATTGCTCACTTTAGGAATAAATTTAATTTTTCCATGATTGATTTTACCCATAGAATTGTTGGCCAACGCTTCATTGTAGACATTAAACAAATCAGGCCCAATAAAATTCCAAGTAGATTTATAAAATTTAAAGTAAAATCCATCAAGACCAGGGGACTTGTCATCAGACATAGTCATAAGAGCATTATGAAGCTCAACAAGTGAAAGAGAATCCTCACAAAGAAGTTTGTCATAAGTAGATAATTTAGCAAGAAAAACATCAAGACACTGCTAGAGCGCCATATGATGTTTTAGAGAATCTTGTTGCACTTGAAAGACAAGCTTATAATGATCCACAAAGGTAGATGCAATACAAGGAGGAGAAGTCAGCCTATCATGAGAGACTTGAATAGCCTTGATTTGGATCTTGGCCTTTTTGGAATGAAGAGATTTGAAAAAGGCTTTGGATGGGTGATCACCAACTCTTAGCCAATGTAGAGGAGCCCAAATCTGAGCCCCCTTGGCTTCATGTCGTTCATGGACTATAAGTTGGTGGTGAAGACCAAAAACTTTGGTTTGTAACTATCAATCATATGAATCATTTTCCAGCAATAATAAATTTTTTTGATACTCCTTTATAATAGCCGAATGAGCACGCTTTATAACATGTGCCACCTGTTTACCAAAATACCGCATGAAAGAGGTAGTACAAACAATCACCTCATTCCACCAAGAAATCCAACTAACAAAGTGAGGAGGTCGAGGTAATAAATTCCAGATTCTCTCAATCGCAACAATCATGCTAGGGTGTTGCAATAAAGAAGTATTTAAATAAAATTGATTGCATGAAAAATTAAATTGGCGACCACTCCACTCGATCTAAAAGGAAATCAGGAAATGATCTGACAATAGGAATTGATCCTAGATCGTCACAATATTATTATTGATGGAGGAGAATAAAAACATTGTTGCTCTGATATCATAACTCAATCAAGGAACTTGCAAACTTTATCACTACCCACACAAAAATTGGACCACTTGAACCAGGGTGGAGGCATGCAATTGCACTGACAAAAAAGGGGATCAAAAAGACCCCATCTGCATTTAAGAAGAAACCAAACCTCACACTCTCTAGCACACCAATGCATCAAGAGATGGCCAACTTTATCTTCAACATGCTCAACCATATTAAAATCGCCACAAAAAAGCCAATATGCCATTGGTAAGTGATCAGCCAGGTACCACCAAAGGGAAGAACGACTAGACCCATCATTAGGCGCATAAATGTTGGCAATGCCCAGGGTGTTCCCATTAATATTCAACAAAATCCAAACCACATGATGAGAAGGATCCTCGCTAGACCCAAGCAAACAATCCTCAAGTTTGGAGGAGATAGAAATAGAAGCACCACCCCGACCATCTTCATGGTGAGTAGTGAAATGCATAAAAGAACATGGCTTGCCGTCGTCGAGGAAAAGCTAAACTAAGTGTCATCTTTTGGTTGTTGGTGGCTTATTTCAACCTTCTCAAACCTCTTTATTTAATAGGTTTTCGGTGTTGGCCGACAATGTAAGCAATCCCTCAAATATTCTTCAATTTTCAAAAGTAAGACTTAGATTCTAATCTTACCAAAAAGAAAAATATATGCATAATCATCAAATTATTTTAATATTATCATCTTACCCAAAAATATACACATAATCACTAAACTGTTTCAATATTACCAAATTATTATAATACTACTATAAATTCAAGTCAAAATTTTCAATCTAATATAACTAGAATAAAAAAGAAAACTTAAATATCCAAGGCCTATCATGCCAATACACTCTTGATTCATATGCTTTCCCTGTTAAAGTGCCCTCTTAATCAGGAGGGACGCTCTTTATCAAGAAATATGAGGGGCACTCCTTATTAAGAAATCAGGGGAATCCTATCAACATTCGATTGTGTTCGTCGTGATCGTCGTATATCTGAAAAAAAAACAGTACGTTCTTAAGGTTTAAATCACCGCATTTTAATAAAGCATCAATTAAAAAAGATCAAAGAAACATTACTTTACCACCTTGAACATGGTGCATTAATATACTCCTAGCACATGAAAAACAGTATTGGTTTGTACTAATTCCAAATAAAATAGTATTGGTTTGGTCCATTTCCACAATAACTTTCTCAATCATTATGGAATGCAATGTTTCAAGTCCCTCGACATCTAGAATAAGGCTAAGGAATCTGGCAGATGTGGATCATGTAAAATAGTGGAGCTTTTATCTGACAAAGGTTGAGTATTGCAGAGAATCAGAACCAGTTCTGTCAACAGAGTTCTAAATGGTTGATTGATACATTGCCAACTGATTTATGACATTTTTAACATATTAGAATTATGTTTGACTGTGAAGGTGATGCATATCCCTATGCAGTATACATAGAGCTGTGATAATTAATTTACAGCGAAGAAGTCCCCAACAGCCATTATTTTAAATCAACTTGAACCAGTTTGTGCTAAAGTTATGACCTGACTGGCCACTTAGTTCAGTTCAGGTAGGTCTGTTTCGTTTTCCAGAGGGCCCATATATTTATGATGGAACTACGTTGTTTAAATAAAATAGCGTTAAAGGAATAGTAACGTGGGTATCACGGGAAGAACTTCACACGTCCATAATGATATGAAATCAATCATAGAATTCAGTTCAGCCCTTGTCAGAGAGAAGTGCTGTTTAATATTCGCCTTGTATTTGTTATAATAGATAGATTCTTAGGGCCGGACATTACATGATTTGTCTAGCAAGTATCTTTTACACCAGACATTTAATTTACTATGAGGCACCTTTGTAAATTATGAAGAGGTCTGCAGGGCTATGGAATTAGCAATTTGAGTCTAGAAAAAATTACTATGGTATATGTTATGGGTAAGAAGCACCCTCAATAATTTTAGTTACATTTTATTTAAGAGTTGTAAATTGAATTGAGATGAATATTAGCTTTCTTGTTATAATGTATTGCACTCAACTTACAATCCAAAAACATATTTTTAATATAAGGACGGATAAATAGTAAGCAAAAATAACTTCATGAAATGACTCTTACTTGAGTATAAAAATGGACCCAAGTTTCAATTATGAAAACAAACACTATTTGAAGCTTATATTTCTATAAAATAAAGGCAAGGGTCTCTTTCAAAACATTTTTTTTTGTTATTAATAGATCTTTGATATGATCTTTAATAAGAGGAGGACTGTGAGAAAACCCCAAGTCCTCTAACCACTTCTTCCCTTTGCCAAGTGTGTGCGGAAGGTTCAAACCATCTTTTGAAAGACCATCTACTTCTACATTTAGTTCCTTATAGATGTTCTTGTATGAAATTCTTGTTATAGGAAAATTTAATAGTTTCACTTACACATAAAAAGGACTAAGGAGCAAGTTTTTCATTTCAACATGATCTACAACCCAACTTATCACTAATTTTGAATCTCCATAAATTTGTAAATTTGTAATTCTTTGCTCCACTGTTATTCTCATCAAAAGGATTAATGCTTTCCATTATGCCATAATATTTGTTCTTTCTATTAAACCTGTCTTGAAAGTGATCTTATGATTTTCTACATTATATGTTTGGAATATTTCAAGTATAGATAAAAATGGTATTATAAAAGGAAACTAGGATATTCTTGTTTTGGTATGTTGTTTGAGTATTTGTTGAAGAGAAATATCATTTAGTTATAGTAGAACAAAGTTAAGTTAGGAAGGCATTGTATGTTTGTGGAAGTGTGAATAAAAAAATTGATAATATGATAGGTGACAGAAAAGGAAAAATGGGTCAATCCTAAGACCAAGGCATTGATGATAGTAATTGTCTTAGCATGTAATAATATTCTGAATGTTAAGGATGTTCATGAAGCTTGAATTAGTATGTAAATATTTTAATCATATATATTCTTAATGCTAAGGATGTTCATTCATATAGTTTGGATTAAACCAAAGTTTATTTATGAGATTGAATATTGAGTCCTTAAAAAATTTGAGAGGATAAAAATTTGTTTTGTATGTAATTAATAAACATCAAGAATAAACTCTTAAATATTTAATAAGAAGCTAAAAATGATTAAATAGTGATGTCAAATTTTTTAGTTCTCTTTTATTGGAAAACTTTGTCGTTACAAATCTTAAATTTAAATGCAAAGAATTAAATGATTGATGGCTTTCAAGTCTACTAGAGGAAGAATAACATGACACTAATGACTATGAAGGAGAAAAAACACTTTCTTTCAATCAATAAGAAAGGAGATTATTACAATAGAGACAAGAAGTATCCTTTTAAAACAATGAAAATCACAATAAAAGTGTCATATATGTAAAAATAATAATGATATTGAATATTAGTTTTGTAATAAACTAACATCATATAATAGGACTTAATAAAGATAAAATTTTAGTGTCAACCATAACAAAGCATTGTTGTCCAAAATAAGAGGGTAAAAGTAATGAAAATGTCCAAAATAAGAGGGTAAAAGTAATGAAAAATAAATCATCCAGGGTTAATCTAATCACTAAAATATATAAAAGAGGAGAGTATTGTTTGGTATATTGACTCATAGCCAATGAAGCACCCGACTAGAAAGATAAAAAAAAATCCACCTTTGTGATATCTCTCTCTAAGATAAAAACAAAACTTATTTTTTGCTATCCAAACGATAAATAATGACTTAAGAGTTGAACTTCATATAAAATGTGGTTAAAAATATTATGTGACACTTGAAGAACAAGGCCAAATAATATAGAACTACAAAGAAAGGTGTAAAAGTAAGGAATTTTTTATCTTTGATACCCTTTCTACCCAAGATCTAGCCTTGCATGCATCTAAAGAATAATTGCAGCTGTTGTGGAATAAATAGTTTAGTCATCTAAGATTTGGTCACCTAAAAGTATTAAGTGAATATAATATGATCCATAGGCTTCCATATCTAAAAGAAGTTAAAACTTTTTACATAAATGATGTTTTTGGTGAGCAACAAAGATTGATTTTTTAAACTAGGAAGTCAAGTACAAACTTTGTAGTTGTAGATTTAGATCACATTGATTTATATGGATCCTTCTAATATTTTTCAATAAAATTAAGATTTATTTCTATTTATTCATGGTTTCTAAGACAGATACGTTTTTTTTAGATATTTAAGTCTAAAAACTATAAACATTTCAAAATTTGTAAAGTAGTGTGGAAAAAGAATGGGGTATCATATCAAAAAATTTTATAAGAAGCGAGAGGATAATACATGTGAATATGAGTTGATAATGTTTGTTTCACTTAAAGAATAAAGTGGCAACTAATAGATACTTATTGACATAATGAAATGTAGTAGCACAATAAAAAATAAACTTATTCAAGAGATGTTAAGATGCATGACAAGGGGTGTCAATATGAGGTAGTGAATACACAAGAATAAATAGGAAATTTTTAGGTTGAATTGATTGAACAAGCAAATGAAAAAAGTTGAAATTAAAGGTGAAAACATAGATCAATCTATTGGATCTCATAATTAAACAAGGACATAAAAGAGCAATATGCATGTCAAAATAAAATATCAAAACACTACTAAATGATAATAGAATATTTAAAAAAATAAATCCCTATTAGTAAGGCATCATAATCAAGGTGATGATCCAATGAGGCCTTGATTCAATGGTTAATACATATGTATGGTGTAACCCACACCAAGGTTAAAAATATCAACTGGACCAAGAGGGATGTATATTTTGATTAGTGAAACACAATGTGGGGGATATTGTAACCAGTTTGAGGACTTAATCAAAACCTTATTTTTAAAAATAATAATAATCAAGGTGATGGAAAATTGCTCTGCTAGGGTTTCATTATATGGTGTGAGTCATTCTTGTTTTATGTTAGTGTTTCCTCAGCTTTAAGGGGTTTTCAATGGTCCCCCAACCCCAATAGACCAAAAAATAACATTAGCACCACAAGGGATAAGGAAAACAAAAATGGCACCCATGGGGCATTCCAAGAAATTTCTACCCATGGACCTGATATTTTTTAGTTTTAGAGAAAATATCCTCTAAGGTTCTAGTCTAGGTATAGTTCCCTGGTATTCCATTCCCTATTTGACCCTCTTTGAATCACATTGTGATAGTCTCATGGAGTGTCTTACTAGTAGAAGTTGACAATTTTTTCAATGCCCACTCAAAAAAAGGGTTTGTGTTGAGGTCAAGCTATCCAAGGACCTCAAGAAGGTTATGGAGATATAGGTCGGAGACACCATTATTTTGTAATGAGGGGTGTATATTAACCTATATAATACCTACTTTAGATGTCAAGCATTAGACCACAAGGTTAAGGATTGTCCACTTATACCTCAAAATAAGTGAAATCCAGTCCCCATGTCACCCACTATGTCTCCCCTTAGGACAAATAGGAGGGTTGGACCACGGTGGGAGGAGGAAAAAGAACATAAAATTTTGTAGCTAATGCTTAAAACTTCAAGTCAACAATAAAGGAGGCTAGTATTTCAACACCATATCCTTTGAAAAATGTGATAAAGCAACCTAGTGTAGGGCCACCAACAATAGAAATGATGGTCACTGAGACTACTTTGCATTTCCAAAATTACACCTCAAAAAAAACTAATATGGATGCCAATTTGGACACCAAGGCAAGCTATCCTCCTACTACAAATTATTGACGTTCCCATAGACCTAGGTAGGTGAAATAAGGGGACTTTTTAATAGATAAAAAACCCTATCTCTCCACTACTCAGCTAGGGAACTCTAGCTATAAAAAATTTAGGACATTGGAGTTTCTATCATAGGACAAGAAAAAATTTAAATTTGGTAAATATGTGAATGGATTCTCTTGGAATTGGAGTGTTTCAACATATATGAGTGTTTCTAGGTCTCATGTGTGTGTTGCAGCTAAAATTTACACAGTTTTTTGCTATCAATAATTTGTTAGTTTATCTACAATGAGTATGAGTTAGGCTAAGATGGAGTGGCCCTCTCACTAGTAATTTTTCTTGGTGGTTTACAAATGTTATGCCACCATTTTTGTTAGGGTTTAGAGTTTTCTACTTTGTTTTAAGCTCATGTTATCCTATGTAATTCCTAGGACTATATATTTGACATATCAAGGTGTGTTACCATACCATTCACTATTTTTGTATGATAAATGTAACTAATATTCTTTTTAATAATATAATTCACTCTTCAAAAAAAAAAAGTGATGGAAAATCAATACTAATAAAATTTTATAATCATACAAAACCACACTTGAAATGTTTCAGTCTTCCTATATGGAAGAAAACCATTGGTCATAAATATGATTTTGAGATAATTAATTTAATATCTATTATAAAGTACAATTTTTTGATAAAGGTTATTCATAGAGAGAAGATACTAACTCTTGGGAAACCTTTGCACTAATAACAAAGATGAAGACAAGTATATTTTTATTATTGCTTGTAGCACATGTTGTATGGTGACTTACTAAATGGATGTAAAAAGTGAAATATTAAAAGGGGATATCAAAATGGAAATATTTGTGAATGAACACAAAGTACTTGTAATTAAAAGTAAAGAAAAACATACATTCAAGTTAATTAAATTCTAAGAAGTTAAACTAAACTCCTTATATGTGGTATGCCAATATTGATGAACACCTCTCTAAACATGGGTTTCATAAAATACTTTTAGTTATGACATGTACAATTGAAGGGACACCACATTTTTAAGGGTGTAGAATCACCTGTGTTACCACTATAGCATGCAAATTGGTGTTTTATTAAAACAAATATTGGTTATACTATGGTTCTAAGGAAAAACTAGGAAATATTTTCATTGTTACATCATAGTCACCCTAGCTTAACTTAATATCAAGTATTTTATAAAAGGTAAAGTTAGTGGGAATTTTATTATTTATATGATAGAGTTTACCTAGATTCAACTTAACATCAAGTAATGATGACATACAAAGGATGTATTACTATCAAATGGTATAACCAACTTAATGTCATAGTGTTGTTAGAAAATATATGGTGTGAAAATGACACTAGATGGATCTCAAAGTTAAAAAATATGTTTAGAAAAATACTTGGTTCTCTTTTTAGAATTTTATTAAAGTTAAATATGAATTAAATAATATGTTTAATATATGTTATTGTAATATCTTTATCCTTTTATTCACTTTCCAAGTGATTTTAGTTTAATATTAGTGCTTACTTATACAATTACAATTATATATATATATATAAAGAGAGAGAGGAAACATGCAGTTAAGGTACATTCAATGCAATCATCTGTACATGTTGTGAATTGTTGTGTCTATACATAAAGGTACCTACGTGATTTATAATTTGGGTACCACCACAATTAGTATCATAATAATCTCCTATTGCTAATAAATATGAGATAACATTGAACTTTATTTTGCTACCAAAAAGCATACTACTAGTTGTGATTTTTTGTGCATGTACAACACAAAATAAATTAGATTGTAAGAAACAAATCAAAATCTATGAAATATTGCTAACATTTTTATTTTTTCAATGAGTTTACAAAAGTTTTTATGAGGGGTCCTTGTCCCCTCATACTGAATGGGGTTTTAACCTTAGACCTACTGACATTTTTATTATCCCTATACTTAAATCCATTAAAAAAATCCTCATGTGTAGGTCCCTCACATTCTACATGATCATATTTTTACCTCATCCACCAAAACATAACCCCCAACCCTCTTTTATTTCAATTTAAAAAGAAAAAAAATACAAAATCCATTCATCCTTTCCTATCCTCTCACACACTCCATGCAACCCCCCCTCCTCTCCTCTCACATACTCCATATGACCCGCCACCCAACTCCACACATCACTCCACCCTAACCAAACCAACACATCCCCCCCAATCCCAACCAACCCCAAGACTCCATCCCACAACAACCAAAAAAAGGTACATAAGATAACCCCCTGCTTAATATATCATAAATATAATCCCCACCCCATGATTTATTAAATTATATAATATAGTATAAAATTATATTGTATATATACATTTTATTATATATAAAATTTAAATTATATACTTGATAATATCATTTATATTATATATAATAAAAATAATAATATATAAATACAAGGACCTGGATAAAATTTGTTGTAGGACATGTAACTTATAAAAATATAAGGATGAATAATGCTCAGCTATAAGAAATGGTGGATTCATTATAATTGTTGGATTTTTAAGCCTTATACTACCATAAAATATCACAAGTTATCTCACATAGGTCCCAATATAAAATAGCCACAATAATAAAGGTCAAGATAATAATATGATGAGTAGAATAATATGAGCAAATTAATATGTATATCAAGGCTTATATAATAAAGAAAATAACATTCATTTTATATTGAAATATGAATGTAGCCTAAATAATTCATGTACTATGCATGAAGAAAAACTTACAATATTAATTTCTCAAAATGTATACAAGATTTATTCCTTGTCTCCCTCTTACAAAAATATATAAGAACTGAATTTGATTTGATCCGATTTGATTCATTTTATGGAGTATTGTCTCCATTATATAGCTATAGTAACATGAATCTTCAAGTACTTGAATATTTCTCTTCATATGCCAAGTCTCATGACTCTTAGCTTAACAACTTACCACTTGCATACTTGATGGACACTTGACTCTACAATAGTTGCGCGCATCTACATGACTCTTGTGCATTTCTTACATATTGATACTTATATGACACTTGTACATTTCCTGCACATTCAAACTTACATATAAGGGAAAATATTACTCACACTCTAAACTATAGACTCAACTCTAATCTAATATTTATAAATGTACCATGAAGGTACCATGGGGGTACATTATCATGTAACAAATGTAATATTCCTCAACATCTCCCTATATTATATTATTTGGTTATTGATGACTTTAATATTCAATTTTGGTCTTCATATTTATCTTCAATCTACAATTGACCTTGCACTATTCATGAACCTTTGCTTCTCTTGAATATGCTTCATCATATTGAACCTTGGGTTCATCCATTTCTTATGTTTGTAGGAAAAATTTGGACTATGTTGGATCCAATTCCCTGTATCCTATATTTTTGAATACTCAGGCAATTTATCATTATCTTCATATTGAGAGAGACATTCAACAATCTCTTGAAAAAACAAATTGAATCTAAGGCACATATTCCATTTTTTATTGAACCCATAGCTTATGTTTTGTTTTGATTCTTAATGATGAATTTGCTATGTTCATTTATAAATTCAATTGATTTTCATTTTTCAACCAATTGAGTGACTAAAATAATATTGGTTGATAGTCTTGGAACATATAAAATATTATCTAGCACAAATTTTTAAAAGGTATGCTAGGTATTACTCTACCAATTCCTTGAACTTGATATCTCTTATCATTTGCAATATTTAGAGAGATATTATCCCTAACTTATAAATACTCAAACCAATATAAGTTTCCAGTCATATGATGACTAGCTCCTGAGTCTATATACCAAACATATTTTTCCATTTGAAAATTTTTATTTGACTCAAGTGATATTATCTTACATATTTGATAAGAGTTTTGAAGAACTCTTTTATGATGTTATCCATTATATTAAAAAATTACCTTTGATATTAATTTTTTTTTTTAACTTTTCCTCTCATAAATGTTGGAAAATATTACATTATTTGGTAGATGCCAATGTACCACCTTGAGTACATATTTATATTAGGAGTGTATCTTAGATTAGGGTGTGAGTATTTACTTTATGCAATGTAATAAATGCACAAGTATGTGCAAAGTATTTGATAATGTAAATGTGCATAGTAGTCCATGTGCACATGAGTCCATAGAATAGGAATATGAAGAGTCATAGGAATATGGAAGACCAAGAGTCACATCCCATTGCATATTGGCCTTTGTATGAGCACTTTGATAGATATTTTTAGAGAGACACATTGTAGAGAAGAAGTAGAGATACAACGTAGAGCATATATGAAATATGAAGAGTTTGAGATCTCCATTATATATCAAAAGGCTATTTTCATGAGATTTCATTAATGGTAGTTTATTGAGTTATTGCAAAAGTTATTCATGAATTTTATATATTTAGAATATTACCATTATATTATATTTGGTATAGCATGCTCATTTTAGACCTTGTGGTTTTTTTTCATTAAGTATTTAGTATCAAAATCTAATAATGGTATCAGAGCCACAAGGGAGATTGATAAGAGATAGAGAGAGCCACTGGAGATATTGAGAGGAGATAGGGAGAGCCACAAGATATATTGAGAGGATTTAGGGGATTACATTTTCAAAAAATAAATTTGAATTATTTTTTGGCTAGAATATTTCCATAGGGTTGTAGGAAAACTCATGAAGACTAGGACTCAATAAAGTTTGCTTACCACTAAATTGAAGGATAACTAGTGAAGTATATTCATTTTTTAGAGATGTGAAGATTTGCATGTATTTTCTTCCTATTGTATAATTTTTTATTGTATAAAATTACTTCTCAATGGTTGAGAATCTTCCGACAATGAATAGAGAATAATTTCATCTTTGATTGCTTGAAAGTCTCTATGCTTTCCTCATGCAGGGTTTAGTTTTTGAGTTGTAGAAATAGCATAGACATTGATGATTAAGGAGGTCCAAGTAAAATGCCCCATTGAAGATTGAATATTGAGAAGACCCAAGAAGGATGTTCCCATATAAGATTGAATATTGAAGACTCCAGATTGAAGATAGAAGAAAGCAACTCTATTGAATATTGAGGAGGACACCCAAGAGAAGAAGTCCCCATTGCAAATTTGAGAAGTGAGATAGGATATTCGAGGAAGAAGATAGAGGACTAATAAAAGTTAAAATAGAAGAGTTGCAAAATTTGAATACCCAAGAGAAGAGGTCTCAAGAAAACTTGGAAGGAGAAAGAAAAATAAGGCTAGATAAGCCCTATCAAAAAGATGAAGAAGTGGCCATTGGAGAATATTTGAAGAAAGCTCAAGATAGAATATTGCAAGAAGGATAGGATATTGAAAAGAAAAATTTAAGATAATTATCACCATCCAACAACAAGCCCAAAAGGAAGAAGTATTTGGCAAGAAGTTTGCAAAACTTTGGAAATACTTTTGAATATCTCAAGATATTTAGATTCTTGAGGAAGAGACCAATTAAAGAGGTCATATTTGAATATAGAATTCAACAAGAGCTAAGTAGAAGAAATAATATAGAAGAGGCCATCAATTTGAAATTTTTTAAGATAGCCATAAAGGATTTAAAGGCTGCATTACGAAGAAGAAGATTGTTGACTTTTGCAATAGAAGTTGAAGAGTCACAGGAAAACAAGTTGAAGGTGATATAGAGCTACAAATTAAAGAAGAATTAGGTAGATTTTGAAAAACCCTTGAACAACCATGTAATTTCTAGTGCTCAGGGAGATAAAGCATCTTCAAGAAACATGAACCAAAGGGACATAATGCTCTTTCTAGGTGTTACAGGGGGAATTATTATTTGGAGTGTCTCAAAAATATATATTGAAGTGAAAAATATCCTTTGTGCCATTTAACACATAAAATATAGAACACCAACTATTTTTGAAGGAAGGTGAAACATCTTGGAGCACCACTTGGTAACATAATTCTTAGGAGAGCATTAAAAATATGCAGATGCAAAGATGAAGAGGAGATCAAACATTCCAGTTTTATATAGTTTTAAGAGAATATGAAGAGAAAGTATTGGAATATTAGCCTAAGGTTTGGAGTAATAAAAAATTGCATTATCTTACAAGCCTTGGAAGAAGAACCATTATTAGAGTCATTTTGCAAGAGAATGTTCATGGTAGGAATCTTGTAACACTTAGGAGGAAGAAGCACCAATTTTTGAAGTTGAAAGGTTGAATGCCAAGTGTCCTTGTGGAAAGAGGAGCACCAACCACCACGTTAGTAGACTAAAATGTCTTCTTACATGTAATAAAGGCATGGGTTAGAGTGCCACTTAATGCATATTTATGAAGCATGTGAGAGTATTGCATAAGCATTGTAATAAGAGAAGAAAATAGGAAGGACATAGTGAAGAGTCAAACTCTTGAAGACCAAATTTAATGAGCATCATACAAAAGGAGCATTAAATATGTTGCAGATAAGGAAGATCATTTTTAGAGCATAGATTGTAGAGTCTCAAAAAGCAAGTCAAATTTTAGCATGTCAATACAAGGAGGTACAAAATATTTAAATTAATTTAAAACCTTTGCAAATATTAATGAGGTATAAGGCATAATATTGAGGTCAATATTAATTGATTAATTATACTTAATGTTATTCAAATAAAAGGAGAAATAAGGTAATGAATTATAACCTTAGAAGAATTATTGAATGCCTTGGAAGATCTTTGAAGTAAGAAGTATTTTGAAAGGTTTTGAAATTACTTTATTCTATTTTGAAATTCAAATTGCATAGAAATATTTGCAAATAGTTTAACTTGGAGGAATAAGTATTTCTACATAAAAATAGGAATATTAAATTTGCGCATGCCTTTGTTTTCTAAATTTCTAATTAGGGAGTTATAATGAATTCAACACCATCTTAGGTTCTTGACATATTTAAACCATACTATTGAAAATTGAAAGATATAAGAAACACAACATAGAGTTGTTAAAAGTTAGAAATTACATTTGGTATTAGTCTCTTGCTCAAATTAACGAGACATAAGGAATCCAACTTAAAGTTCTTGAAAATAGAGAGCCTTATCAAAACGTGAAATTGCATCAAAATTATCTTTATCTTTCTATTCATAATTAGGGAGAAAAAAGTGATTCAACTAAAAGGAAAATATAGAAGGCTAAATATTTTATCAAAGCTATTTTTCATTCAAAATACTAAGAGCTAAAAGAAACTCTACCTAGATATTTGACTATTGTTTGATCATTATTCAAATATTATGAAATACAAGGTATACTACAAAATTTGAGAATTGAAAAGATCTTATTATATTAGATCATATACTCAAAACTAGGGAATTATAAGGTAGTTAATCTCAAAGGTTTTGAAAGATAAAATATTCTATCAAAAACTATTCTTAATATTTAATACTAGGGAGCTATAAGGAATTCTACTTCAAAGGTTAAATTAGAAGAAGCATGGATGAAATAGTGAAGAATGCATTTAATGATGAAGAACTATTTCATGAACTAAATTTTTATTCACAAAACTTAATAGATACTTTTGATGGATACAAATATTTGTCTACTAGTTTAAAAGAAATATTTTCTTTGTTTCTCAAGGAAGCAAAAGAAGAAAATTTTATGACATTAATTGGTTATCTTCATGAAGTACTTTTCAAAGCTTGGTGGAACACTCAAAACATAGTTATTCTTACTTTAGAAGAATGCTTGATGATTTATCTATCAGTAATTACTTTTTAATTCCTTTTAAAGAATGAAACAAAATAAATATGAAAATATTAGAAATGAAGTACTGAATCCTGATCAATACTATTATGATGATGTACTAACTCACCATGTTGAAGATATATCACTAGTAAAGGTGTAGGAATGAAGAAAGAAAAGTCATATTGAGGGAGACAAAATGAAGACTAAATCTAAAGAAGATACTCATTTGAATAATCCAAGACAGAAATCAAAGATGTATTATTGCGATAATTTGCTAACACAATGCTCAAAAGGTGAACCATCAATGAAGATACAAAAGCAAAGAAAGAAAAATAAGAATAGAAGAAATCACATCAGAAATATTAAACAAGAATCTGATCAAGTTGAAGAACATATGAAAGATGAAGATCCATATTAAATACTAAAGTCTTCAATAACCAAATAATGTAATACATGGGAGTGTTGGAATATATTACATTATTTGGTACATGCCAATGTACCACCTTAGGTACATCTTTAGATTAGGAGTGTGTCTTATATTAGGGTGTGAGTATTTACTTTATGCAATGTAATAAATGCACAAGTATGTGCAAAGTATTTGATAATGTAAATGTGCATAGTAGTCCATGTGCACATGAGTCCATAGAATAGGAATATGAAGAGTCATAGGAATATGGAAGGCCAAGAGTCACATCCCATTATATATTGGCCTTTGTGTGAGCACTTTGATAGATAATTTTAGAGAGACACATTGTAGAGAAGAAGTAGAGATACAATGTAGAGCATATATGAAATATGAAGAGTTTGAGATCTCCATTATATATTAAAATGCTATTTTCATGAGCTTTCATTAATGGAAGTTTATTGAGTTATTACAAAAATTATTCATGAGTTTTATATGTTTATAATATTGCCATTATCTTATATTTGATATAGCATGCTCATTTTAGACCTTGTGGTCATTTTTCATTAAGTATTTAGTTTCAAAAGCTAACAATAAAGTATGGTTTTACATTTTGATAATATCTCCTATGTTGAAAAGTTTATTTTTTCATTTATCCATCTTGAGACTTTAAGTTGAAATCCTTATATCTCTTATGTTTAAATAAATAACTCAAATATGAAATTTGCAAATTTGCAAATTTTCTAAACCTTTGATGTTGAAAAACTTTTAACTCCCAAATATATAAATTTGTAAAATTTCAAATTTTTTTCAAATATTTTAGTTTTCTTAAAGATATAAGAAAAACAAATATTCTAACTTAAAAATACTCCAAAAACTTGAAAACCTTTTAAATAACCAAATTAAGTAACAAAAGTTGGAATCCTTATCACTCCAAACTCAAAAATAAACAATTTGCTTTTAAACCTTATAAATCCAAATAAAGTCACTTTACTCTGATTTAGAACTTTAATTAAAGATATAAAGCTGTAGTATTCCAACTCACCTTTATTTTCTTCTAAAATCACACTTGGATTTTACCTTTCGCTTGCTAACTACATTACAATTTGACTTTAATAGTTGGTGCTAGGCTAAACCTTAATTTTCATGTGGAGGTTTACATGCAATTACATCATTTCACTGTGTTCTCACTGTTGTAATGTCCTACGTTACACATATTAAATTGATTTTAGATGCTAGATTCTAATGTTTGTCTTTCTGCCTACGCGTCTTGCATTACACCTTCTAGATGGATTTTAGACTTTGAATCTTAAAACTTATATTTTTTCCTTGTATGGATTAAGTGTTACATTACCTCTTCTTGTAATGTGATGGAATCTACCTAGTTCAAGTTATGAGCTTCTTTTGAATATCTCTTTGCTTTTGGATAGCTCCTCTCAGGCTTTGGATAGCTTCTCCTTAGGCTTTGGATAGCTTATTTTTTGGCACAATTTTTTTGAATAGTGTATTTTTGCTACTGAGTAGTTCCTCTACACTATAGAGTAGTTCATCTATTTTGTAAAACATATATCTATTAAGTAGTTCCTTTCTTTGGATACTATTTAGATTCACCTTGGACGATCGAAGCCTATCCTCTATTATGAAGCACCTTTGTTACGTCTACTCACGTCACTTGTTTTGCTCATAGGCTTGGGTGGCTCAATCAAATATTTTTGCTCAAATTATAATGAAGCATTGCTATCTATGTCATTATATAATCTTGAGTAGATATGTTATTGTTATGTTATGAAGCATTGCTATCTATGTCATTTTTCTGCACCTTTCCTTGCCCTAAGGTGGGAAAATTTTTGTCCCATTTTTTGTTCCACTGTTCCACCTGTTTCCTTTGGTGCCTGGGTTATGGGTTATGTTTAGGTTTTTCCCTGGGAATTTTCTTGGGGTTTTTTCTCAGGATGTTTAAGGAATTATTCCTCTCTTTTGTCCCTTTGGGGTCTTCAGTTGTGGTTTATTGGGTCTAAGGATTTCTAGCTTCATAAGCAGTTTTGCACATCATTATTTTGGTTGGGTGGACCATGCGCTTTCTACTGTGACTCTGCTATTTGGGTTTGAAGTGGTGGTTCTTGCAAATTTTTAGCTCCTTTCATGGATTGCAATAGGGCCTCTATTCTTCTTTTTGTTGAATCCTTTCAGGACTTCCTCTTTTGTGTCCCTGAAGTTGTTTGCTGGCGGGTCTAAGGAATTTTGGCTTCACGAGAAGATTTGTATAAAATCCTTTCAGTTTTGAACGTGACTGTGTGCTTTCTACTGTGACTCTGCTCTTTGGGTTCGTGGTGTTGGTTCCTGTAGGCTTTTAGTTCCTTTTATGACTTTGGGGTTGGCCTCTACTTTTCTTACTGTTGAATCCTTGTAGGTTTTCCTTTTCTATGTCCTTGAAGTTGTGGTGTTGAAGGTTGTCTGGGATGCATGGTTGCTTCCTTTCATTTTGGGCTCTATTGTTTGCAGTTGTACTTCCTCGTGACTCCTTTTTGGATTCCTATGGCACTTTCCTACCTTTTCCTTCAGATGGGTTGTTCCACTACTGTTGTTTCCTGCATTGGACTTTTGTGTCTTGAAGACTTCATTTTTTTACTTGAGGACTTCATAGCCTGGGAAGCTCCTATTGTTTCTGATCCACTGATGTACCTTCCTTTAGGTTTTATTCCTTTACATGAGGATTTTGTAGCCTACAATTTTCCTCTTTATGTTGTTTCATTTTTTAGGTTTTCAAGGAGTGGGTTTTCCTGTTTTATTAATATTTCACCATCCCTGTGTGATTCTCGTCCCTATTTTGGTGGGATTCACAATTTTTCTATTCCATTGCTCCACCCATTTGTTTTGGGTGGTTTTTCAGATCCATTCTGGTTTTTCCCTACATGGAAACTAGTTTTTTCTCAGGTCCTGTTTTCCCAAGGGTAGTTTCTGGTTTTTTCGCCCTTGGCAGGATTCAAATTTTAAAATTCTAGCTCTTGTCCTTTCTCGCCTTTGGGATCTTTTAAATGGTCTGTTGGCAGTTTGGACGGTACGCTTTTGTTTCAAATTTGGTTTTCTGGCGGGCTTTCCCTTCCTACCCATTTTTCCTTTGGCACAAAGGAAGACGTCTTCCTCTGGCACAAAGGAAAACATGTTCCTTAATTTATTCCTTTGGGCTATAATTTGTTGTATTCTGATCCTTTGTAATTAGGTTTTGGGATCCTTGACAAAAACCCACATTTAATATAACCTACCAGAAAAAATTATCTACTCTTGAGCTTAGCTTTTAGTTGAATTCTATGTAATGCTAAGCTTTTGAATTATGTGTAGGTTGAATAAAAGGTTGGTTGACCACTTAAAATTTCTCTTAGTGTGGTTGATATCTTGTAATGCTATTAAGATGACCTCTAATGCTATTTGGATGTCCTGTAATACATTATCTTCATGTGTAGACCATATGACTTATCTTTTTATGGCCTTCATTCTATTCGTTGGCCAAATAAATTTTTCTATTTGCTAGTTGAATAGAATTTATTTATTTATGCTGGCAAAATGGATTTCCTTCTATTTGTTGCTTGAATGGAATTTCTATTTATGCTAATATACTTCAGGCCTCTTTCTCTTATCTTGTATTATTTATCATTTTACCTTTATATTAGCCTTTTAGGCTTTTCTCTTCAATATTGACCTCTTGTGGGCTCTACTTATTTATTCTATATTGTAGTATGTGTCTACTCTAAAGAACCTGATTCAAAAAATGATCCACAACCAAGAATAAAATGATATATAGATATATTTAGTCAACTTAGTTCTTCAATGTATCCTAGGAAGATACTTATTTTTTGATCTATGATTTTTTATTATTCTTCAAATATGTCAAGGTCAATTTGACTTGATTCTTCTTCTCTTTCTTAGTTTCTTGCTGCTTCTACTATTCTTGATCTTAGGAAGTTTTGAATGCTTCTCAATCCACTACAACTTTTCTTTTCTACTACTATTATGAAATTTTCAATGTCTTAGGTTGTACCTAAGAACTCAATATGATTCTTCTTCTTACTAGAGAACTCAATATCAATGTCAAGATGACACTATAAATTTATTAATGATCAACTATCTTCAAAGTTTTTTCTATATCAATCTTCAATTTACAAATTTTTAAATTAGTGTTAGAGTGGCTTTATCCATGAATGACCAATTTCCTTCTGGGTTGGTTTATCCTATCAATCAATATCCAACGTTTCTTCTAAGTTGACCCTTATCTTCAATATAGTTGAGTCATATTCTTCACAAGTTTTCCTTCTACCTAGTGGAAATACCTTAGCTTGATCTACTCAATAAGACCTTTAAAATTAGAGTCCAAGTCTTCACTACCTTTAAAGTGGATAGACTCTAAATCAAATTTATCAAAATGGAAAAATTCAATTAATAATGGTAGCTAATAAAATGAAGTCTATCAAACTAGAAAGAGTCTAATGGTAGCTCTAATACTATTGTTGGTTTTTAAGTTGTATTTCCATAAAATATCATAGGTTATTTCACACATGTCCCAATATAAAATAGCCACAATAATAAAGGTCAATATAATAATATGATGAGTAGAATAATATGAGAAAATTAATATGTATATCAAGGCTTATATAATAAAAAAAATAACATTCATTTATATACTGAAATATGAATATAAATAGCCTGAATCATTTATGTAGTATGCAAGAAGAAAAACTTACAATATTAATTTCTCAAAATGTATACAAGCTTTATTCCGCGTCTCCCTATTACAATAGGATATATGAACTGAATTTGATTTGACACTATTTGATTCATTCTATGGAGAATTATCTCCATAATATAGCCATAGTAACATGAATCTTCAAGTACTTGACTATTGCTCTTCATATGCCAAGTCTCATGACTCTTGGTTTATCAACTTACCACATACATACTTGATGAACACTTGACTCTACAATAGTTGCACACATCTACATGACTCTTGTGCATTTCCTGCACATTGACACTTAAATGACACTTGTGCATTTCTTACACATTAACACTTACATAAAAGAAAAAATATAACTCACACTCTAAACTATAGACTCAACTCTAACCTACTATTTACAAATGTACCATGAAGGTACCATAGGGGCACATTAGCACGTACCAAATAATGTAATATTCCTCAATAATAATTAGCGTATACTAGTGATAGAATTGTTAGAAAATGGATCCAAAGATATTCATAGTAAAAATGCCATAGGATCACAATAATTCTCACAATAATGCACACATAAAATACTAAAATATTATTGATAAAAATCTACAATGGCATGCATAAAGTAATGCTAGTTCAATGCTTTGTCCTCAACATATAATTACATGCAACTCTTCACATGCTTGTCTACTGAGCTTCTCTCTTCTCTTATAATAATAAATTCTCTTATAATAACATAACTCTCACATATGATACTCCACACAACTCTTCATCTACTCACATGACACCTAATACTCATAATTCACACTTGCACACTTAACACATCTTCACACTCTACAACATGACACATACCATTAATGTAAATATTAAACTCACACCCTATTCTAAATAAACCACTCCCTAAACTATTACTTCACAAAATAATGTAATATTATCAATGTCCTATGTATTACATTATTTGGTGTGTATAAACATACATACATACATACATACATACATACATACATACATACATACATATATATAGATAGAACTCATCTTAAATTTATATCTAACTTCCAATAAACTACATGATTCCACTCTTCCACAACAAAGCTTCCTATATTTATTAACAAAATATAGCTTCAATTTTAAATATTATTCCATTCAGATAATATCTTCCCTTATCCGCATCACATGGATCACTAAATCTTGTAAGTTGTAGAACTTGATTCAATTTATTAATACTATCACCATATTTTATAAAATTTCTAGTGTTGATCTAAAAATTACCCAATTTGATTAACTAGAGAGACTTCAATACTTCTATGAGCTTGTCCTATAACTTTATTTTGAAATTTCACTCATTAATTGACTTGTGCACGTTATCGTATTCCTTGTGGATTTTTCAAACAACAATAGCATTCATGACTACATAACAAACAAGATTCTAATCCTTAATTATTGCATATGATTGTCAACAAAACAATGTTTAATACACCATAAATATATTTGCAAAACTAATGCAAGATGCAACAAAAAATTGGTGCAAGAGCTAAAGCATCTAATTATAGGTGATATTTTATTTTTTGGTTTATAGAAAAAATATCATCGCATTTCCATACAACTTTCCAATTTGTGGGCTACAGACTAAGAATTGTAGATAGTCAAACCTATACCATACATGGATATGGATGTGTAACACCTAGCAGATCATTTTCAAATATTCTACTACAAAATGTATTGTATATTCCTAAACTGACATTCAATTTCATCTCAATAAGCAAGTTAGTAGAAGATAATTATATAATCAACTTTGGATATATGAATGGAATCAATACATGTCTCATTATGAAACAGGGAGAAATAAAGGCAACAAAATAAATCCATAAAAATACCTATATTCTCGATTCAATGAAAAGTCCATAGAATATTGTGATGTTTCATAATAATTCTAACATATTTCCAAAGGAACAAGTTCAAGAAAATGAAGAACCAGTAAATCAAAAATGCAAGCATAGAAGAATAAAATCAAGAAGATGAGAGGATAAGTACACCATGCAATACTTAGTCATCAGCATTCAGAACCACATGAAGATACTCGCAAAGAGAACAATGAAAGTGGTTGGATAGAAGATAAGAATGATGAGCCTGAATAAGTCAAAGACCATCAACTAGAAGAAGATCCACATTGAAGACTAAAGTCTTCAATATCCAAATAATGTAATACATGGGGGTGTTAGAAATAGGCTATTACATCATTTGGATTATGTAAATGTACCTTTCTTGGTACATACTTAGAACATTAGATTAATTTAGGGGGAAGTTATCTAGTTACTACATACAATGTAATAAATGCACAAGTATCAAAGTGCAAGATGTATATGTGCAAGCTATCCCTTGCACATCTAGGTAGAGTGTTGGCCAAGGAATCTATTTCCTATATAAAGGGCCATAGACATAGATATAGAGAGAAGAGAGTGAACTACATTAGTAGGAAGTAGTATAGACCAAAGTGGCATGATGTAGTAGTGTGATGTATTGTGATGGGGTATAATATGCTCAATGTCCATTTTTGAGTTGTAGCTATATTCATGGAGTGTTCATTTCCTCCACAACTACTTTTGTAAACACCTCCATCATTTCTATTTATAGTATATTTTTAGTCATCTCGCATATTTACTTTATTTCATATTATTTTGCATCTTGTGTTTGCTATCTCTCATTACATGCTGCATCAAAATCTACCAACAATTCCTGAGGATGCATTCCCATTGTTGAACATAGACGCTCTCATATATGCAACTACAGGTCATGAGATGTTATCCCTTATGGATGGTTTTTCAGGCTATAATTATATTTGAGTCAAACCTAAATATTAATATAAGATAATCTTAACCACTCCATGGGGTACATTTTGTTATAAAGTTATGCTATTCAGCCTCAAAAATATTGTTGCCACGTATCAGTGGGCCATGACATATATATTTCATGATTACATGTATAAGATTCTAGAGGATTACATTGATGATTTGCTTTCCAAGTTATTATTTCATGAAGAGCATGCAAAATTTCTGCATAAAGTCTTTGATCACATGATAGAGCATAATGACAGGTTGAATACTAAGAAATATGTTTTCGGTGTCACATTAAGAAAACTATAGGGATTCATAGTCTTGAAATGAGGTATCAAATTTGATCCTACAAAGTTCAAAGCAATTCTATAAATGCTTCCCCTCATAAAAATGAAAGAGATTCATAGTTTACAATGCAAAGTAACATCCATTAAGTGCTTCATAGAATAGTTGTTGGATAAATATGAACCTATGAATCGACTACTACATAAGGGGGTCCCATTCAATTGGGATGAAAAACTCTAAAAGGCCTTTGATGAAATCAAACAATACCTGGTAACACCATTGGTATTAGCTCCACCTTTACCAGGTGTGTCTTTCTTGCTGTACATTTTAGCCATAGAATTTGCTCTAGAAATCATGTTAGCCCAAAAGAACAAAGAAAATAGAGAACATGCTATCTATTACATTAGTTGCACCTTGGTAAGTTACGAGTTGAAGTATGCATACGTTGAAAAGCTCTGCTTAGCAGTGGTGTTTGCCATCAAAAAGTTGCACCACTACATGCTAAGTCATACCATGTATGTCATATTAAAAGAAAATTCTTTGTAGTACATGATGAATCACACATATCATAATACGTGAACTGCAAAGTGGATCATGCTATTGGTGGAATTATATCTTGAATTCATCAATAAAAAATCCATTAAAGGTCAAGTTATAGTTGATCAGCTAGCATAGGCACCTCATCAGGATGACAAACCTCTAGTTATAGAACTATATGATGATGCAGCATTTGCATTATTAGAGTCACCTAAACCTAAAGAACCAGATAATAAAGTAGATATAACTCTGTTCTTTGATGGTTCCAAGTGCGAGAAAGAGGATCATGTAGGTATCATGTTTTTTACATTGTAAGGGGCTCCTATGCCCTTGTATTTTAAACTCGATTTCCCTTGCACCAGTAATAATGCTGAATACGAGGCTCTAATATTAGATCTCCAAAAAACAATCACCATGAAGATTAAAAATATTAATATATTTGGTGACTCCTTTGCTCATTGTAAACCAAGTGAAAGGAATTTATCAATGTAGATGTCTTATATTGAAAGCTTACAAAGAGCTTATGGACACATATCTAGCCCAACTGGATTGGTATGACATCGAGGTAGTCCCTTGTATGTCTAATCACTTTGAAAATACAATGGCATATTTGGGATCCTTAATACCTCAAAATACTTCAATCAATTTTACAAACATCTATGTTAAAACACTCTCGTAATCAATGATGTTGCATGAGGCTCCAAATAACAAGGAATTAGTCCACATGATTCAAATAGAAGAAAATCACGAGTGGTTCTACAAAGCCCAAGACTTTTTGAAATAGGCATCCTAGGGATCCTTGATCTCGTAGGGTCCTTCAAATAATGGCACTACAATTCATCATAAGGTTGTTTTCCAATCTGCATTTGTGCATAATAAATAGTAACAGGAATAAGTTGTTTAATCAGTTGAAGCTCAAGCTTATCAGGATTGGCTCGTCCAATTAAAAGAGTACCTAAAACTTAGAAGTATCCCTCGAGGATTATCATATGCCACAAAATGAGTATTTAAATAGAAATAAACTACGTCTGTCTTGCTAGGAGAAATTCTATATCAACGGAGCTATGATGGACTCTTCCTTCATTGTCTCGAGTCCCAAGAATTTGCTTGGGCAATCTTGCAAACTCATGATGGTACCTACGGTGGCCATTTTAGTAGAATAACTATTGTTACGTGCATCCTTAGAATGGGATATTATTGGCCACGATGAAGAATTATTACTTCTTATATGTTAGGAAATACGTACAGTATCAGCATCATGCTAATCTCTCACACCTACCATATCAGGCCTTGCAACCGATAAAATCACCTTAGACTCTTTCTCAGTGGGGATTTGATCTAATTGGGAAGATATCTCCTCCTTCATTAGGCTATCACAGATTCATTATCATGACTACTGAGTACTTTACCAAATGGTGGAAGCAATCCCTTTAACCACTACAATAGGAGCTCGTATTACGGAGTTCATACTCAATAATATTATGTCATTTTGGAACTCCATCCAAAATAATATCGGATAATGGAACATCATTCAAGAAAAATATGTGTGGGCTTTAACATCCAAATATAACATTCAGCACAAATTTGTAACACCATATTATCTACAAGAAAATGGGCAAGCAAATACCTGTATTAAAACTATAGTTTCCATATTGAATAAAATCATCAAGGATAATCATAAGGATTGACACCTTCAATTACCTCTAGCTTTATGGACTTATCGAACTAGCATTCGAACACCCACTAGGGCAACCTCGTTTTTGCTAGTATATGGCACTAAGGCCATTATGCCCATAGAATTAGAAATTCCATCGTTGTGAGTCTCATTGAAATATTTCATCGATGATGACACTTTGTGACAAGCTCACCTTGATAAATTGACCCTTATTGATGAACAATGAGTGAATGCTCTTGAGCATATTCACGTTTATCAAAATCATATAAAATGATCTTATAATACTAAAGTCCATCAAAGAGACTTTAAGGTTGAGGATCTTGTGTTTAAATAGAACCAACAAAACTCAAACTTGCCACCTCATCTGCGAGATAAATTTACAACCAATTGGTTAGGTCCCTTCGTCATAATAGAGAAGATGGGACCAGGTACTTATCACCTAACTTTGCTAGAAGGTGTTGAAGATACAGAACCTCTTAACATTCTTTATTTATGGGTATTTTATACTTAATTCATAAAACAATCAAAATCACAAAAACAAACAAAAATCATAAAAAATATCAAAACAAATTAGAAAACACAAAAATATTACAAAACATTAAAATACAAAAACATTTGCATTTTGTTATCATGCATTTCATTGTATTCATTCACTAGTTTCATTGCATTAGGTATTTTTATCCATGGCACTTACATTAGGATAGGTTGTGTTTAAATTCTTATGAATGACACCATGTTTGTATGTCAATCATGAATTTACATATCATTATCATTTATACTTTCCTTGTGAGTAACTGTATTTTTCAATACAACTAATGAGTTGTTATAGATAGTATACTAGGGTTTTTTGGTCATTCAGCCATCCCCAATTATTTTTTTATATTTTGCATAAAGCTATCTTGGATTTTCGAATGTAAGGTCTAGTTTTTATAGTACCTTGCATATGTCAAAATCCTAATAAAATTTTACACATTAACAATATGAGTCTGAAAAAGGAAGGATGACACTACAAAGTGGTCGTTGTCACATTAAGCGAAAGGTCGAAAGGTTTTTCTTGCTCATATTATTATGTGCATGGTCTAGAATGTTGAGAATTGATAAAATAACAAGATCCCTAATACCCAAACATTCCATTGCTCTCTCACAAAATGAGAAAATACCCAAAAAAATGCAAAATAAATAGTGATTTTCATAACTAAGCAAATCCCTTACTAAAAAAAAAGAACAAAAATAGTGGTTTTCACCATTAAGCACGAGCAAGTATCCCAAATAATCAAAATAAAATAAGGGGATAATGAGCTTGAATCCCTGGAATCTTCCATATTCAAAAGCCATGGGGTGATCTCCATTACAATAATGGATTGCATGAAACCCACTTGGAAATGGAGTAGCCTTACACATGGTGATATGTTTGTCACATTAGCAACTTTTTGTACAGACCAATGTTAGCTTATGGATGATATAGCTTTTGGGTGGCTTGTATTACCTATTAGTCTAGTATAACTATGTCCAAAATCAATATCATGATGACAATAGGGTGATCCTCATTATAGCAATGGGTTGCATGAAACCCACTTGGTAATGAGGTAGTCTTATGCCTCATCTAATATATTCACTTTACACACACAGGGATAATGAATATCATGGTATTCTTAATAGACTTGTATCTTTCAGGAGTCTTGAATAGTCATTATACAAATTTTGATAAATCAACTAGGGTGTTTGAGTCTCATGAAAAACCTTAAAAACTATCCTCATAGCAACAAATCATCTCATAAAACAATCATAGTTTTCCTTATGAACTTTTGTTTATTAAGGGGTGTTCATAAAATAGGATAGATACCGGATGGATATTAGAAATGATATTTAGATGACCACTAACTATTTTATGCATAAATTTTAGTTTATAGAAGATTATAAGGAAAACCCCTACATATTACATCATTTCATCTCACATTTGCATGGATAAATGTTTAATTCTTATGATAAGGATTCCAATTTTTGTATTCATGATTTTTATATATTATGTGATGTCTACCATTAGTTTTTTAAACACAAATTAGATTCATTTATTATATTTTAAGTTATTAAAGCATACAAGTACATTTGCATTAGATCATACTCATGAAATTAATGAATTACATGCACTTTATATCCGCCTTTTCATATCACAAGAAATTAAATGCATAAACAATAGAATAAATCAAAACATTCATTCAACATTTAACAGTGCATCCATATACACATACATAATAGTATATCTATACATCTGGATCATAGAATCTAATCATACATCAATCATATAACTATTGTGTTAGAATAATATTCCATTACTTGGGATATTTTCCCCATTTCCTACATTAGGTAGTTTTTAGTTACCACATGGTAAAATAAGGTAGTGTATTGCATTACACTACGTGGGGTTATTACATTTACTTTTCTATGTAATTATGTAATTACCATGAGATATTTTCCTCATGGTTAAACTAGGTAAGTACCTAAATATCCTATGTTAGATATTTAGGTTAGTGTTATGGTTAGAACTCTCTACCTAGGTTAGTGGTTAGCATCACGCAACTCCCTCCCTATTCTATTGTTAGAGGGTAGTTAGCGCTATATCCTCAGAACTATTGGTTAGTCTATTATTTAAGCATAGACTAAACCTTAGCAATGGTTAATTAATCTATTGATTATTTTGTGAACTTACCTTCGGACCTACATTGGTATCATTCGCCAAGGAGGAGAATACGAGCTTTCGCTCGTTCCCCATCGACGCGGACTCCCACGGAGCAGCTGAGGTGCTCGACGTAGGGAGTCCCTCATGGAGCAGCCGCGGTGCTCGACGTGGACTCTCCCTCACGGAGCAGCCACAATGCTCCTACTCTGGCCCGCACGGTCGACGTCGACCAGGGCCCGCGTGTTGGCCCGTCGACCTGGCCGACGTAGTCGACGCAGGCCAAGGGTCCACGATCCCCTAGACCGGATGCGATCGACGTCCCGAGGCCATCAATCCTCGGCTCCCGTGCCATCCCAGGGCCCGTAGAGCCACGTAGGCCAAGCAGGCCACGTGGCCCATTCACGGGAGAGCAGCGAGGGCAGGAGCGCCCTCCCCTCCCCATGGACATAGACCCAGACCTCGGGATCTGAGAGGGCAGGTGGCCCTCCAATCCCTGATCGACACGTGGCACTTTTCTGTGCCTAACCTGCACGCACCCCGAGGGACACGTGGACTGGACCCTGGCACGCACCCCGAGGTGCTGACTAGACTAGACCGGGATCGGACACGTGGCGGACAACCACTGGATGACGATCGACGTAGACTGGACCGAGACCGGACACATGGTGGATAGCCACTGGACGATGCACGATGCTGACCGAACATGACTCGACACGTGGCACATCGCCACAGGACCGACCCGGACTGACTGGCCTACCCCTGGCGCCACGTGGCGACGTCCAAAAGGGTAGGCGACTCTGGTCGATTTCCCGAAGGCAATCGACGTACAAGGGGAGGCCTCCGCCTTAAAAACCACTCTGCATCCCACTACGGGATGCATGTGGGATAAAAGTCCAGCGACTTTTAAAAAAAAACTCCCACCGTCCGCAGAGTTTAAGAGGCACATCGTGTGCCTCAGTACCCATCGGGCTCTTTAGCCCGACCGGTTGATCGGGTCGAGCTAAGGCCCTAGGCGGGGAGTCCAGGGTTCGACTCCCGCCGGGTACAGAAGGCAATTTTTTGCCTTCGACGCCAAGGTACATTAATTTTTTTTTTGCATTAACATTAAAGTTTTTTTAGTATTATTTTTTTTAATAATTTAAACTTTAAAAAAATAATGTTTTATTTCATAAATCAATTTCTCTTTAATATTTAAGTTGATTTATTTAAAACATATATATTTTTTAGTTTTTTATTATTCATTAAAATGATTTATTAAACTTTTCTTAAATATTGCAAATTAAAATTAAAGAAATATTTTTTTTTTGCAACTTTGAAATTTAAAGGTGCTAGTATTTTCTCACCAAATGGAGATATGAGACATAGCAAGAGCACATTTTTTGTTGCAAATTAGACAACTCTTCTCAAACCTTGTTAATTTAGCATACAAGAAAGGATCACACTTGATTTTTTTTTGCAAATTAGACAACAAGGTTCCTGAAATTTTTTGTAAGAATCAAAAGTTCAAAGAGTGCATTTGTTTTCTCCAAGGAGATATAATACATAAAATTGCACATCTATTTTTTTTTGCAAAATTGAGAAGACCTTGTAACCTTGGGTCCATAAAAACTAAGTCGTGTGTCGACTAGTTCTGGAAGCCTTTCAAACGCGGGTCGTGTGTCGACTTGTCTTGAAAGGAGTGCTCTAAATTCTACATTTTGTAAACATTAAAGGGGGATAGAATTCAATTTTTTTTTTATTCTATAGTTTGCAAAATTGTAACGAAAAAGGGGGGATCTTTTAGAGTAAGAAAGGTGCATTCTCGATTTTACTCGACACCTTCTCTTAAAAATTGCTTGTACTAGGTGCATTTTCGGTTGCATCCGACACCTAGAGTGATACAAATTTGGGTTGCTCTCATGTTTTGATTATTGCACTAACACCCATGTTTTTTGTGTGCAATTAAAAATTCAAATACAACATTAAAAGAAGCATTTCACAAAACCCAAACTTCACTCAAAAACCATGCTAAACTTTGCATAGGTTAAATCAAGTCATTTTTTTTACTCCCCATCAAAAGGTCAAAAATCCAAATCACCTTGATTCACTCTCTTTGTTTGGCTTAATATCCTCAAATTTTTCATCCTTCTTCAAGGGTGTTAAAGCAGGTGCCATTAAATATCCTAGAGGGCAAAATCAAAAGTTTTAAACAAACCTACCCCTGTTTCATTTGCTCTATTTTGTTTGGCTTAAAAATCCTCCAACTTTTCATCCCTTGGTAAGGGTGTTAAGGCAGGTGCCATTAAATATCTTATAGAGGCAAATTGAAAACAACTTCCATATACTCTTTTGAGGGTATAGTGCAAGATATAACCATCTTAGTCCTATCAAATTTGAAACCTAAACCATGGCCATGATACACAAGTATCTCACTGAGAGCCAACTGCTCAAAGGTTCAAATTATTCAGCTTGGAAGACTAAGATGAAAGCTATCTTAACTGTAGAGGATTTATGGTCAATAGTGGATGGAAGTGTCACTAGACCTCAATCACCTGGAGCAGATCAAAGAGACTTTGATAAAAAGGATAAAAAACTATCCTTAATGATCTTGCTTGCTATTACTGATGATATCCAACCTCATATCAGTGAAGCTACGATTGGTAAGGCAACATGGGATGCCTTAAATACCATCTTTGAGGGAAAGAATCAATCAACGATTCTTAACCTTCAAACACAACTTCATACTCTACATATGAAATCAGGAGAAACAATAGAGCTATTCCTCTGCAGAGTCGCAGAATTGAAAACAAAACTGCAATCCTTAGGAGAGAAAGTGGAAGACCAAGTCTTGAACTCTATCATTTTGAGAGCTCTTCCTGACTCCTACCGAACGTTGATCACTTCACTACAAGTTTTTGGCAGGACAATAACTTTTGTCGAGTTGGTAAACATGCTTCAAACAGAAGAAGCTAATCAACTCCAAAAAGATGAGGCATCCAACAATGCTCTTTTCTCAAAAAGACAAGGTGGTAAGAAAAAGTGGAATCAACAGAAAGGTTCTTCTTCTAATCAAGAAAAGGGTAAAGCCAAAGAGATTCCGAAGAAGAAGCAGTATTGTAAAATCTGTGACAAAGACACTCATCAAACCAAGAGATGTTGGTTTAAGAACAAGCCTCCCAAAGAGAAAGGTCAAAAGACAAACCAAGGCAATGTTGCAAATGAGATGTCTAATACAGATTCTGATTCTGGTTCAGAGAAAGCACACAGAGTGCTAATTGCTAGAACAGTTTTGTAAAGGGAAAACAGATGTGTCCCTTGGGCAAAAGCACCATTTTCTCTCTCTCTTCTTTTAGGCTTCATAAATAGCATAAGTATTTTGTTTGAAGACCTTGCAATAAGGGGTGCTTGTACCTCTTTTAGGCTTCATAAATAGCAAATTCTAGGTGTTTGAAGTACTTGTAACAAGAGGAGCAATTTTTTGTGATGTAAAATTGTCTAGGAGGCAATATTTGTAAGATCCTTCACAACACTCTTGCATTGCACACTTTTTGCAATTGAAGGGGGATATCAATTTCTTTTCTTCACAATTTTTTGTAAAAAGGGAAGATGGCTTATAAGGGTGCATTTTCGGCTTCGACCGACACCTTAGTCACACTTCCTTCAGAAATTACTTACACTATGTTTTGCAACGAGAAGGGGGGAACTTATAAGGGTGCATTTTCGGCAGTGACCGACACCTTAGCTACCTTATCTTTTGCAAATTCATATTGTAAATGAATGAACCTTGTATGAAGTGATCTATTCTACTACATCGAGCGATTGCAGTGGCTGGTTACCCATGCAATTCGGTTGGATGATGTGATTACCATAAGGACATTCGTTGGCATGAAGACAAAGTGAGGAATGACCCACTTTTTGCTTAGGAGCAGCCAGAGCATTGTGACAGAGCAAAGAACCAGTAGATCAACATCTTCTTCATTGTATTGGGGTAGTTATATACTTTACCCAAATATTGTTGTATAGAGGGATATGTATGTATTACCCAAATAATGTAATAAGGGGGGATGTTAGAATAATATTCCATTACTTGGGATATTTTCCCCATTTCCTACATTAGGTAGTTTTTAGTTACCACATGGTAAAATAAGGTAGTGTATTGCATTACACTACGTGGGGTTATTACATTTACTTTTCTATGTAATTATGTAATTACCATGAGATATTTTCCTCATGGTTAAACTAGGTAAGTACCTAAATATCCTATGTTAGATATTTAGGTTAGTGTTATGGTTAGAACTCTCTACCTAGGTTAGTGGTTAGCATCACGCAACTCCCTCCCTATTCTATTGTTAGAGGGTAGTTAGCGCTATATCCTCAGAACTGTTGGTTAGTCTATTATTTAAGCATAGACTAAACCTTAGCAATGGTTAATTAATCTATTGATTATTTTGTGAACTTACCTTCGGACCTACATATTGCATGTCATTAGTACATCGTATATATAGAATAATGTATCAGCATATAAGCATTACATCCATTAATGCATCCATGAACATAAAATCAAAACCATAACACATAATGAGCCATAAAAGGAGATCATATATGTGTGAATAATAAGGTATATTATGATACAAAATTACCCACAACCTATAATTTTGTAGGTCCTCAGACCTTACACTCAAAATTATAAATACAAAATGATACATCAAGCGGGGCTTGCACCCCTATAGTTACCTCCGCCCCTGACCTCATCTATGTAAGGTTACCTAGATCCACTACCTATCAATCTCTCTAATCGAGAAAATTACCTGTGATTAGGCCTCACTGATGACTACGTAGATTCACTCCACCTGCTCCGCTGGGAGACCTCTACTATAGACCTCTTTGGAATACTACCCCCACATAGCCTAACTTGAGTCTCTAGATCAATAATGTAGGTTGCATATGCTCTGCACTAGGTCATAGTATCTTTTATGAGGCTTAGTAGTCTCCTAATATTTGCATTACTACATAATTATGCTAGCCCCTAAGTGGATTGAGTAAAAGGTGCACCCTGAATTGTAGTTGAAACTTCTAGTTGAACCTAAAGAGTATCCTACTCTGTTATCCTAGAATCCCTCTTGACTATCATGGCTATCAATTGAGTCTGGAGAGTTTCCCTCTCCAATGTAATCCTATCAATCACTACGAGCTATAGTCACCTCAACCTTGAGGATAGATCTCTCCTCAGCATACCCCCATAATAGCTACTATCTAGTGCTCAGCTAACTTTGAGCAATAGTGATATTTGTATCCCGCTCTACTAGCTATCCCAATAAAGTATGTAGCTACAGCTATACAGCATATATCTATGCCCATATTTGAGCCACATCATCACTCGAGGAATCCTCCTCACCATCGTCCTTGTCTTGGGGCTCATCTATCTATCTTGTAGCCTGCTCACACTCACCCTCTATCCTATGATGTACTTATCACTCATCATCATATTTACCCTCATTCACTGCCACTACTTCAAGCATACCCATAGAACCACTGTCATACCATAGTTGAGTAACCCACTAGGTGCCATATTCTACATAGGTCCTTAGGTCCTCTAATTCAATCTCTACCACTATAGGATATACCTCCACTGCTAGTCCCTCCATGTGAGGTAACTCAAACAATTTCTTGTTTTTATGATGATGATAGAGGATTGACTTCTCTGGTACATCCTGAGAAATCCCAAACTATCAAGTCCCATGGAAGTACTCTCTCTTAGTCCCATGGCACCCAATGAGCCATCTCCCATACCTCACCATCACCAGGTATCTTGTCACCTCAGTATAGTTAGGGTAATCCAAGTAGAGCCTCTATATCACCTGATCCCACTACAGTCACTCCAAGGACTCAAAATAGTGTACCAATCAGCCTCCATGTGGGTGAATTTATTCAATATCCTAATTCTATGGACATCGAGTTGCATACCTAATATCATCATCTCCTAGATCTGCTCAAGGTACTAGTAATCCGATGGGTCAATCTATGTAAATATGCTCCCAACACTAGATCTACAACAGTAGATTGCACCCCAATCCCGTACACCTCTGATATTGGATCTAATATAGCTCATCATATAGATACACCAATAGTATTATCCACCATGCCATAATCAAAATTTACTACTGGTCGCACTCCAATAGGTCCTGCAACATATCCAAGAGTTTCCAATGGAATCTCGCTCCTGATGAGTCTAGAAATAGTACATTAGAGATAATGTACATGGCCATAGCCTGTTGCCTAGAGAATATGTGTCTCTCATACCACCCACTAATTAGGAACCTATCATGGTCTATATCTACCAGTGTCTCATCTACATTGATACCAAAAATCTACTACAGAATCCTCGACTACTCCTGAATATAGGAAGAAGTGATGGCTAGTCCCTCAATAGGGATCTTATAAATCATATACACATCCTCCAATGTGATAGTCATCTCTCTAATCAGGATATGGAATGTGTTGGTCTTGTTATTCCAACGATAAGCCAAGGTTGTAAGGTAATCCTGATTCAACATCACTGTCAGTAAGCACACTACATGTCTGAGGCCGATTATCCCAAACCATGACCAATCATATTTTTCAAGCTCCCCTCATAAATCTATGAATAGAGTAGGATACCTAGCTCGAGCCATCAAAGTATGATGCCCAACAACACAAAAATCAATAATGCAATAAAAAAATATAAAAATATCATCAAAATTCCAAAAAAAACATTAAAAAAAACCAAAAATATCATCAAAATTCTTAACAAAAAAAATAAAAAAATAAAAAATTTAATCAATTTTTTTTTTTTAAATTTGCTAATTTTGGGAGGCCACTCTAGGTCCCAATGATCGCTAGGCATTGTTTTTGGACCCCACAATGACCACCCCAATGGTCAAATTTTTTATTGTTGGATTTCGAATTTGGCTACCGCACCCCCTGGCGGTCCCCTTCCCACCAAAGGGGAGTCGCTCTTTCCCAGGATGGCCCTGCAGTGGCACCTACGTGGGGTTATTTCCCCTCCTAAAAATGGAAAAAATTAAATACCTACCCTTAATCTACTCTAATCTACATTCCTAAGCTAGGGTGAGGTTCATTACCTACAGTTTAATGAGGTTCCTATATCTCATTATTTAGTGAGGTTTATTTTACTTTGCATAATTTACAAGTGAAGGTTTGAGAGATCTACCTTAGGAGCTCTAGCTCAGGCACTTGTTGAAGCCTCTTCCTGGTCTATCATGGTCCTCTAGTGTAAGTTCAAAAACATTCTATGTTAATATCTCTCTCCTCCATCCACAACTCACTTTTCTCTGATTGCCACCTATCACAATTAATTTAAAAATTGGAAAAATTACTTTGATATTTTCCAAAAATTTGTGACCGCCCTGGGATGGAGCAGTCACATTTCATCATGACCATTGTACCCTAGAATGGCCCTAGAAGTTTTATATCACCATAACTATACCCCAGGGTGGCCCCCAAATGGTAATAAATGCAATACTTTTGTCAGCATCATGAGCTTCATTTTGGACATTTAATCACATATAATGGTCCAATTTCATCAAAAATTATGAAATTAACCAAAAAAATCAAATAAAAAAAATCGCAAATGCTCTTCGTATCTAGTTATTTACCCTATACACTTGGTGGTTGTAGCGATTTTCTATGCATGCAATCCGGTAAGATGAGTAAATTACCATAAGGTCATTTGAACCAAATTATTTATTGACAAATCAAAATATCTTCACTTCAATCCCCAAGAAGGCCATGTGGTCGAACTACTCCACAGAAATTTGGCATACGTGTCATTATTCTATGAAGTTTTATTGAATCACTGAACATAGTGATTCACTATGTGCTCTAACTAAATTTTTATCATATTTATTCCCTAAGAAATCCATGTGGTTGGGCTACTCCATGGGATAGAGATGTACAATTACTAATCATAGTTAAAACCATAGCTGTAACCAAACTTTTCCTTTTACATAGGTTATCATATTGTAACACTTAAATAATTCATCTTAGTCAAGTGACTCATTGCTTTCAACACTTGCCATTTCCTCATCGACTTGTCGCTTGAGAGGGTAGTCATAATAAAAATCAATAATCAAACACTTAATCATGCAAATTGTGTTATCCAAGAATCATTGCTAACATCTATCATAAGCTTCCCTGTTTGCTGGGGCAAAAAACAAAAATGATAACTAAACCTTTGTCATTTTGAACCTATGGTCCTTGTAGCTTGACAACGCTACCAGTATGCCTTTTAGATTCATAAAATTTTTACTCAAATTAAGACTACCAATTTGTTGGAGTTAATTATTCAAATATGTATGCTCTTTCCATGATTGGGATATCTAAATTTGGCCAGATAAATGAACATAAATCAACCTATAATGTGACATTAGGTTGTCTATTTTTGCTAAATGTTGTGTTTTCACACAATACATCTCAAAAAGGGGCATCTATAGACACCTAAAACACATCATGTTGAGGAGGCTACTCATATGGATACCTTTTTAGGCCATATGAATCATCTTGGGTCTTCCTAAGACCTAACAGTGGTTCTAACCACTCTAACAAGGGTAATAAGTCATTTTCAACATGGGTCATTATACCTAGGAATGGCCTCAAGCAATCATTGGACCCTGTGATGACCCCCAAGCTTGGTAGCTCCACCCTGGGATGACCTCACCTGTAACAAATCAGGCTCCCTGAGCCGAACCAAATCTATTATAGAGCAATTGTGCATAGCAATTAATGACAATCAACTTCCATAATTGATGCTTGGGATGCCAATATCCTAACCAAATCTTGATCTTGGATTCCCTTGCAAGCCAAGATACCAATTAGGACATTTATAAAAGGTGTAGAAAAACATACAAAATAGACGAAGAGATCATCAATTAGTCATAACAAAGTGATATCAATTTGTGAAATAGAGAGAAACTTCTCTCATATGCAATGGAGTGCTGCCCAAATCTAGCTATGATGATTGCATGGACATCAATTGATTGTTTGAGAACTTGAAGGTCAAATCCCACCATTATGCATCACAATTCACCATGAATTTGAGTCAATTCTCATGATTCAGTTGTGCTTCGAAGCAAATAATCCTTGAACATCAATTTGAAAGTCAAATCGGATGTCACTCCACATCGAGTACGAAGAATAGGCTCTCTTTTCAATGACTACTTCGCCTCGAAGTGGTTCATAGGCACAACTGCTGGACCCTTTGACGGTTAATAGAGCTAACCGCTATACCCCACGATGGCCTTGTAGAGATGTTTGATTTGATATATTTTCTTAGTTATATTAGCTTTAGCAACTTTCAATTTGGTTTCTAACCCACTTTAGCACATTTTCATTTAGTTTTTTATGCATTTTATTTTCAATGGTTTATCATGAAATGGACCTCATATTGAGAGGTTCTACATTTGCTACTAATTTTTTGTAAGTGCTTTTGTGTGCAGATCTCAGGTTTTCAGAAGAGCTAATCATCATAAAGATCCTCAATATTTACATCTTCAAGCGAAGGTCGTAAAGAAACCCTCCATAATCAGTTTTGGGAGAGCAAATATCCTACGAATTGCACCTTCCCCTTTGGGGTTTCATATTGTAATATTGTATCAATTGGTGAATCCCTAAGAGGGATATTTTGTAACCTTTTGTAAAAGACAATTCCAAATTATTAATGAGAAGGGCACCATATTTTCTCTATCTTTTTGTCATTATGGTTACTTGATTTACATTTTCAATTTGATTTCATATTACATAGTTAGGTGCATGGTTTTTTCTACTCTACACTTATGTCAACGATCTATTTGCCCGTTCCCTAATATGGGAAGATCATGTTCAAAGACAATTTTTCAAATTCCTAAGGCAATATAAAGTCCACCTTAAACCCTCCAAATATTTTGGAGTCACGTCTGGAAAATAACTAGGGTTCATCATTCCTTGTCAAGGAATAGAAGTTTACCCATAAAAAAATTCTACTATTACAAACATGCCTCTACCTAGGACCCTAACAAAAATACGCAGCCTTCAAGGCAATTTGCAAGCTATTAGATCCTTTATCTCTCAAATCACCAATAAATGCTAACATTTTACTAAATTATTAATAAATAATGTCAAATTCAAATGGGACAATGAATGTTAAAAGGCTTTTGATGCCATAAAAATATACATTTTATCTCCTCCAATCGTTCTCCCACCAAACCCCCTAAAATATCTATTGTTGTACATCACTACAACTATGAATAGCTTAGGAGTCATGTTGGCCCAATATGATGACCAATATAAAGAAAGGGCAATCTACTACATTAGCAAAATCCTAGTAATTATACACCTTTTGGAAAAAAAAAATCTAGCAATAGTTTTCACCTAAAAATTGAGTTACTACATGCCCAACAAAAAGACCATTGTGATGACTTGAGTAAATCTAATATATCTTATGTCAAAATCATACGTCTTAGTTCACACTACTAAGTGGATGATGACCCTCAATGACTTTGACCTTGAATTCGTAAACAAAAAATGTATAAATGAACAAGTCATAACAAACCTTTTTAGTAGCAGCACCATTAGGGGCTCATCAACCTATAGAAGTCAAAATTTCAAATGAAACTATTTACAATCCGAATGTCAATTAACGTAACACATGATTCTTTTACTTTGATGGTGTAAGCTATGCCAAGAGCATAGAAGTAGGGGTAATTCTAGTTTCCTCGTAACAAATCATTATCTCATTATCTTTAAACTTTAGTTTTCATGCACAAATAATATTATAGAATATGAAGCCCTAATCCTTGGGTTCCAAGCCACTCAATCTCTAAGAATCACAATTTTATCTATTTTTGGAGACTCTCAACTTGTCATTAATAAGATCAACAAAACTTATCAAACCAAATATGACAAGTTAAAACCCTACAAAGATATTTTCAACCATCTATTGGCCACCTTTGATAAAGTGACCATTATTACCATCCCTAGGTCTAATAATCATCATGTCGATGCAATGGCAGTTGTGAATTTTCTTATTCCCTTAGAATTGGAGGATGAGCAAGCCACTATCATCATCTAATAAATTAGGCAATCAACAACCCTCAAATATAGTCAAACACCTTTAAGAATATTTTCTATAGAATCAACAATCCATATAGATCCTTGGTACTAGGATATTTAAGCTTTTCTTAAGGAGGGTGCATTACCCGATGGTATCGATCGTAATGAATGTAAAAATATTAGGCAACGAGCTTGTCACTTTGTCATCATTGAAAATGTTTTATGAAAGCGATCTTTCAATGATATTCTCCTTCATTGCCTTAATATGTAAGAGGTTAAGCACACAATTCAATAAGTCCATGATAGAATATCGGTCATTTCTACAAAAATGCCATGACTAAAAAGCTTTTTACATTGGGATATTATTGACCTTCTATAGAAAAATACTCTTGTGACTACACCTATAAGTGTGATAAATGTAAGAAACATGATAATCTTGTCTACACCCCATTAAAAGAGCTACATTCCTCACTTCTCCTTGACCCTTTTCTACATAGGATCTAGATATTATAGGAAAAATAAATCCTACCTCCTTTCATGCCACAATTTCATCATCACTATAATTGTTGATTATGAAAACATAGTATTTGGATAATGTTGAAGAATATATTTAATAAAATAAATAAAATAAAATAAAATAAAAAATATTTATGATGAAAAACATATTATAAATAAGTTGCAAGCTTCTCTGAGAGGTCTAAGGCTCAAAACCCACTCAGTATGAGGGGACCAAGTCCCCTCATAAAAACTTGTGTAAACTCATTGAAAAATAAATATATTATAAATAATTTAATTGACCTAATAACAAATATAATATTTTAATATTTTTATCAAAATAATTAAAATAATGCTAATAAAAATGTATATAATTTGGCCTTGTTTATAGTGAAGCGTGAGTTGGAAGTAAGTGCAACAGTGAGTGCGAGCGCATGATCTAGGAGTAAGTGCAGTAGCGAGTGCGAGTATTCGAGTTTGGAGTAAATGTAGCAGCGAGTGCAAGCACACGATCTTGAAGTAAGTGTAGTAGTGAGTGCGAGCATGAGTGTGAGTTGGGACTAAGTGTAGCAACAAGTGCAAGCACAAAAAAGGAGCAAGTGTAGTAGTAAGTGCGAGCACGATTAGGAAGTAAATGCAACAACAAGTTTGAGTAAGTGTAGCCGAAAGTGAGTGCAAGTAAGTGCAACCAAAAGTGAGTGAAAGTGTAAGCTAGGAGTAAGTGCAGTAGTCATGGAAAAAGAGCAAAAGGTTCATCCAAAGTGCATCAATGCTTAAAAACCTTACCATTAATGTGTGGAACATTGTTTCCAAAAAATTGTTTAAGCCAAGGAATATTGGGAAAAATAAGAGACAAGGGCAATTGTGAGCCAAGAGGAAGTGCAAGTTGGAAGTGAGTGCGAGGTAGGAGAGAGTGTGAGGCAGGAGAGAGTGTGAACCAAAAGGGAGTGCAAACTAAGAGGAAGTGCAATCTGGGATTCAATCATGGCTAAAGAGCGGTAAGTTCATCCAGAGTGCATCAATGCTTCAAAACCTTACCACGAATGCATGGAACATTATTTCCAAAAACATCTTGAAGCTAAGGAACGCCAAGAAAAATAAGATACACAAGAAATTATGAGCCAGGAAGGAGTGCAAGACAAGAGCAAGTGTGAGGCAAGAGAGAGTGCAAGCTAGGAGCAAGAGCGAGTGCAAGCAAAGAGGGAGTGTAAACTAAGAGGGAGTGCAAGCCAAGAGCAAGCCCCATTAGCTACTATGGAAGGAAAGTCATTTTCAAAATCTCTAATGGGAAGTCACGATGCCCTATATAGAAATAAAAATGCCCTTGTTGGAAGTATGAAGTCCCAAGCTGGAGATAATAGAAAGAGCAAATACATGGAAAATTCGACCCAGGTAGGAGATGGTACACCAGAAGTAAGTATCAAGGATGAGATGATTGAGCATGATATAATGGTTCTAAAAAGTAGAGGGATAATATGTAAGTTCCATAGACCATGTTTAGGGTTTTTGGAGATTCAAAATTGGATCAAGTGGAAGTGGGGATTGAATTCAAATTATTTTGTGACTTTTCTTCCTAAAAGTTTTTTCCTCATCATATTTTCCAATTCAGAATTTAGGAATAAAATAATGGTTGGTGGTCCATTGTTTATGGGAAGAGATGCACTTTATCTAAGGCCATGGAACAAAATTTTTTCAGTTGAAGCTTCCAGTGTGGGTTAGGATTTTTGGACTTCCATATCAACTTATAAATAAGGATGTTTTTAAAAATATTAGAAATACCCTAGGGGAATTCATCAAGGAAGGACCAACAACTAAGGAGCGAAAGCATGCTATATATACTTGAATATGTGTTGCTATGGATATTTCAAAACATTTGCCACAATTTATTAAGATTAAATCTGAATCAAGAGAATGGGATCAACAAGTATATTATGAAAATATTGCATTTCGTTGCCACAACTATTTTGAGATTGGACACATGGAAAGAGTTTGCAAAGTAAAAACTATGAAGAAAGAGATAAAAAATTCTAGCCATGAGATAAACTTTAAGATGAAGCAAGGAAATAATTCAATAATAGAAGCTAGATCAGATCAAGGATATTCCACTCCAAAAGAAGAGGTAAAGAAATCCTATTGATAATATCAATTGGCAAGTTTAGAAGGATTTAAAGGTGCAAAATAAGATGTGGAGATAAAACCCAAAACAAAGACAACAAAAAAAATCAAGTTTATTCTAGGTAAATCATCTTTATTTTCCTCAAGTAGTATAGAATCCTTTTCAGGTAACTAAAGTGAAAGTGGTGAAGATGTTATTCCTTGCACTTTAAGGTTTCAAGAGCATAATAATATAAAAATGAGGTTGGAGGAAACCCATAACAATTTAGGGTTTTTAGAGCAGAATAAGAAGGTAATTGCTACAGAAGAGCATCCTTGTTCTTTAGGGTCTTTAGGGAATATAAAGAAGAGTGTGTTTTTGAGGTTAATCCTTGCAATTTAGATCCTTCATAACAAGGGAAACCTAAAGATGATAAGTCTTACTATAAGCAGTGTGAAAAGATTGAAGAGGTTGTTGAAGATGAAAGTATTTTTGAGAATGAAAAAAAAAAAGACCCAAGAGGTAAAAACAAAGAGAAAAAGAACCATAAGAGGATATTGATATGGGAAAACAAATGCAAATATCACAAGTGTTAACAAGAAGTGGGACTAAACCCACAAATAAAAAAAAAAATAACAATGAAAATAATTCTTGGAATATTAGGGGAATGAATAAGAACCCTAAAAAAAAGTATTAAGAAATTGTGAGGTTGTTATAAACAAGATATTTTTGGATATGGAAGCTCGGCCCTATTAGTAGTGTTGAATTTCATCTTCACATAATTTAAATTTTTGAAGGCAATTGATATAAAAAAAGTTGATTATGGAAATTTAGGTAGAAGAAGAATATTTTTAATAGAAGAGTAAATGAAAAAATGTCTACGAATAACAAAGTTAGATATGCTTTAATTAACTTGTCAGAAATATAAAAAAAACAAAATGTAATGTTTTGTTTTCATAATAAAAATGGTCCCAATAAAAACTACACATAACTTATTAAAAAAAATTCATATAATTTATTTAAAATTTTAAAAAACATAGGCACATTTTCTTAGAAAACGCATCTCAAATTTTCAACTACTACTCACTAAAATAAAACATCTAATTTTCTGAATTGAAAGTCTTTAGGTATAAAAAAGTTTAAAAAATAAAAAACACTTGAACTTGAATTTAGCATCGTGGAAGATGCAAAAGTTAAATTGCTTGTTATAGCTAGCATCTCCTCCACCCATATCAAAACCATATCTGAGATCCCGCCCACGGTTTTCAAAGACCTCCCATATACCTTTAGACTTTTATAATAACAGAAGTTCTAAACTGAAAAAACAACGGTTTGGTTGGTTGGTCAAACTTTTAGTTTGACCTGTATTTCCCTTACAAATCATATGGTCTCATAATATTAGAGGTGTCACATTGATTATCTATAAAAAAAAATTTAAGTCAAAAAGCAACAATAAAATAAACAATTGTTTTTAAGAAAAAAAATTAACAAAATAAATAATTGTTGAAATGGTTTAAATTAAATGTAACGAGGAACACAATTGAAAGCAAACTTTCTATTTTATTAGATCACTAAAATGAATCCAACAATAGTCCCTTGATTATTTAAATTTAAACTGAACGAATAATCTCGCCTATATCACCATTATTAGACTGTTGAGCTATTGAAAGTCTCATGTGCCCTGTAGTAAAAAATTACCAATACTAATAAACGTTTAGATTTTTCCTGCTTTCCACTCTGAGATCGAAAAGATTGCAGCAAATATCGACAAGAAGCAAGATGGGCACATCAAATAAAATATTCGCTTCAAGCTTGTTAATCCTGGTGAACAAGAAGTAGCCAGTTGTCCTTCCCAGACCAACAGTTAAACTCTGCGTTTTTCAGTAACAAGTTATATATATATATATATATATATATATATATATATATACTCTTCTACTACATGCAGGTCTGAGGAATCTTAGAGATTATTCTGCAGATGTCGATCACGAAGCAAATCTTATTGACAGAGTTCCAAAAAGTTTATTGCAGAATGTTTAGAAGTACAGCGGACATGGATTCCCCGTAACTGCAAGGAAATCCTTCAATATGAGCGATTAGTTTAAATCCACTTGAGCCACTATTTTCATATTTTAGTGATTGATGGGGTTCCGTTCAGGTATATTCAAGTACATATCACCCGTGGATATTCCGTCCCTTCAGTTTCCGTAAACCACAATTCATTCATATGGAATCAAATCTAATAGTTGGTGCAGCTTTTCAGTCTAAACTCTTCAACTATTTCTTTACAAATTTCACGCAAGTTGTTTGTAAATAAAGCCAGAATAAATAGTGTCCTCTTCAATTATTTTCTCCTGACATCTCAAGAAACATCTTCATGATATACAAATGTCACCATCCAAAAGATTATGCCATACAAAGATAAATATAATAATAATGGATGAGATTTTCGGTTGAAGTTCTGGAAGCAGTAGACCTTAAGTTTTGTTGTTATAATATTAAGTTTTATGTTCAGCTGAATGGCTTCTAAAATCATTGCTTCACCAATAATCCTCGCCATTGTTTCGAAGACTTTTTGCGGTTAATATTCCAAGAAAATGAAATTATTTAATAACGTGAATCGATTTTGTTAAAGATATTTTAATAATAAAAATATAACTAAATATAATACAAAGTTGTTTTTTTATAATTCAAACATAAATTTTCACAATACTAATAAGCTGTCCAAACATAGACATGGTACTTTTCAAATTGTATGTATCGTTAAATATATATGTGGATGGGAAAGTTCAACCATTAAAATCTTTGGTGCTTTACGTGCATTTCGATTATTAGTCATATATATTAACACATTTTGATTATGATTGTGTATTTTGTTTTCATAAACATTTCCAGATGATTCAATATCTTAGGAGATAACTTAACCATATAAGCTTTGGTTCTTCTTCGAAAGGTTTAAGGTTCAAACCGTAGTATGGACGAGTAGGAGATAACTTAACCGTATAAGCTTTGGTTCTTCTTCGAAAGGTTTAAGGTTCAAACCGTAGTATGGACGAGTGTGTGAGGGGTGGGTGTTAAATTCTTTATTAATAAGCATAATTCTAATTTACGAAGGATCATAATTAGAAAACCAAAAAAAAAATCATAAACGATTCAATCTCCTTTAATATAAAAATTAATGTTTGAATATTATATTTAAATAAAATTTAATATAAAAGAAGTAATTTATTTTAGTAATATTGATTTATTTATGAAGTCATAAGATGTCCCAAGATGTTGTTTTATCTAAGTAATTTTTTTTTTAGTAATATTGATTTATTTATGAGGTTATAAGATGTACGAAGATGTTGTCTAATATTTAATTTAATATAAATGTAAAGTAATTTTTTTTTAGTAATATTGATTTATTTATGAGGTTATAAGATGTACGAAGATGTTTTATTTAGTATGTGTGGATATATAGGAAAGGTTTCTTTTTCATGAGACAGAAGATGTTTTTGTCTATGAAACCATATGCTATTAGAAGATATTGTTTTATTTAATATATGTTTATTCAACCAAATTTTAAATAAAACATGATACATAATTTTATCCTTTTAAATTTGAACAAAGTCAAACATATTTTAAATTGAGATCAAATTTATGGTTACAAATATACTATAAAGCCACAAAGAATCATTTTTCCCTTATACACAAATTTTCTTTCCTTACACACAAATCTCCCTGTGATGTTATAGTGCATACGATATTCAATATCACCTTTAGTGGTTTCACATAATATTTTTTCCAGTATACTAAAATTGTTAAAGTGGTTAGATAGTCACATTCTTTCAGTTAATCATATGGTTTCTCTTAATATTGTCAAGGAAATTTAGATAATTACATTGGATGATTTTATAATGCTTGATCAATTTGTTTATAAGTATATCTTAATTCAATTTTTATTGAATTTTATATGATTTTATAAATTAATATAGTGCTTGTTGGAAATATTAAGTATATTGAGTTGTCATTGATGTTAAAGGGTTGAAGTCAAAAGGAAGTATGGTATTCAAGATAGAAATATTCCTTTAAGGTTAGACGATTATTCAAGGTAAGGTTTACATATTATAAAGGAAAAGACAAAGGTTTAAGGATGCTTGGACAAAATATTTAAAAAGAAAGGATAAAGGTTCAAAAGGTTTAAGGGTGAAAAGACAAAGGTTTAAGGATGCTTGGACAAAATATTTAAATATATTATAAAGGTTCAAGGCTTGGGACAAAGGATTTAAATAAAGGTTTAAATGGCATGAGGACACAAGTTTATAAAATCCAAGGACGGGACATAAATGTGCAATATTAAATCAAAGGATTTAATTATTACAAGGGCTTAAAAGTTAAAGTTATAATATTTAATTTAAATATTATAACCCAAAGTTTTTGGCGCCAACGTATGGAAGAAATTTGAGTTTATTTTTGAAGCCGACGTGACAATTTCGTAAGCCATTTGGAAGCATATAAATATGGTGATTTATTTACCTTTGAAATTCATGACTAATGACATGCAAATAAAATTGAATACATTGTTTTCTCTATGAATGTGAATGACAAAAATATAAGAGGATAAGACAATGAAAAATGAGGCAGGGACATACAAAGTTTATCTTGTGTGCCTATAAGTTCATTCGTTGGATAATCTAGCTGGCAGTGTGGATCTACGTGGAGGGTTGCTGGGCAGAAGGTCAAGGGGTCGAATCTTGTGGATGTCGATTATGTTTTGCTATGGAGAAGAGAGGAGAACAAAACAAATACTATTGCTTACATTTGACATCTCGTTCATCGAGGTAGCCTAGTCGGTTGTGGGTTGTGCGCAAAGTGCTATTTCGTGATAGGTCATTATGTCGATTCCCATCGTTACTAGTTTTGTGGTTTTTGTGCTGGAAGGTGCATAGAACGTGGTTTAAGTAAATGATGCCCCTCTTTTGGTCTCATCCACCGTGATAGCGCAGCTGGTCAAGGCACTTGAGAGAAATTTTCTTGTTGTAAGGCTACGATTCACAGTAGCGCCAAAGGTACTAAAATTTTGATTAAAATTTTTGGATTAAGGTTGAAGAAAAATAAGGTGTTGGTGTATTGTTTTCAGATTATAATTTTTGAAAGTAAAGGAGAAATAAGGTGTAGTAAAGGTTTTTGTTATTTGTAATTTTTGAATATATATATATATATTTTTGAATTTACATGGTGGAATCCGTAGCCGCCACGAATTCGGGTAGGCTGTCCAGCTTTTATGGCCGCCACAGTATTCTGCGTTGTCCGCCCAGAAGCCACCACATAGATCTTCACGTAGTCCATTCCTATAACCACCATGCAACAATCATTTTAAACCTTTTACGCCATTGAAAGCACCAGGAAAATAATAAGCGTTCAGTTCGGCGAGGCCCAAGATTTGAACCTTGGACCTCCGCCCCCTTATGGGGTTTGGATGAACCAATTGGTCTACACCTCGGACCTAATTTTTGAATATCTTAGAAAGGAGTTTAAGATTATTGTTACTTGTAATTTTGGCATATCATAGAAAGGGAATAAAAAGGGTTTGTGTTATTAATGAAGCTTTATCTTGTGAGAGAAATATAAGGTATTATTTTTTAGCACATTTTGATAAAGGATTTTAATGAGAATATTTTGATATCTAATTAAGAAGAGAAAAAGGGATTTACTAACCAGTTTTTGAAGTGGCACAAGAAAGGGAAATTATTTTTGAGATAGGTTTTGAGGACACATCTTCATCAAAGCAGTTTTAGAGGTATGGTGATTTGATTCCTTTCCAAAGGGTGATGTTTGTTTGAAGAAAATATTTTGATGTCATAGAGTTGGAGATATAAGGATTAAGTTTATGTGCATTGTTGGAAATATATGTGCTAGGGTTTGAGAACAAAGTTGTGCATTATTGTTGAATGAATTTGAAAATATACTAGCAAGGGTTATAGACCAATCTTGTGAAGCAAATCTATGCATTAGTTTTGAGTGATATTGGGAATAAATTTGCAAGGGCTATAGACCAGTTTTGTGAAGCAAGTATGTGCATTGGTTTTGATTAATTTTGAAAGTACATAAGAAGGTCAACTATCAAGTGCTAGACTAGAGTATCCTTTTGAATGCAATGAATGTGAGACATGTGAAAGCGATAAATTTAATGAATGTGAGAAGAACATATTGAGTATTTGTAATGCATATCATTCTCTATATGTTCATGAATAAAAAGAATTATGGGTAGAATATGTCTAAATTACTTTAGTCAAAGAAAGTACTTTTGGGAAAGATATATGCAATTGTTTCTATGCAAGAATTAGGAATGTTTGAGTAGTTTCTATGAGCAGCATTGAGGTATATTTGAGTAGGTTATTGAGGTAAAATTGAGTAGGTTTGTGAGCTGAGTTCTAAGAAGGTTTGAGGTATATTTGAGCAAGATATATGAGTAGGTTTGAGCAGAATTATAGAGCAGATTTGAGCAATTTTTTTTGAGGTAGATTTGAGTAATATTGTGAGCAAATTTAAGAAGAGTTTGTGAGCATATTTGAGCAAGCCTTGTGAGTAGGCTTGGAATAAATTTGAGCAAGACTTATAAGTAGGCTTGGATAAAATTTGAGAAAGCCTTATGAGTAAGCTTGGAGCATATTTAAGCAATCCTTATGAGTAGGCTTAGAGTAGATTAAAGTAGGCTTTGGAGTAGACCAGGGCAAAGAGGATTGGTGTCTCCTATGGATAGAGGTCCATGAACCAGAGCAAAGGGGATTGGTGTCTCCTGTGGATAGAGGTCCATGAAATAAAGAAAAGGGGATTGGTGTCTCTTATGGATAGATGTCCATGAACTTGAGGAAATGGGATTGGTGTTTCCTATGGATATATGTCCAAGAATAAAAATAAAGAGGATTGGTGTCTCCTATGGATAGAGGTCCATGAACTAGATAAAATGGGATTGATGTCTCTTATGGATAGAGGTCCATGAATCAAAGCAAAGGGGATTGACATCTCCTATGGATAGAGGTCCACAAAATCAAAAGCAGAGGGGATTGGTATCTCCTACAGAGTGGTGTCCACAAAACCAGAAGTAAATGGGATTGATGTCTCCTATGGAATGGTGTTCATAAAACTAGAGTAGAGGGGATTGGTGTCTCCTATGGTGTGTGTCCACTAAACCAGAAGCAAAGGGTATTGGTGTCTTCTTTGGAGTGATGTCCACAAAACTAGAGCAAAGGGGTTGGTGTCTCCTATGGAGTGGTGTCCACAAACTTGAGAGGATATTTATGTCTCTTATGGATTAATATCCATGAATATTGTAATAGGGAATTGGTGTCTCCTATGGGTTGGTGCTCATGAAATTTATTGATAATTTTATAAGCAATATTTCTCTATTGACGTAGCTCACATTAGGTGAACCATGTTAAATCCGTGTCTCTTATGTGTGTGATGATCTGTGCATTGTTTCATTATTGTAATTGATAATATTGGATGATATTTATTTGGAAAGAAAAGTAAAAATTTGATCTTATATTGTTTACCTCCCCTCTCGATATAAGCTTGTGTTCTTCAATTGGTATCAAAGCAAGTTCCTTCATGAAAGCCTAACAGCTTGAAGGGAGATATTATAGGAACACTAATGGCTCATAAGATAGGGTTTCATCAAATAAGGCTACATTGTTTGATGGGACTAACTATGCTTTCTAGAGTGGATGAAGACTTATTTTATGGCACATGGATATGATATATGGCAATCCGTTGAAAATGGATTCACACCATCTACAACTCCTCCTAAAGATGCAAGTGGTAAGAAACCATATGAAGATAATGCCAAAACAATGAATGTAATCTTGAGTGGATTATGTGAATTAGATTTTGTGAAAGTCATGCAATATACTTCAGTGAAAGAAATGTGGGATAAGTTATAGAACATATGAAGGAGATGACAAGGTCAAAATGGAAAAACTTCAAACACACAAAAGAAATTTTGAAGAATTGAAAATGAAAGATGATGAATATATTGTTATGTATATACTTCGTGTTGATGAGGTTGTCAACACTATTCATTGACTTGGAAAAAATATTGAGGAATATGTTGAACATATGAACAAGGTTTGTTGTCGTTGATGTCAAGAGTTAGTTTCAATGAGCAGTACAAAAGGAAGGATGTCAAGAGTTAGTTTCAGTAAGCAATGCAAGAGAAATATTGATTCTAGGCCTAAGGGAAATAATATTATAATATCTTCTATTACAAAATTCAAGGTGGTCAGATAAGGTCTAAAGGAGCAATAGGAAGGCCCAAGGAAAATAATATTATAATATTTTACTATAATATTAAAGGTCTAATATTAAGACCTAAAGTTGTAAAATTAATTATAATAATTTCATTATTAATTAATTTTTAACTTAATTTAATTAACCCTAAGGTTAGGGTTATAAAAGCAAAGTTTATTTATTAAATAGAAATCCCCCTCCACCGAAATCCAAAGAGAAATGGCACAATGGTATAAATACCATGTGCATTGGTTGACTTAGAACTTACCTTTGATCGATTCACATTAGAGAGCCTACGATTTTCATGATTTACGTGCAAGAAAAATGATAATTTTTTTGTTTTATTCAGTAGCCATCGGAGGGACAAAATGAGGGAGGCCTAAAGCCTCATAACCAACTGTGTGGTTGGGCTAGTGGTAAGCGACTGTGTGTTGATACGTTGTAAGGTGGGAAGTCTCGAGATCGAATCCCGACGGTAGTTTTTGCGGTGGTTGTTTTCGTTTTGTACGCCCATCATAGAAGACAAAGTGCACAAGGTGCTTTTGCCTTCTAAGGTGAGCACCTAGCTCACATGACAGTTAAGCCATGGTTAGGGCCCTGGTGGCAGCACAAAGGGGGATCGAATCCCATCGAGGGAAAAGAGGTATTTAATTTTTAAATTAAATTTTATCCTAAGGTTTTATTTGGCATGAGGTTTTTGTGTTAGAAGGAAGATATAAGTTTTATGAAAATTAAATTTTATATTGTGATTTTGATTATTAGAATTTGGAAGGAGTAATAAGGTGAATGAAGAAAATTAATTGTTGTTTAATTTTTGCTAATCATTTTTAAGTGTGGAGATTATAAGGTGTAATTGAGATTAAAATTTTTGTATGGTGAAATATTTTGAGGGAATATTTGAATGAAATTTTGAGAAGGTTTTTGCTACCTAACCTTTGAGATTGGCAAAGATGGTAATTGTGATTGAGATAGGTTTTGGGGTCAATTACTCATCAAACAAAATGTATGGGAACATCTTACTTGTGAGTGAAATATTGTTGGATTGGATGTTGTGAATGCTAAGTTGGAGTGAAAAGGATTTTTTGATAAGCATTGTTGGAAATATTGAGTGAGCCTTCATGTGCATGATTAGGGTTTGAGAAATATCATGAGTATCATTGTTATGTGATTTGTTGAAAGCATTGTGAAACACTTGTTTAGGGCTTGTAATCAAGTTGTGTTTCATTTTGTGATTGGTTGAGTGAAGTTGATTGAGCATAGTTGATTGAAAGTGTTGGAGTGATAGTTTAAGTTATGTGAAACAAATTGTTCTTTACTAATTTGAAAAAAAAAATTGAAAGTGATTGAGTGTGAAATATATTGAGTCTCTTACCATTCTCTATATGTTTCTATGGTTAAACAAAATTTTGAGTGAAATTTGTTTGTGAGATTGAAGAGGTTTTCTGTGAGAGATTAAGTTGAGTTTTGTATGCAAGTTTTGCAATTGATTTGAACAAACGTTTGTGAAAGCTTGTGAGCAGATTTGAATTAAGTCCTAGAAGGGACTTAAGGACAAATTTGTGTGAGATTTTTTGGAAGCTTACAAGAAGATTTGAGATAAGTTTTGGTGAAGATTTACTGTGCAAATTTGAGACAGAGATTGAGAAAATTTGTTCTAGACCTATGGTAGTGTGTAGTGCAGATTTGAGATAAATATTGAGCAGATTTGTGCTAGACCAATGGATAGTGTGTAGTGTAGATTTGATATGGATATTGAACAAATTTGTGTAGGATAGAGGACAATATGTAGTATATATCTGAGATAGAGATAGAGCTAAGAGTAAGCTTTGGAGGTGATAGAGTAGAGGACAGTAGTCTCTAGTGGATATAGATCCATTATCCAGAGCAGTGAGGATAGAGATATTTTGAGTGAGGACAAAGGCTTATATGGATAGAGATCCACAAACCAGTGAAGTGGAAGCAATAGTCTTCTAGAGGATCACTATCCAGAGCAGAGGAGAAGGAGTTCTCCTATGGATAGAGTTCCACAAATCATCTTAGGGAATTGGTGTCTCCTATGGATAGGTATCCACAAACTTGATTAGGGTATTGGTTTATCCTTTGGACATAGATCCATAAATATTGTAATTGGGAAGGATTTCCAAAATATTTATTGAGGAAATTTTAGTAAAATATTTTCTCCATGGATGTATCTTACATTCAGTGAACCACGTTAAAACATGTCTCTCATGTGTTTGATGCTTTTTGTAATATTTACTGCTTTAATATTTCTAATGTTATCATATGGGTTGAAAAGAAAAAAAAAATATCTTATAATGTTCACCCCCTCTCAAAATAAGCACATGTTCTTCAATTGGTATCAGAGCGGGTCTCTCTGTGAAAATACTAACATCTTGGAGGTAGATCCATCATAAATACACAACTTTAGAAAGTGAAGAAGAGACAATTTTTGACATAAAAGAGGAATTATTTGCTACTCTTGGGAACCTTGAAAAGGTTAGAAATAAGAACTCAAATTTAAAGGATCAAATTCAAGAAAATGAAGAAGAAAGGATAGAACTTCTACAGAGTCTCACATAACTCAAGATAAAGGTACAAGAGGGAAATAAAATTGAACTGGATATGACAGATCTATTAAGAGCAAGAGAAACAAAATGTGAAATATTGGAAGCATAAATTGTTTATCTAAGGAATGAAGTTGAAAAGACCAAGTTACTAAAAGATATAAAGTTGGGGAAATAGAGAGAGGATTCAAGCCTTCAAGAAGTAGAGACATAAAATAAATATAAGCAAGTGACTCATACTCTGGAAGGAAAAGACATCAGGAAAGAAGAAATCAAAGAAGAACCATGGACAAAAGTTAATCACAAAAAAAGTGTACTCGACCATATTTTCCAAGGCATTTAAAAAGGTTACATACTCTCTTCCATGGCTATTGCTTTTCATGTAAAAAATATGGTCATAGAGCTATACATTGTACTGGTTATGTTAAAAAGGATGTTAATAGAAATTTTAATTCTTTTGCACCTCTTATGAATAGTGATGTCATATGTTATAAGTGCAATAATCTTGGGCACAAGGCTAGATGGTGTAAAGTGGCATTGCCTAAGTCAAGTAAAAAGAATACAACTTAAACAGTTAGGAAAGAGAGAAAATGGTATGAAAATGTTACATAAATATTAGTACAAACAACTCTTCATGTTCAGGATAAGGGAAAATGATGGTATCTTGATAGTGGATGTTCTAGTCACATGATAGGAGATAAAAGTAAATTTCTAGTACTCAAAGAAATTGATGGAGGATCAGTAATATTTGGTGATAATGGATCAACAAAAAATTATGGGAAAGGAACTCTGAGTTTATATAATGGAAAAAAATAAATAGAGAATGTATTGTATGTCAAGGGGTTGAGGCACAATCTACTAAGTGTGAGCCAACTTTGTGATCAAGGGCACATGGTTACTTTTCATCCAAGTAGGTGTGAGATTAGAAAGTCTAAAACTAGAAAAATTATTGCAAATGCAAATAGGACTACAAACAACCTCTATATGTTAAGTGACATTAAGGAGAAAAGTGTTTTCTATCATAAGAAGATGAGAGTTGGTTGTAGCATACAATAATGGGTCATTTAAACTTTGACAACATAGTGAACATAAGAAAAAAACAAGCTATCAAAGATTTAACCAAGCTAAAAAGGCCATAAAACACAATCTGTGCACCTTGTTAGCATGGAAAGCAAACTAGAACAAATTTCAAATCAAAAGGATTTATGTCTTCTGAGCCATTGAAACTAATACATACTAATATATGTGGTCCTACCAGAACACAAAGTATTAAAGGTTAAAGTTACTTCATATTGTTTATATATTATTATTATAGAATGATTTGGGTAGCCTTCCTGAAAGAGAAGTCAGAAGAACTTGATAAATTCAAGGCATTTAAAGAGTTGGTTGAAAATGAAACAGGTAAAAGGATTAAGTGTTTGAGATCAAACAGAGGAGGAGAATTTACCTCAAATAAATTTGTAAGCTATTGTGAACAACATGGGATCAAAATAGAATACTCAGTTGCAATAACTCCTCAACAAAATGGAGTTGTTGAAAGGAAGAATACGACTGTTGAAAATATGGCTAGAGCAATGTTAAATGAATCTAAGATTTCAAATGGTTTTTGGTGAGAGGTAGTTAACATAGCAGTTTATATCATCGATAGATATCAAATAAGAGTAAACCATCACAAGACTCCATATGAGCTTTGGAAGGGAAGACCAGCCACTATGAAATACTTCAAAAATTTTAGAACCAAGTGTTACATAAGACAAGAAGAGAAATACTTGGGCAAGTTTGACCCAAGATGTGATGAGGGTATTTTTCTTGATTATTCCACTAAGAGCAAAGCCTATAGATGCTACAACAAAAGGAAATGTACTTGTTGGTCACAAATCTACCATAGGAAATTATTTTGTATGTCTATGCACGCTAGACCTGGACCAACCTTGAAAGGCCAAAGGAAAGAGATGTCCTCCATGACAATCTCCAAAGAAGGTCGACTCCTATACTAAACTATTGGGGGTTTTTAATATAAGAGTACAAGAAATAAATTAAAATAGTGAGGGTGAAGGAAAGAGATAAAAGTACAGAAAGAAATGCAAGTAGCTGGATATTGCAGTGGGAAGAACAAGCAACACAATAACTAATATATATCTAAACCAGTAGAAAATCATACAGAAGATGTAATAGAAATCGAAACTGCATACACTTTCCTATGTATCCTCTACCAGAATTCCAGACACATTTATCTTCCAATGCTAAAATCTAGATATTAGAATTACAGTAATAAAAAAAATAAATGAAAGTAAAAATACTTGTCAGAGGCAACATAAAAGAAAGTACAGATTCAGAGTCAAAGATCTTCTATATTGATGCAAAATTTTTAGCTACAACATGGTCGTGCTATGTGGTGAAATTCGTATTTATGAGCTATAGAACTATCCTAGGTTACTTTGGAGAATGGTCAAGTGGCTCCCAAAAGTTACACTGACCATCCTCTACAATTGTTACTTCCCATCCTATTACCATAACTAGATACTGGGTCTTTCGGGTGAGAAATACTGCATTTATGTGACACTCAAATTCCTTAGAAAAATACTCAGTCTCGGGATGTGTGCCCCTCAGGAAGAGCACTATTGTTAGACCTACCTTGGGAGAAGCTTCACTAAATTTTTAGCCGAATCACCGCTTCACAATGGGCTTGACCCGAAGTAAATATAGGATGGTGGGCAAAGTATTTAATGGTTCGCTGGAAAAGTGCCTTGAAGATAGCTTCGCAACTCGAACAACCCAAAGTAGCTAGTATGCTTATGAAAGACATGGTTAGTTTCTAGCTATGTCATTTTACTAAAAGAGGGGCCAAAATGCTGATTCGACAAGGAAATTGCCCGAAGCGGCTAACCACCAATGACATGTTATAAAATCTTCTTCACTTTGTACTGGTTGGGCACTTCATAGTGATCCTTCCAAAAGGTGGTAGTTTAGGGGAAGCGTCGACCGAAGTTAACCTCAGGCTTTGAACCATTTCTTCGACCTTCTTGTAGTACTTCGGCCAAACCATGACCCAAGTGGGAGGTTCGTAGAGGAACTAGCCAAAGTGGCTGCTTTGTCGTGTTGAGGCTCGAAGTGGTGCTTGCCCATCAGATGGTTTGTAGAAAAGGTGGGCCGAAGCAACACTTCGGCAAGGATTTTTGCGAAGTGACTTCTGCTGACCTGGGGTATTTTACATTGACTTAAAATGGCAGCTTCGCAACTTTTCCACCCGAAGTGGATGCTTCGGTAGCTTCGCGAGCGAAGTGTCTCCTATGCCTTAGGAATTTTTGGGCCAAAATAGGACTTTTTTGATTTCCTTTTGTGAAGCTACTCCTCTTTTCCTGCCTTCAGTGAAGCTTTATATTATCTTCTATTTTTTGTTGGTGAAGCTCTTTACATACAGGGGGTTCAAAAATGGTAACCAAAATTGTTGTAGTGATACAAAATACAAGAAAAAGAAAGGGAAAAAATTCATGAAAAACAAGAAAATACATTACAAAATCATCTTATATCTCAAAATTTATTACCCCTCCAAGCAATGTGACAAAAATGTCAACATTCCTGGCAGCTCATGGGGTAACAAGCTCTCCTCAGTGCATGGACCCTTAGCCTTGATCCATTAGGCCAAATTTTCCTTCGGTACCATATTTAGTTTGTCCTTCTCCTACCGGTGGTACCTTTGCAGCTTTTGTTGAGCAAGGTGCAACAACAATATTGTCATTGTTGTCAACACGGTCAGATAGATCTGTTGATGCAGTTGACAAGAAGTTCAAAATATTTTTAGATGCAGAAGACAGGAGTTCAAAGGTTACTCAGAGTATGTACAGTGTTTTTCCAAGAAGACCAAAGTGGCCCATATGCAAAAGATCAAAGAAAAAGACAAGAAAAGTGTCGCGATATCGCGACATATACAACAGGCAAGAAAAATTGTCACGATTTCACGACATGTTGGAAGAGAGAGAAAAAGCAAGAAAAATTGTTGTGATTTCGCGACATGTTGGAAGAGAGAGAAAAAGCAAGAAAAACTATCACGATTTCATGACATGTTGGAAGAGAGAGAAAAAGTAAGAAAAACTGTTGCAATTTCGCGACATGTTGGAAGAGAAAAAGAAAAGTGGAAAAACTATCACGGTTTCACGACATGTTGGAAGAGAAAAAGGCAAGTGGAAAAACTGTCACGATTTCATGACATGTTGGAAGAAAAAAAGGCAAGTGGAAAAACTATCACGATTTTGCGACATGTTGGAAGAGAAAAAGGCAAGTGGAAAAACTGTCACGATTTCGTGACATGTTGGAAGATAAAAAGGAAAGTGGAAAAACTGTCATGATTTCGTCACATGTTGGAAGAAAAAGAGAAAGCAGTAAGAAGTGTCATGATTTCATGACAAGTTCTAAGATAGAGAACAAGTAAGAAAAGTGTCACGATTTCACGACATGTCGCATTTTCATGACTAAAACAGGAGAGAGAAAGCAAGTTTGAAAAGTGTCACGATTTCGTGACATGTCACATTTTCATGACAAAAGCAGAAAGCAAGACTTCGAAAGCAAAAGTGTCACGATTTCACGACAAAAGCAAAAAGGTAAAGTATGGAAGCAGAAGTGTCGCGATTTTGTGACAAAAGTAGAGAAGAAGACTTCGACGGCAGAAGTGTCGCAATTTTGCGACAAAAGAAAAGAAGTGAAGTACGAAAGCAGAAGTGTCATGATTTCACGACAAAAGCAGAGAAGAAGACTTTGAAGGCATAAGTGTCATGATTTTGCGACAAAAGTAGAAAGCAAGACTTCAAAAATAGAAGTGTCATGATTTCGTGACATGTCACATTTTCACGACTCAAGAAGGACAAGAAGGCAGAGAAGCAAAAGTGTCGCGATATCGTGACATGTCACATTTTCATGACTCAAGAAGGGCAGGCAAGCAGAATAACAAAAGTGTCACGATATCGCGCAATGTCGCATTTTCACGACAAAAGAATAGAGAAAGTGTACGGAGGCGAAAGTGTCACGATATCGCGACATGTTGTATTTTCATGGGCCAAAGCTAAGAGAAAGAGCAAGGAGAAAAAGTGTCACGATATCGCGACATGTTGTATTTTTGCGGGCCAAAGCTAAGAGAAAGAGCAAGGAGAAAAAGTGTCGCGATATCGCGACATGTTGTATTTTCGGGGCCAAAGCAAGGAGAAAGAGAGAGAAAGTGAAAGTGTCACGATATCGCGACATGCTATATTTTTGTGATTGAGTTGAAGCCGACGAAGACTGATGACAGCTAACTAAAATTAGGGTTCACAGTTGTCATGAAATCCAACTAAGATTAGGGTTTATAGCCGACTAATATTAGGTTTTTTATCACAAGAATTCTATTATAAAAGGAGGGTTGTTTGGATATTTGAATGGGTGTCGAAGTGTGTGAAGTTTGGTCAGAGTGCAAAGAGAGCAGAGTGCACAAAAGGGAGAAGACAATCGTGAAGGTCGACTGTAATGAAGCAGAGTGTGTGAAGTGATTACACAGAGAAAGTAGAGTGCACAGAGAGCGCAAAGGTGAAGAAAGACCAATCAGGATCTTGCAAAAACAAAGGTATATTTTTGTTAATCTTATAGATTCAAAATTGAAGTCCAGGTTGTAGCTTGGCATTAGGGGTTGGTGCTACTTCCAGTAGGTTCTGGTAAATCATGGGTTGGTGCTCCTTTCTATTGGTGCATATAAATAAGGGGTTGGTGCTCCTTCTAGTGGGTGCTAGTAAATTGATTGTAAAGTTGGTGCTTTGCAAAGGCTAGATTTGGATGGTAGTCCAAGCAATCATTTTTGAGGAGTAGCCACATTGGTGAACCTCGTTAAATCTTGTGTTGTGTGATGCTCTTGTGTTATACTTATTGTATCTAGTAATTAGTTTTAATTGCTACTACATTAAGAGCTGTAAATTCAAGTTTAAAGAGCTACACTGATTCACCCCCCTTCTCAGTGTCATTGTAAGACTAACAATTGGTATCAGAGCTAAGTTCCTGTACAAGCCTAATCGGCTAGGGTGATCTTGGAAGTAACACAATGGCAGGTGATGAAGGTTTCTCATCAAACAAAGCACCATTGTTTGACGGATCTAATTACACATTTTGGAGAATCAGGATGCAGCCATATCTCTGTGCTTTGGGATATGACATCTGGGATTTAGTAGTTAGTGGATACACAATACCCATCACTCCTCCAAAAGAGTCTGACGAAAAGAAACTATTTGAAAGTAACTCAAAAGCAAAGAATTCTATCATGTGCGGATTAGTAGACAGTGAACTAGTAAAGATCATGAGCTACAATATGGCAAAAGAGATATGGGACAAACTAAGGAGTATTCATGAAGGAGATGATAATATCAAGGAGGCCAAGTTATAGACACATCGAGCTCAGTTCGAAGCATTGAAAATGAACGACGATGAAACCATTGAGGCATATATGCTGAGAGTTAATAGAATCATTAATGCGATCAGAGGGCTCAATGAGGATATTGGAGACTCTACCATCATGAAAAATGTACTAAGATCTCTTCCTCAAAGGTTTGATTCCAAAGTCTCAGTGATAGAAGCTAAAAATCTAAATTATTTTAGTATAGATGATATGTATGGTTCTTTGACTGCATATGAGATGAGGATAGGAAGATCTAAACCCACAGATAGAGAAGCGGCTTTTAAAGCACATAAAAATAAAAACACAAAACAAGAGTCCGAGGAAGAAGAGACATCATATGAAATGGAAGCAAACTTTGTTAGAAAACTAAAAAATGAAAAATGAAAATACAAAGGGAAGCTACCATTTAAATGTTTCAACTGTGGAGGCGTTGGGCATTTTGCGACTAAATGTCCACTTAAAGAGAAGAACAAAAATGATGAAGGATCGCACCAAGAAAGAAGTGACTGGATGAAGAAAACGAATTTCAGAAAAAGCAACTTCAAGAAGAAAAGTTTCATCTCCAAGAATTTCAGTTCATCAGAAGACAGCTCCGGTGAAGAGTCTAAAGAGGAAAAAGGTGAAGCTCTTTTCATGGCTTTTGAAGAAGTAAAATCAGAAAAAGGAGAAGGAGTGAACTCTGAAGTATGTGGTGAAAACCCTTAAGCTGAAGTAGATCTAGAAGGTGAGTTTATCTCTGCACTTGAAGAGTGGAAGATAGAAAAGAAAAAGAATAAGAAACTTTCAATAAATCTTGAGGATGCAAATGAAATCATAACTAGTTTGAAAGTACAGATAGAAGAATCCAAGAAAATCTTCGAATATATCGAAGTGCAAATAACCATGAAAATAGATTATTACAGCAAGCTAGAAGAAGATATTGTTGGTTTAAGAATGTAGCTAGAAGAGATGAATAAGAAAATTAGTTGTTATCACAAACGTGAAGAAAGTTCTATGAAGCTAGATAAGATCATAAATGACCAAAGGCCTGCAGGCATCAAATTTGGTCTGGGCTTCATCGAAGGATAATCATCAAGTGGATCAAAGGCCAAAAATGTAGAATCCATAAAGAATGAAGATAAGAAATAGGTTGATCAAGGAAAAACATCTCATGCAAAAGAAAGCAATAATGCCAGGCATGAAAGGAGAATTGACAATTATGGATTCACCAATGTCACACATCAAAGAAGAAGAAGACCTATGGGTCCTACGAAAACATGGAAAAGACCATCACCCAGGTTTAATTATCCCTTTTCTGGTTTCTGTTTTAAATGCAATGGCTATGGACATAAAATATCAAATTGCAAATATAATGTAAGACCAAGGAATTTCACTAGTAGAAATGTTTTTTCTCCTCTAATGAATTATACAGTAGAATGTTATAACTGTCATAATTTTGGGCACATTGCAAGAAATTGTAGAAGTACAATTACATCAAATCAGTTTCAAGGAAGAAAATTTCAACCAAGTAGGATGAGACAAAATAGAAAGCTTCCCGAAAAACATGCACAAACTACTGATAAGGGAAAGGCAAAACAAGAGACCAAAACTATCAAAATGGAGTGGAAAGGAAAAGAACGACTTAAGGAAGAAAAGGAATCCTTAATTTTACAAACAAAAGCACAGAATAAATATGTACCATGGATACTTGATAGTGGATGCTCCAGTCATATGACAGGTGACAAACAAAAATTTGAGAAGTTACAGAAATATGAAGGAGGTTCAGTAAAGTTTGGAAATAATGATGGAGCTAAGATAGTTGGCAAAGGTTCAGTTAAAATTAGTGATGAAAAAATTAACTCAGAAGAAGTCTTGTTTGTGGATGGTTTGAAACATAACTTGTTGAGCGTAAGTCAGATTTGTGATAAAAGTCATGAAGTAGTTTTTGTGAAGTCAGAAAAACAAATGTTAGTCTCACAATGACACTAAGAGGGGGGGTGAATTAGTGTGGCTCTTTAAAACTTAAAAACTTCAACTCTTAAAGCCAAAACAATGAAAACTTAAAACCACATAAAGCAAATATAACAAGAGAGCATTCCACAACACATGATGTAACGAGGTTCACCAATTTGGCTACTCCTCAAAAATGATTGCTTGGATTCCCGTCCAAATCCAGCCTTTGCAAAATACCAATTTTACAATCATTTTACCAGCACCTACTAGAAGGAGCACCAACCCCTGATTTATCTGCACCAAAAAAAATGAGCACCAACCCCTGATTTACCAGCACCAACTGGAAGGAGCACCAACCCCTGATTTATCTACACGAATAGAAAGGAGCACCAACCCCTGATTTACCAGCACCAACTAGAAGGAGCACCAACCCTTGATTTATCTACACCAACAGAAAGGAGCACCAACCCATGATTTACCAGCACCAACTGTAAGGAGCACCAACCCTTGATTCCAAGAACCAACTTGGACTTTTTTAAGCTAGAAGATTGACATAAAAATGCCTTCACATTTACAAGACCCTGACTAGTCTATTGTTCACTCCACATCACCCACAAATCACATAACACATACCCTTCTCGATCGCCTGTCACACACCTCTCACTCTCCTCTCACTCTCTTCTCGTGCTCCTCTCGTGCACTTAATAGAATAAATTCCCCCCAACCGAAATTCTCCAAGCAATGCTCCTTTTATAACCATATTGTCTCTTTGTAACTCCAGTTGTAACTCCTTTCATTTCTCATATGCCACTTGTCAATTGTAACGCCATCTATATATAACTCCTTTTGTTTATTTAGAGTAGGCATTTCGTTAAACACGTTACATGCAACGAATTGACACATATACCCCTACCATGACTGTTCATCTTCTCCGTCATGACTGTTCGTATTCTCCTTAGTGACTGTTCATTTTATTTTCTGTGCATGCATGCATTTTCGTTTCTATTTTTATGATTGTTCGTTTTCTCCTTCCATGACTGTTTGTTTTCTCCTTCTTCAACTGTTCATTTTCTCCACTTGGGCATGCATGCGTTTTCTCTGTAACTGCACCTACAACTGACGTACTGACTTCAATTAAATCTTCTTATTTTAGCTACATGGTTTTCTTCTGCAACAGCCCCTGTAACTACCATAGAACTTTAGTTAATTGTCACATATCTTATTTCAGTTGGGTTATCTTCTTAGCTCGTGAAAACATAACATGTCGCGATATCGCGACACTTTCACCTCCTTGCTACTTTACTTGGTTTGAACCCACGAAAAACACATGTCGCAATATCATGACACTTTCGCCTCCTTGCTACTTTACTTGGTTTGAACCCGTGAAAACACAACATGTCGCGATATCACGACACTTTTGCCTCCTTACTCTTCCTCTTTACTTTTGTCATGATATCGCGACACTTCTGCCTTCTTACTTTCTCTCTCCTCCTTTAGTCGTGAAAATGTGACATGTCACGATATCGTGACACTTTCTCTCCTTTGCTCTTTCTCTTGCCTTCGGGTTGCAAAAATATGACATGTCACAATATCGCAACACTTTCTCTCCTTTGCTCTTTCTCTTACCTTCGGGTCATGAAAAATCGTGACACTTTTTCTCTCGGACTCTCTCTCTTGCAATATGTCATGAAATCATGACACTTTTTCTTCCATACAATCTCTCTTGCAATATGTCACAAAATCGCGACACTTTTTCTACTTGCCTTTCTCTCTTCCAACATGTCACGAAATCATGACAGTTTTGCTTGCTTGCGCTTCCTCTCCGAACATGTCGCTAAATCATGACAGTTTTGCTTGCTTGTGCTTTCTCTCCGAACATGTCACAAAATTATGATAGTTTTTCTTGCTTGTGATTTCTCTTCGAACATGTCACAAAATTGTGACAGTTTTGCTTGCTTGCACTCTCTCCGAACATGTCGCAAAATCACGACAGTTTTGCTTGCTTGCGCTTTCTCTTCGAACATGTCACGAAATCGCGACAGTTTTGCTTGCTTGCGCTTTCTCTCCGAACATGTCACGAAATCATGATAGTTTTGCTTGCTTGCGCTTTCTCTCTGAACATGTCATGAAATCACGATAGTTTTTCCTTGTTTTCTCTTTCTTTTCGAACATGTCACAAAATCACGACAGTTTTTGTTTCTTCTCAACATGTCGCGATATCGCGACAATTTTCTTATGATTTTATTTTGATTTTTAGCATATGGGCCACTTTGATATTTTGGAAAATCACTGTACATACTATGAAGAACCTCTTAACTCCTATCCACTGCATCAACCGATCTGTCTTACTGTGTTGAAAACAATGACAATACTGTTGTTGCACCTTGCTCAACAATCTCCCCCTTTGGAATTGTTGGCAACACACGGGCACTGTCTTGTAATTATTCTCCCCCTTTGACAATAATACCAAAGGGCTGCTACAAACTCCCCCTGAGTCCATGCACAACATTCTCAGGCACAAGTTATGACAGTTAGCAAAAATTACAAACATGAGCAAAAAGATAATCAAATATATAAATGCTCCCCTTGAGAATGTGGTCCCGATAGCTAGTCAGTTCTTGGGAAACATGACCACTCCCAATTTATTGTGAAGGTACTCAAAAATTTCTTTGGGCAGTGGTTTTGTGAAGATATCTACTACTTGCTTTGTAGTTGGGACAAAATCCAACTTAACCTCACCGTCCGCAACTCTCTCCTTCAGAAAGTGATATCAAATAGCAATATGTTTTGTGTGAGAATGCATAACCAGATTCTTTGAGATGTTAATGGCATTGGTGTTATCACACTTAACTGAAATTGGCTTACTGAAGTTAATTCCAAGATCTTTCAAGGTTTGTTTCATCCATAAGACCTGCATACAACATTTAGTTGCTACAATATATTCTACCTCTACTATGGATAAGGAGATTGACTCTTGTTTCTTACTGTGCCATGCGACCAACCTGTATCAAAGATAGAATGCACCTCCACTGGTACTCTTTCTGTCATCTACACATCCTACCCAAACTACATCTTTTGGATACCATAACCCATACTCCATAGTAACCTTGTGATATTATAGAAGACTTTGTCTCTCTACTGCACTGACTGGTGGACCTCTCTCCACTTGAAGAATCCTCACTCAAATCTATCTTTAACTGTGTTGGTTGCTATATCTTTCTCCATTGAGACTCTGTCCTCTGTAATTTGTCACCTCCAAAGCTCTGTCAGTAGGCTCACTAAGAACCTACTCAATAGGCTCACACAGAACCTGCTTAACAAGCTCACATAGAACTTATCCAATGCTGAATAATAAGCTCACATAGAACCTGTCCAAATCTACTCCAACAAGCTCACTAAGAACTTGTCCGAAACTACTCTAGTAAGCCCACCAAGAACTTGCCCAAATCTACTCTAGAAATCTATCCCAACACTATCCTCAAATATTTCCCAAAGGCCTTATCAAAGGCTCAATCAATCATGCTCAAGTAGTACTCAAAATGAACTCAACAATGAATGGCAATCTCAAATAAAATCCACTTCATAGAAGCATAAAGAGAATTGTTAGAGACTTAAAATGTTCTAACCTCAATCTCAACTCAACATAGAATGATGGAATAATTTATTTCATAGAACTTTAAAAATCACTTCACACAAAACTTGACTAGGCTCAATAAAATCAACTCAACCAATCATCACAAGGGACAACTTTCTCTCACACAACCCTAGTCCAAGTATGTATCAACCAACTCAAACATTTCCAACAATGCTCAACCACAAATATCACATAACAATGATACTCATGTTCTTTTCTAACTCAAGTTCTTTCACAACCAATGGGCTTCAACCACTATGCTTATAACACAAGGTTTAAACATAACTCTCAATTCAGAAAACCTTGATGCATTCAACCAACCACTTTCGAAAAGGAAACCACAAACAATCATTTTCCCTCCAACGATATTTCAGAAATCAACCACCATAATGTTGTCTTATACCAAACGATGTGTTGTATTTTTGGTTAAGAAACTCACGCCTTCCCACCTAGACGTTGGCAGTAATTTTCATAACGATCATGAAGAGCTTTACCATAGTCCTCCCTTGATATTGTTAGATGAATTGAGATGTACTCACAACATGGATTCTATTTTATCTATAGATTGGGAATGTTACAGGCTTCAAAACCATCACCTGCCAGATTATGCTTCCATGACTCGACGACCTGAGCTACATGTTCTATCTCAGATAATGCCTATCAGCTGTTGCATCAAAAACCTAGCTGTTCACCATGTTGTTATGCTGAAGCACATCAGTTTGACACTATCTGCTATTGTAATCGCCATCACCAGAGAGATTTTACAAAAATAAAAAGACAGCTCTATCAAGCCAATGTCTCATGCTCCTACTTATTACCTCCACAAATATCTACATGAACTAAAATACATTTTGACAACTATATGACAACTCCCCCTGACTACTTGCCTTTCATCCTCAGATAACCAAACAACATAGGAGCATTAAAATAAAACTTTAAGATTGATCCCCCTGAGGATGTGCTACCTGGAGTTGCTTAGTGCAATAGAGGAGTAGTCTCCTTCAGTCCAAGGAGACATGATTTCCTCTCTTATTTCTTTCTCCAAGATTTCTTGAACTTGGGCTTGAGTTTTTCAACTACATCCTTGTTTTGAACCTTTTCGTGAACTTGAACATTTCTCTTGGGTGGTTGTCTCTTGTGCATCCTTGATGGATGATTATTTTTCTTTCTTTGATGCACATGATTTCTTCTATGTTGCATTCTTTGTGTCTGATGAAATCTATTGTCTTGCCTTAGATTAGATACAAAAGTTCTTGGACAAAACCTTGCTATGTGCCCATGACCATTACATTTAAAACATTGCACATGGTGTTCAACCGAAATAATAGATGTATTTCTACCAGCATAACTCTTTGATCTATTATTCAATCCACAATAAATTGCCTTATGACCATAATGGTTGCATCTAAAACAATAGCCATTAAAAGCATTATTATGAATAAAGTGAGAGTGATAGAACCTCTTTTGTTGTGGTTGCTTTGCTATAGATCTCCTTTGAGATTTTCTTCCTTTTAAGGATTCAGCTTCAAGATTTTCTTGCTTTGATCCTTCAGTAGTGGATTTCTTCTTCTCTGTAGGTTTAGAAGATGAAGGTTGTTCAACTTCAAATCCAAGACCAAGATTACACATGGGGCTTCTTTGTTGCCTTATAATTTTATCTAGCAGCTTTGAGCTCTTCTCAAATTTAAGATTTGTATTGGCATCTTCTAGTTGTTTCCTCAATAAATCAATCTCCTCTTCTTGTTTTTAGCAACCAATCTCTTTCTCATTGATCTGTGACTTCAAGGCTTCTTCTATTTTCTTGGCTTTATGAATTTGTAAGAAGAGATCTTCAATATTATCCCCATATTCTTCCAACTTCTTGGACAGTATTTTGTTCCTTTTCCTTTCTACACCCAACTCTTCAAGTGCAGTGATCAAATCACCTTCTAGATCTACTTAAACCTCTAGGTTTTCATCACATTCCTATTTTTCCTCTATTTTTACTTCTTTGAGTGCCATATAAAGAACTTCACATGTTTCCTCTTTAGAATCCTCACTGCAGCTGTCTTCTGATGAACTGACATTCTTGGAGATGAAACTTTTCTTCTTGAAGTTGCCTTTTCTAAAATTTGTTTTGTTCTTCCAGTCACTTATTTCTTGGTGTGATCCTTCATCACTTATGTTCTTCTCATTAAGTGGACATTTAGCTGCAAGATGCCCAACACCTCCACAATTGAAACATTTAAACGATAACTTTCCTTTGTATTTTCCTTTTCCCATTTTTAGTTTTCAAACAAAGTTTGCTTTCGTTTCATCTGATGTCTCTTCTTCCTCGGATTATTATTTTGCTTTTTTATTTTTATGTGCTTTAAAAGCAGCTTCTCTGTCTGTGGGTTTAGTTTTTCCTATTCTCATCTCATATGCAGTCAAAGAACCATGCATCTCATCCATACTGAAATTCTTTAGATCTTTACCTTCTTCTATTGCTAAAACTTTAGAATCAAATCTTTGGGGAAGAGATCTTAGTACCTTTTTCACGACAACATCTTCCATTTCCTCGTTGAGTCCTCTAATCGCATTAATTATTCCATTAACTCTCAGCATGTATACCTCTATGTTCTCATCATCATTCATATTTAATGCTTTGAACTAAGCTCGATGTGTTTGTAACTTGGCCTCCTTGATCTTGTCGTCTCCTTCATGAATGCTCCTTAGTTTTTCCCACATGTCTTTTGCCATTTTACAACTCATAATCTTTATCAATTCGCTGTCCACTAAACCGCACATGGTAGCATTCTTTGCTTTAGAATTATTCTTAAACAGTTTCTTACCAGCAACATCGGTTGGAGGAGTGGTGGGTATTGTGTATCCATTATCTACTGAATCCCAAATGTCGTATCCCAAAGCACAAAGATATGTTTGCATCTTGAGTTTCCAAAATGTGTAATTAGTTTCGTCCAACAATGGTGTTTTGTTTTATGAGAAGCCTTCACCACCTACCATTACGTACTAATCCAAGATCACCCTAGCTGGTTAAGCTTTGTTCAGGGACTTGGCTCTGATACCAATTGTTAGTCTCACAATGACACTGAGATGGGGGGTGAATCAGTGTGCATCTTTAAAACTTAAAAACTTCAACTCTTAAATCCAAAACAATGAAAACTTAAAACCACATAAAGAAAATATAACAAGAGAGCATTCCATAACACATGATGTAATGAGGTTCACCAATTTGGCTACTCCTCAAAAATGACTGCTTGGATTCCCATCCAACTCTAGCCTTTGTAAAATACCAATTTTACAATCAGTTTACCAAGACCTACTGGAAGGAGCATCAACCCTTGATTTATCTACACCAACAAAAAGGAGCACCAACCCCTGATTTACCAGCACCAACTAAAAGGAGCACCAACCCCTGATTTATTTGCACCAATAGAAAGGAGCACCAACCCCTGATTTACCAGCACCAACTAGAAGGAGCACCAACCCCTGATTTATCTGCACCAACAGAAAGGAGCACAAACCCTTGATTTACCAGCACCAACTGGAAGGAGCACCAACCCCTGATTCCAAGCACTAACTTGGACTTTTTGAAGCTAGAAGATTGACATAAAAATGCCTTCACATTTCCAAGACCCTTATTGGTCTATTGCTCACTCCACATCACACACAAATCACATAACACATACCCTTCTTGGTCACCTGTCATGCACCTCTCACTCTCCTCTCACTCTCTTCTCGTGCTCCTCTTGCACACTTCACAGAATAAATTCCCCCCAACCAAAATTCTCCAAGCAACGCTCCTTTTATAACCATATTGTCTCTCTATAACTCCAGTTGTAACTCCTTCTTTCATTTCTCATACGCCACTTGTCAATTGTAACGCCTTCTATATGTAACTCCTTTTGTTTATTTACAGTAGGCATTTCTTTAAACACATTACATGCAACGAATTGACACATATACCCCTACCATGACTGTTCATCTTCTCGGTCATGATTGTTCATATTCTCCTTAGTGACTGTTCATTTTCTTTTCTATGCATGCATGCATTTTTGTTTCTATTTTTATGACTATTCATTTTCTCCTTCCACGACTGTTCATTTTCTCCTTCTTTGACTGTTCATTTTCTCCACTTGGGCATGCATGCATTTTCTCTATAACTGCACCTGCAACTGACGTACTGACTTCAGTTAACTCTTCTTATTTTAGCTGCATGATTTTCTTCTGCAATGACCCCTGTAACTGCCATAGAACTTTAGTTAACTATCACATATCTTATTTCGGCTAGGTTCTCTTCTTAGCTTGCAAAAACATAACATGTCACGATATCGCGACACTTTTGCCTCCTTGCTACTTTACTTGGTTTGAACCCGCAAAAACACAACATGTCGCGATATCGTGACACTTTTGCCTCCTTGCTACTTTACTTGGTTTGAACCCACGAAAACACAACATGTCATGATATCGTGACACTTTCACCTCCTTACTCTTCCTCTTTACTTTTGTCGCGATATCGCGACACTTCTGCCTTCTTACTTTCTCTCTCCTCCTTTAGTCACAAAAATGCGACATGTCGCGATATCACGAAACTTTCTCTCCTTTTCTCTTTCTCTTGCCTTTGGGTCACAAAAATGTGAGATGTCGCGATATCGCGACACTTTCTCTCCTTTGCTCTTTCTCTTGCCTTCGGGTCATGAAAATGCGACATGTCACGATATCGTGACACTTTTTCTCTCGAAATCTCTCTCTTGCAATATGTCGCGAAATCGTGACACTTTTTCTTCCGTACAATCTCTCTTGCAATATGTCACGAAATCGCGACACTTTTTCTACTTGCTTTTCTCTCTTCCAACATGTCGTGAAATTGTGATAGTTTTTCTTGCATGCGCTTTCTCTCGCAACATGTCACAAAATTGTGACAATTTTGCTTGCTTACGCTTTCTCTCCGAACATGTCACAAAATTGTGATAGTTTTGCTTGCTTGCACTTTATCTTCAAAAATATTGTGAAATCATGATAGTTTTTCTTTCTTGCGCTTTCTCTCCGAACATGTCACAAAATCACGACAGTTTTGCTTGCTTGCGCTTTCTCTCCGAACATGTCACAAAATCGTGATAGTTTTGCTTGCTTGCGCTTTCTCTCCAAACATGTCGTGAAATCGTGACAGTTTTGCTTGCTTGCGCTTTCTCTCCGAACATTTCATGAAATTGTGACAATTTTTCTTGCTTGTGCTTTATTTTTGAACATGTCATGAAATTGCGACAATCTTTCTTTCTTCTCAACATGTCGCAATATCGCGACAATTTTCTTCCTTGTGATTTTCTTTTGATTTTTACCATATGGGCCACTTCGATATTTTGGAAAATCACTGTACATACTCTAAAGAACCTCTTAACTCATGTCCACTATATCAACCAATCTGTCTGACTATGTGGACAACAATGACAATACTGTTGTTGCACCTTGCTCAACAACAAACAGTGGAAAATTGATTGCAACTGGATCAAGGACATCTGGTAACCTGTACACGCTCTCAGAGAATTCAAAAGGAGCTTGTTTTATTGGACAGGAAGAAGAAAATTGGTTGTGGCACAAGAGAATCAGGCATATCAGTTTTTATAATCTAGTAAAACTCATCTCAAAAAGGGCAGTGAGATATTCCCACCATCAGTAAACCTGCGAACAACATTTGTGCTTCATGCCAAAAGGGGAAATAAACTAGAGTCACATTCAAAACAAAAGAATACTACACAAGCAAACCTCTGGAACTAATACACACTGATTTATGTGGACCCATGAGAACACAAAGCATAAATGGTGACAAATATTTTATGTTGTGCATTGATGACTATTCTAGAATGACATGGATATTTTTCTTGAAGCATAAATCAAAAGCTTTTGATATGTTCAAGATTTTCAAAAACTAGGTTGAGAATGAAATAGGAAAGAGGATCAAATGTTTAAGATCAGATAGAGGAGGAGAATTCATTTTAGAGGATTTTTCAGAGTATTGTGAAAAATACGGTATTAGGAGATAGTTCTCAGCATCCAAGACACCTCAGCAAAATGGAGTGGTAGAAAGAAAGAACAGGACAATGCAGGAAATTGCATGGACTATGTTGGCTGAAAGCAGAGTAGCAAACAGATTCTGGAAAGTAGTCCATACTGTGATGTATATCCAAAATAGGTACATGCTGAGAACACATGAAAGCAAAACTCCTTATGAACTGTGGTTCGGTAAAAGGGCAACAACAAAATACCTCAAAGTTTTTGGCAGCAAGTGTTATATCAAAAGAACTGAAGATAATCTTGATAAGTTTAAAGACAGAGCAGATGAAGGTATTTTTGTTGGTTATTCATCAAAAAGCAAAGCTTACAAATGCTACAACAAGAGGCTAAAGAAAATTGTGGACAGTGCTGATGTTAAATTTGATGAAGGTAGAGAATGAGTAGTTAGCTATGAAACGAACTACCTAATTTATGAAGAGGTTATTGAAGGAGATGAGGAAAACGAAATGGAAAAGATACAGAAAATTGACTCAGATGACTTAAGTTGTGATTCAGAAGTGGAAGAAAATAAGAAATTCAAAATAGGCAACTGGCAGAAAAATCATCTTAGAGAGCAAATAATTGAAGACCCCAAAGTTGGTGTTCAGAAAAGAAGAAGAGTAGTAATTAACTACTCTCTATTATCCAACATTGAGCCCAAAAATGTTATTGAAGCAAGAAAATATGAAATTTGGATGAAGGCAATAAATGAAGAATTAGATCAGATCGAGAAAAATGAAACTTGGGAGTTAGTACCTAGACCTGCAAATAAAAATATAATCGGGACTAAATGGATTTTTCAAAATAAATTGAATGAAGACGGACAGGTAGTCAGAAATAAATCAAGATTGGTATGTAAGGGTTATGCACAAGTTGAAGGCATTGACTTTGAGGAAACTTTTGCACCAGTAGCTACACTAGAGGCAATTAGAATGTTTCTAGCTTTAGCAGTCTACAAAAATTTTGAAGTTTATCAAATGGATGTGAAATCAGCATTTTTGAATGGGAAACTTGAAGAAGAGGTTTATATTGAGCAACCAGATGGTTTCCAACTTGGTGATGATACAAACTTGGTTTGCAAGTTGAAGAAAGCATTATATGGCTTAAAACAGGCACCCCGAGCATGGTATGCAAGGCTAGACAACTATCTCACTCAAAAAAGGTTTAAGAAAGGAATGGTGGATAGTAATTTGTATGTCAAAACAAAAAATGGGCATCTTATTGTTCTTGTTGTATACATAGATGATATCATATTTGGCAGCAAAAAAGATGAGTCATGCAAAGATTTAGCAAATAAGATGCAGAAAGAATTTGAAATGTCAATGATTGGTGAACTGTCGTATTTCCTCGGGTTGCAAGTTAATCAAAGTAAGAAGGGCATATTTATTTCTCAAGTTAAATATGTAAAAGAGATGTTAAAAAATTTCACAATTGAGGATTGTAATCCAGTTAGCACTCCGATGACAAATCTCCACCTGTTGATCAAACCATGTACAGATCTATGATTGGAAGCTTACTGTACCTGACAGCTACTAGACCAGATATTTTACAGGCAATATGCATGGTAGCACGATTTTAGGCTAATCCCAAGGAGACTCATGTGACAACGATGAAGAGGATTCTTTGGTACCTCAAGGGTACTATGGAGTATGGGTTATGGTATCCAAAAGGTAAAGACTTCACCCTTATTTTGTATTCAGATGCACATTGGGCAGGATGTGTAGATGACAGAAAGAGTACAAGTGGAGGTGCATTCTATCTTGGATACATATTGGTTGCATGGCACAGTAAGAAACAAGAGTCAGTTTCTTTATCGACGGTAGAGGCAGAATATATTACAGCGACAACATGTTGTATGTAGGTATTATGGATGAAACAAACCCTAAAAGATCTTGGTATTAGCTTCAGTGAGCCAATATCAGTTAAGTGTGACAACACCAGTGCCATTAACATCTCCAAGAATCCGGTTATGCATTCACACAAAAAACACATTGCTATCAGATATCACTTTTTGAAGGAGAAATTTGTGAAAGGTGAGGTTAAGTTGGATTTTGTTCCAACTATAGAGCAAGTAGCAGATATCTTCACAAAACCATTGCCCAAGGAAGTTTTTGAGTACCTTCACAATAAATTGGGAGTGGTCACACTTCCCAAGAATTGACTAGCTACAGGGATCACATTCTCAGGGGGAGTGGTCATGATTTTTGCTAAGTGTAATAAATTGTGCCTGAGAATGTTGTGCATGGACTCAGGGGGAGTCTGCAGTAGCCCTTTGGTATTATTGTCAAAGGGGGAGAAGAGTTACAAGAAAGTGCACATGTGTTGCCAACAATTCCAAAGGGGGAGATTGTTGAGCAAGATGCAACAACAGTATTGTCATTATTGTCAATACAGTCAAATAGATCTATTGATGCAGTCGATAGGAAGTTCAAAAGCTTTTCAAATGTAGAAGATAGGAGTTCAAAGGTTACTCAGAGTATGTACAATGTTTTTCCAAGAAGACCAAAGTGGCCCATATGCAAAAGATCAAAGAAAAAGAAAAGTAAGAAAAGTGTCGCGATATCGCGACATATACAGCAGGCAATAAAAACTATCACGATTTCACGACATGTTGGAAGAGAGAGAAAAAGCAAGAAAAACTGTCACGATTTCGCGACATGTTGGAAGAGAGAGAAAAAACAAGAAAAACTGTCATGATTTCGTGACATGTTGGAAGAGAGAGAAAAAACAAGAAAAACTGTCATGATTTCGTGACATGTTGGAAGAGAAAAATCCAAGTGGAAAAACTGTCACGATTTCGTGACATGTTGGAAGATAAAAAGGCAAGTGGAAAAACTGTCATGATTTCATGACATGTTGGAAGAGAAAAAGGCAAGTGGAAAAACTGTCACGATTTCGCAACATGTTGGAAGAGAAAAAGGCAAGTGGAAAAATTGTCACGATTTCGTGACATGTTGGAAGAAAAAGAGAAAGCAGGAAGAAGTGTCATGATTTCGTGACAAGTTCAAAGAAAGAGAACAAGTAAGAAAAGTGTCATGATTTTGTGACATGTCGCATTTTTGTGACTAAAATAGGAGAGAGAAAGCAAGTTTGAAAAGTGTCACGATTTTGCGACATGTCGCATTTTCATGACAAAAGCAGAAAGCAAGACTTCGAAAGCAGAAGTGTCATGATTTCATGACAAAAGTAAAAAGGTAAAGTACGAAAGTAGAAGTGTCACAATTTCACAACAAAAGCAGAGAAGAAGACTTCGAAGGTAGAAGTGTCACGATTTCGCGACAAAAGCAAAGAAGTGAAGTACAAAAGCAGAAGTGTCATGATTTTGTGACAAAAGTAGAGAACAAGACTCTAAAGGCAGAAGTGTCGTGATTTCACGACAAAAGCAGAAAGCAAGACTTCAGAAGCAGAAGTGTCACGATTTCGAGACATGTCACTTTTTTGCGACTCGAGAAGGATAGGAAGGTAGAGAAGCAAAAGTGTCACGATATCGTGACATGTCGCATTTTCGTGACTCAAGTAGGGCAGGCAGGTAAATTAACAAAAGTGTCATGATATCGCGCAATGTCACATTTTCATGACAAAAGAATAGAGAAAGTGTACGGAGGTGAAAGTGTCACGATATTGCGACATGTTGTATTTTTGCGAGCCAAAGCTAAGAGAAAGAGCAAGGAGAAAAAGTGTCACGATATCGTGACATGTTGTATTTTCACGAGCCAAAGCTAAGAGAAAGAGCAAGGAGAAAAAGTTTCATGATATCACGACATGTTGTATTTTCGGGGCCAAAGCAAGGAGAAAGAGAGAGAAAGCGAAAGTGTCACGATATCACAACATGCTATATTTTTGTGGTTGAGTTGAAGCCAATGAAGACCGATGATAGCCGACTAAAATTAGGGTTTACAGTTGTCATGAAAGCCGACTAAGATTAGGGTTTTTATCACAAGAATTCTATTATAAAAGGAGGGTTGTTTGGAGATTTGAATGGGTGTCGAAGTGTGCGAAGTTCGATCGGAGTGCGAAGAGAGCAGAGTGCACAAAAGGGAGAAGACGATCGTGAAGGTCCATCGTAATGAATTAGAGTGTGTAAAGTTATTGCGTAGAGAAAGCAAAGTGCGTAGAGAGTGCAAAGATGAAGAAAGACCAGTCAGGATCTTGCAAAAACAAAGGTATCTTTCTATCAATATTATAGATTCAAAATTGAAGTCTAGGTTGTAGCTTGGCATCAGGGGTTGGTGCTCCTTCCAGTAGGTTTTGGTAAATCAAGGGTTGGTGCTCCTTTCTATTGGTGTAGATAAATAAGGGGTTGGTGCTCCTTCTAGTGGGTGTTGGTAAATTGATTGTAAAGTTGGTGCTTTGTAAAGGCTGGATTTGGATGGTAGTCCAAGCAGTCATTTTTGAGGAGTAGCCACATTGGTGAACCTCATTAAATCTTGTGTTGTGTGATGCTCTTGTGTTATACTTGTTGTATCTAGTAATTAGTTTTAATTGCTACTGTATTAAGAGCTGTAAATTCAAGTTTAAAGAGCTACACTGATTCACCCCCCCCTCTCAGTGTCATTGTAAGACTAACAACTTTCTCCTCTTTGTTTCCTTCTCCTTCTCCATCATCATTGGGAGTCTGTTCTGGTAGCAAGGGTAGACAGTCACAGATGTGCTCCATAATTCAATGGATGTGAGCCTAAGCTCCCTTCTAGAATGGCTCGCGATATTTAAGGGATTTGACCAAAACATGAAACTAGTCAATTTGGCCGATGTCGGCATGCTTGTCTCTTTTACTTAGGTCATTCAGATAGGTTGCGATAACATAGTGAACATAAGAAAAAAACAAGCTATCAAAGATTTAACCAAGCTAAAAAGGCCATAAAACACAATCTGTGCACCTTGTTAGCATGGAAAGCAAACTAGAACAAATTTCAAATCAAAAGGATTTATGTCTTCTGAGCCATTGAAACTAATACATACTAATATATGTGGTCCTACCAGAACATAGAGTATTAAAGGTTAAAGTTACTTCATATTGTTTATATATTATTATTATAGAATGATTTGGGTAGCCTTCCTAAAAGAGAAGTCAGAAGAACTTGATAAATTCAAGGCATTTAAAGAGTTGGTTGAAAATGAAACAAGTAAAAGGATTAAGTGTTTGAGATCAAACAAAGGAGGAGAATTTACCTCAAATAAATTTGTAAACTATTGTGAACAAAATGGGATCAAAATAGAATACTCAGTTGCAATAACTCCTCAACAAAATGGAGTTGTTGAAAGGAAGAATACGACTGTTGAAAATATGGCTAGAGCAATGTTAAATGAATCTAAGCTTTCAAATGGTTTTTTGCGGGAGGTAGTTAACATAGCATTTTATATCATCGATAGATATCAAATAAGAGTAAACCATCACAAGACTCCATATGAGCTTTGGAAGGGAAGACCAGCCACTATGAAATACTTCAAATATTTTAGAAGCAAGTGTTACATAAGACATGAAGAGAAATACTTGGGCAAGTTTGACCCAAGATGTGATGAGGGTATTTTTCTTGATTATTCCACTAAGAGCAAAGCCTATAGATGCTACAACAAAAGGACATGTACTTATTGGTCACAAATCTACCATAGGAAAGTATTTTGTATGTCTATGCACCCTAGACCTGGACCAACCTTGAAAGGCTGGAGGAAAGAGATGTCCTCCGTGACAATCTCCAAAGAAGGTCGACTCCTATACTAAACTATTGGGGGTTTTTAATATAAGAGTACAAGAAATAAATTAAAATAGTGAGGGTGAAGGAAAGAGATAAAAGTACAAAAATAAATGCAAGTAGCTGGATATTGCAGTGGGAAGAACAAGCAACACAATAATTAATATATATCTAAACCAATAGAAAATCATACGGAAGATGTAATAGAAATCGAAACTGCATACACTTTCCTATGTATCCTCTACCAGAATTCCAGACACATTTATCTTCCAATGCTAAAATCTAGATATTAGAATTACAGTAATCAAAAAAATAAATGAAAGTAGAAATATTTGTCAGAGGCAACATAAAAGAAAGTACAGATTCAGAGTCAAAGATCTTCTATATTGATGCAAAATTTTTAGCTATAACAGGGTCACACTATGTGGTGAAATTCACATTTATGAGCTATAGAACTATCCTAGGTTACTCTGGAGAATGGTCAAGTGGCTCCTAAAAGTTACACTGGCCATCCTCTACAATTGTTACTTCCCATCCTATTACCATAACTAGATACTGGGTCTTTCAGGTGAGAAAGACTGCATTTATGTGACACTCAAATGCCTTGGAAAAATACTCGGTCTCGGGATGTGTGCCCCTCAGGAAAAGCACTATTGTTAGACCTACCTTGGGAGAAGTTTCACTAAATTTTTAGTCGAATCACCGCTTCACAATGGGCTTGACCCAAAGTAAATATAGGATGGTGGGCAAAGTATTTAATGGTTCGTTGGAAAAGTGCCTTGAAGATAGCTTCGCAACTCGAACAACCCAAAGTATCTAGTATGCTTATGAAAGACATGGTTAGTTTCTAGCTATGTCACTTTACTAAAAGAGAGGCCAAAATTCTGATTCGGCAAGGAAATTGCCCGAAGTGGCTAACCACCAATGACATGTTATAAAATCTTCTTTTCTTTGTACTGGTTGGGCACTTCATAGTGATCCTTCCAAAAGGTGGTAGTTTAGGGGAAGCGTCGATCGAAGTTAACCTCAAGATTTGAACCATTTATTTGACCTTCTTGTAGTACTTTGGCCAAAATATGACCCAAATGGGAGGTTCATAGAGGAACTAGCCGAAGTGGCTACTTTGTCGTGTTGAGGATCGAAGTGGTGCTTGCCCATCAGATGGTTTGTAGAAAAGGTGGGCCAAAGTAGCACTTCGGCAAGGATTTTTGCAAAGTGACTTCTGCTGACCTGGGGTATTTTACATTGACTTAAAATGACAGCTTCGTAACTTTTCCACCCGAACTGGATGCTTCGGTAGCTTCACGAGCAAAGTGTCTCCTATGCCTTAGGAATTTTTGGTCCAAAATAGGACTTTTCTGATTTCCTTTTGTGAATCTAATCCTCTTTTATTGCCTACAGTGAAGCTTTCTATTATTTTCTATTTTTTTTTGGTGAAGCTCTTTACATATAGGGGCTTCAAAAATGGTAACCAAAATTGTTGTAGTGATACAAAATACAAGAAAAAGAAAGGGAAAAAATTCATGAAAAATAAGAAAATACTTTACAAAATCATCTTATATCTCAAAATTTACTACCCCTCCAAGCAATGTGACAAAAATATCAACATTCCTAGTGGCTCATGGGGTAACAAGCTCGCCTCAGTGCATGGACCCTTAGCCTTGATCCATTAGGCCAGAGTTTCCTCCGGTACCATCTTTAGTTTGTCCTTCTCCTGTCGAGGGTACCTTTGCATCTTTTGTTGAGCAAGGTGCAGCAACAGTATTGTCATTGTTGTCAACATAGTCAGATAGAAATGTTGATGCAGTTGATAGGAAGTTCAAAATCTTTTCAGATGCAGAAGATAGGAATTCAAAGGTTACTCAGAGTATGTACAGTGTTTTTCCAAGAACACCAAAGTGGCCCATATGCAAAAGATCAAAGAAAAAGACAAGTAAGAAAAGTGTCACGATATCGTGACATATACAGCAGGCAAGAAAAACTGTCATGATTTCGCGACATGTTGGAAGAGAGAGAAAAAGTAGGAAAAACTGTCATGATTTCGCGACATGTTGGAAGAGAGAGAAAAAGCGAGAAAAACTGTCGCGATTTCGCGACATGTTGGAAGAGAGAAAAAACAAGAAAAACTATCACAATTTCATGACATGTTGGAAGAGAGAGAAAAAGTAAGAAAAACTATCGCAATTTCGTGACATGTTGGAAGATAAAAAGGCAAGTGGAAAAACTGACACGATTTCATGACATGTTGGAAGAGAAAAAGGCAAGTGGAAAAACTGTCATGATTTCGCGACATGTTGGAAGATAAAAAGGCAAGTGGAAAAACTATCGCAATTTCACGACATGTTGGAAGAGAAAAAGGCAAGTGGAAAAACTATCGTGATTTCGTGACATGTTGGAAGAGAAAAAGGCAAGTGGAAAAACTGTCGCGATTTCGTGACATGTTGGAAGAAAAAGAGAAAGCAGGAAGAAGTGTCGCGATTTCGCGACAAGTTCGAAGAAAGAGAACAAGTAAGAAAAGTGTCGCAATTTCGCGACATGTCGCATTTTCAAGACTAAAATAGGAGAGAGAAAGCAAGTTTGGAAAGTGTCACGATTTTGCGACATGTCGCATTTTCATGACAAAAGCAGAAAGCAAGACTTCGAAAGCAAAAGTGTCATGATTTCGCGACAAAAGAAAAAAGGTAAAGTACGAAAGTAGAAGTGTCACGATTTCACAACAAAAGTAGAGAAGAAGACTTCAAAGGCAGAAGTGTCACGATTTCGTGACAAAAGCAAAGAAGTGAAGTACGGAAGCAGAAGTGTCACGATTTTGTGACAAAAGCAGAGAAGAAGACTCTGAAGGCAGAAGTGTCATGATTTCACGACAAAAGCAGAAAGCAAGACTTCGAAAGCAGAAGTGTCATGATTTCGCGACATGTTGCATTTTTGTGACTCAAGAAGGACAAGAAGGCAGAGAAGCAAAAGTGTCGTGATATCACGACATGTCGCGATATCGCGACATGTCGTATTTTCATGACTCAAGAAGGGCAGGCAGGCAAAATAACAAAAGTGTCATGATATCGTGCAATGTCGCATTTTTGTGACAAAAGAATAGAGAAAGTGTACGGAGGCAAAAGTGTCACGATATCGCGACATGTTGTATTTTTGCGGGCCAAAGCTAAGAGAAAGAGAAAGGAGAAAAAGTGTCACGATATCGTGACATGTTGTATTTTCACGGACCAAATCTAAGAGAAATAGAAAGGAGAAAAAGTGTCGTGATATCGCGACATGTTGTATTTCGAGGCCAAAGCAAGGAGAAAGAGAGAGAAAGATAAAGTGTCATGATATCACAACATGCTGTATTTTTGCGGTTGAGTTGAAGCCGACGAAGACCGATGACAGTCGACTAAAATTAGGGTTCATAGTTGTCATGAAAGCCAACTAAGATTAGGGTATTTATCATAAGAATTTTTTTATAAAAGGAGGGTTGTTTGGAGATTTGAATGGGTTTCGAAGTGTGCAAAGTTCGATTGAAGTGCAAAGAGAGCATAGTGCACAAAAGGGAGAAGACGATCGTGAAGGTCGACCGTAACGAAGCAGAGTGTGCAAAGTGATTGTGTAGAGAAAGCAAAGTGTGCAGAGAGTGTAAAGGTGAAGAAAGACCAGTCAGGATCTTGCAAAAACAAAGGTATCTTTCTGTTAATCTTATAGATTCAAAATTGAAGTCCAGGTTGTAGCTTGGCATCAGGGGTTGGTGTTCCTTCCAATAGGTTCTGGTAAATCAGGGGTTGGTGCTCCTTTCTGTTGGTGTAGATAAATAAGGGGTTGGTGCTCCTTCCAGTGGGTGCTGGTAAATTGATTGTAAAGTTGGTGCTTTATAAAGGTTGGATTTGGATGGTAGTCCAAGCAGTCATTTTTGAGGAGTAGCCACATTGGTGAACCTCGTTAAATCTTGTGTTGTGTGATGCTCTTGTGTTATACTTGTTGTATCTAGTAATTAGTTTTAATTGCTACTGTATTAAGAGCTGTAAATTCAATTTTAAAGAGCTACACTGATTCACCCCCCCTCTTAGTGTCATTGTAAGACTAACAACTTTCTCCTCTTTGTTTCCTTCTCCTCCATCATCATTGGGAGTTTGTTCTTATTCTGGTAGCAAGGGTAGATGGTCACAGATGTGCTCCATAATTCAATGGATGTGAGCCTAAGCTCCCTTCTAGAATGGCTCACAATATTTAAGGGATTTGACCAAAACATGAAACTGGTCAATTTGGCCGATGTCGGCGTGCTTGTCTCTTTTACTTAGGTCATTCAGACAGGTTGCGATATAGTAGTATCTTAAGATAAAATACATGACCTACTTTTTCATTATGGGATCTACCCAATTATCAATATTAGGTGAATCGATTTCAAAGTAAAGCCACACAGGCTTAAGCTCTTCCTTGGATAAAAGGTTCCCATCATCGTCATTGAAACTCAGGAAAACCAAATGCGAAATATCTTGGAAATATACCAATGAAGTGCGATGCTCCTCCTCGAATATGTCCATCAGTAATTTAGCCTTTGAGGCTTTCCTCAACTTTGAGAAGAAGGCATTGACTGTGAACTGTACAGTGGACTAGTCTCTAGCTATTCGAGTCATGGTGGGTACCTTCAAATATTGATACTTCATGCTCTGTACCTCAAAGGGCAAACTTAGCACTGAATTTCCTGCATCACTTTATCAACAATCGGTCCATTCTGTGAAGCTGCGCTTTGGGCTTCAATGATATAAGACAAAATTGACAAGGCAATGGAGGCCCGAGATCTAAAGTTTTTTGACGAATGCGTGTGGATACTTTTAATTCTTTTCCTATAAAACAACTCCATGTTCTCCTTTTCATACAACTACTATTGCATCTCCATGATTTGGACCTCAAACTTCTTAGCCCTCTCTTCTGCCTTGGATTTTGTATTATCACGGCCTCCTACAGCATCCTGTAACTGAGCCACTTGTTTTTTAGGGTAGTTACCTCTTGCTTCATTTGTTCACATTATTTTTGAGCATCCTCCAGCTGGGCACGGGTTCTCATGAGCTCTTCTTCCAGTTGCATGTTTACATTCTCTACCTCATATCAACGCTTATTCGTTATTTTAACATAAATGCGAACTAAGTCAATTTGCACATGCATAGATTCAGATTCATTGTCAACGTCCAAATGCTCTAGGTCCTTAATCATTTCCTCATATGTGTAGTCTGAAGGTGTCATTTCATCAATGGGCTTCTGGACTTTGGGCACCTTCTTAACTTTGTGTAGTTTTCCATTCTTGATGTTAAAGACAATGCACTTCTCCACTTTTGCCAAAGACCGCCCTCTTTTCTTCCTGGTATATTTAAGCAACTTATTTGTGTTTTTTTGGGCCTGGAGAAATCTCTTCGCTAGAAGGAACTCTTAAATAAAATCCAATTCATTATTAAATGATGTTGTATTACTAGCCATGGAAGTGAAAAAATATAATTACTATTGTGAGGACGCTTCACCTGGTCGGTTGGCAATGGGCGTGGTAGTGGATCCAATGGGTGAATAAATAGGTTGTATTACTGTGATGGGGTTGTTGGGGTTCAGGAGTGAAGTGTCACCCCTAGGTTGTTTGGATGGTGTGGGGTTGGTGTGGGCGAGTGGTGGCTCACTAGTGGTGCCCTGACCGAGCAACTCATACGATGTAGAAATATTTGGTAAACTAGCAGAAGCGCCAGATATGGTTTGTTCAAATGAGGTGGTGGTAGCAGAAGAGATTATATTGACTAGTGATTGTACAACATTAGTGGAAATGGTAGTTCAAGGAGGATTGTTTAGAGATACATAAGACTCTAGAGGTCTTTCGACTAGGGCAACCATAGATGCAACTTGGGATACAAGAGAAGGGGAAAGGGAGTGCGTACCTACGTGCTCTATCGAGAGAGCAGTGGTGATGAAATCCTACGTGTTGGGCTCACGTCCGCTCTCCTCCTCTACCTCTTCAACATTCTTTGCCTCCTTCTCTCCTACATCCTCTTCTTCTTGGAGGTGTTCCTCCACATCAACAACATCAATATCAATAATTTCTTTTTCTCCTTGCGATGGAGGTTCAGGTGTCACTTCTCCAACATTCATCTCAACTAGGCTCTCCAAAATTGGTTCGCTAGTAGAGCCAGAGGGTTTTATGTGAGGCCACTTCGGATGCGGAGGGGGCATTTGAGCGTCATTGGCCTTTTTCCTCTTTTTCTTCTTCTCCTTTAGCTGTTGTGTATCCTTCTCAGCAGCTTGGCTGGAACCCTCTGTAGATTCGCCCTACTGCACCTATGTTTGTTCTTCTTCCTCCTCTTGTTCAAGTACTTCCTCAATTTTTTTGGGGCTTTCACTTGATCTAGGGTGGCTCAAGGGCACAAAGTCCATGAAGGATATAGGCTTCTAGGATTCCACATTGGTATAATACAGTATGCTAAAATATCTATCTATCTAGATAAAAAAGCTTGATTTTTACTTCCTATGATGGACTCTCATTATCCACCATTCTCTTATCTTATCCTCACCGCACACTTTTAGTTCATATTTAATTTTCCTCTAAAATGTAGAATCTAGATCCAAGAATGGGTGCCTATCAAGGACATATTCAGCTTCAATAGGGTAAAAATTATGCCATGGAGGCAAAGTTTGCATGCGCTCTACATGCCATTCTAGGTCCCTTCCATTCAAGTTATTATGCTGCTCGACAATATCTGGATGGGGACAATTATGGAAATTCTTGAATCTAAGTAAATCCCTCATTATGCCCAGAGGGTCATAAAACCAACGTTGGGGGATCTCTAGCAGGCCGAAGCCGACGAGCTTCACCTCAAGGTGGGCATGTTGTTTTGTAGCGAAGACCTCAATGACCCCCATATTAAAGGGGAAGTCGTAGGTAGGGCCCCATTTTTGGCCATGGCCATAAATTGCATTTGTGAAGTCACTCTGGCGAGCGAATTCCAATGAGAACTGGTATTCTGAAGTGTAAAAGGGCAGAAGAAAGGGGTTTCCTATAAACCCAAAGATACGCACCACGAGGCCCTACGTCAATTGGAAGACGTCACCCAACCTCTTGTGGATGACTCGATCTCTGAGCATCGTAGGGACCCAAGGGCAAGAGCCATTTATCAGCTACAAAGCGCGTCCCAAAAACTATTGATTAAAAATATAATAGGACTCCATCTTCATCAGAAGAGAAGTCCACTGGTAGACTGGCAAGGGGGCCCCATCTTTGTCAACAATGTTGACAGCAATGTGTGGGAAGTGACTCTGAGTGTAATAAAAGAAAATCCAAATCAGAAAATAACATGGCCTAAAATATTGGTTCGGCCTCGAATTCTTCAAGTTAGTCAGTCGAGTGTGTAGGGTTCGGGCCACCCATTCTGCCCAGTCAAAAAATACTGGATTAACATTTGGTCTTGATAGGTTAGGGGCATAGAACTCTCCATGAGAGATGCACTCCGTGAGGGTCACCTTCCAGGGATACACAACCGCATCTAAAGATAGGCCCACCACCCATGCAAGAATAGAAAAAATATCTGGGTACTTGAAATCACTAAGGGGCAAGGGCATCTTCGACAACTTGCCAGAAGGGAGCCCTGCATTCAACTGTTCCCCTAGGAATTTTATGATATTTGGGGAGGGGTTAAACCTGTTCATCTGTTCACTCATATTAACATTTCGGACTATATACCCCTTAGGCGGCTCTTGGCGAGGGGTGAATGCTTCCAGTATGTCTTATTTGTAGATTGAAAATAAATTATTTCTTGTGGCATCCCGGACCTGCCTAGTCAGAGGTTGGTAACTTTGAGCGATGGCGTAGACCAACTTAGGATAATGGTGCATCGGAGGACACATGTACCAGTATAGGTGTGAATAATAGATGACAACCCTTTTGTGCTCTGTAGACACCTACTTTTCATAAAATCAATTGTCTCACCTGAGCTCAACGATGCTCTTGGAGAGCACGGTGTCTCTTATGTTCTCCCACCCATCAATAGGTGGTTCTACGGGTGTCTCATCTTCAGAATCCTCTTCTTCCTCCATGACTTGTTTCTCCAGGTGGACATTGAGGTCGACCTTCTTCGTTCTGTGTTTCTTTTCCTCCTTTGGCATTTTGACCTTTTTTGTACTCGCCTCTTCTGGCACCTTCTTCTTCTCCTTTGAGACTTTCTTTCCCATTGAGGTTTTGCAGAATATGGCGGAGTAACAGTGTTTGGAAAGGGCAGAGTGGCGAAAATGTAGCAGAGTCTCGGCTAGGGTTTCTACAGCTCGTAAGCTCTTACACAATTAACCAGCAGGTAAATAAACTTTGTCGAAGGCATTCGACTTTTATAGGCAAATGTGCAGCTATTTCTATTAATGGCACCTACTAGAAATAAATGAGCAAATCAGGCCAGAGGGGATCGCATTATCCTTTGATTGGTTTCATGGCATCATTCACAAGGACCAAGGTACTTTGAAGATCTTACCCTACCTCAAAATTTTAAATTTTTGTTACCTCATACCTGGGCACGATCCTCCAGTCTAACTAAATTCCCTTGGGATGTGCACCGCCACTTTTGCATTAACTCCACATGCTTCGATCGCTCAACTAAAGCCACCAATTGGTGTGCATCCCAAGGCACATTTCAAATGTTCTTATCTATTTCATGATTTAATTTTGGGTTCTTTAGTTTAACTCAGGTGAAGCTCCTCCTTGGCTTTGATTTTTATCAAATTGGGTGATCATGTGCCTTTTATTGCTTCACTGGGATTGGAGGCGATCAAGCAGTTCAGCTTACCTTTTTCCTGAAGTGTATCTTGTACACACAAGTTAGCGAAGTAAAAACTTCGTCGATCCTACCCTTTTAAACTTGACTTATCACTTCCCTTTGCATGGGTCACTTCGTCAAATTTTGTAGCGAGCTGAAGGCTCGGTGTCTCTCTGGCCCGAAGTGGATCTTCTACATGCTCGAGAAGCAAAGGGGCTCATAATATTGATCTTGGAGGATGGCTACTTCGACTTACATGGGACCTAGAATGGAGGTTCGGCCACCTTCTGGGCGAAGCATCCGCTTCGCACCCTTTGAGGCCGAACTGGCATTATGAAAAGAGGTGGTTCGCTAAATTGTGACCAAAGTGGATGCTTCGCCGAAATCAAACCCAAACTTGGTGCCTCCCTTTGGATGGTTCACTAGGGACATTGGCCGAAGTGCAACTCCGATGATTTTCTGGGTGAAGTAACTTAGCGGCCCTAGCCTTTTTTCCTCATCGGAACGGGGAGGTTTGCTGGAGTTGAAGCCGAAGTTGTGGTTTGGAAATTTTGAGACCCGAAGTGGTCAATTTTGGAGATTTTGGCCGAAGCGGTCCTTGAGTTAATATTTCTCAAGAAGCTGCCTATTGACTTGCTCCTGATCGGAGTTGCACCTTCCTACCCTTCGTTTGGTTCTAAGCTACGCAAAGTATCTCCTGATGTTGGAAAACCAGAGAAGGGTTGCTTTTATGATGTGAAGCCTGTCTTAGCACCTTTTGACATTATTCCACCTCATTTGTTTCATCGACATTGAGGTGCTTCATAGTTTAGCCTCTGGTAATGACTGCTTCGCTTGGAAAATTGCCGAAGTGCTTTATTTTCTTGGGTCTTTGGCGATCCTTAGTTATCAGTTTTTCTTGCAGCGAAGGCTGCGAATCTATACTAAGTATTATTTGAAATTCAACATATATATAGGTGAAGACAATAGGAACTGAAAACAAAACACTATGTACAGGAGAAAAACCTTTTGAATACCTCTTTAGGAGTGGAAGACCTTCAGGTGAAGACCATTGACCGAGATGGGTAGAGTTTGGCTGATCATGTCTTTTAGAATGAAAGAGTTGGCTTGATTGACCTATGAGATTTCGAATGGGCCTTCCCAAAAGGCATCAAATTTGTCATGATTGCCCGACTTGATCTTCCACGAGTCCCATTTCCACACTAGGTCCCCAACTTTGAAAGTCCGAACAATAGACTTTTTCTTGAACCAATTTTGGGTGGTTTCTATGTGTTTCATGAAAAATTTGTAGGCCTTCTCTTGGTATTCTTCAAGCTACAGTAGTTGGGCTAATATGGCTTCCATGGGATCTAATTCTCCTCCCTCTATCATCCAAAGTGCAGGAATTTCCATATGAGTCGGTAAGACAACTTCTTTACCATAGACTAGGGCGTAAGGCGAAGTCTTGATTGATTTCTTGATAGAAATTCGATCGGCCCATAGCGCTTGGTCTAGGAGTAGATGCCAGGTCCTCTTGTTCCTCTCTAAAATCTTTTTAATGATCTTCAGTAGGTTTTTGTTGGTGGATTCTGCTAATCCATTGCCCTACGGATAGTAGTTTGAAGTGGCCTTGAGATAAATCCCATACTTGCAGGTAAATTCATTAATTTTGGCACCTATGAATCCCGGGCCATTATTAGTTACTATTGCTTCTAGAATTCTAAAGCGGGTGATTAAACCTTCTAGAAACGTGATGATCGTTTCTTGATCAACATGTTTCGTGGGTATCGCCTCGACCCATCTGGTGAAATAGTCTATTGCAGTCAAGATGAACTTGTGCCCTATTGATGAATTTGGTGATATTACCCCTACGAAGTCTAACCCCCATTGTTGGAAAGGTGCTTTGACTTGTATCGATTGTAAGGGCATTGGGGCATTTTTACTTTGGCCGGTGAACCTCTGGCATTGCGATTCACAAATCACTAAAATCCCCCCTTTCCTCACACTTTTACAATCGTGAAAACTCAAGGAGAGTGGCCAAAAGCCCCCTCCTTTTTTTTTTTAAAATTTTTCACCCCCCCCAAGAGTCCCCAAAACCGACTTTTCTCTTATCATCTCTTCTCGATATTTTTGAAGTATAGTCCTTCGGGGTGTAAGACATAACAGAGGGATTGCATCCTAAACCTTCTTTACTGCGAGGCATTTAAATGCTCGGGACATATCCCAATGTTGAAGTACCTGATGATTTCATCGGTCCAATCTTCTTCATCGGTAACTTGATCAACGAAGCTATTTTTGGCTACTGGATCATCCCATTGGCATGTCGTTACTTCGACAGCTATACTCTTTGCGAGCTCTTGGCATAGTGCACGACCATGAACCAATTTGGTGGGCTAGATTTCCACATTGAACTCTTGTATTTTATTGACCCAACCAGCTCTTTTGCTACCCATTTCCCCTTGGATGATGAAACTTCGCACGTTTGGTGTATGACGAACACTGTGGTTCGGATCTAGGAAACGAAGTGCTTGAAATTTCTGAGGGACCTCATAAATGCATGCACTTGATGCTCTATGAAATTGTACTTCTCCTCATGAGGTTGTATCACTTGGCTTAAGAAGGCAATTGGGCGTTCCTCATTGTCATCACCTTTCTGTGTCAAGACCGTTGCGTAACTTTTGGGCTCCCCGACTACATAAAGAATGAAATATTTGTTGTAATCTAGGTTGATGAGTATGGGGGCCTGGGCGATCCAAGATTTGATTTCCTTGAATGCTTTCCTTATTTCTTCCATCCAGTTAAACTCGGTGTTCTTCTTTAGGAGTTCAGACATTGGATTAACAACTTGCACGAAGTCGGGGATAAATTTCCTTACGAAGTTGATTTGGTCGAAGAACGACTGCAGCCCTTTCCTATTCATCGAGGCTGGGAGCTTGAGGAGTGCTTAAGCTCTATAAGGATCAATATCAAGCCCTTTTTTTGATATAATATGGCCTAGCAACTTCCCTTATTTCACCGCAAAGATAGACTTCTTCGGGTTGATTGAAATGCTAAACTCTCTGCACCTTTCAAATATTTGTTGTAAATGCAGGGCATGATCTTCCCTCTTATGAGAAAACATAGTCATGTCATCTAAGTATATGACAATGACTTTGTTCAATAGTTCACTGAATGTTGAGTCCATGGCCCTTTGGAACGTAGCCCCCACATTCGAAAGACCAAACGACATGCGTTGATAAGCGAACATTCCCCATTTGGTAGTGAATGTCATCTTATGTTGGTCTTCATCTCTGACCCAGATCTGATTGTATCCTGAGAAACCATCTAGGAGAGAGAAGCATTGTGCTCCTACTACAACATGGAGTATCTAGTCAATTTGTGGGAGTGGGTAATGGTCCTTCAAGGAAGCCTGGTTCAGATTGTGGAAGTCTACGCATAGGCGGATATCTTCATTCTTCTTCCTGACAGGGACCAGGTTTGCGACCCAAGAAGAATGCTTTATTGGGTAAATAATTTTGGCCTCAAGCATCTTCAAAAGTTTGGCCTTCATCAAGACTTCAATCTTTGGGTTCATCGGCCTCTAATTTTGTCTACAGGGCTTAACTCCTTCTTGTAACTTGATTGTATGTTGAATAATGCCTCGGTCATAGCCCTTCAAGTCTTGGTAACACCACACCATGGTTTTTGGGTACCTTTTGCATAAAGACCAAATCTGCTCAAGTTTTGTTGAAGTGCAATCTATTTTGACCTTTATCACTTTGCTCGGTTCGAGCTCAAGGTCTTGGTACTATCTTGCGTCCACCTTGATCCTGTGGGAAATTGCCTTGTCATTCTGATCGAATAGGCTTTCTAGAGTAATTAGTCCCTTCGGAACATTATTGTTCTTTAGCTATATTAGCCCTTCGTATTCTTCATCTTTAGGATTTCTCCTTTCAACGGTAGTTGCCTCCTAAACTAGGAAGTTAATGATTTGCTCATCACTGTCGAAGACTTGCCAGTGAGTGTCCTTTTTGGGCACAAATGGTCTATAGATAGTCCTTACTACCTTGGGCTTATGTACCATTTCATCGGTTGGGGAGTATCTGGCTCCTATGGATGCTAGAACATAGACATGCCTATTTTTCTCTCATGGAATGGGTTGAATGTTGAGCGATTCAAAATGCTCCATCAGGTCCCAAACCCTATTGCAATATGCCTTAAGATAGTGCTTCTTGGAGGTGCACTTGTTTGTGACTTGGTTGCAAACCAGTTCTAAATCATCGAAGATCTAAATATGCTTGATATCCAACTTCTCAGCTTTCTTCAGTCCTAAGCATAAAGCTTCGTACTTGGCTATATTTTTGGTGTAACTCCATGCCAACTAGTAATAATAGTCCTTTTGTTCACTGGATGGTGACACAAGGAGCACTCCTACTTCGACTCCATTTTTGCATCGGGCACCATCGAAGAACAACTTCCACAATTCTTCTCCGGGTACTTCCTTATTCTTCTGCATTAGATCCATGAAATTTTCGGACTTAGTGATGGAATAGCACCCCACCTCTGTTTTGATCATAGCATTAAAATTTGTTAGTGAGAACTCATCCTCGGTGCATAGCTTATCCAAGACTTGTTCTATTAGGTCCACCTGCTCCAACTCTTCAGTCATCAAGTGCACTGAACCTTTGTGTTCTTATTCTTCTTCAGCCATCTTCTCTACGAGGAAGGTAGAAGGCTTCTCATTGTAAATTTTGATTTTTCTTTCCTTGAACAGAACTTCCAGGTGTGAATAATCCATGGAAAGGTAACCGTCGAGCTTAGCCATGAACTCTCTCGATAGGCACATATTGAAGTATGGTTCGAGATCAACAACCACTACCTCTTGTATCACTATGATTTGAGGCACTTTGTGTAGCCAAATAGGTATATCCTTAATCACACCGATTGTATTTATAGGGGTGTCGTCCAACTGAAGCACACCATGACTACTTCGCATGTATTCCATACCTATTTCTTCACAAACAACCTTCGGCATGACTGTAGTTGTGACACCGGAGTCAATCATACAATTGTGTACAACATGTCCTTCCATCTGCAGAGTTAGATAAAATGGGGGAGGCCTATTTTTTCCTATAATCAAGGCGGGCAAGGGTTGAGCTAGAACAGGTTGTGCCGATTTTTTTGCTTTTGCTGACTTTAACGACTCTTGCAGCAAGTCCACTTGTCCGAGGAGTTGCAGGGCGTCATATAAACTGATATTGGTGAGAGTATTTTTTAACCCCACAATATTATAAGTTGTAGTAGTCGGTATCTTAGGTTCCTTCCCTGCTTCGTACTTGGTGCGATATTTTTGTGTGGCCTTGATCCTTTATCATTTTGTCAGTGAAGGGTACCTCAACTTTTCTCTAGCTTGCTCCTTGGTTTCAGCCTGTGGTGGAGCTGCAACGAATTGCTGGGGTTTCTCCTTTGCTGGAGGAGGCTGAGGAGTTTTTTTAGGAGCTTTAACAAGTGGTAGTTCCTTTTCACGATGGGCATGCACCTTTAAAGGGCCCATTTGAGTTGTGTCTACTTTGATTGGATTTTTCCCGCTTTTGGTAAGAACTAAAACTTGCTCTTCTTCTGCTATCCCTAAATTTTGATTTACCTCCATGATCATATTAACTTGGCTACCAATAGTACTGCCTACCAATGTTTGGATATAGTGCTGATGTAGCATGCAAGTGCCTTCTTCGTGCGGGTCATTGCAGGTGGTGCACCAGTGTACATGCTCAGAAGTGTTTGGTTCTTCATTAATGGTGGCATTTCTCATAGGAAGTTTGCCTGACTGGGCTTCCTGGTCCTTCGTAAGTGCTAGTGGAGGATATGATCTTCTCGGAAAAAATTCTTGCTGAGCTTGTTTCTTTTTCATGACAGCCATGTCGTTAGATAGGGTTCGCACAGTAGAGTTCAGAGACTGAAATTCTTGTAGTAATTTGACTTGCACATCTACAGTTGTAGGGGCCGATACTACCAGAGGTGGTAATGGAGCCACGATTGGCACTAGGGGTAGGGCAAGATATTGGGGTGGCACGGGTAATGCCGGGAATGGCGAAGGAATAGTGGGCTGAGGTATCGAGGGTGTGGGGAAATGTATTTGTGGAGTAGCGAACTGGGACACCGTAGGGTTAGGATTCCATGGTGGAATAGGGCATGTGGAAGACATGGAAGTCTGTGAAGTAGCGACACTAGGATATTGTGATTGGGGGAATTCAAGGAATATTGGCATTGGCATCCTCAGAGGAAGTTTACCAATGGCAATCAGATCCATTTCTGCTTTTGGTCCAACTCATATAATTCGAGAAAGGTATTGACATTTGAAAACCTTATCATCATGTTGATGTCGATGTTGAAGACCCTAAGGTAATAGTAGGCACCTGCTTCGATAGTTGGTCATAGTCTAGTAGGTACCCTCTACCAGGTTCGGGTGAACCTCACATTAAAATCAGCTATCTCTTCTTGAGGGTGCCTTTGGATTGTAGTGAATTGGTGCAGGAGGGAGGAAGGGTCAGCGGACTCATTAAACCCTCTCATCAGCTATCCAGCTAACTGATCCCATCCCATTATAGTGTTGGGTGGTAGAGCTCTGTACCAATAGAGGAGTTTCCCCCAGAGGGACAAAATCAATAGCCAAACCATGACCTCCTCTTCCATGATATTATGTATCGCAGCCAAAGAAGCGATGTCTTGGATGTGTTCGAATTCTATCTTCCCCGTACCATCGAACATGGGTATCGAATTCAGAGCAGTAGGCAAGATTTGCCCTTGTCCCACTATATTTAACGGTCCAATAGAATTCTAGGCTGGGAATAGCCTAGCCAGAGGTGGCGGTAGCGATTGCTATTGTTGTTGTTGTTTTTGATACTATTGTTGTTATTTTTGTTGTTGTTTCTACTGATGAGTCATGCTTGAACCTAGGTTAGGGGTAAGCAACAACTGGTTTGGCGGGACCAAAGTTCCCAAGGTGTTTTGGTGGTCTGGAGAGTTTGGGGGGTTAGGAGGGAGACTAGTCGCGGTGTTTTCCAAAGTCGGACCTTGCTCATCAAGGACAACCTCCTGTGATGACCCTTCATGTAGAAGAGAATCTGGTGTGACTAACCTAGGACGTTCCCCAAAGGCATCAATGTCGAGTTCAAAAAACTTGGTCTCTTCTCCAGAGTTCCTAACTCTCCATATTGTATGCATGAAGGTACAGATATTTGTATCGATCTCTAAGGCTTAATATTTTCACATTGAACAGAGTCTCCAGTTGCTCGAGTCTTACAATACTGAGATGAGCATCAACTCTCAATACCACTCAGAAGGTGGGACTGACCGGGTCCCACTGGGCATGCCAAAAACTGTTGGTCACAAATCTGCCATAGGAAAGGATTTTGTATGTCTACGTGCCCTAGACCTAGACCAACCTTGAAAGGCCGGAGGGAAGAGATGCCCTCCATGCCAATCTCCGGAGAAGGCCAACTCCTATACTAAACTACTGGGGGTTTTAATATAAGAGTGCAAGAAAGAAATTAAAAGAGTGAGGGTGCAGGAAAGAGATAAAAGTATAGAAATAAATGCAAATAGATGGATATCATAGTGGGAAACAACAAGCAGCACAATAACTAATCTATATCTAAACCAACAACAAATAATACAAAAGATGTAACAAAAACCGAAACTGCATATACTTTCCTATGTATCCTCTACCAGAATTCCAGACACATTTATCTCCCAATGCTAAAATCCAGATATCAGAATTACAACAATAAGAGAAATAAATGAAAGTAGAAATACTTGCCAGAGGTAGCATAAAAGAAAGCACAGATTCAGAGCCAAAGATCTTCTATATTGATGCAGGATGTTTAGCTACAACAACTTCTTTAGCAATATGTTCCCCCCCTTTTTTCATTACAATGCGTGGGTTTTTATAGAGGACCCAACCCTCTGTGCCATTAATGAACCCAATTTACAAGAATGCTAGGGTGGATTTGGTAATGATGCTAGCCTACTTTTTTACAATTGAGCCTTCTTATCCAATTTCCATTACTAGATACAGGGTCGTGCTAAGCGGGGAAATTCGCATTTATGAGCCACAAACCTATCCTAGGTTACTCCGAAGAATGCTCAAGTGGCTCCCAAAAGTTATGTTGGCCATCCTCTACAATTGATACTTCCCATCCTATTACCATAACTGGATATCGGGTCTTTCGGGCAAGAAATATTGCATTTATGTGACACTCAAATACCTTGGACAAATACCTGACCTTGGGATGTGTGCCCCTCGAGAAGAGCACTATCGTCAGACTTGCCCTAGGAGAAGCTTCGCTAGATTTTTAGCTGAATCACCACTTCACAATGGGCTTGAGCCGAAGAAAATGTAGGATGATGGGTAAAGTATTTAATGGTTTGCTAGAAGAGTGCCTTGAAGATAGCTTCGTAGCTCGAACAACCCGAAGTAGCTAGTCTTCTTATGAAAGGTATGGTTAGTTTCTAGCTATGTCACTTTGCTAAGAGAGGGGCCAAAATGCTGCTTCGGCAAGGAAATTGCCCGAAGCGGCTAACCACCGGTGACATGTTATAAAATCTTCTTCCCTTTGTCCTGGTTGGGCACTTCGCAGTGATCCTTCCAAAAGGTGGTGGTTCGGGGGAAGCATCGCCCGAAGTTAACCTCAGGCTTTGAACCATTTCTTTAACCTTCTTGTAGTACTTAGGCCAAACTATGACCCAAGTGGGAGGTTCACAGAGGAACTGGCCGAAGTGGCTACTTCATCGTGTTGAGGCCCGAAGTGGTGCTTGCCCATCAGATGGTTCATAGAAAAGGTGGGCCGAAGCAACACTTCGGCAAGGATTTTTGCGAAGTGACTTCTGCTGACTTGGGGAATTTTCCATTGACTTAAAATGATAGCTTCACAACTCTCCATCCCGAAGTGGATGCTTCGGAAGCCTTGCTAGCGAAGTGCCTCCTATGCCTTAGGAATTTCTGGGCCAAAATAGGACTTTTCTGATTTCCTTTTGCGAAGCTACTCCTCTTTTCCTGCCTTCAGCGAAGCTTTCTGTTCTTTTCTGATTTTTGTTGGTGAAGCTCTTTATATACAGGGGGTTCAAAAATGGGAACCAAAATTGTTGTAGTGATACAAAATACAAGAAAAAGCAAGGGAACAAATTCATGAAAAACAAGAAAATACTTTACAAAATCATCTTATATCTCAAAATTTACCACCCCTCCAAGCAATGTGACAAAAATGTCAACAATACTATTGTAGAAAGTATAAATGTAACAGTTCATGAGAAGATAGGGTTAAGAGAACCAGTTCAAGAAATTGTGTATCAGGAAGATGGATGTTGTCAAGAAGAATTATGTGAGGAATCAGAAGGAGAAGAGGAAGAAACACAAAAAATTCTTCCTAAGACTCCATCCATGTATGTACAGAAAAATCATCCAAGATATCTAATCATTGGGAATCCAAATAAGATACAGACAAGGAGAAGGGTAATAACATCAAATCAACAATCAATATTTTCTTTGTTATGCAAAATTGAGCCAAAATATTTCAATGAGGTAAGTGAAGATGACTTTTGGGTTAAGGCAATGAATGAGGAACTAGATCAGATAGAGAAAAGTAAGACTTGGAAACTTGTCCCATGACCAAAGGACAAGAATGTCATTGGCACTAAATGGGTATTCAGAAACAAGTTAAATTAATATGGTCAAGTAGTCAGAATAAAAACAATATTAGTATGCAAAGGTTACACACAGGTAGAAGGAATTGACTTTGATGAGACATTTACTCTAGTTGCATGAATTGAAGCTATCAAAATTTTCTTAGCCTTCTCAAGCTTTTAAACTTCAAATTATATCATATGGATGTTAAATCAACCTTTCTAATCTAGAAGATGATATTTACATTGAGCAGCTAGAAGGATTCAACTTGACTAAAAAACTAGACTATGTATGTAGATTGAAGAAAGCACTTTATGGACTAAAGAAATCTCCTAGAGCTTGGTACTCAAGATTGGATAAGTACCTGCAGGAATAGGGTTTCAGGAAAGGAATAGTGTATAGTAACTTATACATAAAAAATGAAGGGAATAACTTACTAGTTGTGGTTTTTTATGTTGATGATATAATTTTTAGAGGCAACAAAGATAATATGTGTCAAAAATTTGCAAAGAGCTTGTAGAGTGAATTTGATATGTCTATGCTTGGTGAGTTGTCATTCTTTCTTGGAATTTAGATTTCACAATCAGAGAAAGGGGTATTCCTTTCACAAACCAAGTATATAAAATATATGCTAAATAAATTCAAGTTAGAAGATTGCAAACCAGTAAGTACTCCCATGGTTATAGGATGCAAGTTAAGTAAATATGATGAACCTCCAGAGGTAAATAAAAAATTATATAGATCTATGATTGGCAGCTTATTGTACATCACAACTACTAGACCAGATATCATGCAGGAAGTGGGATTAGTGGTAAGGTTTCATGCAACACCCAAGGAGACACATGTAGTAGCAGTAAAGAGGATTCTCAGGTATCTAAAAGGAACTATGGATTTTGGGCTTTGGTATCCTAAAAATGATAGTTTCACTCTCACAACTTATACAAATGTAGATTGGGTTGGTAGAATTGATGACAAAAAAGTATAAGTGGTAGAGAATTCTTTCTTGGAGACTATTTATTCTCTTGGTTAAGCAAAAAACAAGCATCAATATCCTTATCCACAGTAGAGGCAGAGTATATAGCAGAAGTTGCTTGTTGTACATAGATATTATGGATGAAGCAAACTTTAGAGGACTTGAAGATAAAGTATGATCACCCTATTCCCATATTGTGTGATAATACAAGTGTTATAAGTATCTCAAAGAATTCGGTGATGCATTCCAAGACCAAGCACATTCCTATCAAATATCATTTTCTACGAGAGCAGGTGATAGATAAGCAAGTCAGGTTGGAATATGTTACTAAAAAAGAGTAGATTGCGGAAATCTTTACTAAACCACTTTCGAGAGACACTTTTAAGTATCTTCGAAGAAAATTTGGTGTGGTCTTACTCCCACCCCAAAATTAACCACCTCAAGAGGAGGTGGGGGGGAGGGGCTAATATAAGAGTCTCATTCTTAGCCCCAAGCCCCAAAGGTGACCCTTTACCATTGATGACAAAGGGGGAGAGATTTGAGTTAGGGGGAGAGCATTCAATCATGGGGAACAGTTTCTCAAGGGGAGCATAACAGAAAGAAGTAAAGGAAATTGTAAAAGGTAAATGGGTTGCCATCAATTACAAAGGGGGATATTGTTGAAAATATGATCAAAGTTTGTTATCATTGATGTCAAGAGTCAGTTTTAGTAAGTAGTAAAAGAGAAATATTGCTTCTAGGCCTAATGGAAATAATATTATAATATCCTCTATTATAATATTCAAGGTGGTCAAATAAGGTCTAAAGGAGCAATAGGAAGGCCTAAGAAAAATAATATTATAATACTTTATTATAATATTAAAGGTCTAATGTTAAGACCTAAAGTTGTTAAATTAATTATAATAATTTCATTATAAATTAATTTATAATTTAATTTAATTAACCCTAAAGTTATTAAATTAATTATAATAATTTCATTATAAATTAATTTATAATTTAATTTAATTAACCTTAAAGTTATTAAATTAATTATAAATTAATTATAATAATTTCATTATTAATTAATTTATAACTTAATTTAATTAACCCTAAGGTTAGGGTTATAAGGGCAAAGTTTATTTATTAAGTTCCGATGTCATACAAAGTTTCCCCCTCCATCGATGTCCAAAGGGAAATGGCACAATGGTATAAATACCATGTGCATTGGTTGACCTAGAACTTACCTTCAATCGATTCACATTGGAGAGCCTACGATTTTCATGATTTGCATGCAAGAAAAAATATAATTTTTTTGTTTTATTCATCAACCATCAAAGGGACAAAATGAGGGATCCCTAAAGCCTCATAACCAACCATGTGGTTGGGCTAGCGGTAAGGTACTGTGTGTTGATATGTTGCAAGGCGGGAAGTCCTACGATCGAATCCTGGTGGCAGTTTTTGTGGTGGTTGTTTTCATTTTGAGCACCCAACATAGAAGATAAAGCACACAAGGCACTTTTTCCTTATAAGGTGAGTGCCTAGCTCATGCGACAGTTGATCCACGACTTGGGTGATGGTGGTAGCACAACGGGGGATTGAATCCCATCGAAGGCATAAGAGGTAATTAATTTTTAAATTAAATTTTGTCCTAAGGTTTTATTTGGCATGAGGTTTTTGTGTTAGGAGGGAGATATAAGGTTTATGAAAATTAAATTTTATATTGTGATTTTGATGATTAAATTTGGAAGGAGTAATAAGGTGAATGAAGAAAATTAATTGTTTAATTTTTGCTAATCATTTTTAAGTGTGGATATTATAAGGTGTAATTGAGACTAAAATTTTCGTATGGTGAAATATTTTGAGGGAATATTTGAATGAAATTTTGAGAAGGTTTTTGCTACCTAACCTTTGAGATTGGCAAAGAGGGTAATTGTTATTGAGACAGGTTTTGGGGTCAATTATTCATCAAATAAAATGTATGGGCACATCTTCCTTGTGAGTGAAATATTGTTGGATTGGATGTTGTGAATGCTAAGTTGGAGTGAAAAGGATTGTTTGATAAGCATTGTTGGAAATATTGAGTGAGCCTTCATGTGCATGATTAGGGTTTGAGAAAGATCATGAGTATCATTATTGTGTGAGTTTTTGAAATCATTGTGAAACACTTGTTAAGGGTTTGTAAGCAAGTTGTGTTTCATTGAGTGATTGGTTGAGTGGAGTTGATTGAGCATGGTTGATTGAAAGTGTTGGAGTGATAGTTCAAGTTATTTAAAAAAAATTGTTATTTACTAATTTAAAAAAATATATTTAAAGTGATTGAGTGTGAAACATATTGAGTCTATTACCATTCTCTATATGTTTCTATGGTTAAACAAAATTTTGAGTAAAATTTGTTTGTGAGATTTAAGAGGTTTTCTGTGAGAGATTAAATCGAGTTTTGTATGCAAGTTTTGCAATTTATTTGAACAGACTTTTATGAAAGCTTGTGAGAAGATTTGAAATAAGTCATAGAAGGTACTTAAGGACAAATTTGTGTGATATTTTGTGGAATGTTACAAGTAGATTTGAGATAAGTTTGGGTAAAGACTTGTTGTGCATATTTGAGATAAAGATTAAGTAGATTTATTCTAGTCCGATGGATAGTATGTAGGGCAAATTTGAGATAGATATTGAGAAGATTTTTGCTGGACCGATGGATAATGTGTAGTGAAAATTTGAGATAGAGATTGAACAAATTTGTGCAGGGTAGAGGATAGTGTTCAATACAGATCTAAGATAGAGATAAAGCTTAGAGTAAACTTTGGAGGTGATAGAGCAGAGGATAGTAGTCTCTAGTGGATAGAGATCCATTAGCCAGTGTAATGAGGATAGAGATATTCTGAGTCAGGATAGATTCTTTTATGGATAGATATCCATAATCCTGTGCAATGGAGGTAGTAGTCTTCTAGAGGATCATCAACCAGAGCAGAGGAGAAGAAGTTCTCCTATGGATAGAGTTCCACAAATCAACTTAGGGGATTGGTGTCTCCTATGGATAGGTATCCATGAAATTTATTAGGATATTGGTGTCTCCTTTGGACTAAGGTCCATAAACATTGTAATTGGGAAGGATTACCAAAATATTTATTGAGGAAATTTTAGTAAAATATTTTCTTCGTGGACGTAGCCCACATTGGGTGAACCACGTTAAATCATGTCTCTCATGTGTGTGATGCTTTGTGTAATATTTACTACTTTAATATTTTTGATGTTATCATATGGGTTGAAAAGTAAAAAAAATTATCTTATAATGTTCATCCCCCCTCTCAGTATAAGCACATGTTCTTTAAAATATACTAGTATTCAGAGGTCACTCCCTATGAGGTATGATGCAAAGGTTTCAATAATAGAAGAGATGAAGGATCTCAAAAATTTAAGCATGGATGAGATACATGGAATTCTCATAGCCTATGAGATGAGGATAGAAAAAGAACAAACATAAAAAAGAGAGGCAACATTCAAAGCTTCAAAGAAGGAAAAGAATAGAGAACAAGAATCAAGTGATGAATCAAGTAGTGAAGAAGAGGCTAACTTTGTGAGAAGAAATAAGAAGGGTCCAAGAAAACACAAAAGTATGCAAAATGTGAAATATTTTAGCTGTGGTAACATTGGTCACTATGTAGCTAATTGTCCACAAAATGGATGTAGTAGCAGTAAATAATAAAAGGATTACAAGAAAAATAAGGAAATAATATTTTATTATAAGAAAAATAGACATGGTCAAGGCAAGCATGAGAAGAATATTTTTAAAAGGCACAAGAAGATTTTTTATGTTGAATAATAAAGTAATAATTCCAGTGAAAGTGATGAAAGCTTCTCTGATAGTGAAAGGTTGATCCACCACCCAAATCCTCACTGGTGGTCCCTGGTTCTTTGTTTAGCGCAACTTGTTTTTAAAAAGGCAGGGGAAAGACTTTGATGCTAAAATACAAATCCTCAACACTTCTCCAATCTAGGTTAGGATTCCATATCTTCCAGTTTAATATTGGGATGAATGACTATTGCAAAACATTACCTAGTCCGTTGGTGATTTGGTTGTCTTCGATTCTGCTACTAAAGTAGGGACCCGTATGAATTATGCTATGTTCTATGTTATGGTTAACCTGGATTCAAAGCTACCAACATATGTGGATTTGGTATCAGGTTCCAAGTGCAAATTCCAAGCTATTGAGTATGAAAATAAAACTGCCTACTATATTGAGTGTGACAAGCAGGATCACCTCATAGCCCAATGTCTATATTTGAGAAGAGAAACAAAAAAAATGTTGGTCATGACAGGAAATACTAGATCAAGGTAAATCAACCGGATATGAAAGAAATTGTTAACAACAATAATCAAATAGAATATCCACAGGGTAAGCAACCAATGTATCATTCCTTGGTAACTGAAATTGAACAAGTATGTTCTCTTTTCGATAAATCCAACCCCTTTGGACCATTATTTGAGCCCTAAGAATATTATCCTGATAATATTAGTAAGGATGTCTCTCTCATGGTGGGTGCCCCTCCATACCCAGAGTATCATACTAATCAACAAGGATATCTGAACATCATTTTAAACTCTCCTTATTCTCCTTCAAGGTTGAGATCCTATGATCTACCTATTTTTGAGAAGTTTATGGACTTTATAAGAAAAATCTCTACCTAGGATAAGAATGTAGAGTTCCCCTCAAACTCTAATTAGTCCCCTATTTTAGCAAAAACATTTAGCCCTCCTAAAACTAGGAGTCAAAAAAAGATTACAACTAATACAAATAGTGCTAAGAAGAAAAGTAGGATGACTAATTTGGAGCTTAGGCGTAAAGGTATTGAAGATGATATTGCTAATGGAGTTCAATCTAACATTCTCACTTCTCTAGTAGAACAAACTAATGATGACTTCTCTAAGGAGGATGGGAAGAGATACAAACCACATTCAACTCAAAGTAGGGTTGGAGGTAAGAAATCTCTATCAAAAAATCTCAGATGAAGATCCTCTCATGAAATGTGAGAGGGCTAAATGGGCGACCCAAGCAAAGGTTGGCTTCATCCATGAGAGTTGAATTGAAACCCAGTATTATTTTTCTATAGGAGACTAATATTGATGATGCCAATAGTGAAATAAATGTCAAAAGTCTCTGGAATAATTGTGAATACATTACAAGCCCAAATAAAAGCATGACTGGTGGACTTTTATACTTGTGGACCTTGTCAAAATTGAAGGTAGACTTATTTCTACTTCAGACAGAATAATCAGCATACTCTTTTACAATAAAGACACTAAAAATCAGTGAGTTCTCTCAAACATCTATATGCCTGATAACCCCTCAAAGTAGTTAAATATTTGGCACATGTTGAGCCAAATGAGGCATATATTCCAAAGGGAAGCTTGGATTCTAGCCTATGATTTTAACACCCCGCTCTATCCATATGACAAATATGGAGGTAACCCTATTTTTCCAAGGTGTTATGAAGACTTTTGAGTTTATCAATGAAAATGAACTAATGGACATCCAGTTAAGAGGAGCTAAATATACATGGACCAATAGAAGAATTGGTAGCCAACATATACAATTGAGACTTGATAGGGTTCTAATTTCTAAAGAATCTATCAACATATTCGATGATGCCACTCTATGTGCTTGACCTATAATAGGTTAATATCATAATCCATTGGTTTTGGAAGGGCTTTGCATTGCTGCATCATTTAAAATCCCATTTCAATTTGAATTAATGTGGTTGCAACACCTAGATATTTGACGCATAATTGAGGAATGGTGGAACAAATATTTTCCTAGAACACCAATGCTTCAAATCTCCCAAAAACTTTGTTTTATAAATGCAAATCTCAAGGTATGAAACAAAGAAGTTTTTGGAAACATATTTGAATGCAAATAGGGTATTTCATAGCAACTTTAGGATATTGAAAATCAAATCTAGAAAGGAAATCTAGATGTAGTCATAAGAGAGAGGGAAATAGCAGAGTATCACAATATTTTGGCCAAGGAGTAAACCTTTTGGAGATAAAAATCTAGGGTATTATGGCTAAAGGATGGGAATGCCAATACAAATTACTTTTATGCTTCGAATCTTAGGCATCAAAGTACAAATAAAATTTGAGAGTTGACTACGAGCGATGGAACCACTACCAACAACATTCACAAGATTCAAAATGAGGTGATCGAGTATTTTCAAAATATCCTTAGGCCATATTAACTAGGTTATTCCCATGCTTTAAATATTTTTATTAAAAATATCCCCTGCCCGATTTCCCAAGACTATAATGTTTATTTGCTAAAATCCTTTACCAATGAAGAAATCAAGGAGGCTATTTTGTGTCACCCAATAAGGCCCCAAGACTGGATGGGTTTTCCCTATGTTTCTTCCTGTATTTATGGTACATTGTTTTCAATGATATAACCAAATTTATTCAAGATGTTCAAAAGCCTAAGAGCTTACCTAGAGACACCAATTCCACTTTGCCCTCATCCCTAAATCCTAGTAGTGCTAGTTTATGTCTGATTTTTGGCTTATCAGTCTTTGCAATGTTATCTACTAGATTTTATCCATTACCATAGCTAACAGGATAAAAATTATATTTCCAAGCATCATTAACAGCTACCATGGAAGTTGTTTTTAGGTGAGGATCATTATAGATGATATTATTACAATTCACAAGCTCATTCACTCTGTAACTAGAAGCAAAAATACAAGCCTTTTACCACATCTCGTGGGATTTTATCTATGTTGTTCTAGCTAAATTTAGCTTTTATGCAGACAAGATTACCCTAATTAAATAATATCTCTCTACCATGTAGTTCTTCATACTGGTTCATGACTTAGCAATTGGGTATTTTAAGAGTGATATAGGTCTACGATAGGGTGACCCAATGTCACCATTCCTCTTCATCATATTGGTAGAATCCTTAGGAAAATAACTAAAGGTGGCATGCTTGGTAGGGGTGATTTTTGGGATAAGAGCTTCCTCCATTTCAAATCCTATAATGCATCAATAGTTCATTGATGACACTATCTTGGCAACATGTGCTTCTATTCCTAAGACAAAGACCATTAAATCCATTCTTAACCTATATGAGGAAGCCACGGGAAAAAATATCAACTTTCAAAAAAGTAAAATATATTTTTTGAACACGCCCATAGATAAAAAATTTAAGAATTGCATGAATTATGGGGTGCTCCATATCAAATTTTGCATCCATGTATCTTGGTATTCCATTTTTCCAAGGAAACCTTAATATTGGGATGTGGAATAATGTCATTGATCGAATCCTTAAGAAGCTTGCTAGATGTAAATGGGCACTGTTAAGCCAAGAAACCAAAGTGTTGAGTGGTATTTTCACCCGATTGTGAAAACACACTCTCCGATAGGATTTGGGTTCTAAATCCTCTGCTTGCAAAGAAATTAAACAAGTAATTTCTCCAAGGTTCCTGTTATGTGAGCATTTTGCATCTGTGTATAAAAGATATTTAATTAAAATGCTTAGAACACCTTAGTGGTTGCAAGTAACTGAAAACAAGGGGCACTGTGGTTTATTTTACTATGAAATTTAATGATTGTTCATTGAACCCTGATAAAGTAAATGTGATTTGGTCTCTATTTGACCATGCTGTAACTTCAAAATAAAATTTAATGAAATGCCATAACATGAATGGAATTATTTTTGGGTTTTGATGTTTTTTAATTTTTTTATTTTATTTTAAAGCTTGAAAAATTAAAGTTGGAGCTTCTGGAAATAAAGTGCAGCAAAAAAGAAAGTAAAATGCAAAAGAAAAAGAAATTAAATTTGCATTCAATCTGATGCTATCCAGTCCTGGCAAAACCGAAGATGTGAGGTTTCCATGCATGCAACCTAACCTATGGGACCTGCAAACACGCACAATCCTGATAAGTTAAGTGCTGATTCAAAGGGTTTTGAAATAAAATTCAAATTTCGAACATTCGCCTAATGCAACCCACAAAGTGGCATTTAACATTATCTATAAATCCAAAATTTGAAAATGAAAGAATAAACATTAAATCTGTAGCATGCACAGAAGATCTCCTTCTTTCTTGCCAACAAGATGCAAATTTTTGAACACTCTGCATTAAAATAAATCATGTTACAATAGCAGACTTTCTGGTTTTCTCAAAACCAGCAAAAGGAAGGAAAACAGCCTCAAAGCAGGCCCAGAATGACCCTCTGGCCTCTAGCACTGCAACTCTGCTCCAGCGGTTTTCGACCCCCGTATCTGTCCTATGCTTCTGCTTTTAAAGCTTGGCAATGCTCTCTGTTTCGGCCTGTGACGCTTCGCTTCATCTTCCAGATCGATTCGTTTCATCTTTCTTTGACTGCGTGTGTTTTGGCTTTATGCTCGACATTGAGACGTTTGATCTTCTCTGTAACGCTTTTGTAGCCTGTACGCCATGTGTCCCGCACTTTTCTGCACGTTCTATAACGGCCCCATGAAAATCATGACAAAAAATAGCATGCAGCTTTGTCCGCCTTCCTGGCCGCGAAAACGTGACATGTCACGAAATCGCGACATGTCGCGATATCGCGACGTTTTCCTGCCAACAGCCTTTCTGCCATCATGCCCAGCGAAAACGTGACATGTCACGAAATCATGACGCTTTTCTCCTGTCCGATCCTCCCTCAACATGTCTACATCGCTTTTTCGACACTTCTTCCGCAATATCGCGATGCATTTTTCACTTCTTGCACCTTTCTCTGTCCTGATATCGCGATGTTTTTCACTTCTGCTCTTTTGCATGTCATGATTTCACGACATTTCTCGCCTACTAACATCTTCAGATCGATCACGATATCCTGACTTTTTCGCTTCTTACTTTGACCATGATTTTGTGACATGTCATGATTTTCGCTACGCTTTCTTTCCCCGTTTGACCAGTTTGACCGTGATTTTGCGACATGTCGCGATTTCGCTACGCTTTCTCTTTTTTGACCGTGATTTTGTGACATGTCGCGATTTCGTGACACTTTTCATTTTCTGGATGACGGAGCAACATGTCACGATTTCGTGACACTTTTTCATTTTTGGCCGTGATTTTGTGACATGTCGCGATTTCGTGACACCTTTTCATTTTTGCCCGTGATTTTGTGACATGTCGCGATTTCGCGACACTTTTTCATCCTTGTGCAATTTTGCCTTTTTCTTGATTTTTAGCATCTGGGTCACTGAGATCTTCTTTGAAAGCATGCAAAAAAGGTGGGTCCCCAATTTTGGGGTGTGTTGTGGATCAGCCACAACAAATGGCGACTCTGCTATCAAATGCTCTTGAGCATTTTCTTGAGAACCCAACCTGGAAGTATATAAACTTGGAAACCAACATTAGCACATAATAAATATAAACAAATGCCCATAGATCAAAAATATATGAATCATCAGAATCATCAAGTATTAGCTCGATGTGTGCAATGTGTTTTCATTCCCTATCGTTTGAAATTGATCAACATTCCATTGTCAATTTTACATGAATGCATATGTGAGATTATGAATGATTTGTGTAATCTAATAAATATGCTAAGAGATTTTGCTTTTATAAAAGGCATAGTCTTTCTTCTAGTATCATACACAAACATTCAAGATTATCAAACCCTCTTAGGATCAACTATATGAATTGCTTTATTATATATCCCAAAGTTGGTTATGAGTCCCTACTATCTTGAACCCATGTGCAAGTGAATGTGAAATCAGAACTTTGGGGAATCAGACTCCCAACCTAATCGAGATGGGAGTTTAACCCTATCCTTACTATTCTGATTTAGAATTCATTACCTCACTTTGAGCAAAATAATTTAACCAATTATGGAAGAAATGGTCATGCTAGTCTAACCCTTTGGACAATCAGTGGTCTTGTTTTTTAGACAAGACATGTTGCCATGCATGGGCATACTTAACCCCATAATCCAAGACTTATCTTCATTTCTTTGGACCTTGGGGATGACTACCCATCCTTTGCAGAGGACAAGTAGTACGATCCTTCCAATCCAATATAAATATGAGATGGGAAGAATTTATTTTTTACTTCTTGGACCTTAGGGATGACTACCCATCCTTGCTAGGGACATGTAGTACGATCCTTCCAATCCAAACTTTAGATGTAAATGGAAAATATTAATTTTATTGCTTAGACCTTGGGGATGACTACCCATCCTTTGGCAGAGGACAAGTAGTACGATCCTTCCAATCCAAGATTTATTATGAAATGAGACATAGGAGCTTTGGGGAATCAGATTCTCAACCTAAGCGAGATGAGAATTTATGCCCTATCCTTACTACTCCATGTAGGTCAAATCAAAGCTTTGGGGAGTTGGATCCTCAACCTAAGTTCGATGAGGATTTAGCCCTATCCTTACTACTCGATTTTAGGCTTTAAGCTTTATGGAAGTGGTCAAAACCACTGTCTTAAGGATCATGCTGCATAAATAGGATAGACATGAAATACTTCTTTCGCCCAACCTTTTCTTCCAAGCAAGGTTTTGATCATTTTGCTCAAGATCCTTTTTAATGTGTATAAAATGTGCTTGGTTCTAGATATCTCAAGACTCAGTTCCCAACCTTAGGATCTTCTTCTTATTTATGTGATAGCATAACCTTAAGAGGATTTGACACACTTTAATGATTTGTATTTGAAATGCATTTGCAACTAAGATGGCATGTATGTGCAAAGTGAGATGTAATATGAATGCATTGTCTTTTTGAAATGCAGATGAAATATTGCCATATAAAACTGACTACTTCATGCATCACAAGTTTCAAACGATATTATTAAATTGTTTGTGTTACTTGTGGAGCTTTTACAAGACAATTCCAATGTTTCATATTCTCCCGATCTAGAACATAAGTTAGCATCTCAAGGCAACTTTTTCATCATTTTTTTTTTTTTATATAGACAAACAAAACATGTCAAATAAACACACAACTTTAAATTAAAACTTATTCAATCCAAAACCAAATTGCAATCCCAAAATGAAAACTTGAAAACACAAACCCAAAAACCAAAAACCAAAATCTATATACAAATGTACACTATAATACAAGATGATGCAAAGCTTGGATTATCACTTTCCTGGATCCCACACATGGTTAGAACATTTCAACAAAAATATAACATGATATGCATGCCAAATGTTGTGGGAATCCAACACAAACAAGACAAGACCAAACAATGCAACAAATTTCCACTTGCCATGCTCACCATACCAATTTGATTTAGTTCCAATAATACTCCCATAGGTGAGCATCAAATTACTAAAATGATTAGACAATAAATGATTTTCAATTTTATCATGTCTATTCTTTAAAATGTAAACTTCATAATTCCCTCCTTGATTTAGAATTAGGCTATCTTTTTCAAATATGCAATTTTGTAAGTAGGAGCCTATTTCTACAAATTTCAAAGCCAAATCATTTTCCAAATTTGTAGGCCAATCAAATTTGTGTAACAATTTACAAGCATCTAGGATATTTACTAAATTAGGATCATTAAAAGTTTTTATCCTAGATTCAATTAGTAATTGTTGATGAATTTGGTTTAACAATTCAAGTGCATCAACTTCTTTTCCATTCATTAAAACCATGTTATTAAAGGTGTGATTAAAAATTATACCTTGTTTTTCATTTACCTTTAATGACATTTCATCATTCAAATTATTTAAATTCAAAATATGGTCATCCTTTTCAATCCTCAAACATTCTTGGTCAAAGTGTATGTCCCATGACTCATCTTGATGATCCTTCATTTGAGTTGCTTCCAATTGATCCATCTCTTTATCATTTGGTTCTAATTCTTTGTTCACTATCCATGGTATCTCTTCATTTGAATCCTCCAAATCATCATGCAAACTTGCATCCACACTTTCAATGAATTTATATTCAACATGATCAAATTTTGTCCCCTTTTCAAATCCTGTGAATATGAGATCTTCGTATGATGTAGAAGGTTCAACATCCTGCATATCAAGTGAAATATGAGTTTCATCTATAGGGATGTGAGAAAAGAATGCATTATCATATCTCCCCCAACCATTGTAAAAATTATCATCCAAACTTGTGGGATGAAACTCCATGGTATTTGTGACATGATCTTTTGATTCATTCATCCATTCATTTTCTTCTTTGTCCTTGGCAATAGGATCATTATAATCTTCCAAAATTTGATGAGATTTGAAACCCTCTTCCAAAACATCCTCAAATTGTACAGGAGTTGTAATATCTTCCTTTGAGTAGGCGATTATGTCATCCTGCATATCAATTGGCACACAAGTTTCATTAGTAGTTTTGGAATGAGTGAAGTCTTCCCACTTCTTCCAAGCATCATAATAATCATCTTTCAACATCAAGTGGTGACGTTCAACTACTTCTTCAACATCTTCCAATTCATCAATATGCTTCTCATCAAACTCATCTTCACCTTCCTTAGATGGTTCAATTATTTCCAAAAGTGGGTCATTTCTTGAATTCAAATTTATAAGGCTATCATAATCCAAATTAGTAACCCATGATTCAATTTTATCATAATTTGGAGGGTGAAGAATTTCTTGATCTTTAATTTTACACATCTCATCAATAGTATCTTCCAAGAACAAGTGGTGAAACTCTATCATGTCTTCAAATTCATTTATTGGTTTTCTTCCAATTTCACTTTCAACCACTTTATTTAATTCCATGGTGGGTTCCATCTTATCACATATATCAAACATTGTTGAATTTAGAACCCCTTCATCTAGATAATCATGTATCTCTACATGATCCTCACTAGTGGATGTTGGCTTAGCAATTTGCACCTCCTCTTGGACTACATCTAAGGTGGTTGTAAGATTTGGATATTCAAATTCATCCCCTTGATCATTTACCTTAGATATCATTGGAGTGGAGGGTGCTATGTTTGATGGTTGGTGTAGGTTGGCATCAAAAGAACAATCTCTCATATGAACATGTTGTGCCTTTTCTTCTTCAAGACCTTGTCGTTCTATCTCTTCTAAGACCTCATGGATTTTCTCTAGAGACAAGCCACTCAGCTTTTCCTCAATGAGTGAAGCAAGTGTGGGGTGTATGGCTCCTAGGTATACTTCCATGGCTTCTTCTTCCAATGTGTTAAAATTTTCCCACATTTGGGAGTGCAATTCATGAAATCTTCCATTAAACTGACTCAAGGATTCATTAGGCTCTTTACATATGGAGGTAAACTGATTTTTCAATATTTCTAAGTCAGCCTGATTACCAAAATGATGAAGATAGGCTACTTCTAATTGTATCCAAGAAGTCCTAACCTCCATGGGTAGTTGGCTATACCAAAAGAATGGTCTATCATCCAAAATGTATGCAAATAACTTACAAGCCACCTCCTCATAGAAAATCTGGAATTTACATAATGTATCCTTGTAGACATGCAGTTTTTGCAAGTATCCTAGTGGCACCTCTTGATTAAAACACCGTAAAAAATCCAATAACATTTTAGGAATTTGATAGGGTACCACGGTATAGATAAACCCTCATAATGATCCTCTATCATAGATACCATTCTCTCTCTTAGAGATGTTATTTCAGCTCTCAGGGATATCCTTTGCTCCTCAAGTGTTGCCATTAGTGAAACTTAAAATGTAATTTTAGAACCAAATCTGTTGAATATTCAACCTGCAATGTATAAACAAAAATCAAGTTAGCATCAACTAAGAGATGTATTCATTAAAAATCAAATGAAAAGTAATTGCATGAGACCAAAATTCTGAAAAATTAAATCAAATCACATACTTCTGTATGAACAATCAGAAAAATATTACAGCATACCTGAATTAAAATAGAACAAGTAAATAAATTCAGGCCATCCTTTTTACAATCTGCTGAGTGTTAGAGGACTAAAGCATACAAAAATTTAAATTTAAATTACACTAAAATAAACCCGTTCGGCCCTCCTAACACCAATCTGTTGAGTGGTGTTAGAGGCCGAAGATGCTAATAAAATGGACTTGAAATATTTAGCAATGTAAAGCTCTTAAACAATTATAAACCCGTAGCATCTAAAATCACGATAAAATAAACCCTTTCAGGCCCTCCTTCTAGCGCCAATCTGTTGAGTGGTATTTTCACCCGATTGTGAAAACACACTCTTCGATAGGATTTGGGTTCTAAATCCTCTGCTTGCAAAGAAATTAAACAAGTAATTTCTCCAAGGTTCTTGTTATGTGAGCATTTTGCATCTGTGTATTAATAATATAAAAGATATTTAATTAAAATGCTTAGAACACCTTAGTGGTTGCAAGTAACTGAAAACAAGGGGCACTGTGGTTTATTTTACTATGAAATTTAATGATTGTTCATTGAACCCTGATAAAGTAAATGTGATTTGGTCTCTATTTGACCATGCTGTAACTTCAAAATAAAATTTAATGAAATGCCATAACATGAATGGAATTATTTTTGGGTTTTGATGTTTTTTAATTTTTTTATTTTATTTTAAAGCTTGAAAAATTAAAGTTGGAGCTTCTGGAAATAAAGTGCAGCAAAAAAGAAAGTAAAATGCAACAGAAAAAGAAATTAAATTTGCATTCAGTCTGATGCTATCCAGTCCTGGCAAAACCGAAGATGTGAGGTTTCCATGCATGCAACCTAACCTATGGGACCTGCAAACACGCACAATCCTGATAAGTTAAGTGCTGATTCAAAGGGTTTTGAAATAAAATTCAAATTTCGAACATTCGCCTAATGCAACCCACAAAGTGGCATTTAACATTATCTATAAATCCAAAATTTGAAAATGAAAGAATAAACATTAAATCTGTAGCATGCACAGAAGATCTCCTTCTTTCTTGCCAACAAGATGCAAATTTTTGAACACTCTGCATTAAAATAAATCATGTTACAATAGCAGACTTTCTGGTTTTCTCAAAACCAGCAAAAGGAAGGAAAACAGCCTCAAAGCAGGCCCAGAATGACCCTCTGGCCTCTAGCACTGCAACTCTGCCCTAGCGGTTTTCGACCCTCGTATCTGTCCTGTGCTTCTGCTTTTAAAGCTTGGCAATGCTCTCTGTTTTGGCCTGTGACGCTTCGCTTCATCTTCCAGATCGATTCGTTTCATCTTTCTTTGACTGCGTGTGTTTTGGCTTTATGCTCGACATTGAGACGTTTGATCTTCTTTGTAACGCTTCTGCAGCCTGTACGCCACGTGTCCCGCACTTTTCTGCACGTTCTGTAACGGCCCCATGAAAATCACAACAAAAAATAGCATGCAGCTTTGTCCGCCTTCCTGGCCACGAAAACGCGACATGTCGCGAAATCGCGACGCTTTCCATGTCTGTACGCCTTCACGCCTCATGTCCGCGAAATCGCGACATGTCACGGAATCGTGACATGTCACGAAATCATGACGCTTTTCTCCTTGGTACGCCATTGTCCGATATCCAACCTTTCGTTCCATACCTGCCAACCTGTCGCGAAATCGTGACGCTTTTCCACTTCGTGCCCCTTCGCTGCAACCTGTCACGATATCGCGACGCTTTTTCACTTCGGGCACCTTTGCTGCATGCTGTCGCGATATCGCGACGTTTTTTCACTTCGTGCCTCTTTCGCTGCTTTCTGTCGCGATTTCGCGACGTTTTCTCGCTTCATACCATCGGCCAGCTTTTCGTCGCGAAATCGCGACGCTTTTTCGTTTCGTACTGCTTTGCTGCTTTTGGCCGCAAAAATGCGACATGTCACGATTTCGCGACATATTTTCCTTCCGTACGCCTCGGCTGCTTTGGAGCCGCGAAACCGCGACCTGTCGCGATATCGCGACGTTTTTCCGCTTCATGCCCCTTAGTTGCTGTCGTTGACTGCGTTGATCGTGATTTTGCGACATGTCGCGATTTCGCTACGCTTTCTGCTTCCTGCCTCGTTTGACCGGTTTGACCATGATTTTGCGACATGTCGCGATTTCGCTACGCTTTCTGCTTCCTGCCCCGTTTGACCGGTTTGACCGTGATTTTGCGACATGTCGCGATTTCGCGACACTTTTCATTTTCTGGCAGCGACGGAGCAACTTGTCGCGATTTCGTGACACTTTTTCATTTTTGGCCGCGATTTTGCGACATGTCGCGATTTCGTGACACCTTTTCATTTTCGATCGTGATTTTGCGACATGTCGCGATTTCGCGACACTTTTTCATCCTTGTGCAATTTTGCCTTTTTCTTGATTTTTAGCATCTGGGTCACTGAGATCTTCTTTGAAAGCATGCAAAAAAGGTGGGTCCCCAATTTTGGGGTGTGTTGTGGATCAGCCACAACACAAAGCAATGCTCGTTCAGGCTTATCTTCAAAATATACCTATTTTCTTTATATCCATTTTCAAATCCCCAACATCCATTTGCAAGAGAATATAGAAAATATAGAAATATTTCTATGGTTCAAAGCTAAATACTATAGGCCATATCCTTTATTTTCTTGGGATAGAGTTTGCATAAAGAAAAATTAGGGAGTATTGGGCTTTCACAAAATTAGAAAAATGAATTTAGCTCTTATATCTAAACAAGGATGGAGGATTATAAACAATTATCAAGCAACTTGGATTAAGATCATCAAAGATAAATATTTGTATCAAAGATCCTTCGCGGATGATCATCCCCTTCCTCATAGATCTTGATTCTAAAATTCTATCCTCCAAACCAGAAACCTCATAAAAGAAGAAGTAATATGGAACCTTGGCTATGGAAGAAATATCAAAATTTGGGAGGACTCCTAGATTGAAGACCAACACTGATCAATAAACCCAAACTTGTTATTCTAAAGCCTCACACTAATTAGATCCTTAGTGAGAAGGTGGATAACTTCATTATCAAGTGGCCACAACATGCAACATGGAAATATATTTGCTAACCAACCTCAATGATGAAGAAAAATTAGTTGTATCCAAAATCACTAATCTTCTCAGAACTTACATCATTCCTACCAATATGCCTTGAGATAAACCTGTATGGATGTTCTGTGAAGATGGTCATTTTTTTGTCAAAATCACATATTATCTTCAAGACCATCCCATTGATTATTAGCTTGCATTCAAACATGTTTGGATCACTAAACTTGTTCTTAAAATCACCTTTTTCATTTGGTTTGTGGTCCAGAATAAGGTTCTTACAATAGATAATCTTCTCATTAGAGGTTTAACTATTCCTAATCGGTGTTATTTATGCAAATCCAATTGGGAGTCAATGAGTCATTTGTTTCTTGAATGTCCTTTTTTGTGTTCTATTTTTTACTCTCTATTTTAGTTGGTTAGATTAGTCTAGGTAACACTGAGAACCATTTTGGAGTTATGTGAGCAATGGTCTAATACATTTTCCAGTGTACACCTTAGAAATTTTTGGTCATTTTGCCCCATTGCTTGTGGTAGATTTGGTTGGAAAGAAATTTTAGAGTATTCTATGATAGATCTAATTACTATCAAACTATATTCATCCATATCATCACCTTTTCCATAGAAAACGTTCGATTAATCCCATACTTAGAAGCCCCTAGAGGACAATTGGAGTTTGGATTGTATGAATATCTTAAACATCATTTTGAATCTTATGATCCTGCTACACCCAATATTGATAGGTCCATGGTTAAATGGTCTTCCCCACAAGATGGATAGCTTAAACTTAAATTTTATGGAGCTACCAAAGGTAACCTAGACAAAGCTGGAGGTGGTGGCATAGTCAAGGACTATCAAGGGAAAATAATATTAGCTTATGCTAAAAATATAGGTATATTTCAATCCAATAATGTCACTTAAGCAAGAGCTTTGTATGTGGGACACTCCATCCTTGACGACTTAGGCACTAAAAATTTAATGATTAAAGGGGACTCGATGAACATTATTAATTATATAAAATAGTCTCAAGTCCTTGCATGGAGCATAAGCAATACCATCAATGAGTGTAAAAGATACATGACCAAATTTAAAAATATTGTTGTCCAACATGTTTATAGAGAAGGCAATCAAGTTGTAGATATCCTAGTAAATTTAGGGGTGTTGGAAGAGAATATTCATATTTGACATAATAACTTTCCTTTAAACCTTAGTGTTCATATAAATTCTAATGGAAATCTCCTTCTTTGATGAGTATTTGTGGTTGTAGTTGTGAAATTCTGGGACAATTTGATGTCTCTCTAAGTTCTTTTTGTTCTGCTTTGATTTCCAATGTCCTTGTTGTTTGATTCTCTAGTTGCATAGTTATTTTTCCTTAGTTGCCTTTGGCTTCTATTTTAGTTGTTGTTCCAGTTTGGTTGTTGTTCAAAGGTAATCCCACGTGGATTACCTATTCCTAAATAGCATTGTAAAATGTTTTGGTATCCTTTCAAAACCCCTTTACCAATAAAAAAATTGATCCAATGCAGCTTTGCATCAATGGGTATCCCATTATCATGCCTTCTAGTACTCTTCAATATATTAACTCTTCTAAACCCTTGTAGTACTCTTCAAATATTAAATATTCTCTACCTACAAGAGAAGATACAGAATTCAAGGTAGAGTGAAGTATACTTTTTTCTTTAACTTTGAAATTTTATTTACATAATAAAACCTTAGAAAATGCACAAGAAAAATAATAAATAAGAATTATTGACTTAAATTAAGTTTATCAAAATCTTTTTGAAACTTATTTTTATTTTCATTATTGTATCATTTTGAAATCAACTAATATTTAGCATAGTTAAATTATTATAATTAATCATATATTTTCAATCTAAAAATTTTAGACAAACAAGGGGTACAACACAATGGTTTAGGGTTTGGATCTTCTTTGGAAGATCCAAGGTTTAAACCACAACGTATGTGTGGGGTTGTGTTTTAATACTCTATTTATAAGCATAAATCTTAGCCTTATGGGGGGAGGATCTAGCTAGGAGGGGATTGCTTAGTCCTATGCATCACTCATAGCGATTTCTCACACTACCTAAATAAAGAGTCTCAGGGGGACAACACAATGGTTCAATATTTGGCTCTTCTTTGGGAGGTCCAAGGTTTAAACTATGGAATGTGTGTGGGGCTATGTGTTAATACGATATTGATAAGTATATCTCTTGGCCTTACAAAAGGTGATGGCTTGGATAAGACTTTGGCTCTTCTTCAAGAGGTCCAAGGTTTAAACCAAGGTGTGTGTGGGGTTGTGTGTTATTCAACTATTGATAAGTGTATCTCTAAATCTTAAGAGATATCATGGCTAGGAGGGGGCTGCTCAGCCCTATGCATTGGTATTAGGGGTTTATCACACTACCTAGATCCAAAAGAAAAAAAATACATAGAACTAATAGACCTAATATAAAAAATGCACATATTGGGTAAATTAGAAGTTAAAAATAAATAAGATTGAATCTTAATATTTAAGAGAGAGTATCAATGTTGATAAAGAGATATTTATTAGTAACAAAATTAATAAAATTAGACTAAGGTTCCAAGCATATGGGTGAATCTTAATAATTATTATTTTAAATTGAGTTTGAGTGGTTAGACAAGACATCTTCTATGGAAAAAGTTTAAATTAAAATCTTGATAGACATAGACGTCCTATGCACATGATTTATGGATTAAATAAACATATTATGTGAATGGTGTTTCAACAAATCATATAATGCTATTACAACAATTTATACTATCACAAAATTTGGGATCTTTACGATAAGAGACTACATTTTTTAACTCTTGTCATTGTGTTATTAGACCGTTGGTGCATCTTTCAACCATGTAATAAATTTGATTCTAATAAATTACTATATCCTTTGGATCACAATAACATGATACATTATTTTTAGTGATGCATATTCTTTTATTATATATACTTAGTTCACATACATAAATAATTGGTATATTACTTTTGTTCTTATTTATGTATTTTTTGACTTAATTAATACCTCTATATTTTTTTTTGATAGGTAACAGATTATTTACAACGGGTTTTTTGAATAGGATCCCAAAACCTTAATTACAGTAGTAGCCGAAGCATTGAAAAAGAAAACAGAAAGAACGTCCCCGCCCCGGGGCCCTGGAAACTACAGAAAACAAAAAGCTACAAAAAACTTTCACAAAACCGAGATTCTCCATAGGAACCAGCATCCTCAAAACCCAAGAAACTTTGAAACGACAAAGGCCAGGTGGGCCTAGCTAACTGGGCCCTGAGCCGTCCTCAGCCCGATCGGATTGCCGCTGAACCTCGGCATCGCTTTCCTCCAGCTTGCGACAGAGCTCGGATAAAGCCTTGGCGGCATGAGAAGCGGCTTGGGCAGCAGTGTTGAGGGAACTGATCGCTGTATCCAGGAGGCCCTTGAGCGCCAGTTTCTGCAATTTATCGTCGGACTCGGAGCTGATCACAGTGGGCTCCGGGATCTCTGATTTAACGTTCTTGGAGCTTCTCGCAGCCCAGCTGGGCTCGGGGGAAGCCCTTTTGTGGCCAGAGCTAGGAGGCAGGGCCCCGTCAGGGCCTTTGCTCGACGCCCTGCATTTGCGGGTAGGCCTGCGACGCTTCAGGGAAGAGGAATCATCGGGAGTGGGGGAGCCCTTGGCGGTAGGGGAACCAGTGGGAGAAATGCCTTCTTCAGGGGGCGGGACAGATGAGAGGGGGGGAATGCTGTGCAGCTGGGGTTGGTTGGCCAGGGCATGCCTATAGAGGACAGCCATGAGCCCCTGGTGCATGGGTCGGGAATGGTTCCTGCGAGCACGATCAATGGTCAGACCCAGAGAGTAGTAGAGGAAGCGCGGAGTGCTGATGAGGGTTGCTCCTCGAAGATGATTGAAGTAGCTTAGATGAAAGCTATACAGTCGCTGCTCCGGATCGTCATAGGTAATGTATTGCATTACCGGGACGATGGCTTCATCGAAAGGCATCGGGAGGTGAGAGCGGAGCAGGTTTGCTTTGTCCCACTGATGGTCTGGGAAGCGGGAGAGCTCCTCTTCCCAGTTGTGCTTGTCACGCCTGACAACGCGGCCTTTCTCTTCGTGGTGGAGGCCGGTGACCTCCGTGAGGAAATCCTTGGAGACTTTGAAATGTAGACCCTTGACTGTAACTTCGCCATCGTTCCACGTATCCAGGAAACCCTGGGTGATCTCGTCCTCATGGCCAACGAATTTACTAAAAAATGGGGTGAATTTTTTAGCATCGAAGAATAAACGGGCGGGACCGCTCAACTCAAGGACAGGGGGCTCCAGGAAGACAGTTTTGGAAGCCATGGGGGCCGAGCTGGCAAGGTGGGGACAGAAGGGGCAGAGAGTGCCAGACCAGGGGAGGGGGAGCAGGGGATGGAGAACGCGACAGTGGGATGGGACAGCGAGGGGAATATAAAGGCCGTGCGGGGGCCTTTGAAGGGGAAGCGCCGCCAGCTTTGGAAAGGGGCACACGCGGCTGGAAGCGACATGATGAGGAAGGGGCTGAGGGGGTGCGCCAGACTACTGACACGCGAGGATGGGAAAGGGCCACTGCCGAAGCGCCAGATGCCTAACTCTGAGCGGGGGAACACCGGGAGAGAACCACGTCGGACTGGACCACGAACGGATTGGCATGGCACGGGGATCCGTAGTCACGTAGATCGAAGCGAGAAGGACGGGGAGGTCCGCCATGCATAGAAAAATGGGTCTGCCAGAGCTGCCAGCTGGCCAACGCGGGTAGCTGACGAGGCAAGGGGCACGGGCCGCCACGAGGAGGATCGGGATGATCCCCTCGCGGACAGGGTGGCCAGCCGACGGGTCGACATGGGGGCGAGAAGCACCGGTCATCAGAAGCGCACGTTGGGGGGACTTCGCCGCCCTGCCACGGGGAAGCCTAAACACCAGTGATAACAGCATGGTCGGGATGGTCCTGCAGCATAATTTGAACTAGGCCTGCAGGGAAGTGCGAGGTCCAGGTGGTAAATTCTTCGGCTGTAATGGCTAGATTTGCCATGAGGTCAGCAGCCCTGTTGCCTTCTCTGAAAACGTGCTGAAAGGTGTGGTCGGGGAAGCTCTGAAGAATGAAGAGGGCCTCCTGGATGGAATTATGGAATCGCCAGGAACAGGACTCAGGCTTGCTGGCGGCTCTGATTACAACTTGGGAATCGCCTTCGATGATGATTTTTGGGGGGGAGCCCCTGAGAGCCGAAAGACCACTGAGCAGGCCGGCAGCTTCGGCAAAATTATTGGTTTGCCTACCCAGCGGGACCGCGAAGGCAGTGACCAGATTCCCGGAGCAATCTCTGATGACCCCGCCCGCCCCAGAGGGCCCGGGGTTGCCTTTGGAGGCACCGTCGAAATTAAGCTTAAGCCACCCGGGGGGGGAGTCCACCTGGTTCGGGAGCGCCAGGAGGGGGTGGGAGGAAGGAGCGGGGGGGAGAGCTGAATGCCGAGGGAGGAGAGCAGGGAGGCTTCGCTCGAACGTCGGGGGTCCGTAGAAAGGGGAATGAAGCGGGAATTCTCGATGGCAAAGGAGACTGCTTTGGTCGCTAACCACTGGGGGAGCGGGCCGGGGAGGAAAAGGCTCGCCTGTTACGCTCGAGCCAAATTTTCCAGAGCATATGAGGAAGACAGGCCTTCCAGAGGAAGCGGAGAAAGGGATGGGCAAAGGGGGTGGGCCACTGAGATAGGAGATCAGAAATGGAATTGGGGGCCACCCATTGGATGGAGAAATGGGAGAGGATGAGGCCCAGAACTTCGGAGGAGAAAGAGCAGTTTATGAAAAGGTGGTTGGTTGACTCCCAGGCGGCCCGATAGAGGAAGCATCTGTTGGGGATCTGGAAGCCTCTCTTGATCAGATTTTTGATCGTGAGGATTCTATTTTGGACGGCCGCCCAAACGAAATGGCTAATTTTGGGGATCAAATTCTTGGCCCAGACCAGCTGGGTCGGGAAGGTGGTCGCTCTCGGGGTTCTCTGAATATGATAAGCAGACTTGACTAAAAAAATGTCGCTGGGAGAGCCATGCCACACGCATCTGTCACTGTCTCCAAAAGAAGGGATGACCGTCGCACTGAGGATGCGCTGAAGTCTGGCAGCTTGAAGCGGGAACCTGGGGTTCAGGATGGGCTTCCAGATGGTCCGCCCCTAGAGCTGGGTCATGTAGTCAGATGCTTTGGGACCACGGTCCGCAAGCCCAGGTTTGAGGAGAAGGAGCTCCCTATCCGAGCTCAGGGCCTCGTCGAGAATCCATCTGTCTTCCCAGAAGTCAATCTTGGCCCCGTCTCCAAGAATCCATCTGGTCCCTTGCTGAACAATATCTCTGGTGGAAAGCAGGGCCTTCCAGAAGGTAGATCCGTCATGGGGCTGGGTGTCTCCGAGGAAGGGGTGGTTGTGACAGTACTTCCTTCGCACAATGCAAACCCATTCATCGGAGGTATTGATGTGAACCTTCCAGGCATGTTTGGACAGAAGGGCCTTGTTCATGGGAACCACCCGTCTGAGCCCGATCCCACCCTCTCCTTTGGGGCGGCAGACCAGGGGCCAGGAGACCAGGGGAATCCTTTTCTTGTCTTCATAGCCCGACCAAAGAAAGCGTTTCTGAATTTGCTCAATGAGAGTAGCGATGGAGGCCGGAATTCTAAAGACAGACATGAAGTATATCGGAATGCTCTGGAGGACAGACGCCAAGAGAGTGGCTCTGCCGGCCTGCGAGAGAAGGTGGCCTTTCCAGGGGGCGAGTTTCCTTTGGATCCGCTCAATCACCCCATTCCATAGCACTTTGGAAGACGCCCCTATGAACAGAGGAAGCCCGAGGTAGGAGGAGGGGAGGGAGCCGGGGGAGCATCCCAGGATCCGCCCGATTCTGTTTTGCCTAGCCAAGGGGGTGTTGATGAAGTAAATCTTGCTTTTTCGAAGGTTGATTTTCTGCCCAGCCGCCTCCTCATACAGGGTGAGGATGTTCTTGAGGGCCTTGGCTTGAGGGACCGAGGCCGAGGAAGCAAGAATGGTGTCATCTACAAACTGCTGATGGGACACGGGGGGGAGGCCCTGCGTCGGCCTGATGCCCGAGATGAGGCCGCGAGCCACAGCGTTCGAAATGGTTCGTCCCAGGGCCTCGGCCAGGATAATGAAGAGAATCGGGGATAGGGGATCACCTTGGCGGAGACCTCTGGAACTGGGGAAGAACCCGACCGGGGATCCATTGACAAGGATTGAGAACCAGGGGGAGGACACGCACTTGTTGATGAGTTGGACCCAGGAGGGGTGGAACCCAAATTTGAGGAGGACCTTGGACAGGAAGCTCCAATCGACCCTGTCAAAGGCCTTGTTCATATCTAGCTTAAGCAGGAAGTGGGCCTTTCTGGATAGGACAGCTGAGTGAATGGCCTCGTGCATGATTATGACCCCGTCTGTAATCAGCCTGCCTTTGACTGAGCTTCCCTGACAGGGGGAGATGATCAGGGGAAGGATGTCTTTGAGGCGGGTGGTCATGGCTTTAGTCAAAATTTTATAGAGGACATTGCACAAGCTGATGGGGCGGAAGTCTGACAGGGATCTGGCTGCCGGAGTCTTCGGGATCAGGGCTATGAAGGTGGTGTTGATGCCTCTGGGGATGGATCTGGCAAACTGCAGGTCCCGGATGGCAGCACACACATCATGGCCAACGATGTCCCAGAAATACTGGAAGAAGCGGGGAGGAAACCCGTCCGGGCCCGGGGCCGCCTCCGCCTTCATGGAAAAGGTGGCAGCATGGATTTCGAAATCAGACAGGGCCTGCACCAGCTTAGCATTAGCCATGGCCGGGACGGACGTCGGGATGTGATCCAGAAGGGAATCGGCCGCCTCCGAGGACATAGGAGGTCCGTCTCCCAGGAGCTCTTGAAAGAAGTGGACTGCCTCGGCACGGATGTCCTCCTCCTTGTTGATGATACTGCCGTTGCTATCAACGAGCTCAGCAATTCTGTTAGAACCCCTATTTCGGAGGGTCGATGCATGAAAGAACTTAGTGTTTGCATCGCCGTCTTGGATCCACAGAGCGTGCGACTTTTGCCTCCAAAAGGTTTCTTCCCTGGCCAGGATATTGTGGTACTCGCTGAGGGCAGTGCGTTCCTCTTCCCTGAGCCCCGGCTCGTGAGAGCCTGCTTGGAATCTGGACTCAATCTCTTCGAGTTTTTTTTTGATAGCCTCCTTGCTTTCGAAGATGTTACCGAACACTTCTTTATTCCATGCCTTGAGGTGCTCTTTGAGGCATCTCAGCTTGTGGAAGACTTGCTCGACGGGGCGACCAGGGACAGGGGGAGCCCACCAGCAGCCGACCTGGGCCCGGAGGTCGGGGTGGTGAAGCCACATGGACTCAAACCGGAAGGGTCTCTTGGGGGGGCGATGATCAGTCTCGAGGAGGAGGGGGCTGTGGTCAGACCCGATTTTGGGGAGGGCCAACAGGGAGGCATCGGCAAAAATGGGGAGGGCTTCCTTAGACAAGAAAACTCTATCCAATCTGACCTGAATGTGGTTGGGTCCCGCTCTCTTGTTGGACCACGTGAATCGGGCTCCCTTCAAGCTGACATCCATGAGCTCGTTGTGGGCGGTAAAGGCCCCAAAGTCATCCATGCTTTTGGTTCTGACCTCCGAGCCCCCGCATTTGTCAGAGGAAAACAGGGGGCTGTTGAAATCCCCGGACAGGATCCAGGGCAGGGGAGCAAAAGCTTCTCTCATCGAACTGATTTCCTGCCAAAGCCTTGCTTTCTCAACGGGACTGTTGGGAGCGTAAACGTTGGACAGGATCCACGATCGCTTAGAGTTGAGGCAGTGGACCAGAATGTTCATAATCCTGGGCGACGAAGAAATGAGCCTTCCCTCGTAAGATCGAGGGTCCCACATGCACATAAGGCCCCCGGCTGAGCCAGCCACGGGGGTGGAGAGGAACTCGCAGTTGCGCCAGGTAGCATGGGCTATTCTTCGGGCAGCGGCGTCATCTATCTTGGTCTCCTGGAGGAGGATGAAGGACGGGTGGTGGTCCCTGCGGAGTTGACCGAGGATCCTCTTCTTGGGGACCCCATTGAGTCCCCTGATGTTCCAGGAGATGAGCTTCATTTGGCACCCTTGTGGGGTCGCCTGCCCCCTTTTCCTGCCTGAGCGGGGGGTTTGGATCGGGCGTCGTCCGCCTTGCGAAAGCTCGTGCCAACGTCAGAGAGCATAGTCTGGGAGCCATTAGCAATGTCGTCCTCCGTGATCCTTGACCGTTGTTCGCACAGGGTGGGCCGCCCTCGTTTAAATTTGCTACCAAAATCTGTGGCAAAGGACCTGCTTCGGGTCATTTTGGGGCTGACTTCGTCGGGCTCGGACGGAAAGCTGCCTTCGGTCTCGTCATCAGATCGCTCAGACCCACACATCAAGGGGGTAGGATCCGGGAAGGATGCCTGGGGGGCCGGGGCCTGAAGGGGGTGGGGGGGAGGATCGGGTCCCGGTGGCAGCCGGGGCCTGAGGGGAAGGGGCCAGAACGGGATGCGGGGGGGATCTGGGATCGGGTCCCCGGAGGGGTCGCTGAGAATGGGAATCTGGGAAAGGTCGCCCTCCGACCTAGGCTCGACAAGGGGGGCCTGAGGGCCCGAAGGGGAAACCTCCTTGTGGGAAGCGCTAGAGTCGGGACGAGGGGGATCCCGGGACGGGGCCCGACCAGAGCTGCGTGGGGGTTTGGGATTAGGGCCTTCAGCCTTCCTGGATGCCGGGCATTGGTGAGGGAGGTGGCCTTGAGAGCTACAGGAGGTACAGAAAGCAGGTTTGTTTTCGTAGATAAGGGTTTGACGCCAGAAGAAGGACCCAGAAGAGATGGTAACCGAGGAAGGGAGCTCAGATTCGAGATTGGCGTTGGCACAAAACCTGGCATGCACCATGCGAGAGCCAGCCTTGGTCATGGGATCGAAGGCCACCAAGTCTCCAACCGACTGGGCAATGAGCTTTAGAACGTCTTCACGCCACAGATGAAAGGGAAGGTCCGGGAGGCGAACCCAGATCGGGGCAAAGTTGATGCTTTGGGTGCTGGGGTGAAAATCTGCACCATAACGCCTGAGAAAAAGACTCTTGCGACCTAGGAACCAGGGCCCGCCCGACAGGATCTTCTCAGCGTCCTCGCTGTTATTGAGTTTGATAATGAAAAAGCCTCTGGACAGGGCAACCAGCTGGATGTGTCCGGAGACCTTCCATTTGGTAGCCGCCCATCTGCGGATAGTCTCCATGTCTGGGCGCCCGCCCAGGAACTTCCCAACCAAGGAGGACGAAGATTCAGAAACCAGGGATGTGTAAACCTCCTCCTGGATGGAAATGTGGGTGCCTTGAAGGGAAAGCCCTACGCCCAGGGCCCGAGCAGGGGTCCTGGAGCCCGCCAGAATCTGTTGGTAGGAGGGCTTATGCCCTCCCTGGGCACGCCCTTGCCCAGGATCGGGGGGCATCTTCCCGAGGCCATCCGACGCGTCAAGGCCAGGCAGGGGGCACGGGCCCAGGATCCCGACCCCACCAAACCCACCGTTCAGCTCGAGCGAGAAACCCCTTTTCGACCCCGCCACGGATCCGCCTGGACCAGGCCCGGGCCCGGACGTACCTGAACCTGACCCTGGATCCGGGCCCGCCCAGGAACCTGCGCTCTGCTTTGGATCCGATCCCAGCCCTGCGTCCGCTTCTGCTCCAAACCGCGCTCCTTCTGTCGCTCCTGCTGCCGCTCCCGCCATCGAGTCTTCCAATACCTCTATATTTTTATTGTTTAAAACAAAGGATAATTAATATTATATTATATATTTTAAATATATATATATTTTATATATACATGTTATACCTTTATATAATACTTGAATTTTAACATTATCTATGGAAGAGTACCCATGTCAACTACTAAAAAAAACAAAACCTTTTGAAAGATTATATGAAATATAATTAAAAAAAGAGTCTTTCAATTTTTTATCCTTGATTTTTGTACTCATTTTATTAAAGAACTATTGACCTCATGTAGCATATATGGACTGATTATCTACAATTGTATGATTTTTTCAAAGAAATTTGGAAAACATACATGCAAAATTTATAATGGATAAATGTTGTTGATTATTGTATTTGTTCAAAAATCCTAACATAAAAGATAATGGAATAAGAGATTGAATACTTCCCATCATAGTTAAAATAATATCATAACTTAGTGTGCATAAAACTATCATGGAAATAAAGTAATTAGCACAGAGATTTTTTTTTACAACAATCTTAAGGAAAGGGAAATGTTCTCATAATACAAGACACTTGTTTAATCTTCAAGGAAGTAGTAAAATAAATATTACAAAGGAGAAAAAAGAAGCAAGATAATAAGGAATCAAGATCCATAAGTTAATAATTTAAGATACATTAAAAGGGCACAAAAGGTCTAAATTTAAGAAGACAAAAAAAGTAGTTTTGTAACAAAAGCATGGTATAATGAAGAATTTAAACTAGCAAAGAGAGTTATTAAAGAATTTAACAAAGAGAAGAAAAGTTAAAAATATTAAAAGTATATAATGAGAGCAAAATAAACGAGTATAGAATAATTTTTAGCAACATTTCAAACATACACTTAGCACAATCACATATAGAATAATAGCAAAGAAAAATAAGGCAATAGATAATTGAAATAAGAGGAATAAGGGATAGGTGCTTGTAGGCACCCCCATGATCTCACACGATAAACTAATATAATAGAATCATTGGGAGTTTATAGTGATATCTAATCCCCAATTGAATGTTGACCTCAACCAAACACAATCTAGATTTAAGGTTAAATTACAATATATTAAATGCATTAAACCATTTAATTAAGGTTAGCAATATAGGTGGTTTAACGAATAATAGTAATGGTGAATAAATTAAAATTGCTTGTAAGCTTACATAAATATGGCCATAGACTTACATGTAAGATGCTTATAGGCTTACATGGAAAATAACGCTAGGATTACATTAGGTGGTGTTCCTGTAAGTACTTTATCATTGTTGATATTGGCCAATAAGGTCATATTATAAATCCTCCAACACCTCCCCATAATATTAATTAAGGGGTCAAGAAAAATAGATGGTAGATACGGTACATATCCCTCCAAATAATGAATGCTCAAATGGGCTAATTATTCATTATCAAGAATTTGTTCTCTTGCCAAAGGTACTTGAGCTAGATCAACCTTTTATCAAACATGAAGTTATAACTCCACATTATAAATCTAGGATTTTGAGATTTCTATGACATGATCCTTAACATATAATATGGTCACCATAATATATCCTCCAATATCAAAATAAATCAAGTGAAACATGAAGTAAAAGGTAGGTATCCAATTAATGACTCAAAATGGTTAGAAAGGGGCTTGTAAAAACAATGCATACCTTGTGCTGATAATCTATCCAATTAGAAAATATCCTTGATCTAATGTCACTAGTACATAGAGCTCAAAATTTCATGCAATCTAAAAAAATGATATGATATATTTTCATATGCAAATGTTAGGGCCTTGGAAAGGTTGGGCATATTAGTAGGGAAAAAATAAAAAATCAAGGATCAAAATCTTAGGAGGGAAATTTCCACTTCAACATCTACCAAGTGTCACATCATATCATAAATATAAGTTCAAAATATATCTTGGATGTGGTTCAAACCAGTGACCTCAAGCTTACAAAGAACATTATCAATGGTCATGACAATGAATTTGTTGGGAAGAAATAAAGAAACATGTCTTAGACATTGGAAAAGAGAATATTATTAAAAATATGCGCATAAGATTCCATTGAAAGGATTTGAACCTAAGATATACTAGATGAAATTAATATTACCAATCACCATGAAAATGATCCTATTAGATTTAATGTCACACTAGAATAAAAATAATGTAGATTGTACATTGAAGAAGACACATAGGAAATTTTCATTATGTAGATTTGAACGCAAATCCTCTTGGCTGAAATAACTACACTTAGAATAAGCTTGATTAGGTAGATGTTTACTTTTGTGTCCCTCATGCACATGTGTCATGATCTCTCACATTGTGTTGACTTTTGCATCCCTCACACACATGTCATGATCTATCACATTGTGTTGAACTTTGCATACCTCACACACATATGTCATGATCTCTTACATTGTGTTGAATTTTACATATCTCACATATGTGTCATGATCTCTCACATTGTGTTGACTTTTGCATCACTCACAGACATGTGTCATGATATCTCAAATTGTGTTGACTTTTTAATCACTTATTCCTTATTGGGATTCTACTATAAATACCCATCTCATGCTTACACTTAAAAAGTAAGTAGATATAGAAGAATGGAGTAATGAATGAATCTTTTAGTTGTAATTTTGTATATTTTTTCCTTCTATACTAGAATAAGTTTATTATTGCTTATGTAACTTGCTTCCTTCACCTAGATCTTAGGTCTTGTATCTTTGTCTCAATCTATAGATGAATATCACATGGTATCAAAGCTATCTCACATGGAATTAGAGATTGAGATAGAGAAGGAGCTTGTTCATTTCTAGTTGAATCATCATAGGCTTCAAGGATTAATTTCTCTTTGAAAACTTCATTCAAATTTTGGAGCTAATTTAATTATAAAAATATTTTTTTGTAGAGCTGGAGGTAACCCATGTTGCACACTTTCTAGTTGCAGAATCTTGAGGCCATATCAAATCTCAATGTCATCTCAAATATCATGATCATTCTAGATCTCGTAGCCATATCAGATTTTTAGATCATCTTAGATATCATGACCATATTAGATCTTGCAACCATACCAGATATCATAACGATCTCAAATATTGCTACTATAACATATCTTAAGACCATTTCAGATCTCATGGATATCTTAGATCTCTTAGCCATCCTATATCTCAAGTTCATCTTAAATATTAATACCATATCAGATCTTATAGCCATCCTAGATCACATAGCCATCTCAGATATTGAGGTCATCTCAGATATTATGGCCATATTATATCTCATAGCTATACCAAATCTCACGACCATCTCAAATCTTAAGGCCATCTCAGATCTCATGGTCATCCCAAATATTATGGCCATCTCAAATCTTGTAGCCATCCTGGACTTATGACCATCTTAGATTTAAATTTTTTACTATTTTTTTCAAAATAACAGTGATTGAAAAAATAGTATTTTATATTTTACTTTTTACTATTTTTTAGAATAACCGAGACTTTAAAGAACAATATTTTATACTTGGATTTGGTCTTCTAAAATATTTTGCTTATATTTACCAGATCCCCTATCTTGGGTGCTAGATATATAACCTCCTTAAGGGTTTCCACATATTATCCTTGCTAGATATCTATTCACTTTTTCTTAGGTATCACACTATACGAACTTCTTTACTATAGTTATTTTATCAGACCAATATTTTCAAATACATCTATTTGTTGAAAATTTAGTCATTAATTGTAATTATCTAGCTTGAACAACTAATCATTTAATTTATCAATCCAGGTCTTAATCGGTTTAAAGAACATATATCCAGTATAGATATTCCATGATATTAACCAGCTTAGTTCAATTTCTTAAGATCAGGTTACAAGAAAATAAAATATTTAAGTATAATTCTTTTTAATTTGAAATTAACCTAATGAATGTGGATCCATGTGCAACTAATGATGCTTTAACTATTTTACTTTTGAAATAAATAATGCAATTTAAATTATATTAATTTAAATTGCCATAATAAATTAAATTAATTATGGCAAGAGCAAGAGTGTAAATTATATTATTTTACACTAACTAATCCTATTTTATTGCAAGAGCAAGAGAGTAGGGACTGGTCTTATGGAAGTGGGCCTTGCCTTTTAAAAGGTCAGTATATTTATCTTCTTCTCTATGCTAATTTATCTCAATAACTACTATTTTATTTAACCTATTCTAACATCTGATTATTCATTGATGCGGGAAAAATAAAGATTCTACAAAAGAAAATAAATCATTGCGAAAGATAAAATAACATTGCAAAAGATATGGAAAGAGAATACTATTTTATTGTTGAAGTTCAATCATGTGCATTGTTGGAAATTGTAATATTTCTTAGAATACTACGAGAGAATTATTCAACTTATTATTCTAAGGACCTTTTCAAAGGCCTCTTTACTTTAATTTATACAATTGTTCTCAATGAAGTCTTCGTAATGTTCTTTGTCTCTTTATAAATAACAAATCTAAATCCTAACCTATGTACTAACAATGGAAGCCTGTGTACCAACGATTTCATAACAAGATGAGACTTGGACTAATCAATGGAAGCCTGTGTACCAATGATTTTTTATAAACAAATATAATTTCTCAACAAATGGAATTGGACTAATAATCATAATCCCAAGTGGCAACCACTTTAACAACAACTTAATTTAAGAAACAACAAGAATAACCTTTTGTCCTATTCTCAAGGAAAATGAATATAAGTTGAGAGAATAATTTAACAACTTTGATCTTTTCCAAATTTAGTAACAACTTTATAAATTTTCTTTAATAATAATCAAAATTCCAAATATGTATTTTCCAACGTTGGCATTCAAATGGCTAACTTTGTATAATATGCTCCTGTTAGATGTGACATGGCAACAAGGTTTGGTCAACTTTGACTTGCTCTTTTCGTAGCACCTTTTAGTAGACGCTTTTCCGTAGTGCCCATTCTGTAGCACCTCTCTATAGATCCTATAAGTGCACCATATGTTCAGCCAATCTAAGTATGCCTACCTCCTGTTTCATCAGCCACGGCCTCTGCCCAGCTTCATACACATATTTTCCTAACAACACAACATCTTGCACACAATTTGTGTAAAATATATGCATAAATAATTTTTATAACAATTAATCATTTTGATGCATAAATAATGATATTAAGGTGAAATAGTAATTAAAAAATATTCATATCCATTCATTTGTAAGAAATATATAAGTAAACCATATCCATATACTGTGACACTTTGACACTCATCATTCCCCTAAACTGAAGGTGATGAATGTCCTCATTCATATAATTCATAGTTTCACAAAACCTATACAAATTTCTTGATTTACTCAATTTTTACAAACATAAATCGATCTGAAATTGTAAAAGTTCATTTGAATGGATAATCCATATATAACTGATTTCACAAAATACTATTTTCTCTTTTTGAATGTTGTGAATAATAGTAAAAATAGTTCTGCAAATTTAAACAACTATGCAAACAGACATCTATTTCTAAAAGTATCACATTTTTTTGTTCATAATAGTATAACAATACTGCAATTTTTTTAGAAATAATCAATATCCTATTTAGAATAAGAAACATTTTTTGCAAAATCAAAATACTGATAATGAACTACATAACTGTGTTAATATTTTCATCATATGCATCATTTTTAAAAAAAATAAAAATTTATGCAGTGATTAAAACATATTAAATAAATCATGTTTGTAAAATATCTAAAATAAACTCACAACATACATATATACATACATACATTATGAAATTCATAATAATAATAATTATTTAAATTTGTGAACCAGGTAAAAAGAAAAAGTCTGTGTTTGTCATCACTATGCAGATTTGTGGATGTCCAGACCAGTTTTAGCCTTTAGATGAGATGAAAATCATGTAGGATTTGGCCTGGTTGGGATATTTCTCTCTTTCTCTACCTTCTGAACCTATGTCCTTCCTGCTCCTAGATTGAATGGTAACTCTACTATTATGGTTTTTACATAATCTACGTCCATGGATCCACTGTCATGAGACTCACTCTACATTCTTTGTATGTTTGGAGGAAAACCTACTATTCCTAAAATATGGTTAATGATTTCATAAATGTTGAGAGGTATGCCTACCTTAAGTGTTAAACCTTCCAGTAGTATTTCTCTATCCCTAGAGGATCCTAGTTTTGGCGGATGATTTGGTTGATGCAGTTCGGATTGTGGAGTTGAGTTGTCTTCCTCAAGTACTTTAGTGAAGTCAATAACTTTGGCAAAGTTGACCAACTTCCATGGCTTCTTACCATCTGTAGCACTCTTCTGAGGATATGGACCGATAGTCATAGGTTTAATGACTGAGTCAGCCGATTTCACCACCTTTCTCTCTGCTAGTTTTTTGATATCACTCTAAACAAAAAGGAATTTTGTTATCATTGCAACATGCTTTTCAACCAAATTTGTAAGTTTATAAATTTTTATATGCAGTAGGGTTTGCTATTTTTTATGGAATTTGATGGCATAAAATTGTCCTGTGGTAGGTGAGTTTATGGCAGGTCTAGGTGCTTCTTCTTCTATAGGTTTTTCTTTTCTGAGATATTCTTTCCCAGATGACTCTTCTATAGGGAATGACTCTTTGTTGTTATTTCTAGGGATAAAATTCTTATACTTTGTTTTTATTGCAAACTTAGTAATTTTGGTTGTTTTGCAAGTGGTTGGGAATTTTTGAATGGGAAGTTATTTTGAGCTAAATTCATTAGATGCAGATTCTTGTATTGGTTCAGATTCACTTGGTTCAAACACCACAGAAGCATTAACTACTTCAACCACGGTATTCCATGAGATATTTGCCTTAGTAGCTTCATGTAGAACTAACAACTTAATTAATCCATGATAAGAAATGAGATGTAATTTAGGATATTCATTGGCATTAAATGGTTGCACACGGGTGATGTTAATTTTTAAAGAACGAAACAAAAAATACGGTAGGTTAATTATGAAATATTTCATCTTAGAAAACTTTAAGTTCAGGAGCATTTTTAATTGGTATCCCCCACAATTAGACAACCTAACCTCAAGAGTGAAGAACTTCATTAATATTGTAACTATCTCTTGCCATTTTATCGATAGCGAGGAAGTGACTACTTCTTTTATCCAACCATTTATGTCTCGGTTAACTAAGCATTTTTTCCTAAATTTGAAAACCATCTTACTCACTCCCTTATACATGGATTTAAAATACATTTGACCAACTTCTGGTAGTTTTAAAATCTATGCAATTAAACTAGGGGTAATCTGAATTTTGACATCCTCGACATGGGTTATCAAGGTGTCATGATTATAGTTTAGAATAAATTGTTTCGTGACACCTAGGTCATGGCCTTGATATTTTGTCAAGGCATCCCACCATCGGGCTTCCTAAAATAATTTCTTCACTGCATCGCTCGGGTTTTGGGTTGCAATAGTCGAGGGTTCACTCTTTTTATGGAATGTAGTCCTAGGCATGGTGATGGTTTTAAGGAATGGTAGGATTTAGCAGAAGGACACAGTTCGAAGGAACCCTGCATCATTACAAAAATAATATATGTATTGCATGAAAACATAATTTTTTTTTTTCCAATTTTATTTTCAAAATGAAATCATAAAATTACCCTAAATTTTTCAATCTTTTTTTTTCTAAAAAATAAAACAGAGATGTTTTTCTAAAAAAAATAGATGTTTTTTTAATTATATATATTTTTAGAAAAAAACATGAAATATTCAAAGTCTCCATAAAATGATATATATATATATATATATATATATTACAATTTTTGTAGGAGAAAATAGGGGGACTTCAAATTTCTTTACAAATTTTAATGAGAATTAAGAATGAAAACAAATTCTTTTCCAATTTTCTTTTTCGAAATATAATATATATATAGAAAAATTTAGGATAAATTTCACAAATTTTAGTAAAAACAGAGAAGTCCTCAACATTTCTTAAAATTTTAATTTCTAAAATCGATTCAAGGATAATTCTCAATTCTACATTACATTTCTGACTGTGACTGCAAAAATTTATAGAAAAATGGATTTCCTTTTTTAAAAAATCCTTCTTGCAATTCCACAAAATTTCTAGAGGGTTTTAAGGATTCCTCTTTAGAAGACGAAATTTCTTGCAATTTTCAAGAAAAAGGGTTCCTAAATTCTTCTAGTTTTGAAAGATAAATTTCCCTAATTCTTCCATAATTACTCAAAAGAAAAAAATATTTCAAATTTTGAGTCCTGATCTAAGCAACACCCTAAAATTATAGTGAAATTTACCTTGCAATTGGTGGTCGCTTCTTGTTTTACCTCGGCCTTCACTTCTAGTGTCACCTACAACTGATTTCTCCACCCTTCTGTAGTTGTGTAGCTTTATTTCACAGGTTATGTTGTTTTCAACTGAATACTGCGTGTGAGGTGGTAGCTTAGGGATTTTTACCCTAAATTAACTTTCTAATTTCCTCATTAATTCCTCATCATAGATTATTTCCAATCCAATGGAGAAGATCTCGCACTAGGTTGACATTTTTATGCATGCAACATCGTCCACACATGTCGAGATTCACATCCTTTGATTTGCTTTCTAATCAATGGATGAAGTTTTTAATATGCGACTCTAATTTGTATAGGGTGCATGGGTATGGTGACAATGCTCGAGGTACCTTCGCTTTCACCGTTCCTTGGTACCTTCCATGCAGGTTGATTTACCACCACATTATCCAATGGGGGTCCACATGTTATTGCCAAAAATTAGTTTTCTTACCACATCATCATGTTTCCCATGCTGTGTTGCTTACTTGTGACCCTGCATGGCATCCTAGGGTTTTTACCATTTATGTTTTTAATATCCAATTAGACCTCCATCCGGATTACCTTTAATCAATGGTAGAAAGTGGCAATAATTTTATTTCCATGTGGCTTTATGTTCCTATGCATGGTGGTCACATTATCCAATCACAATGGTTCTTGGTGGCAGATCAGGGGAATTATAACTCTTGATTCTTTTTTTTAATCAATGACTAGGAGCCTTTATCTATGTCACTCCCTCTCATTGATTGCATGGGTACAAATTGTGATGTTGGAAACACCTTCATGTGCGACCTTCCTTGCCACCTTAGCAATGATTTATTCACATCCTTGGCTCGCTCATCGATGATTGGGTTTTTTGGCCATGAGGTGTTGAGTTTTCCTTCATATTTACATACCACCATGCCTTTTTTGGGTGCGATAACCAATGGATTATCTCAAAATCATTACTGAGGGTTGAATTTTTGCTATGTCACTTCGTCATTTTCTACCTTCATATCACTTGCTCATGGAATTGTTAATTTCCATGTGGTCGAGGTTTTTATTAACCCGTGATCGCTTTAAATCACATGAAATGGCTTCTAATACTTGCATGGCCATGACATGGCTGAAGAAATACACACTTATGCTGAGAGGGGGGTGAAAAATATAAGATAAAACTTTTCCTTCCAAACAATAACTACAATATTATGAATGCAATAATAAATCAATGCACAAAAGTCCATACACATAAGAGATAAGATTTTTATGTGGAAACACCCTTTCAGGAGAAAACCATGGTAAAATATTGCTTATATTTCTTTAATAAAATTCATGGGCACCAACCCATACGAGACACCAATCTCCTTGTTACAAGTTTTTAGGAACCAACCCACAGGAGACACCAATCTCCTTGTTACAAGTTCATGGGCACCAACCCATAGGAGACACCAATCTCCTTGTTACAATTTTGTGGGCACAATCCCATAGGAGACATAATCTCCTTGTGCAATTTTGTGGGCACCAACCCATAAGAGACACCAATATCCTTATGCAAGTTCATGGGCACCAAACCATAGGAGACACCAATATCATTGAGGCACCAACCTTCTGCTCACAAATCTGATTAAAAAATTTGCTTAGGTCTCCTCCAAAATTTTGATCAACAACTCTGATCAGGTTTGCTCTAAAATTTAATCAATAATGGCATACAAGACTACACATAATTCTATTAGAAGATCTTCTTGAATATGCATTCTAATATCTTCTCATGAAGATATTATACTTCCTGATGTACCTTGCTTTTACTCTTTAAATTCTTCCATTTTCTTGAGTTTGCTTTCTTCAACTTACTAATGCACTTGGATATCAAACTTACAATATAGTAACATTCATTCTTCCATTTTATTGAGTTTGCTTTCTTCAACTTACTAATGCACTTGGATATCAAAATTGCAATATAGTAATGAATGTTACTCACCTTGTAAATGTTGATTCTGATTAGCAAGTTGTATGGAATGGATGCTAATTGTGAGGGTTGTCTTTCTTGCTCTTCCTTCACTATCTTGTGCACATTTTCTTCTTCTTGTATATGGCTGAATTATCCTTTTTAAATTTGATGCTTGGGTTAATATGTGAACTAATCCTCTCACTCTATATTTGCACTATGTGACACCTTGACTTGTTTTAAAATAGTCTTTCTATTTGTGTGTGGCTACACTCTTTTACTTGTTCCCATGTGTACTTCAAAACAATAAACTCTCCTTAGCTGTTAACAATGTCAAATGGAAATTACACCTTTGGAATATATGATGCATCAACAACTCAAGATAAAACCAATTCGACTCTACCTAGTGCTAAATTTGCTGCCCCAAATGAACTTCTGCATTATCAAATCTTTAGCTTATACAACAACCATCATAGCCTATTTGTAATCATTCTAGTTTTGTGGCAAGATTGTTGTGTCTTCCACAAAGGAATTTAGGTTTCCTTCATGCATGTAAAGCAATTCAATGAATCTCTCTATGTTTTACTTCTTTTAATGGTCAGAGTGTGGTAAATTTGAATGCTCTACCTTTGGGTTTCAAAATCTAACTTAATAGATTTCATAAGGGTCCTTGATAATGTTTAGAATGAATAGCTCTATAAAATCTGCATGCATCTCGATGAACGTATCCTCTGAAACCTTTGGCACTAAATTCCATGACAAGGCACTATTTGTCTCTACTGCAAATGGACATAGATATATCAAAAAAATATTTATACCCTCAGCTTTCAATAGAATGGTTGTTCACTTTGAATGATTGTTTGCTTTGAATGGCTGCTTTGAATGGTTGTAGAATGTCTCAATTTGAAAATAATGCTCCACTCTTATGATGCTAGTGTCTCTTCAAATCCCAAAGTCCCCTTTCTTGTCAACACTTCATTTTTTGTACTCGTAGATCCTATGTCTGACGCGATGGAGAGGGATTACTGGAGATTGTCTTTGTATTTCAACATCCATTGATGACCATCTCTCTCCCTCCATGTGCATGGTCTCCACAACTATGCTGCACTTCACCTCCATGATTTTAGTGTGCAACTTTGATTCTCCATTTCAAATATGTTCACAACCTCTATATTGAATACATTCACTTTCTTCTTCCTCTCGCTTAGGAGTGTGGCCTCACTTTGTATGGCATCACTGCCTTACCTCCACTACATTCAATCTACTCCATATCGATGCCGCTCTTGAACACCTCTACTTCATCCTTTCTCTTATCGTAATTACTTGGATATATCGAAGGTATTATCCAATCATTATACCAAATGAATTTTAGCATTTGTATTTAAATCAAATTTTTCAAGATAATATATGTTGGCCCATGCACTCATAATAATAATATTTCAACCTTAGGCAAGGGTCTGTCGGCCCATGCACTCATAATAATAATATTTCAACCTTAAGCAAGGGTAAATATTTTCCACCTCAATAATAATATTTCAACCTTAGGCAAGGGTAAATATTTTCCCACCTCAATAATAATATTTCAACCTTTTCCCATTGCACACATTAGAAATATTTAAATCTTTAATTTAAATATTTTATTATATTTCAACCTTTTGATATTACATCACCCTTGAAGAAAATATATTTGCCTTGAATAATTCATCCACCGTTTTCTATCAACCAAGTCGACCTTTAACATCAATGACAACTCAATAATTCTAACAATATTCCCCTTTGTCATTGATGGCAACCTTGCAAAGAAACTATCTTGTACTATAATAGGATCACAATTTGTTCCCCCTTAATAAAATTACTCGTTGCTCCCCCTTACTAATATTTTCCCCCTTTGACATCAATAGAAAAGGCTCCTCGGTACTAAAGGATAAGATACTTGACAACGCCCCCTTACTAACTTCTCTAACTGAGATGTTCAATTATGAGATGAGAGTAAAACTGCTCCCAACATAGATATCTCTTTTTATTGTTCCATTTTATTTTTCCAAAATTTGGAGGACATATTATTTTGAACATTTTGACCATCCTCCTTCTTGCTTAATTTAGGAAGTTCAGGGAACACCATTCTACACCATTAATTTCTATGCCCAAAATTATTACATTTGTAGCAAATGAATTTGTAGTCCATGAGAGGTGCAAATGAATTGAAATTTCTCTTGGTGAAGCCAAAATTATTTTTAGAATGGACCCAACAATTTATAGCTTTTTGACCAAATTTGTGACATGAAAAACAAATAACCATGGAAGAAATATTGAAACCTATCTGATTGCCTTGGAGGATATGGTTGCATGGTTCTCTTATTTTTGTTTTTATGATGGACCTTGCTCCTTGATGATGCTTTATTTTCATCCTTCTTGATGCTTCCACTTATAAACACATCAACATAGGTCTTAGGCTCTTATTTAATTATTTTCTTTGATACCTCTATTCCTTTTGAGTTTGAGTATTTTATTTTGAATTTCTTCAAAACCAAGTCCAGTATTTATAACCGAATATCTTTGTGCTTTGATAATATCATCCAAGATTTCTATGTTTTTCTCAAACCTAATATTTTGTTGTAGCTCATCATTGGATTTTTGAACTTCCTTCTTTAGAGAGTTAATCTCATGTTCCAATTTTTCACATTCCAACTCTTTTGCCTTTAACTACTCAGTCATGACTTCTTTAATTTGCTTTACCTCTTCAATTTTAACTTTTAAGTCAGTGAGATCTTGCAAAAGCTTTACCTTTGTCTTCTCATCCTCTAGTACTTGAGTCTTAAATCTTGAGTTCTTGTTTCTAAGCCTCTTCACATATTCAAGAGCAAAAATAAGTTCCTCTTCTATGTCAACAATGGCTTCCTCTTCATTTTCTAGGTTTTTTTCCTCTTCTTTTTTTTCAACAATAGGAGCATCTTCTTTTACCTCCATGGCCATAAATAGGATTTCTTCTCTTTCACTATCAAAGAGGCTTTCATCATTATTTTTGGAATAACTACTTTCTTATTCAACATAAAAACTCTTCTTGTGTATTTTATATATCTTCTTCTCATGCTTGCTTTGATCATGCTTCTTTTCTTTTCATTATAAAATTGTCTTTCTTTCTTTTTATTGTATTCCTCTTCTTTTTCACTGCTACTACTTATAGCTTTTGGGTACTGAGCTTCATAGTGAGCAATGTTACCACAATTAAAACATTTCACAGTATGCTTACTTTTGTGTTTTCTTGGTCCCTTATTATTTCTTTGCACAAAGTTAGCTTCGTATCTATTGCTCAATTCTTCACTTGACTTTGGTTCTTTATTCTTTGTCTTCTTTGAAGCTTTAATCATGGTATCATATTTGGATGTTTGATCTTTTTCATTCCTCATCTCATAGGATGTAATAATTTTGTGTAGCTCATCCATACTTAAGGTTTTAAGATCCTTCATTTATTCAATCATTGATACCTTTGCATAAAAATTTTCCTTCCAAAAAATAACTATAATAATATGAAGGCAATAATAAATCAATGCACAAAAATCCATACACATAAGAGATAAGAGTTTTACATGGAAACACCCTCTTGGGAGAAAACCATGACAAAATATTGCTTATATTTCTTCAATACAATTCATGGGCACCAATCCACAGGAAACACCAATCCCCTTGTACAATTTTATGGGAAAAAACCCATAGGAGAAACCAATATCCTTGTTACAAGTTCATGGGCACTAACCCATAGGAGAAACCAATCTCCTTGTTATAAGTTTAAGGGTACGAACCCATAGGAGACATCGATCTCCTTGTGCAAGTTTGTGGGCACAAACCCATAGGAGACACCAATCTCCTTGTGCAAGTTTGTGGGCACCAACCCATAGGAGACACCAATCTCCTTGAGGTACCAACCTCAAATCTGAAGGCACCAACCTTCTGCTCATAAATTTGATTAAAAACTTTGCTTAGGTCTTCTCAAAAATCTTGATCAATAACTTTGTTCCGGTCTACTCCAAAATCTGATCAATAATAACATACAAGACCACATAATTCTATCATAAGATCTTCTTGAATCTGCACTCTAATCTCTGCTCATAAAGATATTATACTTCATGTTGTACCTTGATTTTACTCTTTAAATTTTTCCTTTTCCTTGAGTTTGCTTTCTTCAACTTACTAATGTACTTGGATATCAAACTTACAATATAGTAACATTCATTCTTCTTTTTTCTTGAGTTTGCTTTCTTCAACTTACTAATGCACTTGGATATCAAACTTGCAATATAGTAATGAATGTTACTCACCTTGTAAATGCTAATTTTTATTAGCAAGTTGTATGGAATGGATGCTAATTGTGAGGGTTGTCTTTCTTGCTCTTCCTTCACTATATTGTGCACCTTTCCTTCTTGTATATGGCTGAATTGTCCTTCTTTTTCAATTGGATGCTTGGGTGAAGATGTGCACTATTCCTATCACTCTATCCTTGCACTATGTGACACCTTGAATTTTTTTAAAATAGTACTTCCATTTGTGTGTGACTACACTCTTTTACTTTTTCCCATGTGTACTTCAAAACAATAATCTCTCCTTGGGTGAAGATGTGCACTATTCCTACCACTCTATCCTTGCACTATGTGACACCTTGACTTGTTTTAAAATAGTACTTCCATTTGTGTGTGACTACACTCTTTTACTTGTTCCCATGTGTACTTCAAAACAATAATCTCTCCTTGCATATTAACAACGTCAAACAAATATTGCACCTTTGGAATATTTGATGCACTAGAAACTCAAGATAAACCCAATTCGACTCTACTTGGTGTTAAATTTGTTGCTCCAAATGAACTTCAACATCATCAAATATTTATCTTATATAGCGGCCACCACGGTCTCTATAATTATTTTAGTTTAGCGCTAAGCTTACTGTGTATTTTGCAAATACATTTAGATTTGCTTCGTATGCATAAACCAATTCAATGACTCTCTCTACGTTTTACTTCTTGCAATATTCAGAGTGTGGTAAATTTCAATGCTCCACATTTGGGTTTCAAAACCAAACTTAATGGATTTCATAACGATCCTTGATAATATCTAGAATGATTAACTCTATCAAATGTGTGTGCATCTAGATGAATGTGTCCTCTGAAACCATTGGTGCTAACTTCCATGACAAGAAACTATTTGTATTTGCTGCAAATGGACATAGATATATCAAAAAAATATTTATGTCTTCACCTTTCAATAGAATGGTTGTTCACTTTGAATTACTATCCACTTTGAATGACTGTTCACTTTGAATGGTTGCATGTGTAACATCTGCGTAGTATGTCTCAATTTAAAAATAATGCTCCACTCTTATGATGTTAGTTTCTCTTCGAATCCCAAAGTATTCTTGCTTTTCAATGCTTCATTTTGTTTATTCGTAGGTCTGATGTCTGATGCAATGGAGGAGTAGTACATATTATCTCTATATTTTTGTAGCCATTGATGACTATCTATCTCCCTTTGTGTGCACACTCTCCACAACTACGTTGCACTTCACCTCCATGCTTTTGGTGCACAACTTTGATTCTCCATTTCAAAGATGTTCGCAACCTCTATATTAAAAACATTCACTTTCTTCTTCCTCTCGCTCAAGAGCATGGCCTCACTTCAGATGGCGTCACTACCTTTTCCTCCACTGTGTCCAATCTAATCCATTTCGTCACCTCTCTTTAATTCCTCTACTTCATCCTTTCCCTCACCATAATTGCTCGAATATATTGAAGGTATTATTCAATCATTATACCAAATGAAATTTAACCTTTGTATTTATATAAAAAATTTCAAGATAATTTATGTCAGCCCATGCACTCATAATAATAATATTTCAAACTTAGGCAAGGATAAATATTTTCCACCTCAATAATAATATTTCAACCTTAGGCAAGGGTAAATATTTTTCCACCTCAATAATAATATTTCAACCTTTGCCCATTGCACACATTAGAAATATTTAAATATTTAATTTAAATATTTCATTATATTTCAACCTTTTGATATTACATCACCCTTGAAGAAAATATATTTGCCTTGAATAATTCATCCACCATTTGCTATCAACCAAGTCGACCTTTGACATCAATAACAACTCAATAATTCTAACAATGGTAGTGGGGTGTACCTTGTGTTCTTCACTCAGTGCTTACATGACGACATATAAACTTATCCTCATTGTGTTGGCCAATCAAAACAAACCTACATCTACATTCTACCTAACATGTCAATTTCAAGGCTAGCTCATGTTTTGAGGCGAACCCTTGCTGGATCATTGTCTTTACACCGATAAATAAATTTCTTAGTTAAAATTAAATAATATCAATCGTGCCATGAAAAATACTATCAAACCCCCTTTTTATATTTTTAATTAAAATAATTATTATTTTTTCTAAACTTCTGCCAACAAAACAAATTTAAAACATTTTTTAAGTCCAACAAATGGGTTTTGTTTTTGTTTTTGATTGGTTGAAAGGGTGTTGAAAGGTCCCTGAACCTTGTACAAACCAGCCATGGGCCTCCAAAGAGGGAGGCAAAGGGGAATAATGGTGGCAGCAGAATGAGAAAGCCTGAAAACAGCAGGGGCTACCTAAGGAAGAGACACCCAGAGGAACCAACTAGAAGAACTTTTTTGCATGTTTTCCAAGAAGACCGAAGTGGCCCAAATGCTAAAGATCAAAGAAAAAGCAAAACACCACAAGGAGAAAAGTGTCACGATATCGCGACATGTTGCATTTTTGTGGTCCAAAGCAAATGGAGAAAGCAAGGAGGAAAAAGTTTCGCGATATCGTGACATGTTGCATCGTCGCGACCAAAGGAGGAAAAAGTGTCGTGATATCGCGACATGTTGCATCGTCGCGACCAAAGGAGAAAAAGTGTCATGATATCGTGACATGTTGCATCGTCATGACCAAAAGAGAAAAAGTGTCGCGATATTGTGACATGTTGCATCGTCACGGACAAAAGAGAAAAAGTGTCGCGATATCGCGACATGTTGCATCATCGAGGCCAAAAAGAAAAAGTGTCACGATATCATGACATGTTGCATCGTCGAGGCCAAAGGAGAAAAAGTGTCGTGATATCATGACATGTTGCATCGTCACAACAAAAGGAGAAAAAGCATCGCGATATCACGACATGTTGCAACTTCACGTCCAAAGGAGAAAAAGCATCGCGATATCACGACATGTTGCATCGTCATGGCCAAAGGAGAAAAAGTGTCACGATATCACGACAAGTTGCATCGGCGCAGCCAAAGGAGGAAAAAGTGTAGTTATATCGCGACATGTTGCATTTTCACGACCAAAAGAGGAAAGTGTCGTGATATCGCGACATGTTGCATTTTTGCGGCCAAAGGAGAAGAAAGAAAAAGTGTCGTGATATCGCGACATGTTGCATCGTCATGGCCAAAGGAGAAAAAGTGTCGCGATATCGCAACATGTTGCATCGTCGTGGCTAAAGGAGAAAAAGTATCACGATATCACGACATGTTGCATCATCATGGCCAAAAGATAAAAAGTGTCATGATATCATGACATGTTGCATCATCATGGCAAAAGGAGAAAAAGTGTCACGATATCGCTACATGTTGCATTGTCGCATCCAAAGGAGAAAAAGTGTCACGATATCGCGACATGTTGCATCATCGTGGCCAAAGGAGAAAAAGTGTCACGATATTGCGACATGTTGCATTTTTACGGCCAAAAGAGAAGAAAGAAAAAGTGTCACGATATCGTGACATGTTGCATTTTTGCAACCAAAAGAGAAGAAAGAAAAAGTGTCGTGATATCACATGTTGCATCATCGCGGCCAAAGAAGAAAAAGTGTCGCGATATCACGACATGTTGCATCGTTGCGGCTAAAAGAGAAAAAGTGTCACGATATCGCAGCATGTTGCATCATCGCGGCCAGAAGAGAAAAAGTATCACGATATCACAACAAGTTGCATCGACACGGCCAAAGGAGGAAAAAGTGTCACGATATCGCGACATGTTGCATCGTCATGGCCAAAGGAGGAAAAAGTGTCATGATATCGTGACATGTTGCATTTCATAGCCAAAAGAGAAAAGTGTCACGATATCATGACATGTTGCATTTTTGCGACCAAAAGAGAAGAAAGAAAAAGTGTCGCAATATCACGACATGTTGCATAAGAGCATCAACAGACCAAACCAATCCCCCTGGCAACAGCTCACATTGTGCAAACATTGAAACTTGTAGGATCGTTCCTTAGGCCAATGGGGAAGGAGTCTCTCCACACTTGAATGTCATATTCGCCGACTCCCTTGTTAGCAAGCCAATCCACAACTTTGTTTCCTTCCTAGTACTGATGCTTAATGACTAATTCTGGGTAATTTCCAACTAGAGCCTTGCATTCTTGGAAGATCGAAGCTAGGGACCAGGGAGGCTTAGTTGTACCTTTGAGGCAATTGATACAGTGCAACGAGTCTCCTTCGATGATAAGTTTATTGATGGTCAACCCTTCCATGAGGATCAAACTTTGGAACAGAGCTCGAGCCTCTACCATATTGTTGGATTGAATTCCCAGGTTCTAGGCGAAGGCCAAAATTATTTCTCCCCTGTGGTTTCTGAGAATTCCTCCTCCACCAGTCGCTCCTGGGTTGCCTTTAGCCACACCATCGATTTATGATGGATTTAAGAATTATTTGGAGTCTAGTGTATAGCTCACATCGTTAAAGCAAGTTTAAAAATCATTTGGAGTCTAACGCTCATTTTTTTTTAAATTTTCTTGCCAAAATGATGCTTCCTCTCAAATTCAATTTTCTTACCAAAACACTTAGGAATTTTTTTTCAAGTGTACGTCTATGGAAATATTTTTATAGAAAGCTTGCTACTGAAATTTTGCTACAAAAAATTGTGCTACTAAAATTTTGCTACAAAAAACTATGCTACTGAAACTATATTACATAAAGTTGTGCTACTGAAACATTATTTAAGAAAGTTTCATTTTATTGCAAAAATTTTCTCCCTCCCCAGACTATAATTTTGGCTATATAGCCAAAACAAAAATAGAGAGAAATAGTTTTATTAAAAGTTGCTTATATTTATAGAAAATTTATATATATATATATAAATATTTATTAATTTAATTTATTTTAATGGTATGGGGGTATATATATATATATATATATATATATATATATATTAATTGAATATTTTCTTCCTTTAATTTTATAAGGAGTTCCAGGTCCGAGGTGTAGACCAATTGGTTCATCCAAACCCCATTATGGGGGCAGAGGTCCAAGGTTTAAATCTCGGGCCTCGTCGGACTGAATGCTTGTCCCTTTCCTGGTGCTTTCAGTGGTGTAAAAGGTTTAAAATGATTGTGGCATGGTGTTTATAGGGGCGGACTACGCGAAGATCTGTGTGGCGGCTTCTAGGGCGGACATCGCAGAATATTATTGCAGCCATAAAATCTGGACAACCTGCCCGGATTCATGGTGGCTACGGATTCCACCATGTAAATTCAAAAAAAAAAAAAAAAAATTATAAGGAGTTCCATGTGAGAAAAATAATGAATACAAATCGAATATCAATCATCAATATATAAAATAGATCTTTATCAAAGGCTTGGATGATTTCAACAAAAGTATAGGATAGTTGTTTTGATGTCATCTTGATGGTCTTTATTTCCTTTGGGAGTATACATGTTTTTGTTGTTCTTATAGAGGTGCAAATATTTGGGGAATTGGATTCCCAACCACTCTATCAGAGTGCTTATGGAAATTATAGCCCTATCCTTACTACTTTGTCCCTATAAATAAGTAAATACTAAGGTTCTTGGAAATACAAACCACATTTTTGTAGGATGGGATGAACTATAGTATATACATATATAATATAAATTTGCTCATGAATTTTACTTTCTTATGATATTTTAGATTTGTTTCTCAAAGACTCAAATATCCTAATGACCTTAAACAAATTCATCTATTCATATCACAAATAGATATGATGCTAAGGTTGTCCAAGCATTTTCAAGTCTCTCAAGGATCAACTATGTGTGTAGTGAATTTTTATTTCTCATCATGAGTAAGGATTGAGTAAAAAAATGGTCACCTATGCCAACAAACTAGCTTATCTATGAGCATCCATAGGTCTTGTCCAAACTTAGCACTATTGCGTAAGGATACCTTATTGTTAGGTGAGTTTCATTCAACCCATAGTTGTAATGAGGATCACCCCATGGTTTTTGAAATACTAATAATTCTAGGGATTCAAGCTCTTATCCCTTATTTTATTGAATTTTATTTGGGATACTTGCTCGTTTTGAATAAGAGCAAGGGAATTTTCATTTCTTTTTGGGGTACTTGCTCATTTTTAGGAAGAGTAAGGAAATTCTTATTACTTTTTGGGATACTTGCTCATTTTGAAGGAGAGAAAGGGATTTTTTTTAAAGGATGAAGGGGGAGCTTGTCCTTTTGCCAATTTGTTAGCTTTCTAGACCATGCACATAATTGGATAAGTAGGGGAAACCGTTCACTCTATGGCAATAGTAACTCATGAGTTATTCTTTCCAAACTTCATAATGTTTTTATTTGTTATAATGTGCATAGTCCAAGAGGAAACTTTATTGACTAGGAGTAATTTATAACACTCAAATATTATTTGATTTTCAATTAATATTTGCTCAAAACACTAGTAGTGGCTGAGTAATTGAAAACACCTAGATTTTTTTTAGCAAACAAAGTGTTATGAAAGATGTGGTAGCAATTTTCCTACAAGTTCTCAAGTTGTTACAAATAAAAGAGGTGTCTTTTTAGAATTTTTTTGAAATAATATTGAGACTGAAAATTGATGAAGACTAATATGAGAGTATCATAAATATTGGAACTCCATTATGGAACAAAAAAGCATAATCATTTTTTTTATGTAATATATATATATATATATATATATATATATATATATATATATATATATATATATATATATATATATATATATATATATATATATATATATATATATAATAATAACTTATTTAATAGATAATGTATTTGTTGCTTTTTAAATAGAAGTTTCTATTCAATAGTAGTGATTTGTAGTTTAGATATACACTGCAAGTCAGTTTGTTGCTTAATATGGTGTATGCAATCTTCTTTAGAAAGTGGTTTTTTATATAATTTAAGCCTATGTCTATTAACTAGTAATTTTTTGGTTGAGTCATCAATAAGATTGAATTTTACTATATAATATCCAAATATCTCTTCAATTTCATAGAGCCCAAGCCATCTTGTCCTTAAATTCCCTTGAAAATCTTGGTAGCGGGAGTCAAATAGCAAAGCCCAATATCCTGGTTGAAAAATTCTAGGTACAATGTGTTTATCGTGTTATTTCTTCCTTTATTTTTGTGTTAATTCAGTTCTATGTAGTGCTTGAAGTCTTTTTTCATAAAAAATATTTAATTTCTCTAATCTAGCTCTTTGTGCTTGATCTAAATTCATATCAAGTTGTACTACTATGTGAAGAGTATCTATTTCAAACTCAATGGGCATGATAGCTTGCTTACCATAAACCATCTCATAAGGTGTTAAATCAGTGGTAGTCTTCTAAGTTGTGTTATAAGCCCATACAACTTCTTTTAATATTTTTGCCCAATCTACTCTACTAGTGCCCATAATTTTGGTTATATTTTTAAGCTCTCTATTGGTTACTTCCACTTGTCAATTGGCTTGAGGATGATATGATGAAATTTTTCTATGTTTTATTTGATAGATCATTGGTGAAATGTTCTATTAATTTAGAGAGAAATTGAGTTCCTTGATCTGAAACTAGTTCTCTAGGTGCTCCAAAGTACGACATAATGTGTGAATAGAGAAAATCGACAACGAATTCAACTTGTGCTCATGGAAAAACTTCTACTTCCACCCATTTTGTAACAAAATTTGTGCACACAAGTATATGTTTATTATTTTCACTTGAATGATCTATAGTTCCAACAAAATCAATTCCCCATTTCTCAAATGGTTCAAACATAATTTGGGATACCAAGGGTATCTTCATTGTAGGGGTTGATTTAATAGCCCTTTGGAATGCATCACATCTGTCAACAAATTGATGAACATCCTTGTTTATAATAGGCAAAAAGTATCCAGTTTGGAGTATTTTACTAATCATTCTTTGGGTTGCATAATGACCTCCAAAAGGTTCTTCATGTGCTACTCTAATAATATCATACACATCTTCTTCTTGCACACACCTACTAACTACATGCTCTAGGCAATACTTGAATAAAATCCCATTAATCCACATGTAAGGGGCACTCTGATGTATTAACTTTCTTCACTCATAAGGTATAAAATTTTGAGGTATATTTCATGTTACTAAGTAATTTGCAATATCAGCGTACCAAGGAGTGAAAATAGAGAGAGCAAACAAATATTCATTTGAGAATTATAAGGAATTAACTCATCATCATCAAACATTTGCATACGAGATAAATTATCTGCAATAACATTATCCTTGTCTGCTTTGTCTATAATTGTGACATTAAATTCTTACAATAAGAGAATACATATAACCACTATACCTCCTATTTTGGATTTGTTCATTATCTCATGGTAGAGTGATCAGTGTGGATAAATACTTCATACCCTATTATGTAATGTTTGAATTTATTAATAGCATGGAATACAGCTAAGAACTCTTTTTCAGTAACCGTGTAATTCAGTTCAACTCCATGCAAATTTCTACTTACATAATAGATAGCACAAGGTATTTTATTTTCTATTTGTTGTAGCACTACCCCTATTGCATATCCAGAAGCATCACAATGTATATGGAAGGGTAAATACCAATTTGATCCCCTCAAGATTGGAACAATAATCAATTTATTCTTTATAATTTTGAAGGCTTCCTGAAATGCTTCAGTCCAACTAAATTCACTTTCTTGGTTAGGAGCTTAAGCATAGGAGTAGTAATTTTGTTGAAATATTTAATGAATCTACAGTAGTATCCTACATTTAAATTGGATTGGATAACATGGATTTTTGTAGGGTCTACTTGAAAACATGAGATTTCGAAAACAAAAAGGATACACTAAAAATGCAATGTAAACGAAACTAAAATAACGCTTAAACCCTATGTTATTGAAAAATGCGTAAAAAGAAAGAACATGAACACAAGATATCAAAGCAATATAAAAAGAACGACCCTTTTATTGATATGCTTTACAAATTCGTGTTACAATGCGTCTCCTTCCTTTTTAGGGGATAGGAGCGTTAAATGTTGGTCTTTTACAACTTGTTTCATAATTCCTTCTTCCGCGTGCCCACATATAAGATGGGCGAACCAAAACGTTGTCTCCGCTTGCGTTGGTAAAGGTCGATTCCTCGCTGCTCCTCTAATGCTGCAAATCTGCGTTCAAAGAAACAAACAAAGAATCAGTAGCACCTGTGTATGAAAAATAAACGATAAATCTAACGATGGTTAAAATGAATCTAAATGAACTGAAAACTTGACAAAAGCATAAACATGAAACTAGCTAAATACTACAAAAGAAATAGTCACCAAAAGCAATAAAGCGGGGGGTGCCCGAAGGCAAACCACCCGCGGGTGAAACTTTTTTTCGACACCAATCCGCTTGGGATGGGTCCGAAACCTGATGTGATGTGTTGTCGACAAATTGGTAGGATATTGTGGTCAGAAAAATCGAGGTTGGTTCTTGATTCGTGCCTTCAAAAGTCACCCAATAACCTCTCTTTCGATTAAGAGATTATGGATGTTGAAAACACAAATCGCAAGTAAGTGAATTAGCAGCACTTCGTCGCTCAAAATGCTCCTTCTCTGTATATCTTTTGGGTTAGGAAGCTCACCATTTTATAGACCCAAGGGGTCTCTTTGAATTAACATGCAAAAGTGTTTCTTTGCATGAATGCTTTTTGTGTGAAGAGAAGACTTCTTCTTGGTCAAGGGATTCTTAACTGCCTCTGTGCATGTCTTTGTATGTTTTAGAAAAGCTCACTTGCACTCCCATGCAATGAAGGGATAGCTAAGTGGCAAATCTGAGTTGTCTTAAAAAGCTTACTCTCATTCCCATGCAGTGAAGGGAGAGTTAATTGGCAGATATGAGTTGTCAAAAGAACTCACTCGCACTCCTATGTCATGCAAGAAAAGCTAAGTGGCAGTTTTGAGTTGTCACATGCCGAGATCTGACTTTTTGTCGATCAAACCTGGCATTCGTCCCACCCCGAAGTGAGCATTGGTAATCATCTCTAGGTAGGACGAGTATCAATCCGCACTCGTCCCTGGATAGGACGAGTACAAATCCGCACTCATCCCTGGGTGGGATGAATAAGCAGCTGAGTGTCTAAAAGATGCCAAATTGATTTTTGACTTGCAAAACTGTTGTGTGAGTGGTTAGAACCACTGTTTTAACCTCTGGGGGCTGCCTTGGGGGCTATGTGTGTTAGTGTAATCAGTGCTTGTTGTCACATAATCGAATTGGTGTTGTTTTGGTGTCTACAGATGCCCCTTTTTGGGAAGCGCTGCACATGGTGCAGTGCTGAGCAAAAATAGATAACCAAAGCACTAATGATTAAGGTTTTCAGTAACCTAACCAACTCTTGATGCCCCAAGTATGGCAAGGGCACGCATTCTTGAATCCTTGCTTCTGATGAGCTAAGGAACTTGAATCAAGCATTAACCTGGTTCGGTGAGGTATTACTTGAACTTAGACATTGATCAGTCATGAATAGGCAAAGGGTGCAACATTTTGTCTATGGGAACCTTGAATTCATGATTCATGAATGCCAAGTATATGATCAGTTTGTGATAATTGCTTTTTTGCTGCCCCAAGCAGGGGCGCGATTGTCTTTTGCAATGATCCTTTGAATGCGTGTCATTTCCAAGACTGGGTATATTGTTGTTGATTGGCAACTAAGTGTGACTACCCCCTCAAGCGACGAATCAATGAGGGAATGACCGACATGAGAAAAGCGACGAGTCGCTTGACCCAAGATGACTTAAGTGAGGGTGCCTTCAGATGTTAGCCGGTACATGCTTGAGCAGTTTCCCGATTGTTTTGACCTATTTTTGGTGGGTGTGAACCCATTTTGGGATGCCATTTGGGGTTAACATTGGCGAAAATCCATCTTCCCATGGAGCGGTCCGGCTATGGTAGCCTTCTTAGGGAGTAGGATAACGACAAGGTAGACCCCGACATTAGTTTTCTTATGCCAAGAGGTTAAGTGCAAGAACACTTTTGTCCGGCAATTTTTAGTTGTTTTGTTGGCATTTGTCTTTTTTTATGTTTTGGTTATTTTGGATTTTTTGTCCTGGGGTGAGACGAGTGCGCCATGATGGTACTCGTCCTGGGGTGGGACGAGCGCGCCTCAGGAAAAAGCACTCATTTCAATCAGGGACGATCGCCAACAAGAAAAAAGTATAAATATGCAAAAATGACGGATTGGGCTCATTTGCACTATTCATCGATTGCAATTTGGAGCTCTGGGGAGGAGGAGGTAGATTTTTTGACGCGAAGCGCTGCCAGATTTTCCAGCCACCATGAGTGCATATACTGGGTCATCAAGCGACGGAGCCGAGGTGAGACCAGTAAGTGCACTATCTCCTCGAGTTGGAATTTAAAAAATGCAAATGTGTTTTTATTATGTTTTTCGTTTGTTTAAAACATGAAACCCGAATTAATTAAATTAAAAGGTGAATGAATGAAACCAAATGAAACGTGGATGCAAACCGATGGAAACTTAGATGGAAAACTGTAGGATAAACCCAAAATGAAACTTAGAGTAACACTTTAGGGTAACCATGGTGAAAAATGTTTTGTTTTTGATGTGAATGGTAAAACTTAGGTCAAAACCATAAGTAAACCATGCCCAATTTTTTTTTTTGTTATTGTTAGGGAATTAAAAAAAATGCAAAATGGATGAATTTTTTTTGATGAAATGATAAACTTAGGTCGAAACCATAGGTAAACCATGTCAAATTATTATTATTATTTTTGGATGTACATGTGAATGAAAGATGTTACTGTACAGTTATGCATTTTTGTACATGTAATGGTGATTTGATACATGTTTTTGATGTGTGTTGTTTTCTGTGATGTGCAGATGGTGAAGAGTCGACATCGGGTGCCGACGATTTTTTCTAATGCCCGCGAGGCGTTGACAGCTGAGGACTGGGATTGGCTTGATGCCCTAGGGCTCAAGCACGTGGCTCGGTTGGATGCAGTTGTGGCAGACCGGACGTACATCATAGCATTGATCGGCCTATGGGATGTTTGGACTAACACCTTCCATCTTTCAACAGGGGAGTGACAGTCACCTTAGAGGACGTGTATCAGATTCTTCAGATTCCGATAGACGGGGTTCCCATTCGGACGACTCCATGAGGCCAGAGGACGGCTGTACTGACCCGATATTTTGGACATGGAGAGGAGGAGGATGGGATGACCTCGTTGGAGAGGGCGGAGTTGGATTGTCAGATTGGGGGGATTTTGGTGTGATGGTGGTATGCTAGGGGAATGTTGGGAGTGAGGCATGCACTACTCATGAGCCTCATTTCCAACATGCTCCTGCCAGACTCGTCAGGAGCGAGGTTCCCATGGAACCTATTGAATGTGGTGTGGCAGCTAGTGGATTGTCCGGTGACAGAGCCGGTGATTATGAGATGGGGCCAGACGCTTTTGGCACAGTTATATGATGAGTTGTATGAGGTTCATTGTCGGAGGCAGAAGGGGATCGACTGCAGTTACTTGTTGCAGTGCTGGGTCTGGCAGCATATAGCCGTAGAGCGACCACGAGGGCTACCCTGGACTACCCAGGCTGACATGGTGGATAGGGATATTGGTTATGGTGCTTTATGGTATCAATCAGAGGAGTGAGGGCAGAGTCAGCGATTCACGGGAGACGTGGACCATTACAGAGATGCATTGGCACGACTGACTCTTGGAGATGTGGTATGGAGGCCATATCAAGATTGTCCCGCATGGCCAGAGGTTGATGAGTGGCTTCGGCAGGTTTGGAGGGGGAGATGGGTGATTTGCCGACATGGGACGAAGCAGAAGTACTTTCACTACCTCTGAGTGACACGACAATTTGGGGTACGCCAGGGGTTGCCTGGGGAACCCGTAGTCTATCGGTGTCAGAGTGATGAGAGGACCTTAGCTGCACTGACCCTCAAGCCACTGGGGGAGGAGTTAGATATCGTACTGGAAATTCTGAACATAGATGACGTCAGAGTGACGGCCGAGTATCAGGAGTGGTGGATGCTTCGACAGTGGCGAGGTGAGGGGCCATTGGGAGGAGATGATGCAGCGGGAGGCAGAGAGGGTGTAGAGGCACCAGGAGAGGGTTGGGGAGCTCCTACGGATTTGGATATGGTGGAGGTTGTAGATGTGGTAGAGGATGTTGATGAGGAGGAGCAGCCAGAGATGCAGGATGCTCCGAAGCAGGCTAATGCTCCAGAGAGGCCGATGCAACCGGTCGGGCAGGGGGATACAGAGGTGGGGTTACGCGCTGAGGTAGCGCAATTGATAGAGTTATTGCAGAGGCGAGATCAGGAGCTGAGGGAGATGGTACAGGAGAGGGATCTCCTATGGACACAGTTGGAGCGATGCGAGGATAACCTTGCGACATACCGACAGCGGGCGAGGGACTTGGAGCGACAGCGGGACGAGCTAGAGGATGAGGTTATCCGCCTTGGTGGGCGAGTACCTGCATTCTTCGAAGGTGGATCATCGCGACGCTCGAGAGGGAGTGACACGAAGCAGACAACATCCTCACAACAGAGGTAGCGGGATGAGGGAGAGGCCAACGGGCATGGTGCAGGGGCGAGCAGTAGTTGTCCAGAGAGGTCTTAGAGGACCCGCACCACGGGGGTAGTTCCCGTCGCATCGATCCTGCGTGATCATGGTGGATGACGCCCTAGACTTAGGGATTTGGGTGTATGATTGCGGGGTCAGAGGACCAGTTTTGTAGCCTGCGGGCAATTTTATTATGATATATATATATACAGATGACTCTTTTTGGTGTTTATACTTTTTACATGATTTATTTTTATGTACATGTTTTTACATTGATGTATGCATAGGCGATGATGAATGCGATGGTTCTAATTGGTATGATGTATGCATATGAAATGAATGAAATGAATTATTGATGATTTGTCGATGCACCATAGACTGTACAAGATTGGATTGACCTGCTATAGTAATGGGATAACTTTGTGGAATGCATGTGAAAACTTTGTTTTTGTATTTTGTCAATTTTTTTGATGGTGATGTATGAAATGAAATGTATCGGTTGTTTGAAAATGTAGTTAAGCTTTACTGAGATGTAGATATTTTTAACTAACTAGCCAAGACTGTACATTTATCTTGTAAGACTTTTGAACATGGTATAAATCCGACTTGAATTTAACCAAGTTATTTCACATCCCTGTGTGTGCAATTGAGTTCGTTTATGTGTTATTCATCAGGATACCGCCAGTGCCAGATGGGCTTTCAACCGAACCTGTACTGAGGATCACCTAATTAGCTCCACTAACTCCTTTATTGTATTTAGTCAGATTAATCTACGATGTTATCTAGGATACCATAAGCTAGCTCATCCACATGCAAACATTGATTTGCACACAAGTTAATGTGACAGATATATCGTCATGCGGGAGGTTTACCGCCAGTGACCAATAGGCTATCAACCAAACCGGTACTAAAGCTTGCCTCATGACCTGTCGAAATGCTGAGAGTTCTAGGGATTCAAATTCGACTCCCTTATTTTCTTCAATTGTATTGGGATACTTGCTCTTTATAGTGATAAAATCACTGTTTATTTTTGTTTTATTTGTTTTGTTTTTTTTTTTTTTGTTGAGCAAGGGATTTTTGAATATGGAGTGACGAGAATCACTATTGTTTGTGCCTTTTGATGTGTGCACTTTAGGATGTCAAATTTTAGTGTTTTGACGTTTTGCAAATTTTTGATGTTTTACAACTTTTGAGAACTTGGGATTCATGGGGAATTGGGTAGGGAGGATGCTTGTCCTTTTGCCAACTCTCAGCATTCCTAGGGTCATTCGCACAGGGGGATAAGCAAGATAGCCATTTCGCTTATGGTGACCTGGATTACTGTGCAGGTTTCATCTTTCGTTCACACAACTGAGGAATTATTTTATGTGTGTTAATTTGTGTTGGAATGCTACGTACCAAGGTGGGATCCAAGTAAAACTTTCCCGTGTAAAATTTGCTTAGCTGTGTACAGTTGTTGGCTAGAAATTTAAAGACATCTGAATGACGAAAACCCTATATACATTAGGAGACAACTGACAATGCGAAAAATGGTGATGGTGCTATTCTAGATGTATGCATTTGTGAAAATGGATCTGATGTGGAAAAGGATGGAATTGCCAAGTAATGACTGTCTATGGTGCTTTTGACTTGTATGACCTATCGAAATATGCAATGTATGGATGCAATGCTTAATGTAACCTATATTTTTGTATTTTGATTTTTATGAGAATGCATGGAATTGGAATGCAATTGTTTTTGTGATTTTGATTGTTTTTTTTTTTTTTTTTTGAGTATGCATGGAATTGAAATGCAATTGTTTTTGTGATTTTGATTTTTGTGGTTTTTTTGTTGATTTTTGAATATTTATGTTGACCAAGCAGTTATGGTAATGCTTGGAGCTTTTGACCAAAGGGTTTATAGATACCTTTGGGGCATTTAGGGTTGACCAAGCGATTATGATAATCCTTGGAGATTTTGGGTTGACCAAGCGATTGTGATAATCCTTGGAGCTTTTGGGTTGACCAAGCGATTGTGATAATCCTTGGAGCTTTTGGGTTGACCAAGTGATTGTGGTAATCCTTGGAGCTTTTTTTGTTGGACTATGGCTCTCTAGATGTGGAATTGCCTCAAATGAATGATGTTCAAGGGTTCTGTTTCCTTGATTCCTTCAAGAGAGGCAAGCCGGTATGTTCCAAGTCCTATTTTACTATCAATGGTGTAAGGACCTAACTAGTTTGCCGTGAACTTTTCCCGCAAATGGGACAGCAAATTAGAATTCTGTTGGTTCTCTTTTAAGACCAAGTCACCAACCTGAAATTCCCTGAGGTGGACTTTCATGTTGTATGCTTTCTTAAGTCGATCTTGATAGATACACAAATGCTCGAGAGCATTAACGCGTCGTTCATCGAGCAACGTCAGTTGATCTAACCGGGCCTGCCGTGCAGTGTCATCATCGATGAACTCTTGCATTGAAATGCACAGGGAAGGAATTTCCAACTCAAAAGGCATGACTGCCTTGGAGCCATACACCAACGAAAATATAGTTGCCCCAGTGGGCGTTTGAATGCTGGTGCGATAAGCCCATAGGGCAAGTAGGATCTGAATGTGCCAGTCTTTATGATTGTCTGCAACTATCTTTTTGAGAATGGTGACTAGCATTTTGTTTGACGCCTCTGCTTGCCCATTTTCCTGCGGATAATAGGGTGTTGAAAAGCTGTGCTAAATCTTGTACTTTGTGGTCAAAGCATGCACATATTTATTCTTGAATGGCATCCCATTATCCGAAAGGATCTTGGATGGAATACCAAAATGACATATGATGTTATGCAAAATAAATTCCGCAATGCGGGCTCCAGTCGTAGTGGTCAGCGAAATTGCTTCCACCCATTTGGTAAAGTACTCTGTGGCCGTTAAAATGAACGTGTGACGACCAGACGACGTAGGGGAGATCTTTCCAATTAGATCAAAGCCCCACTGCAAAAAAGGCCAAACCGATTGAATCGGCTGCAAGGCCTGAGAAGGTACGTGTGTCAAATTAGCATGGTGTTGACACTTCATGCACTTCTTCACATATGTGCAACAATCTCGCTCTAAATATGGCCAATAATAACCCATGCGAAGAATGCGCTTTGTGATGGCCATACCGCTGAAGTGGCCACCACATGTACCATCGTGAACTTGGGTTATCGCACAAGCAAACTCTTGCTGGTCCAAACAACGAAGGAGGATTCCTTCATAATTTCGACGATACAAAATGTCTCCTAACAAGACATGCTTTGCCGCTTTCTTTTTGAATGATCTTTTCATGGCTTGTGTCAATCCAAGTGGGAGATTACCTAGCTTGAGGTAATCCCGAATGGGTGTGTACCAATCTTGCTAATCAGAAACCTTGATAGTATGAATGACCAATCCCTCTTGAAGTCTATCCCAAACAAAAGCTGAGCAGGAAAGAACTTGTAAAAACAACGTGGTGTTGCTAGTAAGAGGGGTCGGGGAGAACAAGGACCCCCAGTTGGCTTGAATCAAACAATCTTGAATTCGAGAGAACTTATCTAGAGATGGTTCAATTTGGATCATGTGGATTCCTGGCGTCAGATCAGAGCTTGCACGCTCCATCATAGATTGTGATAATGTTTTAACTTGAATGGTTGTCATTTCATCAGAAGAGTCTTGCAGGATGAGTGACCCCAAGGAGGCCATAGTATCCGCAAAATTATTTGATGATCGAGGGAGTGCCTCGATGTCATACCATTCAAGTTGTGCTAGGAATTTGTCCACAAGGGCTTTATAGGCCCGTAAAACTAGACATTTACATTGGAATATCCCCTTTACTTGATTGATAATTAACAGTGAATCACCAAAGATGTTCAATCATTTAATGTTCATGGTGATTGCTATCTGAAGACCTATGAGCAAGGCTTCGTATTCTGCATTGTTGTTGGTGCACGGGAAGTCTAATTTAAATGACAAGGGCATTGGAGCACCTTGTGGAGTGAAGAATACAATTCCTGCACCACCCCCTTGCTCACATTTAGAACCATCAAATAATAGGGTTATGTCAGCCTGTGACTCAGGCTCATCAGAATCTGGCGACTCTGAAACATGGAAGACCCCATCATCAGGTAGTTCAAAAGTCAGAGGCTGATCATCTTCAAGAGGATCCTCAGCTAGTTGATCGGTGATGACTTGACCTTTTATAGATTTCTGTCCAATGAACTCTATGTCAAACTCCATCAACAACATGATCCATTTCATCGTGCGACTACTATGATAAGTACGACTCATCATTTATCGCAATGGATTCTCCTTAGACACAACGTACATATTATTACTGAGCATGTACTGGCATAGCTTTTTGGTAGCAAACACCACTGCCAAGCAGAGCTTTTCAACGTATGCATAGTTAAGTTCATAATTGACCAGGGTGCGGCTAAGATAGTATGTATCCTGTTCTTTGTGAAGTTCATTTTTTTGGGACAGCATGGCGCCCAGTGCCACCTCAGTGGCTGAGATGTATAAATAGAACGGCACTTCTGGTCTCGATGGTGCCAATACTGGCGGCAAAGCCAAGTACTATTTAATGCCGTCAAAGGCTGACTGGCACTCGTCATCCCAATGAAATGTGACCCCCTTATGCAATAATTTATTCATGGGTCAGAATTTGTCAGATAACTGCGCTATGAAGCGCTTGATCGATGCAACCTTTCCCTACAGGCTCCTGAGCTGCTTGATGGTGGTTGGGGGATGCATTTCAAGGATTGCCTTGACTTTGTTTGTGTCAACCTCAATTCCTCATTTGGAGACTATGAAACCCAAGAGCTTTCCAGAGGTGATGCCAAAGACGCACTTCTTGGGTTTTAGTCTGACTTTATGCTCAATGAGGCGATCAAGGACCTTACTCAAGTCACCGATGTGATCTGGGCGCAAAAGAGATTTGGCCAACAAATCATCCATGTAATCTTCCAAAGTTTTGTGCATGTAATCATGAAAGATGTACATCATGGCACGTTGATAAGTGGCTCCGGCATTTTTAAGGCCAAAAGGCATGACCTTATAGAAAAATGTCCCCCAAGGTGTTGTGAATGCCATTTTTAGTTGGTCCTCAGGATTGATACGAATCTGATTGTATCCCGAGAAACCATCCATAAGGGAAAGCATTTCGTGGCCTACTATAGTGTCTACCAATGTGTCGATGCTTGGCAAGGGAAAATCATCCTTAGGACTCGCTTTGTTAAGATCTCAAAAATCGGTGCATATGCGAATCCTCCCATCGGGCTTCTTGACAGGAACCATGTTAGACAACCATGGCGGATAATCCACACATATGACAAACTAGGCATCCAACAACTTTTGTAACTCATATTTTACCATTAAGGCCACTGTTGGATGCATCTTGCATAGTTTTTTCTTGACTGGCTTGATTGTCGAATCAAGTGTTAAATTATGCATGACTAGATGTGGGTCTAGTCCCGGCATATCCTTGTATGACCATGCAAAAACCTCCTTATTTTCCTTAAGAAGGGCAACATAATCGGCTCGCTCTTCGGGGGAAAGACTTACCCATAGCTTGAGAATCCGTGGATTCGTTGGATCTGTGCCGATGTCTACATTAGTCATTGCTTCAACCGACATATGGGATCCGTCTTCCAACTGGTGTGGAATTAGAATCAGATGGATATCATTTTCTGAATTAAGATCGTCATTAGGAACGTCAAGTTCCTCTTCAACATGGAAGACATCCTAAGTCTGTCCTGGAGTGAAATGAAACATCCCACCATAAGGCCAATACTCTGATGGAGATGGTGGTGTGTCAGCGCGATCCCAATCAATAGCCTCTATGTCTAGATGCAATAATCATGTTGGATTGGCTGGATCATGGATGGGGGCGATTAAGTCAATGGAGACCATGTTGATGAAATGATTGTAATCTCCATTATCGCAAATGTGACAACTCTAAAATTCTGGATGCTCTTGGTGCTTTGGATCTGGATTTGTAGGCACTGGCACAAAGGGATCAGCCCTATGCGCGGACCTGCAAATAGGGTCTGCCCTAGGCACTAATGGTTTGATAGGGTCTCCAAGCAAAAAATGCTCTCGATATGCCTAGAGTGGCGGGTGCAGTAATTGCTATAACTGCGCCAGGTTGAAATTCCGCCTATGTCTTGGACCTATGTGTAAGTTTTCAAACATGTCATCTATGTCCAAAAGATTTTGTTGCTATTGAGGTAGCTTATGCTCACTGGGATCATTCAATGGGAACATCAGGAAGTCTTCTTGATCGTCATTCAGTGGATATTCGTGTGAATGATCATACTCTGACTCATCTTCAAAAGACCCTTCGTGGTCTTGTCCATCTTCCCCTTGTGGGTGAGTCCATGAGGTTTCTCCTTGTTCGGCCATAGGGAAAGGGTTTTTGAGGTCAACAAGGTTATTTTTTTGTAATGGGAAATAATCCCCCAGTGTATAAGTTGTATTTGGATTGGCATATGGATCTGATGCCAACCCATCCTTGTTGCCTATCCCTAGGCTTTGCATGTTTTCGACCAAGATGTCAAGGGGAAAAGGGTGATTAAACCCTACTCCTGACTTTTCATAAGGCATTTGGTATCTCGGTTGGCACAAAACATGCATTCCTTGTTCATACCTGCCTAACCCGTATCCATGCCAATTACATTGGCTAAGATATCGTAATGCAAATTCTGGGTTATCCAGATAGTTGACATCTTCCACAAAGGGATCTTCATCTTCCTCTTCTTGTCGGGAAGGTTCAAAGCCATGATCTAGGCCCCAAAAAATAAAATTTTTCTGATTAGGTGGGTAGCCTAAAGGAACCACGGAGCCTATGGGGAGTCGAGGTCTTCCCATGTCTTGCATAGACTGAAGTGTGGGCATTGCAACAACATTGCGCACTATATAATCCCCCATGCCTGTGTTAGACATCTCAACAGTAATAATTGGTGATTGAGGGGAAGCGAATGGGAGTTCTCCTTGAGTCCACTCCATGTGGGGTGAACTAGGCATCTCAACTTCCATTCTATTAGGCGTCTCTTCTATAGAGATGTTGGAGACTAAAGGTGGTTTCACTTCCAAGGGCTTCTTTCCTTTGTCCATTGGTGTGGCCACCATAGGTGGCATCATTATGGGAGGACTGGATGAAGAAGATGAACCCGCTTGGGAATTTGACTAATTTGGTAATGGAGATTCTTGCTTAGTCGGACCCCTCTTAGATGGATTTAACTGGAAATCCACATGCATTGAAGGAAGGGTCGATTGCGGCATGATTTGCACTGAGTTGCAATATTTAAAAGGTTCCAAATCTACGGGGACCACATGCACTTGTCCTTCAAATGTATACTTCAGACATTGATGAGCAATTGAAGGGACACACTTCATATCCCGGATCCAAGGTCGCCCAAGCAAGATATTGTAAGCCTTCCCACCGTGATCGCCATTGAAAACATGAGATTCCAAAAACAAAAAGGATAAACTAAAAATGCAATGTAAACGAAACTAAAATAACGCTTAAATCCTATGTTATTGAAAAATGTGTAAAAAGAAAGAACATGAACACAAGATATCAAAGCAATATAAAAATAACGGCCCTTTTATTGATATGCTTTACAAATTCATGTTACAATGCGTCTCCTTCCTTTTTAGGGGATAGGAGCGTTAAATTTTGGTCTTTTACAACTTGTTTCAGAATTCCTTCTTCCGTGTGCCCACATATAAGATGGGCAAACCAAAACGTTGTCGTCGCTTGCATTGGTAAAGGTCGATTCCTCACTGCTCCTCTAATGCTGCAAATCTGCGTTCAAAGAAACAAACAAAGAATCAGTAGCACCTATGTATGAAAAATAAATGATAAATCTAACGATGGTTAAAATGAATCTAAATGAACTGAAAACTTGACAAAAGCATAAACATGAAACTAGCTAAATACTACAAAAGAAATAGTCACCAAAAGCAATAAAGTGGGGGGTGCCCGAAGGCAAACCACCCGTGGGTGAAACTTTGTTTCGACACCAATCCGCTTGGGATGGGTCCAAAACCTGATGTGATGTGTTGTCGAAAAATTGGTAGGATATTGTGGTCAGAAAAATTGGGGTTGGTTCTTGATTCGTGCCTTCAAAAGTCATCGAATAACCTCTCTTTCGATTAAGAGATTATGGATGTTGAAAACACAAATCGCAAGTAAGTGAATTAGCAGCACTTCGTCGCTCAAAATGCTCTTTCTCTGTATATCTTTTGGGTGAGGAAACTCACCATTTTATAGACCCAAGGGGTCTCTTTGAATTAACATGCAAAAGTGTTTCTTTGCATGAATGCTTTTTGTGTGAAGAGAAGACTTCTTCTTGGTCAAGGGCTTCTTAACTGCCTCTGTGCATGTCTTTGTATTTTTTAGAAAAGCTCACTTGCACTCCTACGCAATGAAGGGATAGCTAAGTGGCAAATCTGAGTTGTCTTAAAAAGCTTACTCTCATTCCCATGTAGTGAAGGGAGAGTTAATTGGCAGATATGAGTTGTCAAAAGAACTCACTCGCACTCCTATGTCATGCAAGAAAAGCTAAGTGGCAGTTCTGAGTTGTCACATGCCGAGATTTGACTTTTTGTCGGTCAAACCTAGCGTTCGTCCCACCCCAAAGCGAGCGCTGGTAATCATCTCTAGGTAGGACGAGTATCAATCTGCACTCGTCCCTGGATAGGACGAGTACAAATCCGCACTTGTCCCTGGGTGGGACGAATAAGCAGCTGAGTGTCTAAAAGATGCCAAATTTATTTTTGACTTGCAAAACTGTTGTGTGAGTGGTTAGAACCACTGTTTTAATCTCTAGGGCTGCCTTGGGGGCTATGTGTGTTAGTGCGATCAGTGCTTGTTGTCACATAATCGGATTGGTGCTGTTTTGGTGTCTACACTACTTTAACACCTTCCTCTAATATGTAATGTCCTAAAATAATGCCTCTTCTCATCATCATGAAATACTTCTCGTGACTCAAAGAGATATTTTGTTCTTGGCATCTAATCAAAACCTTTTGTAAGCTTGATAAAGTTTCTTCAAAGGTGTTACCATAGACTGTGAAGTTGTCCATATAGACTTCTACACATTCATTAATTCAATAAAAAATGGCTAAGATAACCCTTTAAAAATTGGTTGGTGCATTGCATAGTCCAAAATGTAAGACTTTATAAGCATAGGTACCTATAGGACATGTGAAATTTGTATTTTCTTGATCTTCTTAAGCTATGGAAACCTGATTATACACACTAAAGCCATCCAAAAACAAAAGTATTTCTTCCCAACCAAGGTATCAAGAACTTGATCAATGAATAGTAAGGGGAAATAGTCCTTATTTGTTACTTTATTCAGTTCCTTGTAATCCACACAAATCCTCCATTTACCATTTTTTTAGGAACTATTACTAATGGTGATACCCATTGACTATTAGAAATAAGATATATAATTATGGCATTCAAGAGTTTGATGATTTCTTCCTGAACTACACCTTTCATAGTTGGATTCAATCTTCTTTGGGGTTGTATTACTAGGTGGAAACCTTCTTGAATAAATATGAAATGGGTACAAATTTTTGGGTGTCTTTCTTTCATGTCCTCATAGTTCCATGCAAATGAAAATCGATGTTTTTAAGCATATTTATCATTTGTGATTCTTGTATGCTCGTAATCTCACTACTAATGTTCAAAGTTCTTACCGATGTAACATCTATCTATTTGCAATTTTTTGTATTTGCATATATTACCATAATTTCAATTTTAAGTACATTTAGGTGATAGTAGTAAGGTATCAATTGCTGAGTTAGGCTTATGTTAGCCTCATTAATGAATATAGTAGATTCAGATAAACAACTATTATCTTGACCTTGATCTTCCTGTTGATCTCCTAGTAACAATGATAAGGGTCCTTCAATTTCTTCTTGTAGGTGTTCACTCAAAACATTGATCAATAATGTTTGGATATCATCCAAATCATGAGGGAAATCATACCATAATTATTTTGAAAAATATCTATCTAACATTGATTCAAAAAATAGGCTGATATCTTTAGTGTTATTACCATTGGAAATAGTCATGTTTTCATATATGCAATCGATGTAGGCATCAACTATTGCAAGCCATGGGTATCCTAAAATTAAGGGATGTCCCCCTAACTTTTCCTTGGGTTGTAAGACTATAAAGTCTACAGGGTATTCCCATGAACTTATAGAAACTATAACATCCTCCAATTTCTCTTCGAGTCTAATAGTAGATCTATCTGTAAGTTGGAGTACTAAAGAATTTGGTTGTAATTTGTGTACTCCTTGATGCGTTGTCATTATACACATCATTAATTCTCAATGAATTTGTCAATCCAGGGTTGTGTACAAGGATATCTACGAAAGAAGGGGTAAATAGGGTTATAACTTAGGTCAATCTAGGGCAACAGGTCTTATTGATGAAATTGATTGTGTGGGGGGTTTTAGGACATTCCTATGTCTTAATTGCATGAATTAAACCTTAATCTAAGTTGCAGAATTGGAAACTAATCATTAACTGCAAAAATGAAGTCCTAATTACAATTGTAGAATGAGACCTAATTATGTTGCAGAAATAATAGTTGCAGAATTGAAAGTCTAATTGTAATTGTAGAAAGGAAATCTATTTACTTTTGTAGCAATGAAAATATACTTCTAACATGGAAATGAAATTTTCAAGGCTCTGTAACATAAGGTTGTCAATCTTCTATGCAGGGGTTGACAACAAAACATAAAAATGCAGGAAATTATAGAAAATAGTAAATTTTAGAAATGATAGTCTGCAATAAATTGAAAGCTTTTCTGAAAGTGGGGATTACAACCAAATCATTAATCACAAAACATAGAATAAGCTAAAATTGCAAATATCATTAGTTGTTTACAAAGGAATGAAATGACAAGTTCTATAACTCATTCTGCTGCAGCAAAATCAGAATAAAAACCTGTTGTTAGTCCTCCTCCTAGGTCTAGAAGTGGCCAACCTCTTTGTCTAGAAGAAGGTATGAGTCTCTCTCTCTCTAGATCTTACTCACACTCATTTACAAGCAATATGAAATAGAAACAATATACTTTATTGATTCAAACACATGATTACAATAATTTTGCTAAAAATTGTTACAGGATTGTAACAGTCACTTTCTGATTATCACCTATTATACTCTGATTTCTCTATCTTCTATGATGTGTAAGGTGCAACCAAAGTATTTTCATTGTTGTCAACACAGTTAGGTTGATCAGCTGATGCAATGGAAAGGAATGGATAGGAGTTTATTGATGAGCAAGGTGATGGAAAGGAGTTGATTGATGAGCAAGGTGCAGCCAAAGTATTGTCACTATTGTCAACACAGATAGAGGATCGATTTATGCAATGGACAGGAGTGCAGAGAAGTCAAAGCAATAGATAGATCGGTTGATGAAGTGAACAGGAGTTCAGAGGTCAGTCAGATCATGTATAGTGAAATTCCAAGAAAACAAAAGTGACCCAGATTCAAAAAATCAAAGAAAAAGACAAGTAAGAAAATTGTCGCGATATCGTGACATGTTTTCTTTCGTGATATCGCGACAGGTTGAGAAGATAGAAGGCAAAAAGAAAAATGTCATGATTTCATGACATATCGGAGGTGAGAGAAGGCGCAAGCAAAACTGTCATGATTTCGTGACATGTTGCAGGCAAAGAAGCCAAGTGGAAAAACTGTTGCGATTTCACGACATGTTGGAAGCAAAGAAGGCAAGTAAGAAAGTTGTCGTGATTTCGCGACATGTTTAGAAGGTGCAAAGAAAACTGTCATGATTTCGTGACATATTGACAGAAAAGAAAAGCAAGTAGAAAAACTGTCATGATTTTGCGACATGTTTGGAGAAGAAGCGCTTGCAAAGAAAACTATCGCGATTTCGTGACATTTTCGGAGAAGAAGAGCTAAGGAGAAAAAGTGTCATGATTTCACGACAAGTTGCAAGAAGAAGCGCTAAGGAGAAAAAGTGTCGTGATTTCGTGACAAGTCACAAGAAGAAGCGCTAAGGAGAAAAAGTGTCACAATTTCGTGACAAGTTGCAAGAAGAAGCGCTAAGGAGAAAAAGTGTCGCGATTTCACGACAAGTTGCAAGAAGAAGCGCTAAGGAGAAAAAGTGTCACGATTTCATGACAAGTTGCAAGAAGAAGCGCTAAGGAGAAAAAGTGTCACGATTTCATGACAAGTTGCAAGAAGAAGCGCTAAGGAGAAAAAGTGTCACGATTTCGTGACAAGTTGCAAGAAGAAGCGCCAAGGAGAAAAAGTGTCATGATTTCGCGACATGTCGAGTTTTCATGACTCGACGAGAAGAAAAGCACCAAGGAAGAAAAGTGTCACAATTTCGTGACATAATGCAAGAGAGAGAGTCTGATAGAGAAAGGTTTCATGATTTCATGACATGTTATGTTTTCGTTGGCCAAAGACAGAAAATGCATAAGGCAGTGAAGATGTCACGATTTCGCAACATGTTCCATTTTTGTGGGTAGAAGGTAGAAAAGGCACAAGACTGAGAAAGATGTCATGATTTCACGACATGTTCTATTTTCGCTGGTTGAAGCCAAGAAGAGTAGCGAGTAGGCATAAGTGTCATGATTTCGTGACATGTCTTGTTTTCTCTAGAGCTTGTAGAGTTTAATGTGCAGAAGTGAAAGATGTCACGATTTCGTGACATGTCATGTTTTCGCTAGTGCAAGTAGAGAAGAGTGCAAAGAAGGAGAAAGTGTCATGATTTTGCGACATGTCTGGTTTTTGTGGGTGCAAGCGAAGAAGTGGACAAAGAGGTAGAAACTATCGTGATTTTGCGACATGTCTTAGTTTCGTGGGTAAAATTTGAAGTAAAGTTAACTGGAGGTAAACAACAGTTACAAATGCAGTTGCACAAGAAAATCACGCAGCCAATATTAGAAGAGTTAACTGAAGTCAGTGTAATAGTTAAATGTGTAGTTACTGATAGAAATCATGCAGCTAAAAGAAGAACAGTGATCTGAAGTAATTACAGCAGTTATAGGGGCAGTTATAGTGACAGTAAACAAAAGTCTTTACTGCAGTTACAGGAGCCGTTATAAAGAAATTTCATGCAACGGTGGTTACTGAAAGTCGTCAGAAGAAGACCAAGAGTCGGACAGAGAAATGTTTCAAAGAACTGTTCTATTAATAAGATTGCATGAGAGAATAAAGAAGCCATTTCTATTAATAAGCTGCATGCAAAAATATAGAAGTCAAAAATAGAAACAAAACTCTGTTATAAAAGCAGATTTGTGTGAGGTAGTAAGGTTAAGCACTATGTGGGTAGAGAGAGCATTGCTGCAAAAGAAAAAGAGCCATAGGATAGTGAAATAGTGCTACAGGCGGTAAGAGAGTGTTGAGCTCCATGCGTAAATAAAAAGAGCAGTGTGCTGTTGATAGTGAAAAATGCCACAAAAATAGAGAGAAAATGTGCTGAGAAAAGTAGGTTGAAAAAGTGTGCTGTAAGAGAGCGTTGAGCTCTATGCGGGAAGAGAGAGCAACGTGTTGCAGAATAGAGGAAATGTGCTGTGAAAAATGATGAATAAAAGGGCACGACTGAGATAGAGAAAAATATAGAGAGTGCAGCAGAGAGAATACAGCATAGAGAGAGTGCAGCATAGAGAGTGCAACATAGAGAGTGCAGCATAAAGAGTGCAACAGAGCTGTGAGAGCTGCAAGAGTAAGCTAGAAGAAAAGGCTATAAGTGTGTAGCAAGAAGATCTTTAAAAGAGTGTATGCTTCCATGAGATTGATTTGAGTAAAGATAGACCAGTGAGGGTCTTGTAACACAGAAGGCATTTTTATGTCAATCAAGATTTAAAATAAAAGTCCAAGTTGGTGCTTAGAATCAGGGGTTGGTGCTCCTTTCTGTTGGTGTAGATAAATTAGGGGTTGGTGCTCCTTCTAGTTGGTGCTGGTAAACCGTTTGTAAAGTTGGTGCTTTGCAAAGGCTAGATTTGGATGGGAGTCCAAGCAGTCTATTTTTGAGGAGTAGCCAAAACTGGTGAACCTCGTTAAATCTTGTGTTATGTGTTGCTATCTTGTTACATTTGTTGCATCTAGTTTTAAGCATTCATTAATTCTGAATTAAGAGATGAAGATTTAATTTTTTAAATAGCTGCACTGATTCACCCCCCCTCTTAGTGCCATTGTAAGACTAACAATTGGTATCAGAGCCAAGTTCCCAGTTTTGACTATATCAGTCAGGGTTGATCTTTGATTAGCACATAATGGCTAAAAAGAACAAATCCTCCTCCAAAAAGGCATCTCAGCCAGTTTCAGTTCTTATGGGAGAGAAAACTGAACTAGAGAAGGTAGAAGAAGTGAACACTGAAGAAGAATAGGAATATGATGAAAACCTTGAGGCTGAGGCTGAAGTAAATCTACGAGGTGAGTTGATTGCTGCACTTGAAGAGTTGGGTTTAGAAAGGAAAAAGAACAAAAGACTGTCTAAGAAGTTAGAAGAATATGGGGATAAGATTGAAGATCTCTTCCTACAAGTTCAAAAGGCCAAGAAATCAGAAGAAGCCTTAAAGACACACCTGGATGTTGTATGCAGCACAAGTGAAGAGGAATCTAACAAAGTTATTGTTGATCTTAAGCTGCAGGTAGAACAATACAAAAGGATTGAAGATATTCTCAGGTCTCAAATCAATGAGAAAGAGACTGATTGCTGCCAACAAGAAGAAGAGATTGTCTCATTGAAGAAACAACTAGAAGAGGCCAATGTAAATCTCAAATATGAGAAGAGCACAGAGTTGCTAGATAAAATGATAAAGCAACAAAGAAGCTCCACGACTAAGTCTGGTCTTGGATATGAAGCTGAACAACCGTCATCTTCCAAAAGTACAAAAAAGAAGAAGCCCATTGCTGAAAGATCAAAGCAAGAAAATTCTGAAGCTGAACAACCCTCATCTTTCCAATATGCAGAGAAGAAGAAGTTCAAGGTTGAAACTGAATCTTCAAAAGGAAGAAAGCATCAAAGAAGATCTACAACAAAGCAACCACAGCAAAAGAGGTTCTCTAACTCTCACTCTTTTAATAATAATGCTTTTAATGGCTATTGTTCTAATTGCAACTGCTATGGTCACAAGGCAATTTATTGTGGACTGAACAATAGATCAAAAAGTTATGCTGATAAAAACACATCTACTTTCCTAAGTGAACATCCTGTGCAATGTTTTAAATGTAATGGCCATGGGCACATAGTAAAGTTTTGTCCAAGCACTTCTGTGTCCAATCTAAGGCAAGACCATAGATTTCATCATACACATAGAATGCAATGCAGACAAGGAACAAGACATGTGCAATGTTTTAAATGTAATGGCCATGGGCACATAGCAAGGTTTTGTCCAAGCACTTCTGTATCCAATCTAAGGCAAAATCCTAGATTTCATCAGACTCAAAGAGGGCAACACAAACAAGGAACATATCATGTGCATAAAAGAAAATAAAATAATCATCTATCAAGAATGCACAAGAGACAACCTCGTAAGAGAAACGTTCAAATTCATGAACAGGGGCAAAATAGGGATGTAGTTGAAAAACTCAAGCCCAAGTCCAGGAAAGTCTGGAAAAAGGCAGCAGAAAGGAAATCGTGTCTCCTTGGACTGAAGGAGGCTACTCCACCATTGCTCTAAGCAACTCCAGGTGGCACATCCTCAGGGGGAGCAATATGAAAGTTTTATTTTAATGCTCCTATGTATTTGTCTGGGTATTTGAGGATGAAAGACCAGCAGTCGGGAAATTGTTGTATAGTTGTCAAAGTTCTTGTCGGGTTATGTAGTGGACTGTGGAAGTATCGTGAAGGGTTGTGATTAATTTGAGAGCTGGCACCCCTGGTAGTTTTGATAATTGTCATTGTTATACTGTTGATGATTATTCTGCCACTGTTCATAATTACGGATCATAAATAGTTCAAAAAAATTTTTTTGATTAATGAAAGAATGCGTGCGTGCCCTTGCTGCGTACTTGTGTTTTGATGTAGCAGCTGATAGGCGTTATCTGAGATAGAACTTGTAGCAAAGATATGCCAGAGTCAAAGCAAACAGTGGCACTAGCACCCAGTTCGTCAAGAGTGCCAAGTGGCACATGCAAGGCAGAGAAGTTGAGAGAATAGTGCCCAGGTGGTGAAGCATCAAGGAGGACAAGTTGCCTATGCACCTAAGAAAGTCTTGCATTATTTGAGGAATGCGAGATATTTCCTGAGGAAGCAGAATGCTGAGAGTTGATGACTGCGCACAGATTGAGGTTCCAACGCTAGAGGTAACGATCCAGAAGTATGAGTTTGAGTAAGGTGTAAAAGGATATATTGTTTGTATGCTTTATATGTCTTTTTATAGTTGACTTCTAAGGATTGGAGTCATAAGGAGTTTTAATGGAATAAATATTTTTGTGGTTACTTTTATGATCTAACCCTAACTTGGTGGCAAAGTTGATGGTGGTGTTGGTAACAGGTTGAAGAACTATTCTCTTCTTCTTCAAACAAAGAGGAAGCATTTTGCACTAGGGTTTATGTTAGCAAGACTTGCTACTTGCATTGATATGGTGAAACCCTTAGTTGGCTGTTTTGAGATTGATGGTTAAGTTGTTGTCATAGAGGTTGTTTTGATCAAGTTAATGCTTTACTTGATACATGATTTGGGCTTACTCTATTAAGAGTGATTTGAGCAAGTTATTCTTTGCATTGGTGATTTATGTTGGTGGTAGTTTTGTTCAAATACCTTTGGAAGGAAAAGGATGTCTACTAGTTTAATTTTCATGTAGTGAATGGTTGAATGCTTCAAGGTTAATCTCGAGTTGAATAATGTTGGTTAAACCTTGTCTATAAGCATTGTTGTTAAAGCCCTAATTGGTTGAGAAAAGATATTGGTTGTGGAAATAACATGAGTCTCATTGTTATATGAGTTATTGCATGGTTGGAAATTGTTGGGTTGTGTTTTATGTTCTTAAGAAAAGCATACTTCATCTATCTTATTCTTTTGAGATTGAGATTGAGATGAGATTGAGATTAGGAGTTAAGTATAGAACATATTGAGTCTCTAACAATTCTCTTTATGCTTCTATGAGGTTGATGAATCACATTGGGTCTCTAACAATTCTCTTTGTGGGTTCATGCTAAGCAAGTTTTTCTTGATGAACTTGTAAGCTGATTTTGACAGGTTCTAGTGAGGACTTGTGAGTTGCTTTGGACAAGTTCTATGTGAGCTTGTCAAACAGGTTCTTAGTGAGCCTATGATAGAGTACAGAGGGTTGAGGCTCAGAAGACAGTGTGAAATGAAGTGGTCACATATTCCCAAGAATAGACTAAGATTTGACTAGCCATCGGGATCAAATTCTCAGGGGGAGCATTTATGCATTTGTTTACCTTATTGCTCATGTTTATGATTTCTGCTAACTGTAATAATTTTTTTCCTGAGAATATTGTGCATGAATTCAGGGGGAGTTTTGCAGCCGCCCTTTGGTATTATTTTCAAAGGGGGAGAAGAATTACAGGTAATTGCACTCAATTACGTGTGTTGCCAACAATTCCAAAGGGGGAGATTGATGTGCAAGGTGCAACCAAAGTATTGTCATTGTTGTCAACACAGTCAGGTTGATCAGCTGATGCAATGGACAGGAATGGATAGGAGTTGATTGATGAGCAAGGTGATGGACAGGATTTGATTGATGAGCAAGGTGCAGCCAAAGTATTGTCACTATTGTCAACATAGATAGAGGATCGGTTGATACAATGGACAGGAGTGCAGAGCAGTCAAAGCAGTAGATAGATTGGTTGATGAAGTGAATAGGAGTTCAGAGGTCAGTAAGATCATGTACAATGAAATTCCAAGAAAACAAAAGTGAGCCAGATTCAAAAAATCAAAGAAAAAGACAAGAAAACAGTCGCGATATCGCGACATGTTTTTTATCGCAATATCGCGACAGGTTGAGAAGTTAGAAGGCAGAAAGAAAAACGTCATGATTTCGTGACATATCGGAGGTGAGAGAAGGCGCAAGCAAAACTGTCATGATTTCGTGACATGTTGCAGTCAAAGAATCCAAGTGGAAAAACTGTCGCGATTTCGTGACATGTTGGAAGCAAAGAAGGCAAGTAAGAAAGTTGTCACGATTTTGCGACATGTTTAGAAGGTGCAAAGAAAGCTGTTGTGATTTTGTGACATGTTGGCAGAAAAGAAAAGCAAGTAGAAAAATTGTCGTGATTTCGTGACATGTTTGGAGAAGAAGCGCTTGCAAAGAAAACTGTCGCAATTTCACGACATGTTCAGAGAAGAAGAGCTAAGGAGAAAAAGTGTCGTGATTTTGCAACAAGTTGCAAGAAGAAGCGCTAAGGAGAAAAAGTGTCGCGATTTCGTGACAAGTTGCAAGAAGTAGCGCTAAGGAGAAAAAGTGTCGCGATTTCGTGACAAGTTGCAAGAAGTAGCGCTAAGGAGAAAAAGTGTCGTGATTTCGTGACAAGTTGCAAGAAGAAGTGCTAAGGAGAAAAAGTGTCACAATTTCACGACAAGTTGCAAGAAGAAGTTCTAAGGATAAAAAGTGTTGCGATTTCATGACAAGTTGCAAGAAGAAGCGCTAAGGAGAAAAAGTGTCGCGATTTCGCAACAAGTTGCAAGAAGAAGCGCTAAGGAGAAAAAGTTTCACGATTTCACGACAAGTTGCAAGAAGAAGCGCTAAGGAGAAAAAGTTTCACGATTTCGTGACAAGTTGCAAGAAGAAGCGCCAAGGAGAAAAAGTGTCACGATTTCGTGACATGTCTGTTTTTCACGACTCGACGGGAAGAAAAGTGCCAAGGAAGAAAATTGTCGCGATTTCGTGACATAATGCAGGAGAGAGTCTGATAGAGAAAGGTGTCGTGATTTTGTGACATGTGTTTTCGTTGGCCAAAGACAGAAAAGGCACAAAGCAGCGAAGATGACACGATTTCGTGACATGTTTCGTTTTCGCAAGTAGAAGGTAGAAAAGGCACAAGGCTAAGAAAGATGTCGTGATTTCGTGACATGTTCCATTTTCGTTGGTTGAAGCCAAGAAGAGTAGCGAGTAGGCGTAAGTGTCGCGATTTCACGACATGTCTTGTTTTCGCTAGAGCTTGCAGAGTTTAATGTACGAAAGCGAAAGATGTCACAATTTCGTGACATGTCATGTTTTTGCTAGTGCAGGCAGAGAAGAGTGCAAAGAAGGCGAAAGTGTCACGATTTTGTGACATGTCTGGTTTTCGTGGGTGCAAGCGAAGAAGTGGAAAAAGAGGCAAAAACTATCATGATTTCATGACATGTCTTAGTTTCATGGGTAAAATCTGAAGTAAAGTTAACTGGAGGTAAATAATAGTTATAGATGCAGTTGCACAGGAAAATCATGTAGCCAATATTAGAAGAGTTAACTAAAGTCAGTGTAATAGTTAAATATGCAGTTACTGATAGAAATCATGCAGCTAAAATAAGAATAGTGATCTGAAGTAATTATAGCAGTTACAAGGGCAGTTATAGTGACAGTAAACAGAAGTCTTTACTGCAGTTATAGGAGCCATTATAAAGAAATTTCATGCAGCGGTGGTTACTGAAAGTCATCAGAAGAAGACCAAGAGTTGGACAGAGAAATGTTTCAAAGAACCGTTCTATTAATAAGATTGCATGGGAGAATAAAGAAGCTGTTTCTATTAATAAGTTGCATGCAAAAATATAGAAGTCAAAAATAGAAACAAAACTCTGTTATAAAAGCATATTTGCGTGAGGTAGTAAGGTTAAGCACTATGCGGGTAGAGAGAGCGTTGCTGCGAAAGAAAAAGAGCTGCAGGATAGTGAGATAGTGTTGTGGGTGGTAAGAGAGTGTTGAGCTCCGTGCGTAAAGAAAAAGAGCAACGTGCTGCTGATAGTGAAAAGTGCCGCAAAAATAGAGAGAAAATGTGCTAAGAAAAGTAGGTTGAAAAAGTGTGTTGTAAGAGAGCGTTGAGCTCTATGCGGGAAGAGAGAGTAGCATGTTGCAGAATAAAGGAAATGTGTTGTGAAAAAGGATGAATAAAAGGGCATGACTGAGATAGAGAAAAATATAGAGAGTGCAGTAGAGAGAATACAGCATAGAGAGAGTGCAGCATAGAGAGTGCAGCATAGAGAGTGCAGCATAAAGAGTGCAACAGAGCTATGAGAGCTAGAAGAGTAAGCTAGAAGAAAAGGCTGTAAGTGTGCAGCAAGAAGAGCTTTAAAAGAGTGTATGCTTCCATGAGATTGATTTGAGTAAAGATAGACCAGTGAGGGTCTTGTAACATAGAAGGCATTTTTATGTCAATCAAGATTTAAAATAAAAGTCCAAGTTGGTGCTTGGAATTAGGGGTTGGTGCTCCTTTCTGTTGGTGCAAATAAATTAGGGGTTGGTGCTCCTTCCAGTTGGTGCTGGTAAGTTGTTTGTAAATTTGGTGCTTTGCAAATGCTAGATTTGGATGGGAGTCCAAGCAGTCTATTTTTGAGGAGTAGCCAAAACAAGTGAACCTCGTTAAATCTTGTGTTATGTGTTGCTATCTTGTTACATTTTCTGCATCTGGTATTAAGCATTCATTAATTCTGAATTAAGAGATGAAGATTTAAGTTTTTAAATAGCTGCACTGATTCACCGCCCCCTCTCAGTGCCATTGTAATACTAACATTATACTCCCATTACTCTTTTACTTACTACCTCCCTAGCTCAACCTGAATGGGAGCCATATTTATAGATGTCCTAAGATTTACTAACAAGCTGAGAATATCTCAAAAAGATCTAATCCTATTATGCTACAATAATTCCTGGTTTTATCCTAGAAGAAGATCATATTTTGATCTTTCCATAAATGGTGGATTTAGTCAGCAAGGACAGCAAAGTCAGATCTAAGATATTTCCCTTTATCCTTTTCAATCTTTATTTCCATTTTTCCAGCATCAGAATTCGGTCAATAAGTCAAAAAGCACATTCTGTTTTCATTATGAAGATAAGTGGCTCATTTTGAAGATACTGCAATTCTCATTCCAAATATTTTCTCATTATGAAGATACTACAGTTCTCATTCTAAATATCTGCTCATTTCGAAGACACTATAGTTCTCATTCCAAAGATCTGCTCATTTTGAAGATACTACAGTTCTCATTCCAAAGATCCGCTCATTCCGAAGACACTGTGTTTTCTCATTTCGAAGATATTTGTTCATTTCGAAGAGACTTCAAAATGAACAAATGTGGGCTCCTTAAATGATTTCCTCTACATTTCTCATGTGGGTTACTTCTCAGGATCAAATTCCAATGGTTTTCATCTCTTCCCACATGTGAATTCCATGCCTTGCCATTCATTGGCAGCTGGTTGGAATTTACATGGGAAAACCTAGTTTTTGCTGCATAGTAAAAATATTCTTGAACTGTTGCCAGATTTAGGTAAAATGAATGCTTGAGACATATCAAAACATGATTAGTGAAATGTTTTTATTAATCTAAGCATATCTCATTTTAGCAAGTCATAACAAAACAACATAAAACTTATACAAAAAGTTGTAAAAATTAGAATATAGTATTTCAGATATATTCATCATGCAAATAGTTAATACACAACATATTGAATTAACTTAACTAGCATATTAGATTAAACATAAGAGTTTATAGGCAATTTCAGTGTTCAAAACATGCTATGATTGAGGTATTTTCAGGCGTCATCATTTTCCCCCCAACTTATATTGATGCATGTCCTCATGCATTCTATTGGGCTATGGAATCACATATGTCCATGGTCAAATTCCATGATCTGTAGAACAACTTCTTACCTATATAAAATCCCCTGTTATTCTGAAGGTCCCTGATCCATTCTTCAAATTGTTCGTCAAGTTGGGCATCTTCCTCAAAGTAGAATGAGACTGGAGTGATGATGGTTGGAGGCCTAAATATGAGACCTATCCAATTATGTTGCATGAGTTCAATCAACTATATTACTCCTTCTGCCCTTCTTCTTGACCATGCTAAGTTGATGGGGGAAATGGGTTCTCTTTTCTGCAAAGACATGGAAAGTTCAGCCCACCTATTTCTATAGAATGATAATGCTAGCACAAAATTATCATTACAAAAATTGTGGAATCTATTCACACAGTCTCTCAAGTTTGTTAAGTACATTCACTTCACATCATCCATGTTCATCATGGTGAAGTGCTATCTTGTGATAATGGTGTGATTTGGCTGAATTGCTCTGACTAACAATTCAACTCTTTTTTCAATCTCCTTATTCTACCTCTTTTCTATGTCCCAATAAAACTGATTCTGCAAGGTGGACATGAATGCCCTCAATTGAATATCTCCAATGTAGATCTATGGATGAAACTCTACTTCTTTTGGAATAAATAAACTGTGTAAAAATAGTTGACACAGGATATTTTTCTACTCAAAAGGGCTGTCAAAGTATGCTTCCAGGAAATTTGTAGTGGTGTCCAATTTATATGGAAGACCTGAACTAATCCTCATGACCTGCCATCTGAGGTATTTCTCCTTCAGAATAAGACTGTAAAATCTGGCTGGCCGTCTGAATTGGACTAAAAATTCAGTAATTTGATATAAATTAGACACCTTTTCTTTCAATGCCCAAATTTATGTTTCCTTGGACTCTAGCTGTTTTGCTTCTAATTTGAATTTTTTAGTCTTAGTGGCAAGCTTCTCATACCTAATCATCCAGCTAGCTATGTCTGCATTGTATTGTTCTAAGGACACAGTATTAGGTGGTCTGACTACAGGTGGAATTCTAGGTAGCAGATCTATTTGAACCCATTTTTTTGCCACTTCCACTGTTTGTTCATCTGTCAATAATTCTACTTGCACCCCCTTATCTATTAATTGTATTAGGTTGTCATCAAATAGTAATTCTACTTGCACCCCCTTATCTGCTACTTCTAATAATGGTGTAATAGTTTGAAATACAAGGGCATCAATAGGAGTACTTACTTGATCTATTTTATGCTATTGCTTGGATTGTTCCTGTGCTGGTGACTTATCTCCAATGTTTTTTGTTGTGCTTTTTGCCAATGTTGAAGCATCTTCAAAATGAAAGGGTGCTTCTGAATGAGAAGGCACATATTTATAATTAAAAGGTACTTCTTCAGAATGAGCTTCTATGTCTACCTCAGCAGAGTCATCTTCCCTAGATAAATCCATAAGCAGTTGAGCCAAATCATCTTCATCATTGGATACAATTGGCTATTTTTTAGACTGTGACAGCTTCTCTCTCAGTTCTGCCACTTCCTATTGTAACTTTGCAATTTTTCTTTCTTGCATCTCAATGATGTTTTCTTTCTCTGAAATCCATCTGGTTTGTGTCTTAACAACACTCCTTGTTGCTCGCAGCTTCTCTGTAATATCTTCCTCCTCTGTTTCTACTTCAGAATCAGATGCAGACAAGTCAGCTATAGCAGGCTGCTCAGTAACTGGCTCTTCCTCTGCAACATCTATTTGCTCCTGTTCAGGAGGCTCTATGAAATTGTCTATAATTGCATCTACTATTTCTGTGGCTTGTTGAACTGTAGCCACCTCCAGATTATCTTGCCCAACCTCTTCCTCAATTATTTGTTTAGGAAATTTTGGGAAGTTTTTAGGGGCTGGTTGTATCTCTGTGACATCTGGATTGCTTTGTCCATCTTCTTGTTCTATGACCTGGTCCACCATTTCCCTCAAGTGGAGTCTTATAGACCTCCGAGTTCCAGATGCAAAATTCTTCTTTTTGCTCTGTTTTCTAGTGATATAAGGGGTTGTGGGGTTAGTTTCAGATGCTTTTGTTTCCCCTGTTGTTTCTTCCCCTATTGGGCTAGGTGCTTCATTTCTTTTTTCTGACAAATTAGTTGCTACTTCAGAAAAATGGACCTTCTTCTATTTTTCTGTTCTGCTTCCAGTTCTAGATCCTCTTTTCTTCTACCTTTTTTCTTGTGAAGTTGAAATTTTTGGAGCAAGGTGTTCTGCGACTGCTGTTGGGTGTGTTTCTTTTTTTGCAACAGCTTCTGCAACATCTTCTGCAACATCTTCTGCAGCATCTATTTCTTCTTCTGTAGAAAAATCAGTAGTATTTGTTTCTTCCTCTTCATCCTCACCTCCAAAAATTACATCATTTAAGGTAGAGTAAAACCTCTCAAAGCTCCTAGGGTTTCCTCTAAAATGGTGCTGGCAAACTATTTTGATAAGACCATGGTGCCGAAGACTCCATTTTACTTCTTGATATCTTTTTGCCATGTTTTTTAATTCCTGGTGCAGGTATAGGGGAAGATTTACCCTAACCTTTGGTTGTTGCCTACCATGTTTGAGATGATTTAAAATTTTTATGTGATGCCCTGACAACAATACATACTGCCCTTCACAGGTTAGAAATTTGATTACCCATGTGGCTACTTCATCCCAGGGTTCTTGCAGGCTGGCCCTTTTTACCCCCTTGCATGTGTTATTATGTTTTAAATACTCAGGTGCCCTGTCATTTTCTTCCAAAAATTGATTAACTGTGTTTACCAATGTATTTTTGCTAGACCTAGTAATTGGAAGACCTTCTAATGGCAGCTCAAGAATTTGACTCAAAACTTCAAGGGTTACCTCAATAGTCATGTCGTTAACGTGTGCCTGGTTGTTTCTAAACGTTTGGGCAAACATGTTGTCCAAGTCTTCGGAGGATCCATTAAATTTATCTAAAAATGGCATAAGCCCTCCATCTTCAAAAATCTGCACCACTTCTATATTTTCTCATAGATGGGTGGTATTTGCTGGTTTCATTCTTGTTTTTCACCCCATTTTCCTGTCTTGGTTCATCACAAACTGCTCTCTTTTGCCACTATTCCTCTGCTAGATCTCTAGTTTCTGGTGTTTGCAACTTTGCAGGGTTTCTGTGTCATGCAGGGTTTTCAATTTCTCTATTTTTGTTCTTCGAAATGAACCGTAATCTGAGCACTGTACCTCGTAATAATTTTGCATTAGAAAATATGTATTCAAAAAGAAGAGTGGCACACATTTCTATTTTTTGCTTCAAACACATGTCCATCAATGGTTGCGTAGATGTCCTTACCATCAGATCCACCTTACTCGCTTTTAGTTTTTCTATTTTTCTTGCAAAATCTCATGTGCATGTTTATTAGCATCAAAAATTGGTGGCATATGGTTGGTCACATCCTCTGTGATTCTATTATTTCCCAAATGGGTGCAAAAACAAACCATATGCTGACTGACACGTGTTCCTTTATCGTATGTTGTCAAAATAATTTTCACTTGATTGTATTTCTTTCCTTCCTTGGATGCCACGTGGAGATATTACATTGAATGTTCTTTTCGAAGATTATAATTTATTGCAAAAACAAAACTTCATTCCGAAGATTATGACTTCATTTCAAAGATTATGACTTCATTCCGAAGACGAGTCTTCATTTCGAAGATCATGCTTCTTTGCGATGTCAAATCCTCATTCCAAAGATAAATCCTCATTTCGAAGACAAATCTTCTTTCCGAAGACAAATCCTCTTTCCAAAGATAAATCCTGCTGCATTCTGAAGACAAATCCTGCTTCATTCCGAAGACAAAGCTTCATTCTGAAGATGAGGCTTCATTCCGAAGACAAATCATCATTCCGAAGACAAAGCTTCATTCCAAAGACAAATTGTCATTCTGAAGACAAATTGTCATTTTGAAGATAAAGTGCAACAATCTGCTGTCATTCCGAAGATAATTTAAATCCAAAGACAACACAAAAATTAGTCTGAAGAAGATAGCAGGCACTATTTTTGGCATTCTTGTTCCGAAGATTAGGCAAAAATCAATATTCTCATTCTCAAAACATGTTTAAGTATGCCAACTCTTATGGATATCTTTTATGCTAATGGTTAATTGTTATATACTATATACCAATCATTTACAATGAAGAAATGTAAGAAATATATACCTGATTAAAACAAGTTAATGCAAGTTTTTGAAATATGACTACTTCTGTTGATGTTCTGTTGAGAATTTCTACAACATTTCAAAACAAGTGTAGTTGGTGAATTTGTACAATGATGGTTCAAAAATTTTCAAGGTTATGCATGCCAAAAAATTGGTTTTCATGCATACCAACCCAGTAGTGCCTTGAAAAAGGTTTTCACTGCTGAGTTATTCATTTTTCTCTCTATCTCTTTTTTTTTTCTTTTACCTCTCCTTTTCTCTTTTTTTTCTTTTTGATTCTGACTATGCCCATGAAGGAATTTCATGATTTTCCTGAAATCATGCCCATGAAGGAATTCATAATCAGAATTTATTCATCTTTTTGTTTTCTATTTTTCTGATTTTTTTGTATTTTTCTGTCTTTTCTTGAAATCCATGATCATGCTGATTGTTTTGAAGTGGAAGAGGAAATTTCTTCCACCTATTGTGTATCCAAACTATCAAGCTACTGCAAGAATTCCTCTTTAGTCAGAGGTGTATGGTATACCCTCAGGCGATGTCCATTCACTACCAATTTTCTCTATGACCCATCAATAGGAGATAAATGGACTATGCCATTGTCAAATACCTCCTCAATCCGATAAGGTCCAAGCCATCTAGTTCTCATCTTTCTAGGGAAGTCTTCATAGCGAGAATCAAACAGTAAAGCCCAATCTCCTTGTTGAATTTTCCTCTGCTGAATGTGACTGTCATGCCACAATTTCCTCTACTCCTGAATTACTTTAGTTTGGTGCAGAGCATCCAACCTAAGTTCATCCAATGCATTCAGCTACAAAATCTTGTCTTTCTGTGCCTGTGACAATTCAATTCCAATTTACAATGTTGTGCGTAGTGTTAGTAGCTCAAATTCAATAGGTAAGAGGGGCTTTTTACCAAAGACTAGTTCATAAGGTATGAATCCAATAGTGGATTTCCAAGTAGTATTGTAGGCCCATACTACTTCAGGTAATTTATCTATCCAATTCTTCCTATGAAAAGCTACTATTTTTGTTAAGATTCATTCTAGTTCCCTGTTTGTTACCTCAACCTGGCCATTTGCTTGTGGGTGATAAGGTGATGATTTTCTATGTTTGATTTCATATAATTCTATAAATGCCTCAATGAATTTAGATGCAAATTGGGGTCCTTGGTCTATGGTGATAGATCGGGGAGCTCCAAATCTTTGAAAAATCTGAGTATACAAGAAATCAGTGACCTCTTCACAAGCATGTTTTAAAGTACGCAACTCTACCCACTTTGTCAAGTAATTAGTGCATACTAGAATATGCACATTTCTTTGAGAAGGTGGATCAATAGGTCCTACAAAATCAAGCCCCCACCTCTCAAATGGCTCTAAAACCAATTGAGGTTGTAGTGGCATTTCATTTGTATGAGTGGGTTTCCCCATTCTTTGGCATGCATCACAATGCCTGATGTACTTTTTCACATCCTTGTGAAGAGATGGCCAATAATATCTTGTCCCTAAGATTTTCCTAATTATGCTTTTTACAAAGTAGTTTCCATCTGAGGGTTCATCATGACAAGCCCTAAGGATACCATACACCTCATCCTTTCGGATGCACCTACATAACACATGGTCAGGATTGCACTTAAAAAGTATACCCTTGATCTATTCAAAAGAAGAACTCTGTTTGATCAATTGTTTTTTCTATTTGAAGTGAAATGTGGAGGAACTTTCCCTGTGACCAAGTAATTGGCTATATCTGCAAACCAAGGTGATTGGACTGATATAGCAAATAATTTTTCATCAGGAAAGGTGTCTTCAACTAATTCCCCTTCATCCGTGTTCTGTAATTTGGACAAGAAATTTGCTACAACATTAGCTTTTCCTGGTTTTTTGATTATAGTGATATCAAATTCTTGTAGCAATAGTAACCAATGAATAATTCTTGCACTTACCATAGGCTTATTCATCAAATATTTAATGGCTGTGTGATCTGTGTGAATAAATATTTGATAACCTATGATGTAATGCCTAAATTTGTTGATGGCATAAATTATCGCCAAGAATTATTTTTCAGTTGTGGTATAATTTTTCTCATCTCCTATCAAATTCTTGCTAATGTAGTAGATGGCATAGTGTTCACCATTGTCAATTTGTCCTAATGTTGCTCCAATTGCAGTATTGGAAGCATCAGCCTGTATGTGAAATGGCAATGTCCAATTAGGGCCTCTTAACATAGGTGGAGTTACCAATTTTTCTTTCAGAGCTTCAAATGATTCCTGACATCTTGTAGTCCAAGAAAATTTATAATATTTAGTCAGTAGGGCAAACATGGGATTGGCTATTGTGCTAAAGCTGGGAATAAACTTGCAGTAAAAACCAATATGTCCTAGGAAGCTTCTGACATCAGTCTGAGTTTTAGGAGGAAGGAGGTTCTTGATAATTTCCACCTTCTTTGGATCAACCTGGATCCCTTGAAGAGAGATGTGATGACCAAGAACTATTCCTTCCTTCATCATCATAAAATATTTTTCTGGATTCAAGGATAACTGGTATGTTTCACAACGAGTTAAAACTTTGTCAAGGTTTTCTAATGTAAAGTCAAAAGTCTGTCCACATACTTTGAAATCATCCATGTATATCTCAACACTGTTGGTAGTCAGATCAGAAAAAATTGCTAAAATTGCTCACTGGAATGTTGCTGGGGCATTACACAAATCAAAAGGTAAAACCCTATAGGCAAATGTTCCCCATGGATAGGTAAAGGTTGTTTTCTCTTGATCTTCAGGTGCAATCTGAATTTGATTATATCCACTAAATCCATCAAGGAAACAAAAGTATCTTTTTCCAACAAGGGTATCTAACACCTGATCTATGAAAGGTAATGGAAAATGGTCTGTGTATGTCACCTTATTCAGCTCTCTGTAGTCTACACATGCTCTCATTTTTCCATTCTTCTTAGGAACTATAACCAATGGAGAGACCCATTGGCTATCAAAAATTGGGTAAATGAATCCTACCTCCAGAATTTTTTCAATTTCTTCCTTTACAATATCCCTTAGGGCAGGATTCAGTCTTCTATGGGGTTGTCTTACTGGATTGACTTCTTTAGTATAAATTATGTGGGTACATATATCAGTGTGAAATCCTGACATATATTTATAGTCCCAAGCAAAAGCATGAACATGCTTTTGCAAGACAGTTATCAATTTGTCTTCCTCTTCCCTAGTAAGCCAGTTGTAAATGTTTAAAAATTTTCCTGGCTAGACTTCTATTTGTTTTGTATTTGGAAAGACTGAACTCACTTCTTCATACTTGGTGGTTAGGGAGTTAAGAGGACACTGTTGAGATCGGAGGAAATAAGAAATTTTTGTTTTATTATTTTATGATGGAAGCATATCCTGTATGGAACAGTGAGAAGGAAAAATCAAGTGATGGTGCCACCCATGTGGTAGTGAAACAAATTTTTCCTATGATAGTACAGATGGTTCACCTTCAGATTTTTGGTTTTCCTCATTTCTTAACAATTGCTGGATATTTAATGCTTCCTCTTCTAACCCTTGTTCATGCAGAACATTCATTAGGATAGTTTCATTGTCTGATTTTTATGTGTCATGGAGGTCTTCTGTGTGTTCCCTTACTACCAAGGTGGCTAGTGTGGAAATAACATCCTCTGATTCTTCATATGAATCAGGAAACCATAAATGACCTAAAAAATTACTGGAGGGTCTTGCAGGAGGATATAGAGAGATCTGTTTTAGATCAATACCATTTGAAATAGTCATTTTTCCAGATCTACAGTCTATGAAGGCTGCTACAGTTGCAAGCCAAGGTCTTCCCAAAATGATGGGATATCCATGTGTTGAATTTATTGGTTGTAAAACCAAAAAATATGTAGGGAATTCCCAAGAAGAAACTTCTATAGGAACATCTTCAATGATACCTTTAGGTTTTGCAACTGACCTATCAGCCATTTCTAAAACTGTAAATGTGGGGCTGAGATGTTTGAGCTGTAATTATTTCATTATATCCTTGGTCATGAAATTTATTGCAGCTCCTAGATCTACTAAGACATTTTATATTGGTACTGAACCTATAGCAACTATGATAACTGGAATTCCTAGGTCACTATACTTTGGAGGTACTAGTTTTCCAGATAAGAGATCAGCTATCTTTCCTTCAATCTGAACAGTCTTGGGAAATGCTTTCTTTTTTCTTCCTGCTCTTCTAATGCACAAATCTCAGACAATACTTTTAATCACTGGTATATCCTTAATGGCTTGCAATAAAGGCAATGATATAGTTAACTTTTTAATTTCCTTAACAAGGTCTGATTCAAAATTTTCTACTGTGGTATTGAATCTTTCAGGATATGGAATTATCCTTGATAAAGGTAATTTTTCTTCCTGTGGTTCTATTTTTTCTTCTTTCTCTATTGGTGGTTCAACTATAACTGGTTCCAAAGGTTCTTGCTCTTTATTTTTGTTGCTTGTATTTAAAATAGGTTTAGGTACAACTTTTCCTGAACGAAGTTAGATGTTACTACAATCAATAACATTTATTTCAACATTTTCTTCACCTTCAGCCACATAGATAGGAGATGCCTGTCTCATGCTGTTTGGATTAGTGATTTATTGAGCTAGAAGTTGAGGTTGTTTCACCTATTGTATTTGTTTTGGTTGGTTCTATTTTTCTTGAAAGTTTTGATTAGGTGCAGGCAGCAAATGCTGACTTTGACCTTGATTTCTTTGTTGCCTTGGATAGGACTGGTATTGTTGATTCCACTATGGTTGATTTTGCATCCAATGTGGATTATTCCGATTCTCGATTCTAGGGTGGATTGTTTTGATTCCATGATGGATTTTTTTGACTCCATTATGGGTTGTTTTGATTCCATGATGGGTTGTTTTGATTCTGATTCCAGGCTGAATTACTCCAATTTGTTTATGGCCATTCTTAGGAATTTGTCCATTGAGGATAATTCCAAGGACGTTGGGGTGGTTCTGATTGTCTCCAATGCATAGTACTAGGATTATGCCCCCAATTTATAGGAAAACAAGGGGGATTTTGGTATTGAGAGAAATTTCCCCCTTGTTTTAGTCTAATATAATTGAGTTCCTCAGTCTGACTTTCTAACATAGTTTTGAGTTGTGGTAGTAGGTGGCATTGATCAGTTGAATGCCTCTTTGAACAAATACTACAAATGGCTGAGATAGATGTTTTATTCAAAGGAAATTCCTACAAAGCATGTTTATTTATACATCTTGGGCAATAAATTGCCAAAGGTTCTGTGTTTTTTGCTTTTGCAGACATTTCCCCCAAAGTTGTGTTTAATTGCACTAGAATATCAGTTTTAAAATTTGCAAGTTTCTCTATTAGTTCCTTCACATCAGTGCCATTTGTATTTTTTTCCTTCTTCCTTGCTTATTGTGAGAGCAATTCCTACAGAGATCCATAATTTCCTCATTACTGAGATTATTTACATCGCCTCTTCCCATCAAATCCAATATGTCTCTGGATTCATCTTGCAATCCTCTTAAAAATATGGTTTTGCATAACCTGGTTCTACAAGTCCACATATCCTTTGAAAAAAGGAGAACCTATCAAGATAGTCTTCTAATGTTTCATCATCTTCTTGTTTAATCCTAAATAACTCATCTTTCCTGTTCCCTACACGACAATACTCCTGATATTTGTCTAAAAACATAGTTTCCATTTGATCCCATGTTCGGATGGAATTTGGCTCTAAAATCATGAACCGACATAATGATGAGTCCTTGAGTGTTGAGGGAAAGACCTTAAGTTTCCGATTGTCATTTACATAGTCATAGGTTTGACATATTACTTTGAATTCAAAAAAAAACTGATCAGGATCTTCAGATACAACACCTCGGAAGGTTGGAAGTACTGAAGGTGAAATGGTTTTCATGGGAGAATTTTATGCTTGGTTCAAACGTATAGGATATTCAAATATTCTAGAAGGTTGGGGCATATCCTGATCATCTCCTTCATTATGGACATAGCCATGTTGACCATCTCTATCCAGATTTTCTGCCATAGTTTCCTGTTCTCTGGGAATAGTTAACCCTATCCAAATTTCACTCTCAAGAGGTCCAAGACCCTCTATTGATGATGAGTCTGATGATTCTTCTTTCTTATAATGTTCTAATTATGGTGAAACTAGTGATTTTCCTTTCTCATAATGTTCTAATGATGGTGAGACTGGTGATTTTCCTTTCAATATTTCTGGTAATTCAAACACAGGTGATTCACCCCTTAGGCATGAAGATCTCCTTAATGGAACAAGCCAGGTATCCTTTTGGGTAATTCTACCTTTTTCATCCCTAGACTTACTCATTCATGTTTACTCTAAAATGACATAAATTATAGGTCAATAGTTGTTATTTTAACCATCTGTTCTATTCAGATTTTAACCTGAATCTTCATAGTCTAGTCTAATTAACAGCTATTGGACTGTTGTTACCTTCTAGAAACACAATTCCATATAAACGATTCCAAAATGATATGTTGTCATTATACACATCATTAATTCTCAATGAATTTGTCAATACAGGGCTGTGTACAAGGCTATCTACGAAAGAAGGGGTAAACAGGGTTATAACTTAGGTCAATCTAGGGCAACATGTCTCATTGGTGAAACTGATTATGTGGGGGGTTTTAGGACATTCCTATATCTAAATTGCATGAATTAAACCTTAATCTAAGTTGCAAAATTGGAAACTAATCATTAACTACAGAAATGAAGTCCTAATTACAATTACAGAATGAGACCTAATTATGTTGCAGAAATAACGATTGCAGAATTGAAAGTCTGATTGTAATTGCAGAAAGGAAATCTATTTACTTTTGTAGCAATGAAAATCTACTTCTAACATAGAAATGAAACTGTCAAGGCTCTGTAATAGAAGGTTGTCAATATTCTATGTAGGGGTTGACAGCAAAACATAAAAATGCAGGAAATTATAGAAAACAGTAAATTCTGGAAATGACAATCTGCAATAAATTGAAATCTTTGCTGAAAGTGGGGATTACAACCAAATCATTAATCACAAAACATAGAATAAGCTAAAATTGCAAATATCATTAGTTGTTTACAAAGGAATGAAATGACAAGTTCAATAACTCATTCTGCTGTAGCAAAATCAGAATAAAAACCTGTTGTTAGTCCTCCTCCTAGGTCTAGAAGTGGCCAGCCTGTTTACAAAGGAATGAAATGACAAATTCTATAACTCAATAGTATTTGAGATACATTCATCATGCAAATAGTTAATACACATCATATTGAATTAACTTAACTAGCATATTAGATTAAACATAAGAGTTTATAGGCAATTTCAATATTCAAAACATGCTATAATTGAGGCATTTTCAGGTCTCATCACTCCTAAGGATTATGCTATTTTCTTGGTCATGACATTAATAGAAGCTCCTAAATAGACCAAAACATTATGCAAGACTATTTTACCAATGTGAACTGTAAGGATAGGTATTCCAAGATCGATATATTTTAGTAATAACCTACCTTCAGTCATTATCTCAAACAACTATCCAATGAATTGAATGGTTTTACTTTTGTTCTTCTTTTTCCTTCCAAAATTTGTGCATATGTTCTTGATTAACTTGGAATAGATAGGAATTTCCTTGATGGCTTGTAACAAAGGAATTTTATTTCTGATATTTTCTAAATCTTGAAGAAAATTAAAATCTGGTTTAGATGGTTCTTTTGGTATTTCCAGCCTTTTAGGGAATGGTATCTACACTTCTTTCCTTTGAATTTGGATCTATTTTTTTTTTCTAGAATGTTTTCTTGTAAAGCTACCACCTCTTCTTCAATATTTTCATATTCGTTTACTTTTTTAGATAGATTCTTTGGGGGTTCTTCAATCTCTGTGAGAGTAGCTCTAGTATTGTCCAATATTTTTCTATATCTTAATTGAATCTATTGGCAAGGTACCACATATATTGAGCATGTTTCATTTGTTTCATAGAATTATTGAATGTTTTGGTTATTATTAGGTTTAGACACCGGTTGAGATGGTAAAGGTGGATGCTTAGGAGGATTATTTACATTATTTAGAGGTGGAAGGAGTCTATTTTTGGGTTGGTTTTGAGGTACTTGCCCCCTAAATTGATTTTGAAATTTTTGTTGTTGGGACTGCCCTTGAGACTAGCTAGGTCCTATTTGATTGTATTGGCCACTCGTATTCTAATTAGATGCATTCTGATTTTGGCTTGCCATCCATGGAGGTGAATTTCCATATGAATTGGACACGAATTGTGCCCAAGGAGGCATGTTCCAATATTTATTGAAATTATTCTAGTTCGACCAATTTGGAGCATTTGACCAATAATTAGGTCTTTTTTTGTTAGAATAATTATAGTTTGACCAATTGGGTGGACCATTAAATGGACCATTCCTTATTTGAGCTATGAAATAAACATCTTCTACTTATTTGACCTTAGGTTCTTTTATAGCAGTCTTGATAGTAAAAATATATTTACAATTTTTGGTACTATGGTTCTTGTCATAGATTTTACAAGTAGAGATGTTGGAAATATTTGTAATGTTGAGAGGACATTCTCTCAAGTTGTGTTTCTTCTTACATCTATGACAATATATCTCTTCAATGTTTTGATCCTTCGATTTCTTATCAATGAGGTTGAGAGATGTTAATGTGCTCAATAAATTATTTTTAAGACTCTCTAACGTATTTCTAATTTCATCTCGTGTTACTCCTCCTCCTAATGATGGGTACTTATTACTTATTAATGGCTTATTTCTTGAATAATTTTTGCAGAGATTTACAATTTATCCTAATCCCATTTGATGGATATCCCATTTTGACATAAGGTTTAGTATGTCGAGGACGTATTCCTTTAGCCCTTTAAGAAAAATTTATTTTTGAACTTCCTCATCCAACTTAATGTTTACCCTTGATCCCACAAATTGGAATATCTCGAGATAATCCTCAAGGGATTCATCATATTTTTTATTCATGCAAAACAATTCGGCTTTATTATCCCAAACTCTACAATAATATTGGATTCATCCTCAAGGAATATACCTTTTAATTTGTGTTCTCCATCCCATTGGTTGTAAATGCTTTCTCCTAGACCCATGAACCATCTTAAGGCTGCATCTTTAAGCGTAGAGGGGAATAGTATTAATTTTTTCTCATTAGTGGTGTAAAAGTAAGCTTTGCACACCACTTAAAATTCAAAGAGAAAGGCATCAGGATCCCCATGAAATTTAGGAAAAAAAAATAGAGACTGGTTTAGGTTCTCTTGTTAGCCTTTCTTCAGAAGAGGGAATTGGGAAGGCAAAATTATTTCTTTGTCCACCTCCCCTTCAATTTTCTACTTCTCCTTGATAATTAGTCCTTTGCCTATGTTCCCTTTGGTTTCCATTTACTTCCCCATGTTCACTACCCTGATCAACCATGATTGAATATAATATTTCAAGAATTGGCTTAGGTATAGGTTCAAAAATAAGTGTTGAGGGATCTATATGATCATCAAATTCTAGTTTGGGTAGTAGATATGTTTTAGGACCTTGTTCCATAAATTCAATCTACTTTAATGATGCAAAATTTGTAGATATTTGGATTGCAATTTCATTTTATTTTAATTCCTAAGTTTCATATTTCTTAATAAGGTCTCTTTAGTAATCTGCTTCTAGTTTACTAACTTTAATTAATCTTCCCTTTGAGTCTCTAGGTTTGTTCATGAATTTTTCAAGTTCTTTGGTTATTGCAATAATTTTTACTTTTTTAATCTTCCTTGAACAACCTATGGATATCATTAATTGGATCGAGTTTCTCAGAAGTCATATAATGCTCTTCATTAAATCCAAAATATGTTGTTACTAGAGTAATCAATTGGACAATAAAAGTCTATTTTAAAATTGGATTAGGGCTCTCAAACAGTAATTCGTAGCACAAGTCTTGACATAGTTATTTAAAGTGAACTACTCTAGGTGCCCTATGATATCTCTTGCTATACTCTAGGTTTACTTCCCTATCCTCTATTTTTTCTAGGAAATCATGGATGGTAAGGGAATATTCTAAATACTTATCCCACAGGTAGGTGATTGAATTTACTGTTTCTCTCTTATCACCTAGCCACCGCTCACAACTCCTTATAAGGTCAAGGTAGGGTGAGTGATAATATGGCCCTAGAATTCTAGCTATGTTTACTCTTTGGATTTTACCCAATCCATATGATTTGTATTTTATGATATCAAAATGTTTATACAAGTGTTTGGTATCTTTTTTATGAAAATAATGTTAACTTCTTGTCCTATCGATAATATTTTTGAGGTCAATCACAGACTGATTAAGACAATTTTCTACTATCTAGCAACTTCTCTATTTATATAGATATATATTCTCTTGTGTTTTTTTTTGCTCTATTTTGTTTTTTTTTTTTTTTTTTAATTTGAAGCAATCCTATTGTAACTGAAATTAGGTGCAACCCACGGTCAATGAATTCATACAACCAATTTTATCACAATAGGAAAAAGTAAAGTATTGCTTTTACCGTTTTACTTTCTAAGGGATGTTTTCAATGTGGTTGTGTCACTCAATCACACCTACTTCCTGTACTACCATGTGTTTCTACAAGCCAAAGAGTCTTAGATTTAAACTAGCAACAACCATACTGTGCAAGAAAATAAATTTCTAAAAGGGAAAAAGTTGAAAAAGGAAATTGCTAAAAAGTTAATGCTAGAAAATAAATTTCTAAAAGGGAAAAAGTTGAAAAAGGAAATTGCTAAAAAGTTAATGCTAGAAAATAAATTGCTAAAAATGGAAATTGTTGAAAAGTAAATTCTAAAAAATAAATTATTAGAAAATTATTTGCTAACTCTAGGAAAGCGATAAAATTTTATTTAAGAAAGTAGAACCTGGTCCACCTAAGGTGGGGTATGCTTGGTGTGCATGTACATTGATCACTACTAGCACCACCCTCCACATGCAACTCTATATGTGTGTTGATAACTACTTGTGCCACCCTCCACATATAGGCCTACACATATGTTGATCACTGCTTGCACCACCCTCCACATGTATGTAAGCTTCCTTCCTTAAGTGGTCCAATAGTCTTCAGATTAATGCAATGGCACTGTTCTCCCCAAAAATGACACCAAAAATGTCTAGCTTGAACAACTAATCATTTAATTTATCAATCCAGGTCTTAATTTATTTAAATAATAGATATTCCCATGATATTATCCAACTTACTTAGTTTGATTTTTTAAGATCATGTTACAAGAAAATAAAATATTTAAATGCAATTATTTTTAATATGAAATTAACCTAATGAATGTGAATCCACGTGCAAATAATGATGCTTTGAATATTTTTGTAGTTTAATTTATATTAATTCTATTTTACACTAACTAATCCTATTTTATTGCAGGAGCGAGATAGTAGGGACTAGTCTTATGGAAGTGGGCCCTGCCTTCTAAAAGTTCAATATATTTCTCTTCTCCTCTATGCTAATTTATCTCAATAACTACTATTTAATTTAACCTATTCTAAAATCTAATTATTAATTGATGTAGGAAAAATAAATATTCTACAGAAGAAAATAAATCATTGCAAAATATAAAATAACATTGCAAAAGACATGGAAAGAAAATACTATTTTATTACTAAACTTCAATCATGTTCATTTTTGGAAATTGTAATCGTTATCAGAATACTACGAGAGAATTCTTTTTTTATTGATAATTGGGTTTTGAAAGGTCCCCAAAACCTTTTACAAATGGGTCAGGGAGAGGGTCTCCACAGGGAGAGGATCTCCACAAAATAAATAGAATATAATCTAATGAGACAATCTCACAAATCGAACAACGAGACCATCCCGCACAACACAATCAAGGAAGACCAGCTTATGGGAGCCCGGGACAAAGAAAAATACCAAGACTAAAACATAGATCAAGGGAGGCCCGGGACAAACGGAAAAAACTTAAAAAACCTGGCTTGTGGTAGCCCAAGATAAACAACAAGAGGAGACTCCCATCCAGGCCTCTCTAGAGGACCTTTTAAAATTATTGTTTAGAGGACCTTTTCAAAGGACTCTTTACTATAATTTATACAATTTTTCTCAATGAAGTCTTCGTAATGTTCTGTCTCTTTCTAACTAACAAATCTAAATCCTAACCTACATACTGACAACTTTTTTGAAAAAATACAATTTTGTAACAAGATGAGACTTGAACTAATCAACACAAGCCCATGTACTAACAAATTTTGCTAAAAAAATACAATTTCTCAACAATTAGAACTTGGACTAATCAACGTAAGCCCAAGTGGCAACCACTTTAACAACTTCTTAATTTAAGAAATAACAAGAATAACATTTTATCTTATTCTTAAGGAAAGAGAATATAAGTTGGTAGGATAATTTTACAACTTTGATCGTTTCCAAATTTAATAACAATTTTACAACTTTTATTTAATAATAATCAAAATGCCAAATATGTATTTGCCAATGTTGACAGTCAAATGGTTGATTGTGTATAATATGCTCCTACTGGATGTGATGTGGCAACAAGGTTTGGTCAATTTTGACTTACTTTTCTGTAGTGCCTTTCAGTAGACACTTTTCCATAGCACCATTTCTATAGCACCTATCCACATATCCCATAAGGGCACCATACGTTCAACCAATATAAGTATTCCTGCCTCCTGGTTCATCAACCATGGCCTCTACCCAGCTTCATACACATATCTACCTAACAACACAATATCTTGCACACAATTTGTGTAAAATATATGCATAAATTATTTTTATAACAATTAATCATTTTGATGCATAAATAATGATATTAAGGTGAAACAATAATTAAAAACCATTCATATCCATTCATTTGTAAGAAATATATAAGTAAACCAAATCCATATACTATAACACTTTGACACTAATCAGTAATCACACTATATATAAAGTGCCAAATATTATTGTTGGGGTTTTTTTTATTCAATAATGGAAGAAGAATACAATTCCTTGATAAGTAATTATTCATGGGATCTAACTGTCTTTTCCTAAGGGAATGAAACTAGTTTGATTCAAATGGATCTATTGAACAAAATATGTTGTTAATGGAACTATTGACAAGTTCAAATTATGACTTGTGGAAAAAGGCATCAGCTACACTAATACCTTTACTTGGTATTTAGGTGTAGGTTCTTGATTTGCAATATTGTCCTACATAGGAACAAGGTGTGAATATTTTCTCTTTTGGGAGGGAATTTTGCCTATGGATTTTTTTTTCTTCCACTTATGAGAAAACATTTTGTACATGGGTACCTAATATGGCTGCACATTTATCAGACCCATCTATTCATACTCACATAAGTTGTGTTTATAAGGGGTGTTAGTGCATTTTAATATTTTGTGCACTTAATATAAGCTTGCTTAGGTAGGTGTTATATCCCTCACATACATGTGTTATAATTTATCACATTATGTTGGATTTTGCATCCCTCACACACATGATCTCTCATAATGTGTTAAATTTTGTGTCCCTTACATACATCATGATCTATCACAATGTTTTGACTTTTGCATTCCTCACACACGTGTCATAATATCTCATATTATGTTGAATTTTATGTCAGTCATAGACATGTGCCATGATCTCTCAAGTTGTGTTGACTTTTTTCTCACTCATTCCTTGTTGGGATTTTACTATAAATACCCATTTCATGCTTACACTTAAAATATGGTAGATATTGAAGAATGAGAAAATGAATGAAGATTTCAATTGCAATTCTACATAATTTTACCTTCTATACTAGAAGAAGTTTATTATTTTGCTTATGTAACTTTCTTCCTTCACCTAGATCTTATGTATTGTATCTTCATATTAATCTATAGATAAATCTTACAACTTTTACTAGCCATCCAAACCTTCAATGTAATCAAAAATAGGAAAGGAAAATCTTTCATTAAGATATGCACCTCATATTAATACAATGAGAAACTCAAGCCTATAACCCCTAGTCAAAAAGGGTACAATAAAAAAACTATCTCCATGGCTTAGCCATGGAACATAAATTTTTTAATAGTACAATAATATTACCAATTATACAAGAATAGAAAGTTGGAGTAATTGCTCAACCAAGAAATAAAAAGCTGACAACAGTGCATAGGAAAAAATGCATAAAGTTTCAATATGTTTCCATTAAAATATATAGGGCACTAACATAGTTTGAAATTATTAATTCTAAGCTGTAGTACCTTGATACACATCTAACTAGCTATATGGACCTCGTAACACTTTGAAACTAAATATCTTTACAAAAAATCATGTACTTGACATGACCATTAGAAAAGAGAGAGAGGATGGGTTTTGAACCCATGATCAAATGTATTTGGATCCAATTATTGAACATTGAACAATTGTTTAATGGAATGTATGAACAATGCTTCTATCAGTGAGAAATAAAATCATGGGTGTGAGGCATTAGCATAGGTGCTCACCCTCACAACTCATAAAATCCCCATAATGAATACACTATCCTTAGGTTCAATCATGATACCCATGATAATGTTGTATATTATTCAAGCACATAAAAAGGTGGGTCATAGGATTGGAATCCCCTTACCATATATGATAACCATTTTGCATAGGTAATTCGCCCTATTATGTCATAATATATAGCAAAATGGAAAATCCTCCTCATTGATGAAATCCTTTACCCAAATCACTAGATCTTAACAAATGATGGTGCCAAGATTTAAAGTCATCACCTCTAACATATTATACAAGCACCTTCCCATTATGGTATAAGTGGCAAGTGAAAGTGGAAGTGTGCCTCCTCACTCATATAATAGGTTTAAGGAACCAAAGACATTGTGCACCAAAAACCATTAAAGGACCATGACACCATGTTTCAAATATTTGATAAAAGTATTAAGAGTCTAATACTACTATTGCACTACCATAATCCATTAAAAATTAATCCCTTTCAACAAAATTTTGTAATTGTGCAAAATTAAAATAAATTTGGTGATATTTGGACATAGTAACTATCAATTGCTAGCCATTTATGCAAATACATTATGCCATGACACTCTCATTAAAACTATCCCATAAATATATAAATATGAATGTGTCCAAGGTGCAAATTATCATATGAATATTTATCATTTAAACTCAAAAAATGTTAATGTCTACCTTTGAATTCAAACAATATATTGAATGGAATATTACAAATATTAAAACATTTAAATTTTAGATGGAACCATTTATACACAAAAATAAATATCAATTGATAAAACCATCAAAAGTGTTAAACTTTGATCCCTTGAAATTTTACAAGGAATTCAAAGACGTTGACAATTCATCCATATCTACCATGGTTTACCCATATAATAATTTTGTGTGTCTAAGTGAAGTTGCTTTGTATTGGCTTTGATACCATTTTGGTTTTTAGAATACTTGCCAAAAACACTCCAAAACATACATTCACCACGATCATATGCAAAATAATTGAAGAGCAAACTAAAGATAGATAATCAAAATAAGAGGAATAAGGGGTGGGTGCTCATAGGCATCCCCATGATCTCACATTATTATATAATAGATTAGTCATTAGGGTTATTTATGATGATTCTAAATCACCAATTAAATGTTAATCTCAAGTTAACATGACATGTCTTGAAGGTTAATTTATAATATAGTAAATGTATTAAACCTTTTAATTAAGATTAACCATATAAGTTATTTAACCAATATCACTAAATATGAATACATCTAAATTTTTTGTAGGCTTATATAAATAATTCTTATAGTATTACATAGAAACTACCCATAGGATTATATAGAGAATACCTATAGGCTTACATATAGAATGTTTTAGGCTTATATTGCACCTTCTTGTAAGATAAAATCAAGTGTTATCGTAGGAACTTTATCACTATCAACCTTGTTCAATAAAATCAAATTATAAATATTTCAAGTGCAAAATAAGAACTAATTTACATAGGGAAGTATAATCTAAATCTATTCTAAAAGGAAATTCAACAAAAAAAAGAAACAAATAAAAAATAGCATTACAAAATCTAATGGCCAGAATTTATAAATTAGTTTTATGAACATGAACAATAAGAAGAGGCCCCTTCCACAATCAACACAACAACAAATTTATTCATCTTAAGGGAGGTTAAGTAAGGTATTAAGAAGATAGGAATAGGGAAGTCTTATAACATGTATGTACTATAGGTAGAATACATAAAATTGATAGTATAAGACATATGTCCACATATCAAGAGGATATTCACAAACATCATCCATCATACCTTTCCAAGAGATTGGGTAAGTCTAGCAATACCTTTATTAAAGAGTGGAGATATGAACATCCTTCAAATATTTGAACATTTATTGTCAATCCTTTATTTGTAAAGATATTTTAAAGTATAGTTAAACTTTTTAGACCAAAACATTCAACAATAGACCATAGCATCACTTTGATACATATCACTAAAAAATATGGAATGAAAAAGAAGTTTGTTGTTTTGTGGACTTGAAGAAATTTTTTTACATAGTACCTAGAAGTAATATATGGAGTAGAATGGAAGACCTACATATAACAAAACAATATAGGGCAACAATTCTTATAGTTTATGAGGATTGAGCTAAAATCAAAACTCAAGTATCCTTTCAAAATGCTTAAGATGTCACATAAGGGTTAAACAAGGATGCCCACAATTCCCTACATTTTTTTATTTATATATTGACAAATTAGAAGAATATATAAATCTAAAATAAGGGATGGTGTTCATTTTGAGAATATGAAGTGAGGATTATTTTGTATGTGAAAAATCTTATTTTGATTGCAAGGTCCTTATAAGGGTTAAGAGAGCACTAAAAGGCCCTAAAGAACTTTTGCAAGGGGATAAATATGCAAGTAATGCTAGAACCTAATGTTTCAATGACTTGCATTAAGAGATGGTAGATATTTAAATACATAGAATGATCAAATTTGGCATAAAAACCCACTAACAACCAACTAGCTATTACAACCCAATAAAAAACCATTAGATATTGCAACATGTGATAATTGAACATGAAAAACACTATCCTATAGCTAGTGCACACAACTAAGAAAAATACATTATCAAGAATTGAAGACAAATTAATAAAAAATATAAAGCAAAATTAGTCATGGATTCTATTAACATGTCAAAATTAATTACAAGAAAATGAATCCTAGAGGGTTCAATGCTCCTTAGGAAGTGAGAAAAGGCTCGGACTGCCCTTCATACAATAAAAAAAATGATGAAAGGAAGATCTTACAGGGCTGGGTACTAGGCATAAGTAGACAACTCCTAATAACTTTTACAATATAAGTCAGACCTATTTATAAGTGAGAAGAGGGTTCCTTCCCTTTGAGGTTCTATGTAGAAGACCTATAAATTATCTCCTACTCCTACAATAAAAATCCTTCTAAAAATAGAAAGTAACAAATTTTGTTGAATAATATTGAACAAAGTGCAATGATTCATTAACCAACATTAGCAAAATAGGACTAATGTTTAAATATGTTAAAAAATAGGAATACTAACTTAATCTCCTTAACCCACGCTAACAAACACACTATAGGAGAACTAGAGTTAGGTTTGGATTTGATAAAAAGGATATTTAGGATTTAACCTATCTATCATCAGATATTTAAAATAGTAAATATCTACATGGTAATTAGTACAAAGTAAATGTAATAATCTACTAAACTAGTGTAATGCAATATACTAGCTTATTGTACCCTAACATCCCCCCTTTATTACATTACTTTGATATACAAAGTCTACTTCAGAATAACTCAAATTTGACACGTCCAAGTGCCTTTGTGAAGATGTCAGCAACCTGTTCATCGGTGGGAATGTATTGGAGCTTGATCCTGTGTTTAGGAACTTCATCATGAATGAAATGACAATATGTGTCAATATGCTTTGTGCATTCATGATGTACTATATTTTTGACCAAGTTCAAAACACCTAAGTTGTCGTAAAACATGTGAATAGGAAGTTTCTTTGGTAGGCCCATGGTAGCCAAGATGCGACTTAACCATATCGCTTCACACACAACTCCACGTGCAATGTGATATTCTACCTCAGTTGAAGATAAAGTAACCACCTATTGCTTTTTACTATGCCATGAGACAAGACCAGATCCAAGATGAAATACATATCCTAATGTTGATTTTTTGTCATCTAGGGATCCAGCATAGTCAGAGTCAGTATAACTTTGTAATAAGAATGAATTATTCTTCTTATACTCTAGACCAAAATCTACACTACCCTGAATGTAGTGAATAACCCTCTTAGCTGCTTTCCAGTGAGAGACCTTTGGTTCCTGCATGAACTGAGAAAGATGGTTTACAGCATAAGTAATATCTGGTCTAGTATTGGTCAGATAGATGAGGCTTCCAATAATATGTCGATATAGCATGCCATATACCTATGGTGAGTCATCATACCATGATAACTAAATCCCTGATTCCATCGGTGTTGCTTTGGGCTTACAATCAGTCACGATATTTTTCTACTAAAGTCTTGGACAATTCCTCTTCTATTCTATCTCAATGTCAAGACAGTAGTGGAGAAGTCCAAGAATATGTCATATCAAATGACTCTTTCAAGTCATATTTCACGATGTTAATCAATTTCTCTGAATTTCCAGTGATGATCAGATCATCTACATACAATACAAGAATCACTATTTTAGAACCTGTTTCTTGATATAGAGATTTGCATCTCATGGACTTCTCTTAAATTCATGCTATAGTAGGTGACTATCCATTTTGATGTACCATGCTCTTGGGGCTTGTTTTAGCCCGTATAATTATTTGACCAACTTGCAAACCTGTTGCTCATGGCCTTCCTCAAAAAATCCTGGAGGTTGAGTCATGTATACCTCTTCTTTTAAGTCACCATTTAGAAAGGTAATTTTTACATCCATCTGATGTAATTTCCATCCGAACTGTGTTGCCATAGCACAAAGAACTCGAATGGTGGTCATCCTTGTAGTGGGTGCAAAGGTTTCCTCATAATCAAGGCCTTCCTTTTGAGCATAGCCCTTTGCCACAATATGGGCCTTATGCTTGTCTATGGTACCATATGCCTTATATTTGACTTTGTAAACCCATTTGCAGCCTATGGGTTTCTTTTTTTCAGGCAAATTAACCAGCTTCTATGTTTTGTTTTTAATGAGGTATTTATGTTCAACATCCATAGTTGCATTCCACTGAGGCTGACTAAGTGCTTCATCAACTGTAGAAGGTTCATTTTCATCATATGAAGACATGTAAACCCTCTCCTCACCAATTTCCATATCATTTCCACTTTCTAAATATCTACCAACAAAAAACTCTTGAAAATATGCACAAAGATCATCAACTGAATTCAATGCTTCTATTGTTCTCTATCAAGACATGCTTTGTGTCTTTGGATGATTGAGAGTGATATATGGTGGTGAAGTGAGTTTGGAATCTCTCATAGTACTTATATACCATTTTGAAGGCTATTTTTGTTGTGAAGGAGTTTGTGGCTATTGCTTCTCATCTTCCAGGTATACTGATGTAGTGTTATATGGGAAAGCCTCATCAAACACTACATCTCTACTAACATGTATTTTCTTGGTGAATGGATATATCAATAGATAGCATTTTTAGAATTCATCACGTCCAAGAAAAACACATTGTAGGGTCTTCTCATCTAACTTCTTTCTTTTCTCCTTAGGTATATGCATAAAAGCCTTACACCCAAATACTCATAGATGAGATATGGAGGGTTTCCTTCTACTCCATGCTTCCTAAGGAGTCATACCTTCAAGAGCCCATGTGGGTGCCCTATTTAGAAGATATACTATGGTTGTTACAACTTCAGCCCAGTAAATGTGCTCAATATTGGATCCCTTAAGCATACATCGAACCATTTCCATAATGGACCGATTTCTTCTCTCAGCAACTCCATTTGACTGAGGAGAATAGGTTGTTGTTAACTGTCTGTTTATCCCATGTTTTTATAAAAATGAGGAAAATTATTTTGATGTGTATTCCCACCTCGATCTAAATGGAGAGTCTTTATGAAACTTCCTGATTCTTTCTCAACAAGCTTCTTGAACTGCTAAAAATAGTCAAAATATTCAGACTTCAACTGTAAGAAGAATACCCACATTTTCCATGAGTGATCGTCTACAAACAATTAAAAATACCTTTTTCCTCCACAACTAGTAGACATAGGACCACACAAATCTGTGTGAAATAACTCCAAAGGTACCTTAGCTCGAAAGGAGCTAGGTTCAAAAGGTACTCTAGGTTGCTTTCTTGATAAGCAATCTGAGCACACTGGCAAAGTATATGAAAGAGTAGGCAGTCCTTTCACCATTTGGTATTTACTAAGTTCTAGTAAATACCTTGAAATTAGATGCCCAAATATCTTATGCCATAGAGAAGTGGCCTCTTTTGTGGTTACTGCCATTGTAGTATGTGTATAGGTAATTGCATCTAAGATAAACAAACCATGTTTGTAAGAACCTGTTTCTATCTGTTTTCCTTTCTGGGTGATAAAGCAACGTTTCTTTTCTTTTTCCACTTTGAAATTGGCATTCATGTTATTGTCCAGGATATGTGGAACTCATAAGAGATTATTTTTCAATCCTGGTACATAAAGAACTTTATGAATATCCATCTGGAAGGGAGACAGAAACACTTCCTTCTCCCTGAACTCGATAGGTCTGATCATCAACAATGGTTACCGATCTACCTTCTTGAGCCTCAAATATCTCAAACCAGGACTTATCGCTAGTCATATGTTTACTAGCGCCTAAATTTATGTACCAAATAGTATCCTTGTGAGAGGATTATGTATGTGTCATGAGCACTTTGTGTGCTCATTCAGAGTCTAAACTAGAATCTTTAGTGGCAATGTATTCCTGTTGTTGTTTATTCTTGCTCTTTGGTTTACCTTTGCCCTTATTTTGACCTTGTTCATTGGGCGGTTTGTTATTAAACCAACATCTTTTAGTTTCATGAGTATCTTTATCACAACAATATTACTTCTTCTTCTTAATCTATTTGCCTTTACCCTTGTCTTTGTTAGAAGAAGATCCTTTCTGTTGATTCCACTTTTTATTTCCACTTTGCTTGTTTGAGAAAAGTGCATTGTTGGATGCCTCATCTCTTTGGAGTTGATTAGCTTCTTACATTTGAAGCAAATTTACCAACTCTACAAAAGTCACTGTCCTCCCAGAGACTTGTAGTTAAGTGATCAACATTCTATAGGATTTTGGAAGAGCCCTTAAAATTATTGAGGTCAGGATATTGTCTTCCACTTTTATCCTAAGGCTTGTAGTTTTATTTTTATATTTGTGACTCTACAGAGGAATAGCTCTACTGTCTCTCCATATTTCATATAAAGAGTATGAAGCTGTGTTTTAAGGTTAAGAATAGTTGATTTGATTATTTCCTTCAAAAATGGTTTGCTAAGGTATTCCATGCCTCATTACCATTTTTAGCTTCACTTATATGAGGTTGTATGTCATCAGTAATAGCTAGCAATATCAATAAGGAAAGTATTTTATCCTTTTTATCATAAGCTATCTGATCTACTCCTGCTGATGTGGGTCTAGAATCAGTTCCATCCACTATTCCCCACATCTCCTCTACAGTTAAAATGGATTTCATATTAGTTTTCTAGGTAGAATAATTTGAACCTTTGAGTAGTTGGATCTCATTAAGATACTTGTTGATCATGGCCATGGTGAAGGTTTCAAATTGATATGACTAAGATGACTTTATCTTACAGTATACCCTCAAAAGAGTATAGGGAAGATTTTAATTTTCTCTATAAGATATTTAATGACACCTGCCTTAACACCCTTAACAAGGGATGAAAATTTTGAGGAAATTAAGCCAAACAAAATAGAGCAAATTAAAGGGGTAGGTTTCAAAAGACTTCTGATTTTGCTCTCTAGGATATTTAATGGCACCTGCCTTAACACCCTTCAAGAAGGATGGAAAGTTTGATGAAATTAATCCAAACAAAGAGAGTGAATGAAGGTGTTTGGATTTTGACCTTTGGTGAGGAGTAAAAAAAAAAAAATGACTTTGTTTAACCTGTGCAAGGTGTAGCACGATTGTAGTGAAATTTGGATTTTGTGAAATGCTTCTTCAATGTTTTATATGATTGTTTAATTGCACACACAAAAAAAACATGATTTTTAGTTAAATAATCAAAACAAGAGATCAACCCAAATTATTATTACTATAGGTTTTGGATACAACCGAAAATGCACCTAGTATAGTCAATTTTTAATAAAAGGTGTCGAGTACAATCGAGAATGCACCTTTCTTGCTTTTGAAATATCCCCCCTTTTTCTTTACAATTTTGCAAAAAATAGAATCACAAAAAAAATGACTTCTATCCCCCCTTAATTTTTACAAAATTGAAAAAATTTGAGCACTCCTTTCAAGACAAGTCGACACACGACCCACGTTTGAAAGGCTTCCAGACCAGTCGACACACAACTTTGGTTTTTTTCGTCAAAAATTTAGCATGAGGAGCAAAAAAAAATTGGTTTAAGAGATATTAATTTTACAACAAAAAAAATTGCTATTTTATGTCTTATGTCTCCTTTCTTAAAGGAGAAAACAAGAGAAAGTTTTTTTTTTTGTTTTTTTGCAAATGAGATGACCTTTATGCTTCCTCAATCATGGATTTCTGTTTGTTTTGCAATAGAATTGTTGAGATTCTATGTCTTATATCTCCAAAAATTAATGAAGAAAACAATAGAACTTTTGAGGAGTTTATTGCAAAAAAATGTTGAAGAATGTTTTAAATTTTGAAAAAAAGAGGTACCTATGTCTCCTTTGTCTCCAATTGAGAGAAAACACAATTTTATTATGAAACTTTAAAGGCAAAATTATTTGGTGTTTTGTTTCAATTTTTCTAAGTTTTATAAAGCAAAAATATTTATTTAAGATCAAATTCCTATAATTTAAGAAAAAAATTGGATTTTTTTTTTCAATTTGGCTAAAAATTGAATTTTTAAAACCAATTTTAACTAAATTATAAAAAAAAAATTAAAAAAAATATTTTATATAGCTAAAAAATTTAGAAAAATGAAAAATTTGATCGAAAAACACCAAATATTTTTAAAAAACTTGGTTTTGGAGGCGTTAGGACTCGATTGCATGACCTCGTGGGTGCTAGGCGGTCACCTTGGACAACCAAGCCATCGGTTGGTTTGATACGAAGGTGGTAGGGCTAGTATTTAAGGTGGTCGTGGCCCCTTAATTTGATCTATGGGATTTATCCCACATGCATCCCGATTTGTGATGCATAAGGCTTTATAACCCTAAGTCCTCCCCTCAAATATTGATTACCTATGGGCAATCGATGTGTCATGCCCACCCTTTTGGATGCCACCACGTCGCGCTAGGGGGTGGGGCTAGTTGTGTCATCACATTAGGTCCCATCTAGTGGCTGTCCACCACGTGTCCAATCGATGTCGGGTCCAGTCCAGTGGTTGTCCGCCACGTGTCTAATATGAGTTTGTCCCACGTTTCTTGATGTGATAGGTCAAATTCAAGGATCGAAAGGCCTCCTACCCTTGTGGATCTTGAGGTTGTCAAGGATTGGATGGCGCTCCTACCCTCTTAGATCTCGATGTTGGGTCCCACATGTGTCTAGCTTGGAGGGGAGGGTGCTCCTGCCCTCTCGACTCTCTCGAGAAATGATGAAGCCACATGGCTCCTGGGACCACATGGATCTACGAGCCCTGGCTACGTTAGCAGGAGCTGAGGTTCCAACTGCCTCAGGCTTCGACCATGAAGCCCATCGATAGTGAATCACTTTCAAATCTAGGGGCTTGGTCTATCACGAGGGTGGTCGATCACCTAGCATGGTCAGGCTTAGGTGGATCAGCTAGGTCTGGTCGATCACCAAGGATGGCTCTCTATTGGCAGGTCGATCTGACTTGGCCAGGGTGGATCCTGCAGGCGCATGCCTAGGCACTGGTAGGTCAAGTTGTCTTGGCTAGTGATGGTTCTGTGGGTGCTTCGGCCATCACTAGTCCTTCAGGTGAGCAAAATAGGGATTGGCTCTTATGCCAATGTTGAACAATATTGAACAAAGTGTAATTATTCATTAACCAAGATTAGCAAAATAGGACTAATGTTTAAATAGGTTATAAAATAGGAATACTAACTTAATATCCTTAACCCACACTAAAAAACGTGCTATAGTAGAAGTAGAGTTAGGTTTGGATTTGATAACCTAGGATATTTAGTATTTAACCTATCTACCATCAGATATTTAAAATAGTAAATATCTGCATGGTAATTAGTACAAAGTGTAATAATCTACTAAACTAGTGTAATTCAATATACTAGCTTATTGTACCCTAACAAATTTAAGGTATTTAGATGTAAGGCCATGAATGTTAAAAGCTTTTGGGCCTTTAGATGATTGACTATCACTAGCTCAGCTCTTTGCTTCTCCATTATAGTGGTTGCACCATTAATCTAGTTGCACCATTATAGTGGTTGCACCATTAAGGGTATGTCATCCTTGATTGGTGTAGGTTGATAGGGTAGGCTCATGCATATGGTAGGTTGTTTTCATGGTTAACATATGGTTGGATATAATAGGATTGTCCTTGAAAATTAATATTTGCAACCAATATTAGGTGTCCTCATTAATTGCTCCTTTGCCTACTTCTCTTCTTATGTGTGCGTCTACCAAGTGTCCTTGAGTGAGATGGAAATATCTCTAGCCAATAGAGGGTCTTATCCATCTAAGTGCTAGTGCTTCATTTTTTGTCTTTTGATTGATCACCTATGTTAGGCTTTGAGCTCTATCAAATATTTCTCTTTATTTGCATGTTTTCCTCTATTGGAAGGACCACATGGACCATTAGATTGAAAGTTAATGGTCCATAGGCCTTAGTAACCTTAACATGGCTAGATTTGGGTAGAAGATGAGTGCTAGTTATAGATGGAATATTTAATAGTTTTCATGGATTTTGTAGACACCTAAAAATGACACATTCGACCTTGTGGATCAGCAATTAACAATCAATTAACAAAACATTCAAAAATCATTTCAATTTTCCTAAACCCTAGGTAAAGCTAACCCTAAGCTAGCCTAAATCCTAGGTTACTCTAAACCCTAGGTAAATCCACCCCATCCAACCCACACCCCACTCACACCCCTCTACACACTTTTCTAAGCATCTACCCACCCTCTTTCCCATAAAATTCCTACTTTCCCTACAAAGCATTTAAAGGGATTTAAGGGAAAATGTGTTTTCCCTCTTCCCTAAGCTCTAGGTGGGCATGGCACACCCATGCCCACTTAATACACTTAGGTGGAAGAGTAATATCTAGCACATACCTAATTAAGAGGTTCTTCTCTCTCCTCTTCCTCTCCCACCACATCACCTACACCCTCTCCTATTAAGAAAAGTTATAAGAAGACCCTTATACCTATGATTTTCAAGAGGAATTTACATTTTTATGCTATCAAAATACTACCAAATCCATTTTTGAGCATTTTGCACACCTAGTACTCATCCCACCTAACTTTATTTGTGAGTTTTGGTGGTTTTAGGTACAAATCAAGTACTTGCAGCTTTCATCTTCAACTCAAATTGTACTAGGAGAATCTACAACTAAAGTACCGACCAACCAAAGTAAGAAATAAAAAAAATGTATGGATAGGTCTAACCATTTGTAAATTATACCAATAGGTACATTTTCCATAAAAAGGTTGCCAAATAAATTAACCAGGTAAGCACTTGCTTCAATATCAAGTTTAGTTCATTTGAACACTTATTTCATACATTTTCACTAGTTTTTGTGTCCTTTTTATCCGTGTTTATGAGAGGTTTGATAGAGATAGGCCTCCACACATTTCTAACACTTTTTGTAGAGTTACATAGGTTTTGAGGACCAATGTAATTAGTAGTGGAACACATCCGATAAACCCACTTCCCCTAAGGATCTCACAAAAGACTTGTAGTGTCATTAAGACATTCAATGCTAGGATCCCTCCTCTTGAAGGCCCTCTTTTGTAGCCCTTGGAATTTTTTTTAAAAGGATATCATTTCACATTATAGCACTTTTACACATTATCAATGAAATGCAACATGTTTTCTATCAATTCATTTTGGTGATCATAGTTTATATGCTTTTTATTGGTTTTCTAGTGAACTAATAACTTTTGTGGTCTTGCTATATTGTTGGAACTACAAAATAGGTGTAGGAGTCTCCAAAAGCCTTAAAATGCATCTCAGTCCCACATACAAAAATTCAAAATTTACCTCTTTTATGGCTTTTACATAGTAGTTCAAGTTTTATTCATTGAAAACAAGCACTTTCAAATTTTAGTTGAAAACAAACACATTTTTATTGTCAAGAAATTTCACCTTTCTGCCTTCCAAAATTGCATGTATAGTCCATAATGCAAAATTTTTGACACCTAGGCTCGAGACAATCGCAAAAGAGCCCAAAAAAATACTTTTCAAGAAATCGTATGAATAGGTGCATTTTTTGGAAAAACATACAAATGGGTATATTTTCTTTGGAAAAACGTATGGATAGGTACATTTTTTGGGAAAACGTACTGATAGGTACATTTTTTGGGAAAAATATACAAAATGATATATTTTTTTGGAAAAACATATAGGTAGGTACATTTTCCAATTTGGCACACGAAACAGAGCCTATCAAGTTTCTAAAAGCACCCAAAGGCTAGAAATCACAAGTAGGCATACAAAAACCCCGAGTTTCACCACTTTCTTTCCTTTTTGCTTCTTTTTCAAATAAAATAGTAGATGCTAAGTTTGATTTCAAAATACATCAAAATAATTTGGTTGTGTTTCAAAATTGTTGCATTTGCTTTCAAAAACACCATATCATTTGGTCATATACAAAATTTCTTAGGTTTTCTTTTCAAAAGAGCACCAAAATTGCTTGGTCATTTTCAAAATAGTTAGATTTGCTTACAAAATTGTTCAATTCACTTGTTTTCATTCAAAAACAAACCAAGAAACACTCTAGTCAAAAATTCTTTGTTTATTTAGCATAATTTTTCTTTAAAAGGGTAATTTATTTTGAATATCACATTTGAAAATGTTGTCTTCCTTGTATTTTGCTATACAATAGTTTCATTTTTACATTTCAATTTATAAAAAGAAGAAAACACCAAAAACAAACACACATACACATAATTTAACAACATCAATTTGCATTGGAATTCATCACCAACCACCAAATAAAGATCAACATTATTGACTTCCACTAGCAAATGTTTACTTTCCACGATAGACACCATAGTAGCCCCTGCAAGTGATTTTCTAGACTTCATCACCAAACAAATCCCCTACTCTTGATATTACCTTGGGGTAGGTTAGGATATATGCCCTTGCTCATAGGGATTCACATAATCAATGAGTGTGCAGGTGTCATTATTTACTAAGCTTGACCAAGGCTGAAGCAAAAGCCTAGGTAGGTTGGTAGTAGGTTTTAAGTAGTGTCATCTCTTACATAAGAGGAATTTCCCCCCCCCCTTCTAGTCACCCTAAGCCTTCCCCCATAATAGGAATCCATTTACCTATTTTTTTATCACCACTTTTTGCATACCTTCAGGTATAGTAGGAAGGATGTGCATCAATGTACCCTTGTAGACCTCATTCACATGCCCCATATTTGTAGCAATATTTTCATATCAAAACACACAAACTACAAAAAAAAATAATCAAGCAAAGGATTCAACATCAATCAAAATTACAATAAATTGCTACAAACACTTCAAACACATCACCCACAAACTTGTTTGTTGTGTGTTCTTTTTTGGATTAATTAAAACACTTTTGCTACAAAAATTGCAAAAACATAGATATTTAAAATAAGGTTATCTTTGACCCAACTTTTCTCCTATCAAACATCCTCCAAATTTTCCAAAATAACTACCATTGGATTAGGCTTGAAAATAGAATTCCAATGGTATATTTTTTATCCCATTTTGACAATTTTTGGTCCCTTGAACTACAAAAAAACTGCAAGGGGGTCACATAATTTAAATCATACGAATAGGTATGTTTTCTCATAAAATGTATAGATAGGTAATTTTTTCCCAAAAACACTTCAAATAGATAGAACTGGGCCTAGGACTATTCAAATAACTATACTCTTTTGTTTTTCCCCTCATAGAATCCAAATATAACCCATTTTTCTCTATCATGGTTCTTACACAAAACCAAGTTCTTGAGAAAGAGTGCATTGCCAAAGAGAATGTCAAAGTGAACCTCCTACTTGAATACCAAGGAGGAGCATCCCTCCCACCATTGCAAAATCTGCCTATAACTCCCATAGAAAAACATCATAATATCACCCCCCTTAGGGCCTCCCCTTCATAATTATTAACCAGGATCACCTCAAGCCTCATTGGCTCATCTCCATATTCCCAATCGACATACATATCTACTTGCACAACTCTAGATAGAATATCCTATCATATCACAAATTGAGGTGCTAGTTTTGACCACCTTCATGCCACCCTAGTTAATTGTCATTCCCATTTCTACAAGGTAAGCATCTACCTCACAAAATCTACTTTCCCAACCACCTTCATCATCATCATACAAATGGCCTACACAACAAGTGCATAATCAGGTTCCAATGCAATAAGGGTACACTCGTGTACCCCAAAAACAAGTGCACAATTAGGTTCTAACTCAATAAGGGTACACTTAGGTACCCCAACCATAAAAAGGGTAAACTCAAGTACCTTCACAAAAACAAGTGTATATTTATGTGCCAAGTCAACAAGGGTACAATCAAATACCCCTGAAATGGGTAGAAATTGTCATTTTATAATTTAACACAAAACACAATGATACATTAAAAAAAGAAATTGTAATTCCATTGATATTAAGAGATACGTGTTACAAGAGGGACATGATGCCCTTTATCCATTTATTTTCCTAACAATGTTACAATCAATTTGATGCCTTCTTCAATCGTCCCTCAATATAGGTGGGCTTCTTTGTATGTGGGCCACTATCGGGTTGTTATTCGTTTGATGTTGTTCTTCCTCTTTAGATCTGCTAAATAACCTGTGAAGAACCTACAAAAGGGGGTTAGTGTGATGGAGGCTTGCCTTAGTCAGGCCCCATATTTAGGAAGATGAAATGATTGTAAAAACATGATAAAAACTAAAATAAAATATGCAAAAGCTGATAATATGGTAAAATAGAGCTTACCTCCCAAATTTGAGGTGATTTGGGACCTGTAGACCCAATTCACCACTCGAGGGGTGAACTGAGGCCAAATTCATGGGGCAAGGGGCGATATGAGCTATGAGGTCTCTTTTTGAAAATCCCTCCATTGGATCGATTCTTAGGCATCTTGGGTGCCTCTGCATGCTATCAAAATCTGACTGTGTGCACCGAGAACTGACTGTTCAATGTTCACTTTTAATTTCTACAAAGTTTTTGTGCTTTGTTGAATTTTGGGAGAGATCTAATTAGGGGTTTAGGACCCACTATTTATAGGAAATATCAAGGTGTAGGGGGGAGTTATATGGACTAAACCTAGGTTGAATTCTGACTAGGATTAGGTTAGGAAATGCAATGTGGCAACATCACATTCCTTATGAGAAATATCTCATCCTCACACATGTGTGAGGATGGATTAGGGCTAATCCTGATTAGGAGGTCTTTAAGTCAATTTAGGACATGATTAAATAAATATCCTAACAAACCCTAATTTCACACATGTGGGAGGATGTAATTAGTGTTAATCAATATTAAGGGTTCTTTTAATCAATTTTGCCCTAAAAAGGTGACTTAAGTGAAGTCAACATTAAATTAGATTTTTGGAATTGACTTGTTAATTTTTTTGGTCAATTAATACCATGTGGGGGCCTCAATTGAGTTCAAATAGGCTATCGGATGATATCCCAATGCATTGGATGTAATTTTTAAGTCTTATGAGGGTTTAGGACCTGAAAGCCGATGGAGTGGTATATGGGAGTCTACATTATGCTATGACAATCTATGGTGATCTACGCATGACTACGGTTGTCTACATATGACTATGCATGACTACAACAATCTACACATGTCTAGGAGGATCTAACATAGTCTACATTGGTCTACCATAGCCTAGAGGTACCTAGGATGGCCTATGTAAACCTACAAGTGTCCGAAAGGATCTACAAGTACGTAGGTATAGCAATGTGCAAATTTTGGGTGTCTACATTTACCCCTTTTTGTACTATACTATGTGGAACACAGTTTAATACAAAAATATGAAGGGTTTGTACAGAAGGAAAAGGGATAGAAGGGGAATGGAATCCAATTTAAGGTATGTAGCCACTATAATCATGACCATACAACATTAACTAGGGATCCAAGGAGAGAAGGGAAAGAATGGAATCTAATCGAAGGTATGTATTTGCTCGAGCGTGACCATACAACATCAACTGGATGTCCCAGAGAAAGAAGAGAAATAATGGAATCTAATCATAGGTATGTAGTTGCTCGAAGTGTGACCATACAACATTGATCGAATATCCAGGGGAAAGGAGAGAGGAAGGAAAGAAGGAGAAGAGGAAAGAAATAAAGAACAATGTTGGTGAATGAAAATGAATGATTATGGATGCAATGATGTGATGTTGTTGAGTCCGTATGACATTTTCAATGCCATACTAGTTGCTTTAGAATGACAACTTTTGACTACTTTGCTTTTACGACCAGATCAACATGGTCCAAAAATATGAATAGGACAAAAGCCTATCTAAATTTTTGTTGTTGATTGATTGATGGGAACATGGCGACAAGTGTCAAACCACTCGAGTTAGTTGACATTTGGATTATTAAATCATGACCAGATCAGCGTGGTCACGAAATCCTTTTCCAAATGTTGCACTAGGATTATATCAAATGTATCATCCATTATGTACTCAATGCACATGAATGCTAGATTGATTTCTCCATGGGAACACATAACTCTCATGATGTAACCCATGTCTATTTGGGATTGATATTATAATCGTATGATAATATTCAACAAAACTTTTCATAGACAAATGTGCTAATCGCACTTTTGGATTTTTGATTTTGTGGTTGCATGCAAAGTTGACTTTAGATATGAATACCCCCTCAAATGTGGAATCATCAATAAGGTGAATGGAATGCAGTGATTTGATGATGCAATGATTGATAAAATACCAATGCATGATGAATATGATTATAAATGAAGTTAAAAGATAATTTTGGAAGGTTCCTAGGGTTTTAGGAGACATATGCCTATTTTCCTAGGGTTTTGGGTGCATTTTGGGGTGTTTTGGTTGAGTTCGCCACTTGAGGGGTGATTTTGACCTAAATCACCTCTCGAGGGGTGAATTGGGTTTCAATTTTCCCCTCGAGGGGTGAATCGATGATTAAGGTATATTTAAGCCCTGATTTGCTTAGAATGGGCTCATTTTGACGGCACACGACATTGGAAAGTGACTTATGGAGGTGTTCGATGGCACAACAAGAGTGCGGGTGACGACTTTGAGAGCGACAATGATGAGGGGATGCAGGGCGGCTGGCAGCAGGTGCAGGGACCCATCGATAAGTGTTCTTTTACTTTGTTTTATTTTCCCAAAAAATGTGAATGAGGGGGGGAGGTTTTCATCTTGATTTAAAATTTTTCATAATTTTTAATTAAAATTTGAATATGTAGTGGTAAACAAGCCAAATGGGTACCCAAAAATGTGATTAGTTTTTGAATTGGACTTGTTTTATTGCCAATTTGACCGGGTAATGGGTAGAGTAGATGTGAAGTTTGACTGTCAGTTTTTGAAATAACGGTGTACTGACAGTGACATGTTATTGTATTTTATTCGCTAAAGTAGGAAATGGGTATCCCGTTATTTGACCATTTTATTTATTTTTATTTTGTTTGGTGTGATTTCGGTATGTGTCATTTTGAGGTGTAATTTATCAAACCTATGCTATTAGATTTTCCATGTTAGAGGTAGAATTTTTGGAAACTGATGAAGCTTTCATTGTAGAAGGGCAAACTGGGTGTCCAAAAATATTATTTTTTTTGGTGAATGACTTCATTTGGCCTACCTTTGATTTACGTGCCAAGGTGTAGATGATGTTAAACTGAAAATGAGCTATAGGGAGCCCAATTTATACTATATTCAACATCTGCTTTAACTTTCACCATTAAGTGGTCAAATGGGTATCCAAAAATATGACTATTATTTTTTAATTATGTCTTCTAATGTGTGTTCGATTTTGGTGTATTTATGATAGAGTTGACTTTTAGATCTGTGTAGATTGGTATGTTGTTTTTGAATTTTGTTGACACATTTATCGCTAAGTGGGCAAATGGGTATCCAAAAATATATTTTTTTTTACATGTTGAATGAGTTGGTCCTGTTTTGAATTTTGTGTCTTAGTGGATGTGTAGTTGATTCTGTTATTTGTTGCTGGGAAGCCAAATATGTATTGTTTGTCACATGTGTTTGGACTTTTGCCATGAAATGGCAAAATGGGTATTCAAATGTGCTACTGTTATGTTGATGTGTTTTGTCGTGTGTTTTGTGCATTGTTTTGCTTTGAAGTGTGTGTCAAATTAAATAGGTTTAATTTGAAAATTGTGATTGATGCAGTTTTATTTGATTGCATTGTTATGTGGGTTATTGATGTGTGTTTTATTATGTTTTGGGCAGGTGAAGATGCTTGAAACTCGTCATTGGGTGAGGAAATTTAAGGAGGGTTTTGAGGATCTGATGAAGATGAAAGAGGATTTATCTTGGTTGGATGACATACATTTTTGAGGTGTGTGGGAATGTAATAGTATCCATACTAATAGAGCATACGTGTTTGCATTGTGTGAGCGGTGGGATGCAGACAGGAATACTTTTCATGGAGAAATGACTGTGGCATTAGAAGATGTGTATCATATTTACCGACTACCAATTAATGGTGTTCCTATGAGAGCACCCACAGATGAGGGTAAGGATGTTGTGTTGGAGAGATTATTTAGGGTCAATTGGAGAGATATTGATGTCTCTAATATTGATTATGAGTGGTTGTGGGTACAAGATAAGATATCAGATCGAAAGTGCATGGCTATGATGATGATTTCTATGTATGCTCTACCTAACAGTTTTGGGGTGTTATTTACCTAGAATATGTTGGATGTAGTGAGTGACCTGGTGGAGCGAAAGGTTGTATTTGCATGGGTGCCTACACTATTGGCCCAAGTCTATCGAGAGTTGCATGATGTTGTTCGGGGCAGGAGGATAGGACTGAGTGTGATTCCCTTGCTGCAGGTATGGGCATGGGAGCACATAACGATCGAGAGGCCATATTTATTGCCTCACCCTGTACATGTGGAGGGCAAAGAGTATTTTCCCTATGCTTTACGATGGAGTACAACGGCTGAGCAGGGTATCAATATGTCACATGAGGGTGATCCGTTGTTGTGGAGGGATAAGTTTGGAGGCTTGACTCCTAGTGATATTAGATGGAGGCCTTGGTTGGGTGGGGTGAGTTGGGATGAGGATGATGAGTAGTTGCGGCCCATCCGACATGGCAGATGGTTGGTGGGGCGGTACACTCGATAGACTAAGTATTTTCAATTTGATAGATTGAGGCGATATTTTGGGTTACAACAAGATGTTCCAAGGGCTCCTATGATTTATTTTAGGCGTTGAGGGGATAGAGGAGATCGGCATGTGGTGTTGCCTTGGGTTGGGGAGAGGGATCCTCCTATGGATATCATGGTTGTAGGGGATGTTGGGATGACTCCAACATTTGATGCATGGTGGGCACTATAGAGTTGGGATCCTGGAAGAGGTGTAGTTGATTGATGGGTGGTACCTGCTATCAGGGCACCTCCACTAGATGGGAGAGCTGGTAGGATAACTCGAGTGAGGGTGGAGGATGTGGCTAGTGATGTGGAGGAGATTCCTTTATGACGATCATGGCATCGCTTGGGTAGTGGAGTAAGCGCCCATGGTGTGAGGGTGGAGGAAGTATGTGTGGATGTGGACATGGGTATGGGATAAGCTTTTGGAGCTGAGGTTGAGGGAGGTGGGGCGGTCGGTATAGGTGGTATCGATGATACCTTGGATATTGATGCATTTTTTGGGATGGCACAAAAAATTCCTATTGATATCATGGAGAGGCAGGCTACAAAGGAGGAGAGATGGGGACTACATAATAGTTTAGTAGTTTGAGGCTAAGATGGTGGATATGATGGATGCTATGGCTAGGCAGGAGTAGATAATTGACAATTTGACTAGTCAGTTGGTGATTGAGTATACTAAGAAGATGATGTGTGATACTGCTCTATCATTGCACGAGATTCCTCTCCCTGACTATGATCGAGTGGTGTCAGAGTCTAGGTCACGGTTGCAAGTGTGGCCACCATCACATCAGAGCCAACGTAGTGCTGCTACGGTGGGACAGATTGGTGCCAGGGTTGAGGTGCAGGATCAGCCTATCGTGGATCTGATTTTGAAGTTTGAGGTGGAGTCGAGTCGAGCTACAGAGATGTGAGCGAGTCATGAGGGCTTTGGGGAGACTGCTAGTGGGAGTTAGGATATTTTTGTGTTGATTTTAGCCTACGAGCATTTTGTATTGATGATATATATATATATATAGAGATATTGATTTAGGCTATTATATATACATGTGTCATTTTGATGGTTTAAAATGTGTTCTTGTTATGTTTTTATAGATAGCGTAGCATAGTTTGCAAGTGTGTATAATAAATAGATATACATGTGTGAATGTTTTAGATCTATTATCATTCTGCGGTATGAATTAATTGTATAATAGTATGATGATTGTATTTTGAATGCAGTATGATGTCATATCAGATGCGATTTTGTAGTGAATGCATGTAGTATGAATGCAATAATGTAATTTTAATATGGAAATGCGTATAGTATGAATACCTTCATGTGATTCAATTTTTGAAATGCATGTAGCATGGATGGAATAATGTAATGCGATTTTGAAATGCATATAGGATGAATGCAATGCTATAATGTGATTTGTGAGATGCATGTAGTATGAATGCAATGCTATAGTGTGTATTAAATGTATATGACATAGATGCATGGATGCATGTATGAACGTACTGAAATGCACCAAGGAAGCACTTGTATCCTAGCATATACCGGTATGGATGTGATCCATTCCATGATTTCAAGGATGTTGGATAATGTAAGGCATGTGTAATGGCTTTGACCAACATAGTTATGATGATCAAATCTCAAACTCTTAGCTATACAAGTATTTGTGGCAACTTATAACATAATCAGGCTGGTTCAAAGTCTATCTTAGGCCTATGTGTGTGAATGTGTAATGTTTATTTATCCATTTTTAGGGAGGTAGGATTAACCTGTTGTATATACTACCAGACTAGCTAGTTCATCCGTTCATAATAGTGATCTATACAAAAGTGAGATGCGAATGTTACAAATGTGTTGCCACCTGTAAGACTATTCCATTGGTAGGTAGGCTCTTGGAGCCTATTGCTAGTGATGGAAATCATCCCATGGTGTTATGTTGAACCTAAGGACAAAATATGATAAGCATAACATATGTAATATCAAGAGGCATTTCATTTTGTTTTCTACCCTCATCTAGTGTTGACCTATTTTTGTGGTGCTCTTTTTTTTTTTTCTTTTTTTTTGTATTCTCGTGGTGCTCTTCTTTTATGGATGATGAAGTTTGTTTTCTACTCAATAATTTATTTTTGCTTATGCTTGATCCCTTTTTTTATCCTCAGGTCATATGTTGACCATGCAAGCAATAGGATAAGCAAGGGATACTGTTCGCTAGATGGCAATATCTACTCCAGATGTTTTCTTCCCTAGACTCAAAATTGTTTAATGTATAACCTGTTGTGATCGGTTCATGAGAGAAGTTGAACCAGCCTAAAGGACCATAAGAAGAATGTACAAGAACTCATTAGGTAAGGGTGACACTTGATTGACTGAACTAAAGAGTAGTCAAAGTCAAACATGACACCTATGTATACCCTGATCCTGAAAAGGGGAAGTGGACATCTAGGTGGTGATGCTAACAAGTGCAGTTATTACTCCTGCTAAGGTGCATTTTGGGGGAGAATATACAAACATGAATTAAAATTTAACTGAAAAACATATGGATATGTGCAATGGATGCAACTGTAAATTATGCAAGTGTAAATGTAAATGATGCAAGTGGAATGAATGTAATATCTACAAGAGGAAAGTTATGATGTTTTAGGAAGAGAAGTTTAGAAGAACCTATTTACAAATGAGTAGAATGTATAATGATGACAAAAAGTGTGATGTTATGCTCATGGTTGCCCCAGTGTGTGGGGTGTGTGTGTGTGTAGTAGGTGTATAAGTTGTGAGCTATACAAATGTATGTAATAGTTGTCTAGAGAAGAAATATGTAAGGGTGGAATATATAGATGGAAGAAGTGAGAAGAAATAGACTTTGGTAACCAAAAAGATAAGGGGATTACCAAAAGTCAACAAAGATAGAAAAGAAGAAGTGAGTCAATGTAGGTAAGAAGTAGAAGAAATAATATAGAAGAAGGGAAGTAATTTGAACTACTATCAAGAAAAGTGGCATGGATCCGGTTGGGAGTGGGATGGTGAAGTGATGATGCGGCTGGGATTGCGGTTGCTACTATAGTTGGATATGTTGTGGATGTAATGGGATGGCACTATCAAGGTGCTACGAGGTGGCAATGTTCTAGAGGTAATGCGACATGGAGGACTTAGAAGTAGGCTAAATAGTAGGGAACATTTCGATGATGGGGTTCGGTCATTGTGCAACATGTTGTGCACCAAGTTTTCAAATGATCTACACTCTTTGATATCATGCCCTGGCTGGTGATGATAGATATAGTACTAGATCTCATTTTAATTTCATGGTTTGGTATGCAAGGGATCAATGGGCCAAATCTCGGGTAGGTCGATAAGGCCCTAATGCATGAGATAATGGAACATTTTGGATAACGATGTGTGTGGAATAGGCATAGGATAAATGTATGGGTTTACTAGAGGTGAGCAGGGCCTGGATGAAGGGTGATCTTGTAATGGAGGTATGGGTATGGGATCCGACATGGGTCGAGTCTAGGATCGAAGGAGATATGCATCTCTAGGGCCTCTACGTGGGAGAAGAGATGTTGTATGTCATGGTGTGGCAGCTATGGTATTTGGGAAGATGGTGATCGAGACCTTGATGTGTGTGGTGTGGCCTGATAGGCACAGGACAATGGATGAGGTCTTGATGATGAGGGGGAAGAATGAAAAGGTCTCAAGGATTGGAGAGCTTTCTATAAAGACAAACCTCATAGGGGGGAAGGTGACATATTGAGTATCGATGACATAGGCAATGGCTCTAAGCGCTGACATAAATGGGAAGGTGGCACGTTTGCCTGACCGGCTTGAGCAGCTTGTGCCATGTAAGCTTGAAAATCCTGGGCATAGGTGGACTCGCCATTGGAAATTGGGGTGAGGAGGCCTTATGGATGAATCAGATGATGGGTGTATCCTCTATTAGGAGGATGATACTATCCTAGGGGGTGATGGGGATGATTTATAGGTGAATAGCAATTTTTGAGATTGTCATACGGATGGGAGGGTGACCCATGTTCTTGGGGTTGGGTGGATTCCTATTTTTCATCGAAATAGGATAGGGTGACATGGCTATCTTTAGAGCGAGGTGAGTAGGATGAGCCTCGGTGGCAAGGGGAATGGTGTCAAGGTGAGGTATGATGGCCTGAATGGGATGAATGCAAAGAGCGCTTAGTATGAAGGATGAATGGTGGCCGAGCTAGATCAAATGATGTAATGGGTGTTTTTTGTGGCTACGGATGATCCTGCATAGTGGTGAGTGAGGATATTGTAGTACTCTCCTGTTGATGGTGTAGTTCTTACAAAAGTAAAAGCAAATACCCAAAGCATAAAAATGGTAAAAATGTGAAAGTACATACATAGTGAAATAATAAAACAAGCAATAGATCTACACAGTGATGTGCTTAGTGATTTACTACTAATACTATGTGGTACTCATGATGGTGAATGTGTTTGAGCATCATGCATTGAATGCACGAAGGTGTAAGATGTTTATGGGTTCAATATCATTAAGGCCTTCAATATTGGCTAGACAATATGCTCGTAAACCATATTTGTGTGTAATAATAAATGGGCCTAACCAGTTTGGGGCAAATTTATTGTGTTGCTGGTGAGGTTGACTTGTGATTTGTTCATTTTATTTGAGAACCAGGTCACCAATTTTTAAATTGCACTGATGCACATTACTATTGTAGGCACGATGAAGTGATCTTGATAAAATTGTGTGTGCTCAATGGTATGGATGCGATGTTCATCGAGGAGTGTTAATTGGTCCAGATGAGTTTGGCGAATGGTTTCATCAATGAAGTCCTTCATAGATATCTATAATGAATGTATCTCAAGCTCAAGAGGCATGATAGCTTTTGCCCCATATACAAGTGAAAAAGGTGTTTCTCTAGTAGGGGTATGAATGCTCGTATGATATGCCCACAAGGCTAGGGGCATTTGATTATCCCAATCCTGATGAGATTCTGCTATAGTTTTACGGAGAATGGAATAGATAGTTTTTTTTGTGGCTTCTGCCTGGCCATTACCTTGAGGATAATATGGGGTAGAAAAACTATGGTATATATGAAATCTATTACACAGGGCTCAGACAGTCTTATTTTTAAAGGATTTTCCATTATCATAAATGCTTTGGGAGGGAATTACAAAGCGGCATATGATATGATCTGTGATGAATGCTGCAATTTAAGCTCCTATAATTTGAACTAGTGGGATGAATTTGACCCACTTGGTAGAATATTTTATTGTCATGATGATAAATTTATGATTGCTAGAGGAGGCATGTGTAATTTGTCCAATTGGATCCAGGTCCCATTGGAAAAAAGACCACATGGGCTAGATATATTGAAGTGCTTGGGATGGTAAATGTGTTAGGTTGGAATGTTGTTGGCATTTGATGCAACACTTCACATATTCATAGTAATATTGCTCCATTTTGGGCCAATAATAACCCATACAAAGTATGTGTTTGGTGATTTCCATGCCACTAAAATGGCCACCACAAGTACCATCATGGGTTTCTTGTACAACCTGTTGTGATTCTTGCTATTCTAGGTAACGTAGGATCATGCCATCATAGCTATGACGATAAAGTATGTCCCACAACAAGGTGTAGTAGACCGTTATTTGTTTGAAGGTTTGACATTGAGCATGGGGTAAATCACATGGTAAGAATCCTATTTTGATGTACTCTTTCATCTGTGAGAACCATGGGTCATGAGGTTCTATGTTTACCATATACACATCACCATCGTCTGTAGGAGGTGTGGGTGATATAGCAGATTGATTAAGCATATGGATAGATACATATGTTGTGTCGGATGTTGTATTTTGTAGAATGAGGGACCCTAAGGAAGCCATAGTGTCTACAAAATGGTTTTATGATCGCGAAGCAGCTTTGAGGTCATACCACTCAAATTGGGATAGGAGATGTGCAATTTTCTTGTACTATTGGAGGACTGGGCAGTTGCATAGCCAGAGTTCCTGCACTTGATTGACTATGAGGAGTGAATTGCCTATGATGTGTAAGCATTTTATGTACATAGAGTGTGCTTGTTTCAGTACTAGGATCAGGGCTTCATATTTTACATTGTTGTTGGTACAAGGGAAATCGAGTTTGAATGAAAAGGTGAGTGGTTCTCCTTTTGGTGTAAAGAAGATAATGCTTGCACCTCTAGCATGGAGATACCTGGAACCATCAAATAACATGGTGATATCAGCTATGAATTTGGGTTCGACATATTCTTCCTTTTCGGTTATGTGGAAGATGGAATCGTCGAGAAGTTGAATGAGCAAGGGTTGATTATTAGTCAAAGGGGCTTTAGCCAGTTGTTCGATGATGAATTATCCTTTGATAGACTTTTGAGATACGAATTCTAGGTCGAATTCAGTTAGGAGCATGATACATTTGGCTGTGTGAATTATGATAACTCTTATTCATCATGTACCATAGGGGATTATCTCGGGCGATGACAAAAGTTGTGTGATTTAACATGTAGTGGTGTAATTTTTGAGTAGCGAATACAACTGCCAAGCATAGTTTTTCCATGTATCTGTATCTTTTCTCATAACGAACTAGTGTGTGGCTGATCTAGTAGATAACCTACTCTTTATCGAGTGCATTCTTTTGAGCCAAGAATGTACCTAGCGCAAGTTTTATAGCTAAAATGTATAGAGTCGGTAGTAACATTAGGTGTGGTGGTGACATAACCAACGACGATGTAAGGTAATTTTTTATAGAATTGAATGCTCCTTGATAGTTATCATCCCATTTGAAGCTTACTCCTTTCTGGAGGATATGATTGAATGGTTGACATTTGTTTGATAATTACGCTATAAATCTACGGATAGAAGTGATCTTGCCCTAGAGGTTGTACAATTGCTTTAGTGTGGTAGTAGGAGGTATCTCGATGATGGATTTTACCTTACTAGGATCAAACTCAATGCCTCATTGAGAGATAATGAATCCTAGTATTTTTCCTGAGGTAACACCAAACATGCACTTCTTTGGGTTCAAATGCACATTGTGTTCTAACAATCGATCAAAAATCTGATGGAGATCTTCAATATGGTCAACACATTTCTTGGACTTAGTGATAAGATCATCCACATAGTACTCAATATTTTTATGCATTATATCATGAAAGATGTATGTCATGGCTATTTGATAGGTTTCCCCAACATTTTTGAGGCCAAAGAGAATGACCTTGTAGCAAAAGGTCCCCCAAGGTGTTGTGAAGGAAGTTTTGTGTTGATCAGATGGGTTGATTTTGATTTGATTATACCCTAAAAATCCATCCATGAGGGAAATCATTTCAAAACCCACGATAGAGTCGACAAGGGAGTCAATGTTAGGTAGAGTGAAATTGTCTTTGGGACAAGCTTTTTGTAGGTTGCAAAAATCTGTACAAACATGAACGTCATCAGATGGCTTGGGTACAGGGACCATGCTGGATACCCACTCGAGATAGTCGATGGGTACTATGAAATCAATGTCTAGGAGCTTTTGGAGCTTATATTTTACTATAAATATGATATTTTGATGCATGTGTTGTAGCTTTTGTCTTACTGGTTTGGCATTGGAATCTAGTATAATATTATGAACCACTATGACAGGGTCAAGTCCTAGCATGTCTTTGTAAGACCATGCAAAAACTTTGATGTACTTGTGTAGGAAGTTTGTTAAGGCGATGTGATCCTCAGGTGAGAGGCTAGTGCCTAATTTAAGGATGTGTGGATTTTTTGGATCATCATCGATGTTAAAGTCGATAGTTTCCTCAATGAGCATGTGAGATCCGTCATGTAATTATTCTAGGACAGGAATGAGGTTGAAGTCATCAATGGCCTCGTTGAACTCGTATTCATCATCTATGTAAATACCCATGTGATGGACCTAAAGGGCTTGGTTTGATGTGGATGAGGAAGGGGTATTTGCCACCCACAATATGTGAGGATAAATAAGGAAGTCTTTAGGTACTAGTATGTGCGAGATATGTGCAAGATCGATAAAGTTTGGGTTTGGGGTATCGTCTCGAATTTGTTGGTGGCTATAGCAGAGGGGAGAATATAAGTCTACTTTGACCATGTTGACCGATGATGTAGGTGAAGTAGGTGGGGAAGACTCTTATGAGGGAGGTTCAATGATTTGTGCACATATTAAGAGGCTCAAGGGATGTCATAGGAAAATTTTTGGTGAATGTGAATGAGAGGCTGCTCTCTGGAGTTACCTATGTATAAGCGAGAACATGACTATCCACATTGATGGTGGATCAGGTGGTATTGGATCAGGCTCTATTGGTGGGGTAGCCAAGGATAAGGTAGCAAAGTGTTCTGCCAATCTCTCTATATCACATAATAAATAGGTATCGACTATAGGATATTCTTGGAAGAAGTCACAGGGGACTGTGATGGTTGATGTGGGTGAACACGTGTCTTCTAACATATCCATATCGATGTACTCTTCCAAGGTGTGTGTTGGATGTGGAGGATGTAGGGATAAATCTTGGATATCATCTTCTAATGTATATATGGTTGTTGGGCAATACCCTAGGACATATTTGTCAATGGGTGATTGGACACACAGATTTATGGGTGTGCGTAGCCCTTGCTCATAATGACCTAGCCTGAACCCATGCCAATGAAAAAACTATAAGTAGCACAAGGAAAATTGAGGGTTGGCTAAATGTGTAATTGCTTCACCAGAGCTATATTGTGGTATTGGAGTAGTTGGTGGAGCGATTGAAGAGTTGACTCCTGCATACACAAAGTTGGTGTGGTCTTCGAGACTTCCTAAATGCATGATGGTTCCAATGGTAAGGACCGAAGCTGAAGGGTGACCAAAATCATGGGTGGATTGGATCAAAGGGTCACATACATGATTTTCACATACATTATAGTATCCTAGGCCTAAATTTGTCATGAATATGGATATACGTGGTATGGTATGCTTTGGTAAATGAGGTGGGGTATCATAATTAGTTGAGGAATGAGAAAGTTGAGACTCCCTTACGGTTGCGGCTAAAGGGTATGGGAGTTGTTCCTATAAATTTGATGTTGGTTTTTTTGGTTCATGATGTTTGGTTGTGGCTTGAACAAGATTTTTTTTATGTGTAGGTGACGACATTGGCATAGGTTCTGGGATACACGGAGACATGAATGTCTTAGATTTCGATCAAAAAGGAAGAGGAGGTGTTTGCGATGTAGGAAGGATAGGGGCTTCTATATGCAAATGTGGGGAATGTACAGTAATGTGTAATGGGTGATTATTATGGTTGGGATACCACAGATGGAAATTGGAATGGTAGAGGTTTTGGGTCCCCTAAAATATGGCGCTAATGGTGCAAACATCTAGGTTTGTACTCTTGATGAACATTGGGATGTTGAGGTGGAAGTTGAGGAGGATATCGATGCTCCTACTGACTAGTGAGAAGATATAGGAAAAATTTGGGAGGATGAAAATAAAGGTGCAGGGGGAAGGTATGCAACATTACAAAACTTAAAGGGGTATCCATCGGTTGGGACACAGTGAACGAATCCATTATGGATGTACTTGAGGTAATGGTGTAATGTGGATGGGACACATTGCATGTCTCTAATCCAAGGGTAACCGAGGAGAATATTATATTAAATTTCTCCTTGGATGATATGAAAGAGGACAGGGATCGTACGAATGCCTACACAAATAGGAAAAACTATGGATCCTACGGTAGGTCTCATGGAGCCATCAAAAGCACGCAATTCTAGGGAAGGCATGGAAAAATGGGATGGAGGGAGGTGTAGGTGATGTAGGATTGTTATAGATATAATGCTAATGGACGAGCCCGTATCAATGAGTACCTTCTTGTAGGTGATATCATTGATATTGGCTTGTATGTGGAGGGGAGGGTCTACTCCTTCTCCAACGAGTTTCGTTATCTCATGGTCATGGAAACTAATTGAAGGCTGGAGGTAGTGAGAGATATTTCCTACAAAATTGACAAAGGTATTGGTGTCATGTGTCTCTAGGTTAATGGAACACAAGATGTCATTCAATGCCTCATGATGGGGTTGAAACTACTATAGGATATCAAATATGGATAGTCGTGCAGGGGCATTGCATAACTGATGGGTTAGGCTACCACAGATGGTAGTCACATTTTGAGGTGATGGTGGTACAATATTAGGCATTTGAGATATTTGTGGGAACATGCACTAGACAAGGGGAGAAATAATAGGTGTTATCTAGCATGATGGGTACTTTTGGTTTCTTGTAGTAAGGTTGATCATGCCTACTACATCATGTTATGGAGGATCACGCTGTACATTGTTCACTTGGTGAGGTGGAGCCAGGGGATTTTTTAGAGGTCTAGGAGTATTAGGTACTCTGTAATATAGTAGGGGGTTTTGTAAAATCCCTAGGTTTTGATTTTGCAGGGCTAGAGGGTTTGCTACCTAAATAGTACCCCTATCGATTAGGTCTTGAACTTACCCACGGAAGGAGTGACATGAATCAATATTATGGCCATGTTGCCTATGGAAAGGATAGAAGAACTAATTATTATAGCCATGAGGCTTGGTGAATTTGGATCCAATGGATGGATCTCAGGTAGAGCAAGATAGTTGCCCTCATAAAATCTATGTAACTGGGATGGTAATGGTTCGGATAAGGGTGTAAAGGTGCATGATGGATCCTATGGGTGCATGCCTTGGTATAGCTGTGGTCAGAGTGGGGAAGAAAAATTAGCTTGGAATGCTTGTGGTTGTGGTGTATAGGGTGGAGGAGTCGGTGGTAGTGCTAGGGTAGCAACTACGACTTGGTTGGCTTGCGATGGCCACAGGTAAGGTTGATTTGGTGCGAGTCTGTTGAAGCAAAAATTGGAGTTATAGTTGGATTTGGCTCTAAACTTAATCTTCCTATACTGAACCTTAATGTCTTCGATCACTTTTGCTTGTTATATGGTATCTTCAAAAGTATGACTTTGGTGAAGTTGGAGGGATGTGGAAATGTGTTTGTGGCAACTCTTGGGAAAGAATATCACAAGCTCTTAAGTGGGGAGGCTATGGGCGAGGTCATGGATAATCGGTCTCCATCTGGAAACAAACTCAGTAATGGATTCATCATCCACCTATCGTAAGGCATAGACATAAAAAAATGTGGTCTTTTTCTTGATGTTGATGGAAAAGTGCTCTAGGAAGGAGTTGGCCAACTACTCAAAGGTATATAGGCTATGGCGTGGGAGCATGTTGTACCAATCCAGTATTGGCCCGATGAGGGACATGGAGAAGGTACACAACATGAGAGGGTTACTACTATGAAGATAGTAGTAGGACAAGTGGTAGTTTCTCACATGTTCTCTAGGGTATTCTTTACCTCTATAATTATTGAATTTTGGTATTTTGAAGCGATAGGGGTAGGGAGGAATTAGAACTGATGGATGAATTGGCTCATTGCATAATTAATCATAATAGGGATTTTGTGGCCCATAACTAGAGGTGTAGAGGTTTAACATTTTGACTTCATCTCATAATATTTGAAGCTCGAGTGCCATAGGAGTATAGGGTTGGGCTATGGTGGGCTGACCCTATGGATTTGGTGGATATTGATATTGTTGTTCTTCACAATACTATGGAGAATACTATGGTTACTGATCATGATAAGGTGGGTATTAAGTGACATGTGTTGTCATATCTATAGGTAGACTAGGTTGTGGGGTAGGTGTTTGTTATGGATAATAATGTTGTGACTAGGAAACGTATGGTTGTGGCACAGGTACTTGTTGGGTTGGAGCCTGCTATAATTGTTGGGTCCTAGGTGGTGATGACCAAGCTGGAGGAGGCATGAATAAGTTGGGTGTAACTGGTAATGGTGTAGGTGTCAACACTACCGATGCTAGGGGTGGTCGAGATGAGGTATCAAAGGATGGGATTTGTCCTTGCCCTAGAGGGTAAGAGGTAGGGAAACTAAATTGTGTGGAATAGTTTGGTTGAGTGGGTGGGTAAGTTGTTGGTCTCGGTCCATAGGTAGGATGGAGATTGGTAGTGGGAGCCTGAAAAGGAGGAGGTGGTGGTATCCTAAAGGTCATCATAGGAAAATGTGGCTATAAAGGTTGGGTATCATACACTTTGGATAACTAGGAGATTGGTGGAAAATTTGTTGAAAAGGTGAGATAAACTATTGAAGTAGGGGCTTGGGTTGAGGGGAAAGTATATGTGTGCACTCCCACTTGGGTTTGCGCATCTTGCATATGAAGGGGCTAGTTAGATATGGTAAATAATGGCTCTTGGGAAGATGATGGTTGGTACTCTTGTGAAGAGTATGGGTGTGATATTTGAGGGAATGCTTGTGGTTCCTACTGGGAAGGGATCCGTTGCACAATTTTTAAGGATGGTTTTTGGCTTCCTGCCTGAATGGGTCAGACACCATTCCTATGGTAGGGGCAAATGATGTGACCTCAGGATGGGTATGGTTTAGAAGGGATGAGTCATTCTCAAAAAATGATTGAGATAGATTTTGAAAGAAGGGATGTGCAAATGTAGGTGAAGTAGGCATGACCTCCTTTTCTATGGTAAATAATGGAGGAGGTTTTCCTGGTGCTATGTAGATTACATGGTCATAGAATGTGATCGATGGATTAGGTGAGGATGGGGCTAAAAGGAGCGGGTAATACTCTACGAGTGAGGTGTCAAGGGCTTCACTCAAGGTTGACATCTCATCATGAGGCATCATGTGTGTGAGTTGTACATTAGATTCTATGTGTGAATTAGATGTATCTCTAGTCTTCCCCTTCATGATCAAAGGAGTAAGAGTGGACTGAGTAGAGGAATGGGGCATCATTGGTTCCTTGTAGTAAGGTTGATCATACATACTACATCACATGATGGAAGATCACGCTGTACATTGTTCACTTGGTGAGGTGGAGCCGAGGGATTGTTTAGAGGCCTAGGAGGATTGGATCCTCTATGATATGATAGGGGGTTTTGGAAAATCCCCAGGTTTTTATTTTGTGGGAATATAGGGTTTGATACCTGAATAGTATCCCCATCAATTAGGTCTTGAACTTACTCATGGAAGGAGTGACATGAATCGATATTATGGCCACGCTTCCTATGGAAATGAAAGAAGAGCTACTCATTATAGTCATGAGGCTTGGGTGAATTTGGATGCAATGGGCATATCTCAAGTAGAATGAGATGGTTTCCCTCATACAATATATGGAATAGGGTTGGTAATGAGTTGGGTAAGGGTGTAAAGGTGTGTAGCAGACCCTGTGGGTGCATGCCTCGGTGTTGCTATGGTCGAGGTGGAGCAGGAGCATTAGCTTGGAATGCTTGTGGCTGCAGTGTATAGGGTGGAGGAGTTAGTGCTAGTTCTAGGGTAGTATCTATGATTGGTTGGATTGTGGTGGCCACAAGTAAGGTTGATTTGGTGCGGGTCTGTTGAAGCAAAAATTATATTTATAGTTGTATTTGGCTCTCAACTTAATCTTCCCATACTAAACCTTAATGTCTTTTATCATTTTTGCTTTTGAGATGGCATCTTCAAAAGTACAACTTTTGTGAAGTTGGAGGGATGTGGAAATGTGTTTGTGGCAACTCTTGGAAAAGAGTTTCACAAGCTCCAAAGTGGGGAGGCTATGAGTGAGGTCATGGATAATCGCTCTCCATATGGTAATAAAATCAGTAATGGGTTCATCATCTGCTTGTCGTAAGGCATAGACATAAAAAAATATGGTCTTTTTCTTGATGTTGATGGAAAAGTGCTCTAGGAAGGAGTTGGCCAGCTACTTAAAGGTATACAGGCTATGGCGTGGGAGCATGTTGTACCAATCTAGTGTAGGCCCAATGAGGGATAGGAAGAAGGTACACAACATGAGAGAGTTACTACTATGAAGCTAGTAGCAGGATAAGAGGTAGTTACTCACATGTTCTCTAGGGTCTTCGTTACCTCTATACTTATCAAATTTTGGTATTTCAAAGCGATAGGGGTAGGGAGGAATGGGAAATGGTGGATGAACTAGCTCATTACACAGTTCATCATAACAGGGCTTTTGTGGCCTGTAACTAGAGGTGCACAGGTTTAACATTTTGACTTCATCTCGTAAGAGTTGAAGTTTGGGTGCCATAGGAGTATAGGGTTGGGCTATGGTGGGTTGACCTTGTGGATGTGGTGGATATTGATACTGTTATTCTTCAAAATACTATGGATAATATTGTGGTGACTGATCATGATAATGCAGGTATTGGGTGATATGTGTTGTCGTATCTATGGGCACACTAGGTTGTGGGGTAGGTGTCTATTGTGGGTAATAATATTGTGACTAGGAAATTTGTGGTTGTGGCATGGGTACTTGTTGGGTTAGAGCCTGTTGTAATGGTTGGGTTGTAGGTGGTGATGACCAAGATGGAGGAGGCATGAAGAAGTTGGGTGTAGCTGGTAATGGTGTAGGTGTCGGTAATATCAGTGCTAGGGGTTGATGAGGTATAAAAGGATGGGATCTATCTTTGCCTTAGAGGGTAAGAGGTAGGGAAACTAAATTGTGTGGCATAGTTTGATTGAGTGGGTGGTTAAGTTGTTGGTCTTAGTCATAGGTAGGATGGAGATTGGTAGTGGGAGCTTGGAAAGGAGGAGGTGGCAGTATCCTAAAGGTCACCATAGGCAAAGGTGGCTCTAAATTTTGGGTATCATACACTCCAGATACCTAGGATATTGGTGGAAAAGTTGTTGAAAAGGTAGGATAAGCTATCGAAGTAGGATCTTGGGTTGAGGAAAAAGTATATGTGTACACTCTCGCTTGGGTTTGTGCATATTCGTCTGAAAGGGCTATTGGGAGGTACCTTTAGATATGGTGAAGAATGGCTCTTGGGAAGATGATGGTTGGTACTATTGTGAAGAGTATGGGTGTGAGGTTTGAGGGAATGCTTATGATTCCTGTTGGGAAGGGATCTATTGTGAAGTTTGGAAGGATGGCTTATGGCTTCCTATAGCAGAGGAGGATGGATCAGACACCATTCCTATGGGAGGGGCAAATGATGCGACATCAGGATGGGTATGGTTTAGGAGGGATGAGTCATTCTCAAAAAGGGATTGAGATAGATTTTAGAAGGGATGTGTGAAGGTAGGTGAAATAGGCATGACCTCCTCATCTATGGTATATAATGGATGAGGTTGTCCTAGTGTTGTATACATTACATGGTCATAGAACGTGGTCGATGGATTAGGTGAGGATGGGGCTGAAAGGAGTGGGTAATCCTCTACAAGTGAAGTAGCAAGGGGTTCACTCAAGGTTGACATATTATCATGAGGCATCATGTGTGTGATTTTTATATTATATTCTATGCATGAATCAAATGTGTCTATGGTCTTCCCCTTCATGATTGAAGGAGTAAGAGTGGACTGAATAGAGGAAGGGGAGGTTATTCCTCCATAGAGTGTGCTTACTCATGCGCTCTACTATAGGTGACCACAAGCATAGTAGCATGTGTAAAAGGGGTTTTAGGAATAAAACCTATGTGATACAAACTCAATTGTGTCTACTGTAAGTGTAATTTAGTCACATGCTATGTATAGTAAAACAATATATTGTGTAATGTGTTGATACTAGTCTATAATATTGTAAACAATGGTAAACCAAAATTAATTCTAAATTTTGAGAAAATATAAAAGTGTTTTGTTCATTTTATGTGTTGTGATGTTGATACTCCCTATGTAGAATCACGGGTAATGGAGTGAATATTCTAGCAAATTGGGAATGTCATCAATATCAAACTTCCTACAACACCCAAAGATGCACATGATAGAATGGTATCGCAACATGCAAATGGTGACCTATATGGAAGGTGCAGTAAAATGATATCCTAAAGGGGGTGGAACTCACTATGCGAAAGTGAGTCTACTAAATCCTCTCATGAAAAGAGGTGGTAATGTCTACGACATGCTAGGCATGGTCAAAAACCCCATGCGTTCACTTCACCCTCGAATAGGCTTAGTTAATAGCGACAATTATTGTATCCACACATTATGTTAGCCTTGTGGACTAAGGCATCTAATCCTATCCCACTCTATAGGTAACCATTGGTGATGAAATCCAGGGCCCAGTCGCAAAAGTGGGGGATTTTCCGGTGATGAAATCCAGAAAACCACTCGTATGGCTACTAGGTGTCTAAGGGGGTGAGCTGATGGAGAATGAAACTTGATCCACACCAATCTCGAGTGATGGATTGGGGATGAAGTCCAATATCACCACTTGTTTAAATACCACGTGAGTGTGTGTGGGTTTGTGTTTTGCTACCTATGTATGCAAGGTAAGAAACTAACTAGTTGCCTTTTCAAAAGAAAACTAATCCTAATGCCTTTTTGAAATCAAATGATTAGATAACTTGTATTATTTGCAAAGAAATGGTCTAGTCCTAAATGCCTTTATAAAACAAATTAATCTACTTTGCAAAGCATGGAAACATGCAATCCAAGTGTGTGGAGTAAAAGGGGATTAGGAAACCCTGATTTAAGATATAAATTACAATATGATTCAAAAATTAGTTGACATAGAATAAGGGGATTAGGAAACCCTATTTTTAACCATTATAATGTACACTTATTTTAGCAATAGATGCTATAAAAAAACAAGGGGGAAACAACGTAGACTTGTACTACATGCAAACAACTAAAGGAAATGTAAATTTATTTGAAAATAAATTTTAAGAAATTGCTAGAAAGTTGCAGGTCTTGAAACTTCAGAGAAATTTAACAATCTTACGAACTTGAAATGAAAGCAAATCTACACCTAGAAATTGTTATTTGACTAGTGCATGCTTTGTTATTTCAAAATATTATAGAAAAAATGTGTAAAATTAGGCATACCTACATTCTAATGCTATGGGAGGTTTGCTTGGCCCCTGAAAAAATCACCCCTATGGATTTGAGGGTTTTTGAGGCTTCTATGCTCAAATTGCCACTCAGGGGGAGAATTCAGTTTTTAAGGCTCAGATCTGATATATGACAGTTCATAAGGCCTCTAGAGGTTGCAAGGAGGTCTAAGAATTCAATATTGTGAGGTTTTGGGGATCCTAGATGCAGATCGCCACTCAGGGGGTAAATTAGTGATTGGTTTACGGGGTGGGGGGTGAATCCAATTTAGAAGCTCCCAATATAAAATTTGATGGCCTAGGATGATTCCTAAGGCTTTGGATATCTTTGTGAAAAATACATACAGTACCTGAAAACATAAAAAATAGAGAACAAAGTTAGTTTCACTTGAAACAGTTAACCTAACATTGTTCGTTGTGGGGGTACCACTGGGCATTCCATAATGAAATGGGTAGAAATCAGCATTTGATAATTTAACACAAAACACAATGATGCATTAAACAAAGAAATTGTAATTCCATTGGTATTAAGAGATATGTGTTACAAGAGGGACATGATGCCATTTATCCATTTCTTTTCCTAATAATTTTACAATCAATTTGATGTCCTCTTCAATCGTCCCTCAATGTAGGTAGGCTTATTTGTATGTGGGCCACCATCGGGTTGTTATTCATTTGATGTTGTTCTTCCTATTCAAATTTGCTAAATAAACTGTGAAGAACCTGCAAAAGGGGGTTAGTGTGATGGGGTGCTTGCCTTAGTTAGGTCCCATATTTAGGAAGACAAAATGACTGTAAAACATGATAAAAACTGAAATAAAATATGTAGAAGCTGATAATATGGTAAAACAGAGCTTACCTCCCAAATTTGAGGTGATTTGGGGCCTGTAGACCCAATTCGCCACCCGAGGGGTGAACTAATGCTGGACTCATGGGGAAAGGGGCGATTTGAGTTGTGAGGTATCTTTTGCAAAATCCCTTTAGTGGATCAATTCTTAGGCATCTTGGGTGCCTCTGTATGCTGTTAGAATATGACTATGTGCACTTATAACTGACTATTCAATATTCACTTTCCAGTTTTGTAGAGTTTCTATGCTTTGTTGAATTTTGGGAGAGATCTAATTAGGGGTTTAGGACCCACTATTTATAGGAAATAGCAAGGTGCAGGAGGGAGTTATATGGACTCAAACTAGGTTGAATTTTGACTAGGGTTAGGTTAGGAAATGCAATGTGGCAACATCACATTCATTATGATAAATATCTTATCCTCACACATGTGTGAGGATGGATTAGGGTTAATCCTTATTAGGAGGTCTTTAAGTCAATTTAGAACATGATTAAATAAATATCCTAACAAAACCTAATTTCACACATGTGAGAGGATGTATTTAGTGTTAATCAAGATTAAGGGTTATTTTAATAAATTTTGCCCTAAAAAGTTAACTTAAGTGAAGTCAACATTAAATTAGATTTTTGGAATTGACTAGTTAATTGTTTTGGTCAATTAAGACCCTGTGGGGGCCTCAATTGAGTGCAAATAGGCTATCATATGATATCCCAATGCACTAGATGTGATTTTTAAGGCCTATGAGGGTTTAGTACTTGAAAGCCGATGGAGTGGTATATGGGAGTCTACACGATGCGATGAAAATCTATGGCAATGTATGCATGACTACAACCATCTACGTATGACTACGCATGACTATAGAAATCTAGGCATGTCTAGGAGGATATAAAATAGTCTATGCTGGTCTACCATAGCCTAGAGGTACCTAGGATGACCTATGTAAACTTACAAGTGTTTGAAAGGATCTACAGGTACGTAGGTATAGCAATGTCCAACTTTTGGGTGTCTACAACCCCAACAACAAGTGCACATTTAGATACCAACACAACAACAGTAAAATTAGGTGCCCCAACAATAATTAGTACACATTCAGGTGCCGACACAACAAGGATACACTTATATGCCCCAAAAACAACTAGCACATATTCAGGTGCCAAACCAATAAGGATACAACCAAGTATTGCCCCAAAAAGGGTACATCCAAGCACCACAAAAATAATGATACACTCAAGTTCCTTACCAAGAAGCGTAGGCCCAAGTGCCATATCAAGCACACAACAAAGTATCCCTTCAATCATATGTTATTGTATCCAACTAGATGCAAAAATAGATACCTCATAAAGGACTGAACTACATTCCACCCAAAACTCTCCTGTATCCAATCCAACCCCCTGCACCCCACCTAAATCAATTATTATAACAATAACAATACTAACCTTCTCCTTCACCTTACCCATATTTACATTTCCACCTATACCAATTGACCCCCTCCCATCCAATCATCTATGTCCATCCTATCTTGACAACCTCAATTCATCCCTTGACTAATATGAAACACATATTAGAGTGCCTCAACCATCTCGAGCTACGGATGAAAAACTATAGGTGTTAAGCATCATAACCTAACCATGATGGGATCTATAGTATATCCAACTACCCAACCTCATACAAAACCTCAATACCCTCATCATATACTCTATTATGATGAATCATTGTCTAAACCATTGGCTAATATCTTCTAGAAGTTGCACAATGCAAGGAAAATCATCTTACCTGAAACTAGGCTAGATGATCATAATTTAACTAAACCAAAAGGATACAATGAACATCAATCCCATGTTTACCACTGACAACCGAGGTATGAAATTAATGATTGTTGCAATTTCAAGTGACTAGTCAATAATCTAATTGATTAAGAGAAAATAAAATTGGACACTCCCATATTATCTCCTAATCCAAACCTAGGTATATCTAATAATTAATTACCTCAAAAAAGGGTGCCACAATCACAAGCTAGAGCCTCAAAATCATAATATATACCTCAAAAATTTCATCATGTCTATGGCTACACTTCTTACCAAGATGTTCATCATATCAATTTGATGCCTAGCAATCTGCAATCTCCAAGACAATGTCTCCCAACAATATATTATTTCTTTGATTTCACTTCAATCATAAACTATTTTTTCCTTGATTTTGCTCTAAAATTCTTCTTCTTCCTCTCTTATACAAATTTATCCTTCTCTCTCTCCCTCTCTTTCATATATTCCATATCATTGTTGTACATTCACACATGAGTGGCTACATACCTATGATTGGTTATTTTCCTCTTCTTTCTCTTTCTCTCTCTCTCTCTCTCTCTCTCTCTCTCTCTCTCTCTCTCTCTCTCTCTCTCTCTCTCTCTCTCTCTCTCTCTCTCTCTCTCTCTCTCTCTCTCTTATTTTTCATCATCATGTCTGCATACACTTAAAATCAATCTCATGACTGGGGGAGTCCCATCCTCTATCAAAACCATTTTTCCATATAGGGGAGTTACCACTCTCTCTAACCAATTTTGCATCCAAAAGTATTAAGCCTCCCTTCTCATCTACTCATGTCGATACCATCAAACATTTCAATCACAATTAATTTCCAAGTTTAAAATGTTGTGTGCTTTTTCAAATGTGTGTCCTTTACCTCGCATTTCATATCTCAATATAATCAATTTATAGGTTCAAAATATTGTGTGCTTTTATCAAATGTTATGCCCTTTTCCTTTCATTCACTGAAAACAATGAACTCCCATGTTCAAAAGGTTATGTCCTTTTATCAAAGGTTGCACTCTTTTGCCTCACTTTCATAAAACAATCAAATTTTAGTTCAGTTCAAAGGCCCCAAAGGCATAAAACTCCTTTGGTCAAAAAATCAATTCCAATTCAAAATCTCCAACGGCACCAAATTCCTTTGAGTTCATGTAATTGTAAAAGCATTTACTTTTTTTGTCATAGTAGATATTTGATTTCAATGCATTCACCTTCCTCATTCTTAGCATAGACATTGCCCCATATAAGAAGAAATTTACCTTTCATGTCCTTACCATAGACATTCACTTTCATATGCTCCTAGTATAAAAAATTACTTGTCATGCCCTTGAGCATTGTCCTTAGGATAAAATTTCATTTCAAAAGCAATTTACTTTTCATGCCCTAAGCATTGTCCTTAGGATAAAATTTCATTTCACAAGCAATTTAATTTTCATGCCCCTGAGCATTGTCCTTAGGATAAAATTTCATTTCACAAGAAATTTACTTTTCATGTCCCTAAGCATTGTCCTTAGGATAAAATTTCATTTCAAAAGCAATTTACTTTTCATACCCCTAAGTATTGTCCTTAGGATAAAATTTCATTTCACAAGCAATTTATTTTTCATTTCCCTGAGCATTGTCCTTAGGAAAAATTTTCATTTCACAAGCAATTTACTTTTCATGCCCATGAGCATTGTACTTAGGATAAAATTTCATTTCAAAATAAATATAATTTTCATGCCCCTGAGCATTGTCCTTAGGATGAAATTTCATTTCACAAGTAATTTACTTTTCATGTCCCTGAGCATTGTCCTTAGGATAAAATTTTATTTTACAAGAAATTTACTTTTCATGCTCCTGAGCATTGTCCTTAGGATAAAATTTCATTTCACTAGAAATTTACTTTTCATACCCCTGAGCATTATCCTTAGGCTAAAATTTCATTTAAAAAACAATTTACTTTTCATGCCCTTGAGCACTATCCTTAAGATAAAATTTCATTTCACAAGCAATTTACTTTTCATGCCTCTAATCATTGTCCTTAGGATAAAAGTCCATTTCAAAAGCAATTTAATTTTCATGCCCTTGAGCATTATCCTTAGGATAAAATTTTATTTCAAAATAAATTTACTTTTCATGCCCTGAGCATTGTCCTTAGGATAAAATTTCATTTCAAAAGCAATTTACTTTTCATGCCCCTAAGCATTGTCCTTAGGATAAAATTTCATTTCACAAGCAATTTACTTTTTATGCCCTTGAGGATTATCCTTAGAATAAAATTTTATTTCAAAATCAATTTTCTTTTCATGCACAGAGCATTGAGGTCCCCCCCTAAAAAAAGCAAAAACAAAAAGAACAAAAATATAAAAACAACAACAATTACAAACACAATCAAAGTTGGCTACCAGTGATGCATTTGACACTTCATTTTTCCTCTTCTTCTATCTGCATCCTACTTCTCCCTCCAAATATCTCCACCTGGGATGTCATGGTTGTATGATTACACTTCAAGTGACTACATACATGTGATAAAATTCCATCTTCTTCCTTCTTCATGTCCCCTCCAAGAAATAATTTACTTTGCATACCCTGAGCATAGAGGTCACTCCCTACAAGAGGTGATTCCCATTGCACATCTTTAGTAGTGACTCTCATTTTAAAGGGGCCAAAATTTCAAATTCAAATACAACTCTAAGGCACCAAATCCAATTGGTCAAATTCCATTTCAAAGGCCCCAAATTACTTTGGTCAACTTCAATTTCATGATTGGGAGGGGAGGGGGTGCCAATACCTCTTCTCATATAATCAATATCATGATTGGGGGTGCCAATACCCCTCCTCATCACATTAGCTCCAACCCTTCTACCAAATCAAGGCTTGCACATTCTTGTACATTCTATATCAAAAACAATAAAAATACAAAAACAACAACAATCAACCACACACAATCAAAACTGTCCATCAGAGACATATCTTCCATGTTAGTTTCCTCTATTTCCATTAATATTCTACTTCTTCCTCCAAATATCTCCTCCATAGATCTATGTCATTGTTGTATGGTCACACTTCGAGTTACTACATACCTTTGATAATATTTCACCCTCTTTCTTCACATCTCTTTCCTCTCTTATTGTCACTGTTGTATGGTCACACTTCGAGTGACTATATACATTTGATAAGCTTCCATCCTCCCCTTTATTCACATATCTTTTTTCTCTTCTTTTCATTGTTGTATGGTCATGATTCAAGAAACTACATACCTTTGATAAGCTTCTATCCTCCTCTTTCTTCACATCTCTTTCCTCTCTTCATGTCACTATTATATGGTCATGCTTTGAGTGGCTATATACCTTTGATAGATTCATCTCTTCTTCTCTCTTCATATTTCTTTCCTATTTCCCCCATCCTTATTTTTCCTCCACTTCATTCATTTCATATTCTTCTCTCATTAATTCTCTTCCTCCAATACACATTTGCACTTCTCATCAATCAATCATGTTGATACCGCCAAATATTTGCAATCACCTCACTCATTACATCCATGCATATATCACCTCATGTAACTTCTGTGGTGTTATGGATCACTTTTTGGAGATGTGGGTACACATTAAATAAAATTCCTTGGTTCACTTAATCAATGATAAGTATATTGCACATGTTCCTTTACATAGGTATTACATTGTCATGCATCTCACCAGTGTCTACATGGTTACATCATTGTGTCCATTCACTTGCACATAGGCATATCTTGTTTCATACAACACCATATGGTAGTTATCACAACTATCATGATATCGTGTTCAAATATTATGCATAGGTTGCTTGGTAATAGAAGTATTTTCTATTAGTCAACCATTTTAGTTGATCCCATCAACCTTTATTGAACATCATTAGATTCTAATGCTATTTTAGACTTCCCTTGGCTGACTAGAGTTCTCTCATGAACCAAACACATGTCAAACACTAAATAAATTTTAAGTCTAGGAAATACAACACCTAGCATGCACCGGACACCAAAGTGAATGGTTTTCCCTGCTCATCTTATAATTTGCATGATCACCCTAAGGATAAAAAAAGGACAAGCTACATAAAACAAATCTTGAATCCTTGGTTTTATTAGGGACATATGGATCATGGGGCTAACTGCCATTGGGGCTATAGACACATGTCTGGTAGTGGAGTATATCTTATGAGTGGAAATATGTCTATCATGTTAGCAATATTTTGTATAGACCATTGTGTGCTTGTGGATGAGCTAGCTTGAATCGACTAAGTTTACAACAAGCTCAAATAGGCTCAACCTCAAATAGGATGGACTAGATTTCAGCAGAATATCACTTGACTAATAGATGGTTTGATGGTTAAAATCAAATATTTGACTCCCTATAAATCCTTCTAGCATCTAAAAAAATGATAGAAAAAGGCATAAACACACATCACACCTAGTTGCACAACTAGCAAGCCATCAGGATCAATATGCATTATCCTTAGGTTAAGCTTACACATATCATAATAAACACTTGCATGCACCCATTATTAGATTTTCATTCATCCTCCACATAACATATTCATTTATCTCATTCTCTATTCATATGTCAACATGACTATGAAATTGTCATTAATTATGTTAACTAATGAGCATAAAAAAATATCATTATATGTACATTTATAAGGGTATCATTACTGGTTTAATTAGCATTAGAGATGTATTTTTGTATAACCTTTGCTTATAATTAATATAAAATGAAGTATTATGCTTGATTGGTGTTTTTAGTGGAAAATGTGCATAGATGCAAGTTTTTGCTACTAATTTGGAATTTTAGAGTCAACATTCCATTCAGACCTAACAATGCATGAATACATCTTGAAGATAACTATGGTGAATGGTACAAGTTGGAACCTACCTCCCAAAAACATACTGGAACCTGACTCCCAACAATAGGTTGGCACCTACCTCCCAACATTAGGCTGGCACCAACTCCTAGTAATAGGATGGCGCCTAAATCCTAGCTTCAGGTTGATGCCTGACTCTTGACCTATCTCCTAGCACCTGACTATCGACCTATCTCCTATAACTTGACTCCCAAACCTATCTCCCGATGCCTGACTCCTAATATGTCTTCTGGTGCTTGACTCCTAACCTGTCTCCCAGCGCTTGACTCTTGACCTATCTCCTACTGCTTGGTTCCTAACATATCTCTTGGTGCCTATATCTCGATAGCAGGTTGGTGCTTGCCTCCCAATTCCTATCTCCCATTGATGAGTTGATCGGTTGACCAAGTCAATGTTGAATCATTGACCAATTCAATGTTGATCGGTTGACCAATTGACCATGCAATTTTGAGGGAAGTTGTTGCAAAAATATAACGAAGAATCATTCTTTTCTATGCATATTAAAATTATGAATTATGGTTAAAATAGAATAAGTGCTTATATTCTATATTGATGGTTGACTAGTTGACCATGTAATGTTTAATAAAAGCACCATTTTTAGAAGTAGTTTGTTGTATACACCTAAGGAGCATTGAACTTATCCTTTGGTGATTAAAATCAAACGACCATGCTTTTAATAGAAGAAAATAACAACTATGCATGAAATGGCCATAGAAAATCATGTTGCATGATTCAAATAGACCAATATAATTTTGTAATGGGATTGGCTACGTTCTATATAAGAATGCATACCATTCCTAAGAAAAAGTCAATCAATAAATCAGCAAATTCTGAATTGCCAATTGTATTGTATAATTTATAATAAAGTTTGAATGTTCTTCTATTTGCATGGATTAAGAGTGTGATTTTTACATAGTCAATCAAGTAGACCGTCTACGAGAGCTTGGGCCCACTCCAAGCAGTAATCCTCCTCTATGCTTTCATTTATTTATGTTGTGTGACTTTTTCCTACTTTATTTATTTTAGCAATTTCCTGCTTTATTCATTTTTGCATGTGTGTTTAAATTCCTGTAATTTCCTTTTAGTTGTGTGTTTAATTTTAGTATCTTAATTTATTTATTTATTTTTATGCACTTCATTTTATTGGATTTGGATGAACTAAAAATACATAAAAAAATTCCCCCACCAAACCAATAGGTACAAAGGGATTCATTCTCCACACTATAGGCATATACTGTGTGTGACACTCATAAGTTTATGAGCTTTCCTAGGTTTGACAATTTAAATGGAGGCAATAAATTAGTTGTATTTGTAACCAATGTTTTGCCCAACATTAACCACATAAGATTGTTTCAATCACATACACACATCCAAAGATATCTTACTACATATGTATATTAGAATTTTCTAGATGTATCTACACAACCACCCACTTACATTTACAACATTAACAAAATAAAATAAATAGCAATGGTTACATTGCATCCCCATAATATCAAATGCATTCAATCATCACAACAAATCAATCCACAAAAAAATCAAACCAACATGCATATATATCAACATGATTGTATACATCATAAAAATTTTCAACTAGCGAAACTCATATACATCACCATCCACAACATAATACATCGGTAATAATACATATTTGCATAATCCATAGACATCATAATACAAAATATTGCGGCACCTCTTCTACACCAAAAGTAAAGTTAGCACTAATAACCATTAGGAGTCTTTCCACTCCCTTCTTGTCACCTAAGAACCTCATATCCAGTCCTCTATGAATCTCCACCTAGCTACTTCAAGGTTTATCCACACACCTATGATGATCCTATCTCTATAAACCATGGTACTCTTAAAGTCACTAATGTTGTGCTCCTCTAACTGTGATGTGATCGAGAACTTGAGTAGTCAAGAAGTGTTATACCATGGGAAATCAAAACTTCCTTGCAAGCCATCACCTTATCCTTCTATTATATATAGAATCTATCATAAACATCCACGACACACTGCAACTATGTAATATCCACCTAAAAATATGAATCAACCCCCTATATGCTAGATGTCTCTACCCTCTCTCACAATCGATGCATCTCTTCTGTGATAGAATCTTACTCTCACTATATCCCATCCATCTATTCTATTAGCCACTCCATATATTCTATTACCACTGTGGCAATATATCTCTCAAATACCATCACATCCTACTCTCTCTAAAGCTCTCCCATATTTATCTACAACCACTCCATTACCACATCCATTTTCATTTTCTAACCAGTACTACATATCTCTTTGTTGTAGATGCATCATGATATCACTACACCTCCTCCATTAGCACCCTTAGTTGCTCTATCTCTCCTTCCATTTCCCTCACTTGATCTAGCTACATCATATTTTCACTGTACCTCCTCCATCTCCACCCTAAACCACTCTACATCCTCCCTCAAAATAATACCTCTTTACCTCAACCTATTTTGCATTATCACATAAAGCATTAGCCTCATATATATGATCCATAATCTCCTCCATGTACATATCAATCTTATCCTCTTGATCCCTATCCTCTCATGCTTCCTCACTCTTTTATATTCATGATATTCCTACGTCTCTATCACATTGAGACCACACATGTCACCTCAATGGTGACTCTTGCAAAGCATCCTCATCATAATATCCCAATCCCATAACTATCCCTAAGCTACCAACATCCATGGCTATCCCCCATCACCTTTTTTTGCTACAACCCTACTTGTAGAACTATCTACCACACTTGTGGCCACCTTTGGGATCCTAGGTACTACCCTTGGTCCTGCATACCTAGCCCCATCAATCACACCTATGTCATGTTCCCACATATATGTCACCTACCATGCATCATACTCTAGAGTGATCCCTATGTCATCAATATTAGGTAACACTAGTATCTTGTATAGGGATGTATCCAATGCCTCCCCCTATAGGTGCATCCCATAATATTTTGGGACCCTCCAAATCACCACTAGGAAATGAGGTAAGCCTTATCATAGTCCAAACAACCTCTACATACAATTGAATGAAAATAACTCAATCTAACACACATATCGATCAATCACCCATATACATCACCTATCTCTAGATATCTCCACACCATCCTCTCACTACACAAGTGCTCCTCTATATGGATGTTATATAATATCCTCTCACCATAAGCCCCCAAACTACCCTTGATATTATAGAGCATTACCAACATGATATATCCTTATTCACTCCTCCTTATCAACCAACCATTTTATAGCATAGGATACATCTACCCCTATCAGTGCATGTGCCTTGAATGGTAGCCCCTCTAGCCTCATTATATCTATATGTTCCTAGCCCTATAGCTGTATCAAAAAAATGCTACATAGAGATGTCCTCTTGATCATATGTACCCCATGCAACTCTTGGTATGTCTAAGCCAACAAGGTAGGTGCCCAAGAAAAGTGTCTCCCATGCTCCACCATGTTAGAAACAATACCAATTAGGTTCCAAGGGAATAACACCTTGAAAGTATCTGGTAGCACATTGCTACATATCAATATCATCAACAAGGTATGTCAGTATGGTAATTGCCCACTCGTATAATACTCTCCATACTTCATGGTCATCCAATCAAGACCAAAATTCCTCTATAGTGTGTCAACCCCGTTATCTCCCCCATCAAAAAATAGAATGTGTTCCTATTTATATCCCATTGGTAATATATTGCATCCATATAGGTATTGTCACATCGCATAGTCCCCATGCAAGCCTAACCCCCTCAGTCACTCCCACTTCACCTCATACAAAAAAAACATTCACATCATTTAAAAATGTTAGAAACTGATGTCATAGCCACAACTCCTTGACCTACAACACAAAAAACAATCCCATCAATCCACATACATCAAAATTTTCCATCAAAACTATCATATAATCTTTAGATAAAAATACAAACCCATTCATATATTTTTATTAAAATCATACGGATCCATATGATTTTCCATAAAAACATATGGATTCATATGATTTTTCATAAAAAAGTATAGATCCATATATTTTTTGGAAAAAAAAAAAAAATTCAAATACCCATTTGTCCCAAATGCACGCGTGTATAAACAATTTTGAGAAAAAAACACAAAAAAATGATAAAATCAAACAAACATGCATACATGCAAACACATCAAAGATAACCCAGAAACACACACATACACATCCCCACACACACATTTCATTCCCCATCCATTCCACACAATCTACATCATTATATTTTCCAATTTAATGTGTTTTTTTTTTTACTACAAACCAAGCCCTAGGGTTCATTTTATCTTGAAAAAAATGAAATCAGGTAAAAAATTAACCTACATCCATTGCAAACCCTCCAATGCTAGCTCCCATAACACTTTGGGGTCATCTTGTCCACTTGATTTCCCACTTTGGTAGTAATTTGTATCACACACTCACTCTCCCTCGCTCCTCTCTCTGATTCTACAAAAATGGACAATGAAAATGAGGTGTGTACCCCTCCGACTGTGCTTAAATAGCATCTTGAAAAATCATACGGATAGGTATGTTTTTTGATAAAACATATGGATCAGTATGATTTCTAGCAAAACATAGGAATCTGTATGTTTTTCTCAATAAACGTACCCATTCGTATGTTTTTTGTAAAAATGTACCTATCCATACAATTTTTAGAAAAATATACCCATCCACATGTTTTATAAATTTTCACTGGTAAATCCTCCCACATTTCACATTTCATCTTTATCAGGCTCTGTATGATCACACAATGATATTTTTTCAAGCAATTCGTCACTATCTACAAAATTCCTCTCTCATCAACTCATCGCTTGAGGGGGTAGATATCATAAATTAAAAAGTTGCCTTGTGCATCATCAACATTCAAAAACTCAATTTTGAAAGTGTGTTCACTCAAATAACCCTTGTTCAAGACTATCACAAGGCCTCATTTATTGGGGCAAACAAAAAGTAAAACAACTCAATCCACTAAAATTTGGTAAACTTGACACCAATATCTCTAGGTTACTCATATAATCGCTTTATCAAGGTGGCAACATGTCAACTTACAATTGACAAAATCATCACTAGGACACCTACATCTAGCTTGATAACTTACTAAATCAATCAAGGTTAACAAAATCCATCAAAATCAAATATTTAAGGATGTATGCCCTTTCAAAATTGGGGCATCATACATTGATCATGATTCAAGATAATCTTGCATCTCTCTCCTTCTCCTCTACCACAAATCAACCATCAATATGGTGTTATAAATTTTTGTATTGCATCATGTCCTTACATAGAGTAGTAAAAAAAGAGGTAAATGTAGACACCTAAAATGGCACATTAAGCTCTTTATAGTAGCAATTAACAATCAATTAACAAAACATTCAAAATTATTCCAATTGCCTAAACCCTAGGTAAAGATAACCCTAAGCTAGCCTAAATCCTAGGTTACTCTAAACCCTAGGTAAACCCATCCCATCCAATACCCCACTCACCCCTCAACATGCTTTCCTAAGCATCTATCCACCCTCTTTCCTGTAAAATTTCTACTTTCCTTGCAAATCATTTAAAAGTATTTTAAGAAAAATGTGTTTTCCCTCTTCCCTAAGATCTAGGTGGGCATGGCACACCCATGCCCACTTAATACACTTGGTAGAAGAGTCATATCTAGCAGACCTCCAAACATATCTAACACTTTTTTTAGAGTTATATAGGTTTCAAGGACCAATGTAGCTAGTAGTGGCACAAATTTGATAATCCCACTCCCCTCTAAGTATCTCATAGAAGAATCTTGTGGTGTCATGAAGTTAGTTCTAGGGTCCCTCCTCTCGGAGATCCTCTTTTGTATCCCTTGGAGTAAACTTTAAAACATTATCATTTCACATTGTAACAATTTTACACATTATCAATGAAATGTGACATGTTTTCTATCAGTTCATATTCTAAGCTTGTTTATCTCTTCTTTGTAGCTCTCTTATTTTGACTAAATGTGGAAAGCAACTTCTAACTGCACTCTAGGCCTATTCTTCTTCTAACTAAGTTCTACTTGGAGTGAAGTGAGATTATAGTTAAAGGTTCCCTACAACTTTAGTAGTACTTAGGGCCCTTTATATTGCTAAAGGAGCAAACCAAAACTTTTTGCCTTATCCATTAGGCATGGGGTTAAAATATAGAAGTTGTAATTACAAACACAAACAAACAATAAAAAAATTAAAGGGGGTGAGTAACAAACTTTAAGGAATTGCATGAGAACGTCTAGTGCATGAAATGCTTAAAAACCAATGCACAATAAATTGAAAATGTATAATTGCAATAAATGAACACACAAAGCATGCGATGTAACACACTAAGATAAAATGATAAAAAGATAAATCAGGTCCTTTAAATTAATAATAACTTATTTTGATCAAAATGAGTTATAGATACATCCCCTTTAGGGAATTCAATAGTGTGATACAATAGATACATAATCTGAGGGTTTGATCCTCTCTAAAATAGTTTCAATGCACTATGTAGCCTTCTTGCATCCATAAACCATCTTGCAAAGGGTTTATTCATGACCTCAGCAAGGGATTATAATGTTAAAATCTTTCATTTATCTTCCCCTGTAGAAAATATGTGATCTATAGACAAGGAACACAAAAGCATTAATAGCATGTGTGGATGAAAATATAAATAAAAGTGATAAATGATGAAAACATGATGAATAAATACGTAAAACAAAATGCAACTATGCTTAAATAATTAAGAATTCAAACAACTCAAGGGTCTATGGTTCAATTCCAACAACACTTCATCGCTTGAAAACTCTAAAAATTGGGATATTTTTAAATGAGGGTGGATATCAATTTATAGATCCCTCAAAAAGTAACCTATTATTAGCAAAGAATATTTGCACAAGAGAGGTAGCCTGCATGTTGTTCTCCAAAATCCCATGCAATACCACTTGGCTCTTCTTATCTATGCAACACTATTTTGGGGTCAAGCATGCATGCTAAATTGGGCTCGAGCATACACAAAATTAGTAGCGCAAGCCCACACATGGATTATCTTTTTTTATTCCATTTCTAGTGCCACCATCGTAGGGTAGGACGGTCTTGACTGGGGGTTGCTCCAGGGTAGGAGGACCTTGACTGGGGGTAACTCTAGGGTAGGACAACCTTGATTAGAGGCCACTCTGGGGTAGGACGACCTTGAATAGGGGCTGCTTTGAGGTAGGACAACCTTGATTAGGGGCCACTCTAGGTAGGATGACCTCTATTAGGGGTCATCCCTTGGTAGGATGACTAGGGTTGCAAAGGGAAATTTCCCTTTTTTGAGTGGTGAAAACCACTATTTAAGCCCTAGGGCCACCCAAGGTGGGTCATTTGGTCTTTAGGGAGTCCATATTGGTAGTCTCCTCAACATGACATATTTTAGGTGTCTATAGTGAGATGAGAGCTTGCTCGTCTGACTTCTCACTTCCTCCTAATATTCTTCAAAGAATTCTTGAGCTTCTTGAAAATGGTGATAGCTCCTTAAGAGCTTAACTTGGTCTATGCATGAGAAATCCATTACTCCTTGCACGACTTCTTACACTTGTACCTCTAAATTTACCATAGACCCAATAGCTTTCATAATATCCTTAGCTATTAGAATCTTGGTTACTTCTAAAAATATATCCCTATTTATTTTTGCTCTTCTAAGGACTATACATATTCCTACTTTGATATGGAGGTATATCCTTTTTCCCATGGGGATGGCAAGCCCTTTTGAATTAGGGAATATAGGAAGGCACACAAGATTTGGATCACCTTGTTTAGGGATTATTCTTAGGCTATATATTCATGCACTAATTACTCTTTATTTATAGTGTCTCACACTTTCCTAAATGTCACCTCCCATCCCTAGGTTCTAGAATCTTCTAACTAACATTTCTTGTAGTGGTAATCAGAACCTAGAAGTTCTCTACTTTTTGCATCGTTTTTTATGTGGTTGTAAGGGCCTACTCTATTTCTTTAGTAACCTCTACACTTAATCAAGATGTTGATCTAACTAATTCAATGAGTTGGGACATCAAATCCATGAAAGCTATGGTGTTCCAATGTGAGGTACAAACTTCCCTCATCAATACGATAGTAGTTTATTATACAATTTTAGATCATCTCTTTCACTCTTCATCTAGTTCCCTGTTGAAGTCTTCATTATATGAGTTGAAGTGGCTTTCCATAATTAATATTTATTCCAATGGCTCTCAACTCTTTATTCATTGTTCTTCTAGTAGGGATGTCATTTCCTGAGCACTTATGGTTTGTTTCATTTGGTTTTGGAGCCCCTTGACTTTATTCTAGGAGTCTTTGAGGGCATCCTTGACCTCTTGAAGTTCTTTCTATTTGTTCTATAGAATCCTTTATAATATCATAAAGTCATGCTTGACTAGCTTCCCCATGTTCTTGGTTAACTCAGCTATACCCTTTGCCCTATTTTCTTACAAACATATGGCTACCTTGGTCACTTAATAATATTGGGGTTGTATTTTCTCTTTTGGATTGAAAACCTTTGGTTCCATACAGGAAAAGTGGAGAACTATTTCCTTTAAATCAATTTAGCTCTAGAGTTATCTCATTATGGGATAGGCCACTCTTTGGCCTCCTATGTGTAGTCAAAGACTTTCATATGTCTTTCTCCAAAATAAGGTAATATGCTTGAAGGAGTGGAGCTAATCACTAGTTGCATTTAAGGCAACAATAGGGGATAGATGAAAGGGAAAGAGGGATATGGTTGAGATATGGTATGGAAAGGTGGAAATCCTCTGGATAAGGATTATTGGGCATATACTTGAGGAGTGGTGGGAGTGGAATCTAATGGTGTGAGGGATTCTGGATTTTGGAGTGGAAGCTCCATGTGGAGGGTTGGTGCAATGGGAATGTTTGACAAGACCAACATCAAAGATGGTGGGATCTATAAATATAATAGGAAATAAGGAGGAGCACTAGGTATCTCTTCATCTACGTAGATTGTAGCATCTTAATACTTTACCTTTGAAGGATATTTCTTCTATTTATTTGATAATAGAGATCTAGTGTGGTGGGACAATTCCTTTCATTTTAATTTTAATTTGGATTGGATACCTAAGCTGATAGTTATTGAGCTAGGGACTATAATTTAGGTGCCATAGCCTTTATGGCCCATGAAGGAGATTCCTCCAATTGGATAACTTTCCTCAACCTAACTTCCACATCTATCATGACTTAGGTGATGGACTCCATGACCCTTTCTTTGTTGCCTCCACTTGAATTGTAACTCCCTTCTTTGATGTGTTTCCTATCATATCACTCTTTGAATTCTATATCCTCATTAATCTAACTAAATATTAGATCTGTATAGTTGATTTCTTTCCACATTTCCCACCAAGCATTGATATTTTCCATTTTCCATTTCTCTTTTAGTAGGAGCTTCATTATAGACACATGAATCTAATAATTTGGTTCCACTCTCCTAGTCATCTTATAAAAGGTATGGTAATGCTTCCTCCCTGATGGTGGTAGTGGAACTTGCTCTAGTAGTTGCTTTAACAAGGTAATGCCTCCATGTATAGGATTTTAGAGAGCTTCCAGATCCAACATGGGCTCATGTATAAACTCTTTTAAGTAATTGAATTTGATTAGCCACTTTATGAAATTTATATTAGGTTCATATTTCCATTCTCCTGGATTATTCTAAAACTTGAATTCCTCAAGCTTCTTTTCCAGAAGATAATGATCCTTTCCCTTTACTAGGATAATTCCTCCAAAGGTGAAGGGTATTTTGAACAAACAAATCTTGTTTCATTCACTCATGTATAAGGTATCAAAAATATCTAGCTAGTAGTGGGTCTCCAAAGCAAATACCTATTTGGTAATGTATTTTTACAACCAGTATTCTTGTTTGCCAAAACCATGCATTCTAGTAAGCATATGATCTTAAAAAAAAAACCTATCACTAGGGATTTTTCCCCCCAAGAAATTCTTACAATTATTAGTGAGGCATTCATACCTCTACCTCTTGAGAGTTGTCAATGTGGGGATTAAGAAATCTAAATAAAATTATAATAATAAGAGGAAGAGGAATTTCTCAAACCTATGTCCAAGAGGATATGGGTTATGGGTGGCCTAAATAATATTTGGCCCTTAATAACCAATCTAGGATATAATCCTAGATTTTGTAACAAGATCAAATGAGCCAGGTATGCTGAGAAATGGAAGATGCAACCAACCCTTCAAAATTTGACCAGTCCTCTAATATATGGAGGAGAATGGCCATCTTACTTACATTATAACGGTCCAATTATTTTTTACTTTTGAACAAATTTGGAGGGATTGGCCTAAACAGGAGGGTGTTGATCATTTCATTAGGCAGTTAGTTTGGATGGGTTCTACCATTCTATCTTGGAATATATAGAATGAAAGGAAAAATTGGATTTCTCAATCAAGAAAGAAAGGATATTTACTATATATGGAAAAAGACCATTGTAAACTTAGTTGAATCAGCCCAACAAATCCTTAATCACCCCTAAAAATTCCACCAAATATGAGATCAAGTGATGCAAATATTGAAGATTAACTCTTCTAAGGTAACCGACTTAAAGGGAATGTGAGTAATTGCAAGATGGAAAGAACAAGGAATTGACAACCTTCTTCTAAGTATTATGGAAAAGTCAATACCGATGGAGCCTCTAGCGGGAACCCTGGAAAATATAGTGCAGGAGGAATTGGTAGACTTTTAAATGGCTCCCTAGTTTTCACTTTTGCTGATAATTTGGGTATCCTTTACAATAACCTTACTGAGGGGTATGGTATCTTTAGAGGTATTCAAGAGGCTTCTAATGTTGGATGGAAAAAGGTGTTGGTTGAATATGACTCTCAACTCATGATTAATATTCTGAATACTCCTAAGAATAATAAGGTTGATTGGAGAATAAAAAGAATTGTTGAGAAGATTCAATTAATCCATATGGGCTTTTTGAAAGTTGATTACAATCATGTGATCAGAGAAAATAATAGGAGTGTTGATGCTTTAGCTAATTGGGCATTGGACAAAGGTGATATTATTTGTTATGACCACCCTCCCAGATGGTGGGCTTCAAAACTAAGGGAAGCTCTACTTTTTATCCTTTCTTTGGATGGCTCCAGTACTAGAGGTACATAGTTCCTTTTTGCTTTGTTTTTTCTTCTCTTTGGTTTGGTCAAGGTATTTTAGTTCCCTAGATCAAACATATATTTCTTATGTTTCCTCTATTGAATCTTGCCTTAAAAATATTTTGGCCTAGAAAGGTCATAGTTGTGTTTTATTTTTTGTTTTCCGTTTTTAATTTTTTTGAGGGGTGTGTGTTTTTTTTTACTATTTTGTTTTTGTGTTGTTTTTGTTGATTTTTTGTGTTTTTGTTGTTTTTATGTTTTGTTTTTTGTGTGTTTTTATTTTTTGTCTTTTGTGTTTTTGGTTTTTTAAGTGTTTGTGTGTTGTTTTGTGGTTTTCCTATCTGTTTTTTGGTTATTTTTTTTATTTTTTTTTATTTATTTATTTATTTTGTTTTCATTTTTTAGTTTTTTGTTGTTTTTATACTTTTATGTTGTTTTTTTGTTTGTTTTGTGGTTTTTTTGTGTGGTTTTTTTTGTTTGTTTGTTTTTTTTTCTTTGTTTTTTGATGTTTGTGTTTTTGTGTGTTTGTTTGTTATTGTTTTTGTTGTTTTAGGCATGCTAATTGAGTGTGCCTAAGGGGATAGGCCAGGTGCGAGCCCTAGGTATTTTTTACGAAATAGATACCCCTGCCTCCTTGGGACTTACCCAAAAGTGGCATACCATTTGGGGTGTTTTCCACAAATAAAAAAAAAATTGGCCAGTCCATGAATGTTATTTGCAATGCAATTAGCAAAGTCAAAAACCACCATTTTCCTACTAGGGAGATGCATCATTAAGTATAGGACTCCAATATGATCCTAAAATAGCTCCTTCTCCTCCTTTAAGGTAAATATAAATACCATCATTCTTGCCACATTTCTGACATTATCTTTCAAAGACTTAATATCTAGGGAAAATTTCAACTTCTTTTCCATAATATTGTGTTTGTCTTGGAGGCGGTTGAGCTTCTTGTTGGAAATATTGAGTATATTGAGTTGTCATTGATGTCAAAGGATTGTTGTCAAAGGGGTTAATGTCAAAAATCTTGTAAAGAAAAAAATACTCTTCTATGGTTAGCCATGCAGGCTATATCTCAAGAAAGGAAATTGTTGTAAAGAAAGGTTTGATGTAAAGAAAATTTTTATAATATTTATGTTTAAATATTATAAATAAGAGGGACAAAAAGGTTTAAGAGGTTTACTTTAGACAAAGGTCTATAAGATAAGAAGGATTATAATAATTTTAAATATTATAATAAGGACAAAATGTTATAATATTTAAATAAAAATTAAAAATTTATGAAAAAGGAGGCAAATATTTAAAGATAAAAGAATTATTTTCAATACACCAAGGTTTCAAGTATTAACATTATAATAATTTAATATTATAATGCAAAGGTTTCAAGGGTTAAAATAAGCACCGACTTAATGACAAGATAAGGATAAATTCATATAAATAAAGTTTCAAAACCTTTGCAAATGTTTGTGGTGGAAATAAAATATGAAATCCCCTCGGGCTTGGAGACAATGAATTGCAGAAGAAGAGGAGCATGATTTTTGGTGAAAGGGATAACAAGGATAAAGTGAAGGGTTGTGCAAATTGGTTCCAAGTTGGTAGGCTAGCATATATGGATGCTAGGGCAGTGCTAAGTTGCTATGAGAGAGGTGATTGCTAGTTTAAATCATGTAGAGGATAGTTTTGATGATAGAGACATCATTTTGATTGATCTGTAGAGGAGGAGATAAAGGAATATTGCTACACATTACATTTAAATATGGAGGCTAGCCCATCTGGTTGCTAGGCTGGCATTAGAGAACCATGGAGAAGGATATAGCAGGGTCAAATCCTATGAAGCACGTTTTGCAAGGCAACAAAGGGGTAAATCGTGGGCTCATGAAAGGTATGAATTTTTTAATTAAAAATTAAGTGCCTAAAGTGTTTCGTTTGTTGTGCATAATTGAATATTTTTTAAGGTAAAATATTTAATTTGATATTTGAATTAGAGGGAGCCATAAGGTGTAACAAAGGACATTTTATATTGTGATTTGAAATTCTTCTTGAAGGAGAAATAAGGTGTTAAAAGAATATTTTATATTGTAAATTTTGCATGGAATAATTTTGGAAGTTGTGATATTATATTCTCAAGAGGAGGTATAAGGTGTATGTGATTGATTTAAATATTGTAAGTTGTATCTTTGGTTATTGAGTAAAATATTATGGGTGTTTGAGAATTATTTCTTGTGAAAAGAGTTATAAGGTGTTATTGTGATTTGATTTTTTATTGTAATTTTTGTATGGTGAAAAGGAATGTTGAAGGGTTTTTTTGATAATTATTAATGCTTCAAAGTTGAGAACAAAATTCATAGAGCATTATTTTTTAGATTCTATTGTGCACATTTTTAAAGGAGAAATTTAATGTGAATGATTTGAGAGAAAGATCTACTAACCAGTTTTGAAGTGGCACTTTGAAAGGGAAATTCTTTTGAGATAGGTTTTTGAAGGCACATCTTCATCAAAGTAAGTTAAGAGGTATGGTGATATCATTTCTTCTTTAAGGTGTTTGGTTGAGAAAATATTTCAGAATCATAAGGTGGAGAAATAAGGATTATATATGTGCATTGTTGGAAATATTTGAGCTAGGGTTTGTGAAACAAAATGTGCATCCTTGTTGAAAGAAATTAAAAATACTTGTGCTAGAGTTTGTGAAAAAGTTGTGCTTTATTATTGAAAGAAATTGGAAACACTTGTGCTTGGATTGAGAGCAAACTTGTGCATTATTGTATTTGATATTTGAGAACAAGTTGTGCATTGGGTTGAGTGTTCTTGAAAGTGAATGTGCAAGTGTTAGAAATAATATTTATGAAGCAAGTGTGTGTATCATTTTTTATTGTGGAAAATACATAAGAAGTGTTGATTGTGGAGACTGATTAATTTAGAGGCCTTTTTTTCATCTGTACTTGGACCCATTACATGAAATAGGGGGGTGTATGGGGGCATTAGCCCCCCCTAATATTGTCTCTATGGGGGGTCCAAATGCTTTTTCCTCTATGTAAATTTGGATCATTTGTTATTAGGTCATAGATCAAACGGTAGATTTTAGGTAGGTTTTTTCCCTAAAATTGTATTGAACTTTTATAAGAGGATGTTGTATGGTGATAGATGGTAATGTTCGATGCATGACTATGTACATAGGGGTTTTTTGGATGGGATATAAGGCCTGGTTATTTTCTTCATGGGCGTAGCTCACATTGGGTGAACCACGTAAATCTATGTCTATTATGTATTGCATTATTTCTTCTGTGTTTTATTTTTGCATTAAATTATTGCTCATATTTTGTTATTTAATCCTAACAATTGGTATCAGAGCTTAGGGTTTGAAAAACACACTTGAAATGAGGGTTTCCAGTTTGAGTGGGAGCAATGATATAAGAAGGTAGATTTAGGATTGAGAAGTGTAATGGCCAAAACTACCAGCTATCTGTAGACACCTAAATCATGTCATGCTTAGGGGAGCTACTTACATAGACACACTCATAAGATCATAAGACATAATATTGGATTTCCAAGCATCAACAGTGGTTCTAACCACTCATTTGGGGTCTTTTCAAGCCATCCAAGCTTGGCCGCTCAAGCTAAGGGTGACCAGATCCTAACCGCTCATGCCTAGAGTGGCTAGATCTTATCCATTGTATACGACAGTGGCTAGATCTTAGCCATTTCAAATGATAGTGGCTAAGCCATAAGAAGCAGTTTGCAAAAAAATAGGCCTAATAATAGGTGGAAGTGGTAGTCTGCATGTAACAAAGGTGAGCGAGAGTGAATTTGCATTCCTTTTCATGACCAGTTCATATAGGAGACTTGAGTTTGCATTTAGACTTAAGTTAACTGACCTCGAAGAATAAAAAAAGGACAAAAGCTTCTCATGCTAACGATCAGTTCACATAGAAGACTCAAGTGGGCAGTTAGATTTAGTTAACTGGCCTTCAAATATAGACAATGGACAAAATATTCTCATGCTAACTTGCACTGCACATGAGAAATTCATTTCTAGGGCTTGGACATAGACCTAGGGTTTCACACTATAAAAGGTGCAATCCTAAGAGCACCAAAATATAGAGAATCAGATATCCAGATATCTTTAGACATCTTCTTGAGGAGAGATTTCAAGACTCGGAAAGTTCTCTTTGAGATCATATGTACGACGGAGCTTTGACGAATTGAAGAGCATAACACCTACTATTTCAACATTAGATTAAAGTCTTTGACCCATAGCTTTGGGGCAAAGAGGGCAAGGTTTAATTTAGCGGTCGTTGTCTTGGATAGTGGCCCGTAAGCTTAGCTTAGATAGACATAACATATTTTATTCTATTTTCTTATATCATTAGCATTTATTTACATGATTTCATGGCATAGTTTTATCATATTTCTATTACATTATTTAATTACTAACAACCTCATCTGGGGAGGCAATATCAGACACCTAAATGTGTGTTGTTTTTTCATTGCTTCTAGGGCCATAGGTACATTGAACAAAGATTACAATATACGAGAGCACAAGGGATCCATATAGGAAACATACCTGGAGAAGGAGGCATCTGTAAGCCCTCATACATTTCCATGTGCAAAACCAAGAAGATTTTATAAGCGCACCACCTCTTCGCGAAAGGGGCACTCCTTGCCTATTTGTAATTTATAGTATCAAAATGGGTATCCCTAAGAGGGATCGACATGTAATCGAGCTTCAATATCAATAAAGAGATACGTCTTTTGTTATTTCGTGTTATATGATTTTTCCTCTTATCTTTCCATTTTATCTTTGGTATTTTAAATAAGTATTGCAAGTAGGGTTTTAGAAAAAGGGACCGATGCATGTGTTCCCGGGGTCGCTACATATGATGATCATGGTGGGATAATCATTGGTTCAGATTGGAAGAGCTAGGTGAACCCTCCATTAGGTCTAAAACAGTGTACCCTAGCTTCTTTTGAGCAAATTATGTTTGGCATGAGTGTACTTGATTTTCACTATGGATGAGTCTTATCATTCTTAATCCAAGAACAAGAGCAAATAAATCAAAAGAGCAACACATCAAATAGTCTAGGGCACACTCAAATAGATAATCAATATAAATATTTATTTGGTATTGTGTGGTCATTCCTAATTTGCAACTCAAAATATCAAGTCATAAAAACAACATGGTCAAAAAAAGAATTAAGCACCCTCAGTCTGATATCGAGGGAGAGATAGAAGTAATTCATGCTCATAGGCGGAGTCGTAGTAACATTGAATGACCTACCCGTAAGACCGTGAGACGTAGCTCCGTGAGCCTAAGGGGTGATAACTCAACCCTTGAGGTATATATTCGAGAAAACCCAAGGAGCCACATCATGGAACAAAGTCACATAAAAAAAGAGGCTTAATAGCCATCCTCATCAAGGATACATGAGAAGACCTTAAGGGCCTCCTATAAACACATAGAAACATATCAAAGACATGAGGAAGCTTCAAGGGCTTCTTCCTCACATGGACATAAAGAAGGTTATAAAACTCATTCTTCATATAGGGATGATGAGACTGCTCCATCTCCATCCACATGGATAAAACATGTTACCACCAAGCCCTCTTCATCAAGAAGGCAAACAAGAATTGCAACACCTCAAGACTCATAAGAAACATATGAAACAGGTCTACCCACTGAAGGGCGAGAAACTAGAGCCACATATAGTCATGGGAATCACATAGAAGAAACACTTCACACAAAAGGAAATATTCCCATAGACTATGAACTCATAGGAGTAAATGGCACCCCACAGGACCAGCCATGGAAAACAAGATAGATATATGTGTTGGATCAATTTCCTACTCAACCAACTCAAATAACTATAGCTACTGAGAACTTTGCATCTAGAAGCTCAATAACTGTGACTTCTAAACATACCTCCTAGTCTAGGGGTACCTCAGAGTGACCCCGTAGAATATGCATGGATTCTGATCATAGGGATACTCAATAATACACTAAAAAAGTCACATTAACTAGCAAGAGTATAGATACAGTAGAAACCCCCTCAAGGAATCTATGAGTCAAGACAACAAGAACAAAGTCAGATAAACATGATTCTTCTATGAAAGCACAAAATAATTGAATATGGCAGTTAGAAAATGTAGTACGCAAGGAGCGAGAGCTAGTGGAAGCTCTCGAACAAGAGAAACAAAGAGAAAGACTCTTGCACCAACATGACCAGCATTTAAGAGAGCAAGCTGAGTGGGTGGCTCTTAATAATTTACCAAAAAATAGTGGTGACCACCAAAGAACAAGATACGCTGACTCACCTAAGGAGAGGCACACTAGACAAGATAGCCCACAACAAAACCCCCCACAAAATCATGAATGAAATCCAACTAGTGGGGAAGGACAAACATAACAAACCATGATCACAATCTTGAGTCCCATCATAGGAGGGAGGAAAATGGAACAAATCAAATGGATATAGAGTTACCTCCATTGCAAATGTGAATAGGCTTACAAGAGGAGGAAATTCGTGCATCAAAGGTATTTCAAGAGCTTGCTAAAAATATGAAAATCTTTGAGAAAAAAGAGGCAGCTAGGAATTCACCAACATTGAGCAAAATACATAATCAACCATTGTGCCCATCAATCCCTAGCCCTCCATATCCTAAGCACTTTGAGATACCTAGGTTAGATAAGTTTAAAGGTGAAGAGGATGCACAAGAGCATGCCACCAATTTTATCAACGCATATTTTCATCTTGAAGACAATGATGCTCTCATGCAAATAACATTCATAATAAAAATTTTAGGTGTTGCCACTCAATGGTTCAACCAACTACCTAAGCATAGCATAAAAAACTTTGAACAACTAGTAAACATATTCTTGAAGTGTTTCTCCTTTGGTGCTAAGAAGAAGGTGAACCTTTCAGACCTGGATAACTTGAAATAGTATGATTATGATCTAGTAATGGATTATGGGAATAGATGGAGAAAATTCATGGCAAAGTTGTCATTCTCCATTTCCACAGAAGAGATCATTCATATGTTCACAAAAAGTTGTTCTAAACATATCTCCCTCTTTCTATGACTCCAACAGTATCCTTCATTTGAGGAAACTTTGGCACAATCCAAGCTCATAGAAGAGATAAAATTATATGAGGTAACCATTAAGCTTCGAAACAAAAAGGAGTGGAACAATAATGGTAAGAATGACAAGTACAAACAAAAGCAAGCCAATCCTACTCAAATAAATCAAGTCGTATTAGCTACACCCAAGGATGGAGGTGCACAACAACCATAGAACTATCAAGCACATCCCCCACCAACCAACTATGACCAAAAGAAGAATCAAGGAAGAAACCAAGAATGCAAGTCGCCTCACTATTTCACGCCTCTGATAGAATCAATGCAATCAATATTTAATCAGTTGAGCGAGGCTAGGAGGATCATATTTCTTGATATACCTCTTATAGATCCCAACCATCCTAAGCCAAAAGGATATAGGGAAGATCAATTTTGCCCTTATCATAGGATATTGAGGCATGACATTGAGGCTTACATCGGGTTTAAGCATCAAGTGCAAAACATGATTGAGGCGGGAGAACTCAAAGTTGACAACCCACTGGCTCCCGATAATAGAGACATGGGCATATATAGAAACCCATTGCCCAATCATGAGGCCCCTTAAGAGCAAGGGGCTCAAGTCAATCAAATTTGAGCTGACATACCTACCCACGGATGTGTGGGGATGGTTAAAATTGTTAACATAGTGACAAGGACTAGGTGGTATGGTTAACCACAACTGCCTATAGATCCCATGAACATCCTAGTTGCCCCTAGACAAAGGCAAGACAACCTTCCAGGTCCACCAACATGACCTGTTATAACTATTTGGAGCATATTGGAGCAAAACCTACAGAAGACTCCAGCTAAGTTATCTATCTATGATCTCATACAACAGTCCCCAAAGCATAAGGGGACTCTAATGGATATTTTAATAAAAATTGAGCTTCAACTGCAAGATGCGAATGCATTCACTCACTTTGTGGGACAAGTGCAAGAATGCCAGGAACCTGTAATCCGATTCTATGATTATGATATTAAGACAACTTTTGCTACCTTACCAGACCCTCCGCTAAACATTGTAGCAGCCATCAATTACTTACAGTTCAAGAGGATTTTGGTCGATACAGGTTCATCGATAAACATCATCACAACAACTGCAATAGAGCACCTCAAGATACCCAAGACCAATATTGTTCCAGGAGCTTACATATTGAGAGCTTTTAATGATGATTTATGCAATATTGTGGGAACTATAGTCCTACCCATCAATGTGGGTCACAAGACCATCCCTGTGATGTGTCATGTATTGGAAGGAGCTATGTAGTACAACATCCTCTTAGGGCATCCTTGGATAAGGGCCATGAAGTGTGTGCCTTCGATCTTGCACCAGTGTGTCAAGTATGTGCACGAAAACAAAGTCTATGTGGTTTTGGCTGATGAAGAGCCTTTTAAATACATTAATCAAGTGGACATTCCAAGAGAATTCATGATCCCTTCTACTCACCTATACGTGGCACCTTCATCCCCAACCACACAAGTGGGGATGAAGGTGCCACGTATAGGTAAGAAAAGACCCATGCACATCAACACCTCCTAGCGTACTCAAGATAGTAAATGCTTCTAAAGTACCATTAATGTCAAAACCAAAATATAATCAAAAGCTAAAAGCACCCTTAGTTAAGGAAGAAAGACCCAAAGAAGTGCCAACTATAGCCATTACTAAAATGCCAAGTCCTATGGAAGAGGAAAATCCTCAAGATTAAGATGAAGATAGTGATTATCACCCTACTTTGCTAGTATCATCCGTGGGGTCATCCACGTCACATGCATCAATACACTTGGAAAGCACAGAAATAGGGGATTACCTTGTGCAAAACATCACCTTCACACCTTTAATTGAGTCTGCACAAGACATAGGGAGGCCTAAATACTTGATGCTGCCAGTAGGAAAAGTTGTTCCACTAGGAATCCCTCCCAACCAAACCAATTTTGTCTATGTCAGCCTGGAGTGCACTCATAAGTCTTTAGATATAGAATATGATGGTGACAAATTATTCATAGTCAATTTTCATTACCTCTCTAAGCCTAATTTTACTCTAAGCTACTTTGAGCATTGCCATTAGCATGGCTATGGCCTTGGCGTATATGAGAAGGGGCGTAGGAGGCCTTATGAGTCACTATATCAGCTTCCCTCCAATATATTTAGCTTAAGCTATTATAGCGAAGGTCGATATGACTCTCTTGTAGCGACATTAGAAAGATTAAGCATAGGGTTAGGAGAAGACATTGATTTCATTCCTTATCACCCCCTAAGAATAGAAAATTTGAGCAATAGACAAGTGGCCACGATGAACATATCGCCTCCAAAAACTTATCATCCAAACATCTCAATTGATTCCATCCCAATAGGGTACAACTCGTGGGATGAGGAGAATGGATATGAAGCAAGTGATGATGAGGTGCAACTTGGCTTAGCCTATCAAGGGCCTCACTATTTGTAAATATTCACATGGTCCATCAATGATGAGAGTGGATATACATCATATGAAAGCGACTATGAATCAGAATACTCAATAGAAAGAGCTTACTTAGCCCTAAGCCATCAACCCCTAACTTTGGTGTGAGATATAAATACAAATAGATTCTTCATAAGTGATGAAGAATAATGAATATGAAACAGATATGGCCTACTTGGGGCCAAGACATGAGCCCCTTGTCTTAGGGTTGCATACCAATGCTAACAGTTTCTGGGTAAGTAATGATGACTTTGAGGATGAGATAGATATGGCTTATCTTGGACCTCACCACTTGTGGCAAGTCAATGAGCTAGTAGAGAGAGAGGTGGCACTTTGTGCCATAGACCCTCAAATTTAATTTTTAGGAAGACCTATTGACCTAGTTGTCATTCATTGGATGGTCAATCCCCCTTCGCCTACATTCAGAGAGTAGTTAGAGCCCAACGATCCTATTGTCCGCCCTGCTCATGGTCCAGATCCAAAAATTTCTATTCCTCCAGAACCTCATCATGAGTATGGTAGGGAAACCCCTAAGACAATATTGCACCCATGTGGTCTTGGATATTTCATCCCATACATCAAAATGATCTCCATTGATTTGACCACTCTATTTCATAATCCAGAAGATCCTACAAAATCATTGCATCTTTATATAGAGGCTATTGATTGGAATCACACTAATTCACCCATAGAGCCTGAAGACCTCTTCCCCAATGAAGATATGTTACAGCCATTCCATTTCACATTAGGTTGTATGTATGACATCTTCCATGTTGGTTTGGAACTTGAGCCAGTAGGTCCTGTGAATCCTATTGATGACATTCATTTGATACCCATGCCTCATCAGCTAGAGGATGGATCACATATGGCTATAGAAGCAACTTTCAAGGTGGACATCAGTGATTAGACTACCCAACCAAGAAAAGTCAATTTTAGAGAAAGTCTATCTCCAGAGGAACAAGCCATCGTAATTCCTCTCCTCAAGGAGAGGCCAAACATTTTTGCTTGGAATTACAAATACATGCCAGGGATAGATCCAAAGTTAGTCATTCACAACCTTTCATTGGATCCCATGAAGAAGTCAATCAAGCAAAAACTAAGGAAAATGCATCCAACCATCACTTTGATGGTGAAGAATGAATTTCAAAAAATATTGGATGTAGTATTCATAGTTCCTATAGACTACCCTGAGTGGGTTTCAAACATGGTACCCATAGGGAAACCTGATGGAAGAGTTCGTATCTACACGGATTTCAGGGATTTAAATAGGGCAAAACCAAAGGATTCATTCCTTCTGCCAAACATAGATGCTCTTGTAGATGCAACTACAGGTCATGAAATGCTCTCCCTAATGGATGGATTTTTTGGATACAACAAAATCCAGATTAATCCTGAAGATCAAAATAAAACTACTTTCATTACTCCATGGGGAACATTATATTACAAAGTGATGCCATTCGGTATCAAAAATACCAGTACCACATATCAACAGGCCATGACATACATATTCCATGACTATATGCATAATATCTTGGAATATTACATGGATGACTTATTAGCCAAATCCCTATTGCAGCAGGAGCATGCCGAAGTCCTTATACAAGTCTTCTATCACCTCATAGAACACAATGTATTATTGAATCCTAATAAGTGTGTTTTGGCGTAACTTCTAGCAAGATTTTGGGATTCATCGTATCCAAGAGAGGCATCAAAGTAGATCCTGCAAAGGTGAAGGCTATACTAGAAATGGCTGCCCCTACCAACATTAGGGAGTTGAGGATCCTACAAGGCAAGATAGCATCCATAAAAATATTCATTGCGCAATTATCAGACAAATGTAGACCTATGAACAGGTTTCTACACAAGGAAGTCCCCTTTCATTGGGACAAAGAATGCCATCAAGCCTTTGTAGAGATCAAAACTTATCTGGAAATGCCACCAGTATTGGCTCCACCAAGGCCAGACATACCATTTTTACTATATATATCAGCTACTAATTTTTCACTGGGCACCATGTTAGCCCAAAAGAATACACAAGATAAAGATAAATCCATATATTACATTAGTCGCACCTTGGTGAGCTATGATCTAGGATATGTGTGTAAAAAAGTTATGTTTAGCAGTGGCATTTGCAACTCAAAAGTTACGACACTACATGTTGAGCCATATGAACTATGTCATATCAAAAAAAAATCCTTTACAGTACAAGATGAGCAAGACATATCACAATACACGTATCGCAAAGTGGATCATGCTATTGATAGAATTTGATCTAGAGTTCATAAGCCAAAATTCCATCAAGGGACAAGTCATAGTAGATCAATTAGTAGAGGTGCCTCTTCAAGATAGCAAGCCTCTCACCATAGAGTTTCCTGATGATGTGGTCTTTGCATTATCATATTTTCCAGAACTTGAATAACCTAAGAAAGAAAAATACATGTCATTATTCTTCAAAGGTTCGAAGTGTGAACAAGGGGGTGGAGCAAGGATTGTCTTTATCATAGTGTTATCATTCAAACTGGACTTCCCATGCACAAAAAATAATACATAATATGAAGCATTGACCCTAGGACTTCAAATAGCCATAGCAATGGGTATTAAAATATTGAATATCTTTGGTGACTCCTTGCTCATAGTAAACTAGGTCAAAGGACTATTCCAATGAAGGTGCCCACTCCTGAAGACTTACAAATAACTTTTTGACACCTACTTATCTCGGCTAGAATGGTATGGCATCGAGGCAATCCCTTGTACGTCGAATAGATTTTTAGACACAATGGCCTCTCTGGGATCCTTAATCCCTCAAAATTTGTCTGTTTATTTTACTACCATTCATGTAAAAGTGCTTTCGCATTCAAAAATACACTGTGAGGCTTTTGACAATCAAGAATCAGTCAACATGATCAACATCAAACCAAATCAAGATTGGTCCTTCGCAGCCAAATATTTCTTGCAAACAACACCTTGGGGGTATTTGATCTCCCAAGGACCTGTAGAGTGTGGTGCAACCATATACCATAGATTTGTTCCTCAATTCATGTTCACTACCTTGGATATGTAGGAAGAGCAAGTTGTCTATTCTATAGAATTTGTGGCCTATCATGATTGGATTTCCCAACTGCGGGACTTCCTTAAGCTTGGAATAATACCTCAAGGTTTTTTGCATACTGAAAGGTGAACGTTCAAGCAGAGAGCAACAAGATACATTTTGCTAGGATAAATCCTCTACACATGAGGATATGATGGAGTATTGCTCCATTGTATTGAGACCCAGGAAACATCTTGGGTAGTTTCGTAAGCTCATGATGAAACATGTAGAGGTCATTTCAGTGGCATGGCCATTGTTAATCGCATCTTGATAATGGGTTACTATTGGCCCACCATGGAAAAGGACTGTTGTAAGTATGTCAAGAAATGCAATAAGTTCCAGCATCATGCAAACTTAATGCACTTACCATAGCAAGCTTTACAGCCCATCCAGACAGCATGGCCATTCTTGTAATGGGGACTAGACTTGATTGGGAAAATATCACCCCTGTCCTCAGGTCGACACACATTCATCATAATGGCCATAGAATACTTCACTAAATGGGTAGAAGTGATCCCATTAACATCAACAACTGGACCAAGGATTGCGGAGTTTATACTCCACAATATCATAAGTCATTTTGGGGTCCCTTCTAAGATAATATCGGATAATGTGCCATATTTCAAGAACAAAAATGTGCATGCTTTAATGAAAAAATGCCACATTCAGCACAATTTTTCAATGCCTTATTATCCGTAAGCAAACGGATAAGCAGAAGCCTAAAAAAAAACAAGTCTCCATTTTGAGGAAGATAGTGCAAGAAAATCACAAGGATTGGCACATGCAATTGCCTCTTGCACTATGGGCATATAGGACTAGTATACCGACACCCACTGGGGAAACATCATTTTCACTAGTGTATGGCACTGAAGCCATCATGCCTCTAGATTTGGAAATCCTAACTCTACACATAGCATTAAAGGACTTCATAGATGATGAAGTTGCGTGGCAAGGCCACCTTGATCAGTTGATGCTTCTTGATGAACACCGAGTCAATTATTTAGAGCATCTCTATGTTTACCAAGATCACATTGCATGAGCTTAAAATAGTAAAGTCCACCTAAGGGAATTCAAGGTTGGAGATCTAGTGCTCAAAGAAAACCAACATAATTCAAATCTACCGCTGCATCTACGAGATAAGTTCGTGGTAAACTGGATAGGTCCATATATGATTTCACAAAGAGTTGGGCTTGGAGCATATCACCTTATATCATTAGATGGTGTTGAAGAGCCTGAACCTCTCAATATCATTCATTTAAAGGCATTTTACACATAAACACAAAAACATTCAAATATGTCATAAAAACACAAAAACATTCAAATATGTCATAAAACACCAAAAACATTCAAATATGTCATAAAATACCAAAAACATTCAAATATGTCATAAAAACACAAAAACATTCAAATATGTCATAAAAACACAAAAACATTCAAATATGTCAAAAACACAAACAAATCATAAAAACATAAAATTCAAAAAATCAATTCAAAGGCTCCAAGGGTAAATCAAACCACTTGGTCAAAATCAATTCAAAAGGCTCCAAGGGTAATTCATACCGCTTGGTCAAAACCAATACAATCAAAAAGCTCCAAGGGTAATTCATACCGCTTGGTCAAAATCAACCAAAGGCTCCAAGGGTAATCCAAACCGCTTGGTCAAATCCAATCAATTCAAAGGCTCCAAGGGTAATTCAAACCGCTTGGTCAAATCCAATCAAAAAGGCTCCAAAGGTGATCCATACCACTTGGTCAAAATCAACAACAAAATCCCCAAAGGCATAATAAGCCCTTTGGTCAAATAAAATAAAAAATACAAAAACAATGCACTTCACATTTTGCATCCACATCATTGCATTGCATTTTCACATACATTACAATTGTATATGTCAAGAGAGCCTTAAAAGTGATACCACAGTTGTCGCAAAATTCATTCATATTCATACCTCCATCCACATGTGTGTAATTGTGTTTTTCAACACAACCATTATTTTTTGTTATACATAATATACTAAGGTTTTTCGGTTAGTCAACCACACCTAGTAATCTTATCAACTTTTGAAGAAAATAACTTTTATTAGAAGGTAAGGCCTAGCTATGTAAAGCCTTGGATATTCAAGATCCCATCACTAATTGAAACACTAAAATCCTAGCTGGTACAAGGAAAATATGAAAGCTGCAAAGCGGTCTAGGTTACCTTAAGCAAAAAGGATTATTCTTGCTTATCCCCCTGTGCAACCAGTTTAAAGGTGCTCGAAATTGGAAAAAGGACAAGCTTTACCCTATCCAAATCCCTTTCTTAAATAAAAACAAGAAAAAATCCAAAGCAAAATACATATTCAAAATGCCAAGCATACAGTCCAGATTTCAAAGCAAAAATCCGATACACAAATCAAAAATCCAAAAAAAAAAATCAAACTCAAAAAGAAAATAAACAGTGATTTTCATCACTACATATGAGCAAAATAAACATTGATTTTCATCACTACATATGAGCAAATATCCAAAGTAAAAAAGAAGGAAATAAATCTTGAATCCCTGGAATTCTCAGCATTGTACAAAATTGGAAGGAGAAATCCTTACGCATGACGATATGTCTATTACAATTGCTTCATGCATTTGTGTAGACCAATGTTTGAATGTGGATGAGCTAGCTTAGATAACCAAATATTGCCTAGTGGTATAGTACAACTAAGTCCAACATAAGGATGAGATGAACACTTGAGGATCCCTGATCTTAGCAATGGGCTAAAAGAATCCTGCCTGACATCGAAGGAAATTTTTGAGTTCTATCTCAAAATAAACAATCACATGCACACACAGAGATCATGAAAAACCAGGTCCATGGTAAAAGCCTTACTTTTCAAAAGTCTAAGTGGTAAGTAGATAGTTGTTGATAGAGAACTAGAGTGTTTGAATCTTTGAAAAGCCCCACAAATTTTTACATAGCAACAAATCATAACATCATTAACACCATCACTTTATTTATAATATTCTATAAATTATGGGGTATCAACATAGTAGGACATATACCGCATATATATTAGAAATAGTATATAGACGACCATTGACTACTTTATATCTTTTAATTTATAGAAACTTATTAAGAAAATACATTACACACCATTACATCTCATATATGAATACTTAATCAATTATTATGATAGGAGTGATTATTTAAATTCATGATTATTTTTTTTACTTTGTGTGTTATCATCCATTAAGATTGTTAATTTCATATGTATTTCGTATGTTTTAATATATTAGAGCATACAGGTTCATTTATACCATTCCATCACATAAGTTAGATGAATAAAATTAAAGCAAAAATTAAACATGGATTTAACAATAACATTTGCATCCACAAAAACAAGTCATTAATAATCCATAAACCACATCATAATACATATAGGCAATATCCATTTACATACAATCATAAATTCATCATTCATCATCAAAATACATTGCATCATATCATCAAATAATATAAGCATCTACACATCCATCTAAGCATCTCCAAATATCATCTATCATCTAGCATATTCATAAAATCATCATAATACCATCATCACATAATATCATAAAACAAAATAATAACAAAAACATAAGTAATAAATGATACACATAATGAGTCATAAAAAGTAAATCTAACATAAAAGTATGTGTGTCAATTCCAATGGATATACAAAAATGCTCGTGGGCTATAGTCATGTAAGTCATTTGACCTTAAAAATGGATCAAGAACTAAGTAGAGCATCAATCAAATACTGGGCCTGAGCCCCCTGCACCACCTCCTCTAGTGCCACCTACCCCTATGGTGATGTCATGAGTTAAGTGGTGCAAGCCTGTTGGTCTCTCTATCTGAGTCTGGGTCCACTGGTTAGGATGGGTGGAAGACTACCCTGAGGTAGAGCACCCACTGACCTATGAATCACCTGCACCTACTAGATCCTTAGGGACAAGACCATGCCTCTTGAGCTGCATTTGAAGGATGGTGACATGATTCATAAGTCCCTAGATCTTCTCCTCATGATCATCCAACAAATACTGAAGCTGTCCCACATATACCCCTAAACCTACTACTAGAACCTCCTATGGTGTAGAAGGAGAAACAACAAACTACATCCTAAAATCACCACCCCCAATACTAGCCTGTAGAGACTGTATCTGTGCTATGATATTCTCAATCATAGCATCTCATCGTTGTACCTGGATCTTAGTGACCTAAAGCTCAACCTCAACCTCATGCAACTGTGCTCTCAGTCAGAGAAGAGTCTCTCTCCTCAAGCTCTAACTCCTCCTCCTCCTTAGGAATGTTAAGATCCTCTGCTACCACCTGCTCTGTTGACTGGAACCATACCTCAGTCTTGGCTCAAACCCTGCATCCTAATGGATCTATGCCATTACCCCCACCATCTTCCTCGTGCCCAAGGCTACCAATGCCATGCCACATATGATCAACCCATAATTGAGAGTAGGCATCTATAACTCCCCCAGCCACTATAGGGTCTATGGCTATGGTATCCTCCTCATCTTCAAGCTCTATGGTCTGTCATGGAGGTAGGTCCTTCTCTACTGTGAGGTGCCGATACAAAAATGGTATCAATGGCACATCATGCTATAATCCATACTGAAAAATAACTCAAGAGTAGAAGAAATACTATCGAATGGCAATATTATGGCCAATGAGCCATCGCTCGTGTTGTGTCTTGGCAATAAAACTAGCTGGATCATCCCAAGGAGGACACTCATAGTAAAGCCACCACATGACATCTCTGGCCAACAGTCTAGTGAAAGCATAAATATAGTGGGATAGCTCCCCTATAAAAGTATAGCTCTTACACTCATGCTCTCAAGCCCATTTGGTAGCATAGCACTGTGTCTGAGCCTCAATAAATATAATCTTGGTTGGGAGCCCCTTAGGGAGATCTACCTTAATGTGATCCCATCCCCAAACCTGGAGCAAGTTGTAGGTAATGCTGACACATACCCATCGATGGATGTGGTACAACTCATTGTAGCACTGAGCCATTAGTGATCTACCCTATGCATAGATGATGGGCTCCTCACTATCTAGTAGGTCTTGCACCATCGCCAAGAGGTTCCAAGGAAACCTCAAACTCGAGCAATCTAGGATAAGAACGTTGTTGATCACCATCAACAACACGACATGCATCACTGTGAAAACATGAGTATCATACCAAGCCTTGATAGATACTCCTCCGAACCTAGTCTCCTAGAGGGCCTATGCAAAGTGTGCTCCAAAAACCTGAGCATAGATGGCCACCTGATCATTAGTGGCCAATGAAACAATGGGCACCCCATCGAATGGGATCCGAAAGATCTTGTACACGTCCTTCGACATGATAGTCATCTCACTAGGTGGAAGGTGCTGGTCCGTGGGTCCCAACGGTGGGCTAAAGCTATAAGATAAGCCTGGTTGGCCATAGTATGGGGTAACCTAATGATGTATTGTAGCCCACGAGCCTTAAACCACTCCCACTCCGTATCGTCAAATCTAGGAAGCAAGTCAAGTGGGAGATTTGGGTCCCAAGCCCGAGCAGTGAGGATCTAAACAAAGGAGAAGAAAGACAAAATATAACTATAGTGCATCTAAGGCATAATTCACAATAAACATGAAGACGGTGCAAAAGAGTATGAGTTACTCTAAATATAAGCAAAGGAAGAACAAATTGCACCTAATCAAGCAAAGCAAAAATTCAAAAAAAAATCATAAAAATCAACAAACAAACAAAAAAACAAGGCTTAAGCTTTAGCTACTATCGCCTACAGTGGCCAAAACCTGGCCACTGGAGGTAGTAGGGACCAATACCCAACAGTCAAATTTTTTACCATTGGGATTCAAGCTGACCAAGGGGCGACATGACAAACCCGTGAACCCTTGGCCAGAAAATCAAAAAATACAAATTTAACAAAATAGCTCCAATAAAACAACAAAGGGAGGGAAAGCAAACAAATTGGAAAGCAAATTTCCTACCCAAGCATCAAAACTAAGCTAAGTTTGAGAACACCCAAATGGCGGCAGCAGGTGAATAATTAATTTTTTTTGAAAAACCCTAAGATAAAGCCACTGACAGATAGCAAAATTAGGGACTAACCCACCGTAGCAAAAGGGAACCTAAGCCTAATTACGGAGTTTATTCATTGCCAGCAGGTTTAGTAAGGTTCATTTTGCTCATTAATTACTTACTTAGACAAATAAAAGAGAGCTAATATTTTAAATAGATAAATACCCAAGAAGCTCTGACTCCTCCAACAACTGATGTCTCGCCCCGCATAGCCATGTCTTCAGCACTAGCAAGTTTTGAAGTCGCAACCATCACCGTTGCACCAGAGGTCTAAAAATGAATCTTCAATAGTGAAAATGATAGGTCAAACCCTAGAAAAACAAATTTTTATATTTCCTTAATTATGCCTTGGTCATCATTGACATCAGCGACCCAAACTTCTTATCCGCTCAAGGCGACAACGACTACAGGTAGAAACTCAAAAGCCGCTAGACCTGACAGCGGCCAGATCCACAAATCAAAATAAGGAATTTTCTCCTTGAGGTATCCCACAAAAACAATAAATAAACACACTTTTGTGGTTTAGGATCATTATAATGTTCAAAATAACAAAAAAATCGCAAAGTCATAATATCAGGTAGGCCTCGTATACAGTTATCTACTCTATCCACTTGGCAATTATAGCGATTTGCACTCCATGTATTTCAATGAGATGAGTAGGTAACCATAAGGCCACTTGGGGCAAAAACAACTCATTTTAGAATTATGATATGTCACCCTTCAAACCCGAAGAAGATCAAGATGGTCGGACTACTCCACGGGTGTGAAGGGGTCATTCTAATTCCCCTATGACATCAAAAACATTAAGTCAAAGTGATACAATCTAGACATAAATAGAATCACTCATCCTAACTCCCTAAGAATGCTATTGATAGTCAAACCGCTCCTCGAGATAGGTATGGATGATTATAATAAGCAATTGGAATCACACTTGGATGTGGGATGGCCCATTAAAAGTAGCAAATGCTAGAAAGGAACCAGATTAGTCATATTGGTCAAGCAACTTGTCGCTTCATTCATTGTCATTTCTTCACCAAATCATTGTGTGAGGAGGTAGTTCAAAACTTCAACATAATCATAATAAAAAATCAACAAAAGATCACTCGATCATAGAAAAATCATGTTCATCCTTTGAATCATTGCATACAAAAATCACAAATTTCTCTTGTTTGCTGGGATCGTAAGCAGACATGACATATTCAATTATAGCTCTCCTACCGATCGGAATTATTGTAGCAGTTGAAGCTACCCGATTGAGTTTGAGGAATGAGTGCAATTTAACATACAAAATCCACTAAGCTAAGTCCTCTAAACATTGAGACAATGATTCAAGGGATGCGTGCCATCTTGCATGATTGGGCCATCCGATGTTGATCAGACCATTGATCACCATACACCCTACAAATAGATCAGTCTACATTTTTGCTCAGCGTTGTGTTTTCCACATAGTGCGTCACAAAAAGAGGCATATGTAGACACCTAAATCATGTCATGCTTAGGGTATCTACTTACATAGACACACTCACAAGATCATAAGACATAATATTGGACTTTCCAAGGATAAAAAGTGGTTCTCACCACTCATTTGGGGCCTTTTCAAGCCATCCAAGCTTGGATGCTCAAGACAAGAGCGACCAGATCCTAGCCGCTCAAGCCTAGAGTGACCAGACCTTAGCCGCTGCAAATGATAGCGAACAGATCTTAGCCACTGTAGATGATAGCGACTAAGCCATAAGAAGTGATTTGCTAATAAATAGGCCTAATCATAGGTGTAAGTAGCATTTTGCATGCAATAAAGGTGAGCGGGAGTGACTTTGCATTCATTTTCATGGCCAATTCACATAGGAGACTTGAGTTTGCATTTAGAATTAAGTTAACTAACCTCCAATCATAAACAAAGGACAAAAAATTCTCATGCTAATGACCAATTTGCATAGAAGACTTAAGTGGGAAATTAGATTTAGTTAACTGGTCTTCAAATATAGACAATGGACAAAAGCTTCTCATGCTACCTTACACTATGCATGAGAAATTCATTTCTAGGGCTTGGACATAGACCTAGGCTTTCACACTATAAAAGGTGCAAGCCTAAGAGCACAAAAATATAGAGAATCAGATATCCATATGTCTTTAGAAATATTCTTGAGGAGAGCTTTCAAGACTCAAAAAGTTCTATTTGAGATCATGTGTACGGTGGAGCTTTGACAAATCGAAGAGCATAACACCTACTATTTCAACATTATATTAAATTCTTTGACCCATAGCTTTGGGGAAAAGAGGATAAGGTTTACTTTAGCGATCGATGTCTTGGACAGTGGCCCGCAGGCTTAGTTTAGATAGACATAACATCTTTTATTTTGTTTTCTTATATCATTAGCGTAGATTTACATGATTTCATGGCATAGTTTTATCATATTTCCATTACATTATTTGATTACTAACAACCTCATATGGGGAGGCAATATCGGACACCTAAATGTGTGTTGTTGTTTCATTGCTTACAGGGCCACAGGTACATCAAACAAATATTACAACATACAAGAGCAAAAGGGATCCCTCTAGGAAACAGACTTGGAGAAGGAGGCATCTATAAGCCCTCATACATTTTCGTGTGCGGAACTAGGAAGATTTTATAAGTGCACCACCTCTTCACGGAAGGGGCACTCCTTGCCTATTTGTAATTTATAGTATCAAAATGGGTATCCCTAAGAGGGACCGACATGTAATCGAGCTTCAATATCAATAAATAGATTCGTCTTTATTTCGTGTTATATGCTTTTTCCTCTTGTCTTTCCATTTTATTTTTGGTATTTTAAATAAGCATTGCAAGTAGGGTTTTAGAAAAAGGGACTAGTGCATGCGTGTCCGGGATCACTACATTATGGAAGATGCAAATGGAGGATTATATTTGTCAAAAATATCTTTACCTACTATTAGGCAAAATAGAAAATAAGCCAGTGTCAAAAAATTGATGAAGAATGGGAATTTTTGGATAGAAAAGCACTAGGAATAATACGGTTGTGCTTGGCATCATCGATGGCCTTCAATATTTCAAAGGAATACAATAGAGGGTTTAATTAATGCATTGACTAAATTGTATGAAAAAACCTTAGCTTCGAACAAGGTATTTCTTATGAAATATTTATTTAATATGCAGATGTCAGAAGGTGGGTCTATTACTAATCATTTAAATGTATTTAACATAATTACAAATCAGTTAAGCTTTTTAGGAGTAAACTTTGATGATGAGGTTAGGGCTCTCTTGATTTTGTGCTCATTGCTAGAAATTTGGAATGGCTTGGTAATGATTGTGAGTAATTCTATCTTTGGTTCAAATACTTTAAAGTTTGATGATGTTATTGGTGTTATCCTTAGTGAGGAAATGCAATAAAAAAACACAAGTGAAACATTAGGTAATGATTTAACTATATAAAATAGGGAGAGACAAAGGGAGAGAGGAAAAATCCCAAGGAATCATGGAAAATCAAAGAAAGGCAGATCCAAATCCAAAGGAAAGTAGTTGGAATGTTGGCATTGTGAGAAGAAAGGACACCTAAAAAGAGACTGTTAGACTCAAAAATAAAAATAGGGAGAAGAAAAATAGGGTAATAAGGAAGCAAATGTAGTAGGTGATGTATTGCAATATGTCTTAATCCTTTTACTAGATAGTATTAATGATTGTTGGGTGCTAGAATCTGGTGTATCATACCATGACAAACCCCATAGGAAATATTTTTTAGATTATGTTCAAGGTGATTTTGGATAGGTCTATCTGGGTGATGATATACCATGTAAAATCGATGTAAAACCAATGGTTGTTGAAATAGGTAAGGTATATTCCTAATTTAAGAAGAAATCTAATTTCCATAGGGCAGTTAGATAGTGAAGTATGTACAGTTACATTCTCAGCAAATTCATGCAAGGTTGCTAAAGGATCACTGTTATTAGCAAAAGGAAATATGGAAGGTACAATGTATGGATGTACTGGTAATACTAATATTTCTATTGCTTTAGATTCTACAGGAGAAAATATAGTTTCATGGAATCATAGGCTTGGTCACATGAGTGCGAAGGGGATGCAGATTCTCCACTCAAGGAATTTGTTACCAGGTTTGAAGTAGGTTGATTTAGACTTTTGTGAGAACTGTGTTTATGGAAAATAGAAAAGAGTTAGATTTATCAGTTCGAAAAGAATAGAATATTGAAAAGCTAGAGCTTGTACATTCAGATGTATGGGTACCAACTCAGGTATCATATCTTGGTGGCTCTTATTATTATGTTACATTTATTAATTATGCAACTAGAAAAACTTGGGTTTACTGTATTCGAAATAAATCAGATGTCTTTCATATCTTTAATAAATGGAAATCTTTGGTTAATAATGAGATAGGAAATAAGCTAAAGTTTCTCAGATCTGATAATGGAGGTGAGTACTGCAGCAAATATTTTGAGAGTTACTATTCATACCATGGGATTCGTAGAGTGAATATTGTTCCAAGAACTCCATAGGAAAATGGTGTATCAAAAAGGATGAACAAGACTATCATGGAACGTGCTAGGTGTATGAGATTACATGCAGGATTGCCCTTACAGTTTTGGGTAGATTTTATGGATACTACAGTTTATTTAATAAATAGAGGACCTTCAAGTTCTCTGGATGGTGGGATTCTAGAAGAGGTATGGACAGGTAAGCCTATTAACTACTCATTTCTAAAGACTTTCGGTTGTGAAGCATTCGTGCATATTAGTAAATAAAATCAAACTAAACTTGAGGTAAAATCCAAGAAGTATTTTTCCATTGGATATGGAGTTAATGATTTTGGTTATCGCTTTTGGGATTATAAAAATCACAAAATAATTAGGAGTAGATATGTAATATTCAATGAGAAGGTCATGTATAAGGATCAGTTGCAAGAAAAGAAATAGGAAAATGTAAACTCAGAATACACAATGTTTGATGAAATTGAAACTCCAAAGGTGCCAGAAAATCAACAACAGTAGCAACAACTAGCACCTCAAACTCCTACAACTATTGTTATAAAATCTACCAGGATAAGTAGACCTCCTTTAAATTACTCCCCTTCATTATATTATGTATTATTGTCTAACTCTGGTGAACTAAAAACATATGAATAAGCAATGCATATAGAAACCAAGAAGAAGTGGGAGCAAGGCATGAAAGAGGAGATGGACTCCTTGATAAATAATCAAACTTGGGATCTGGTTCAATTGTTTGTAGGAAATTATAGCATTGCTGAATAAATGGGTTTACAGGGTGAAAGAAGAACTTGGAGTTAAAAATAGGTATAAGGCTAGACTAGTTGTAAAGGGGTTTGCATAGAATTAAGGTATTGATTATGATGAAATTTTTTCTTCTATTTTTAAAATGACTTCAATTAGAACTGTTTTAAGCTTAGTGGTTGTAGAGGATTTACATCTTGAATAGTTAGATGTAAAAACAACTTTTCTCCATCCGAGGATTTACATCTTGAATAGTTAGATGTAAAAACAACTTTTCTCCATGGATATTTGGAGGAAGATATTTATATGCAACAACCACAAGGGTATGAGGTCAAAGGAAAGGAGGAACTAGTATGCAAGTTGAAAAAGAGCCTAAAATGGCCTGAAGCAAGATACAAGGTAGTGGTATATGAAATTTGACATGTTTATGTCATATCAAGGCTATAGTAGATGTTATTTTGACCATTGTGTTTATTTTAAAAGATTGGATAATGGTAACTATATTATCTTGTTATTGTATGTAGATGGCATGCTTGTTGCAGGGTCTAACATGCAGGATATAATTGTACTCAAAAGAAAATTAGCAAATTCATTTGCAATGAAGGATTTAGGTGTTGTAAATCAAATCCTTGGTATGAGAATAATAAGAGACATGAAAAATCATAAATTAATATTATCTCAGAGTGAGTACATTGAGAAGGTGTTGGAAATATTTAGTATGCAGGAAGCAAAACCTGTTAGCACACCTTTGGGAAATCATTTCAAACTGACCAAAGAGATGTGTCCTAAGAAATAGGAGGAGATAAACTACATGTCCAAGGTTCCTAGCAATTGGTAGTTTTATGTATGTGATGGTGTGCACAAGGCCAGATATAGCACATGCAGTGGGAGTTGTGAGCAGTTTTATGAGCAATCCATGAAGAAGGCATTGGGAGACAGTGAAGTGGATTCTTAGGTATTTGAGAGGTATTGTCACTTAGAAATTATGCTTTGGAAGTTCTAATACTAATTTAAATGGATATGTAGATTCATATATGGTAGGTGATATAGATAGTAGGAGGAGTACCATAGGGTATGTTTTTACTATAGGTGGAATTACAATAAGTTGGATTTTAAAATTATAAAAGGTTGTTGCACTGTCAACAACAAAAGTAGAGTATATTAATATTATAAAGGCTAGTAAGGAGATGATTTGGTTACAAAGTTTTATGGAGGATTTGATAAGAATCAGGAGAATAACACGTTATATAGTGATAGCCAGAGTGCCTTCATCTTGCAAATAATTCACCTTTCAATTCCATAACTAAACACATACATACCAAGTACCATTTTATACGTTCAGTATTAGAAGATGGACAATTAAAATTGGAGAAGATACACACTATCCAGAATCCTGTAGATATGTTCACAAAGTCAATAACCAAGGAGAAACTGAGTTCTTGCTCAATTTTAGTTGGTCTTCAAGCATGACAATAAAAGGTGAGAAAATTTCTAGGCCCAAAGTTGAAGCATAGTCCAACAAGTGCAATAGTGGTGGAGTTACTGTGATTAGTATCCAAGTGGGAGATTGTTGATTGTGGAGACTGATTAATTTGAAGGACTTTGTTTCAGCCGCACTTGGACCCACTATGCAAAATAGGGGGGTCTTTTCAAGGATTTATTTTTTTAATGATTCCTTGGACCTTTTTTCTCTTCACCTCAACCTTTTGCCTGAAATATTATAATATAAAATATTATAATATTATTATTTCTTTTAAAACTTGCTTCTCCTTCCTTGGGTATTCAATATTTTATTCCTCTTTAGGCATATAATATTTAAAATAACTATTATATTCTTTTTCCTTTAACCACTTCCTTGCCTTTTGGAAAAATAACCTGATGACATTAATGATGATGAAACTTGGACATCAACCTCTTGACATAAATGACAACAAAACTTGCTTAAATTTCAAATAATCTTCTCCTTTGTCATTTATGGAAACCCTTTTTCCTTTAACCATTTCTTTTACCTTTTTCAGTTCTTCTCCCCCTGAGAAACTGCTCTGCTTGATTGAATGCTCTCTCCCTAACTCAAACCTCTCCCCTTTGACATCAATGGCAAAGGGTCACCTTTGGGTCTAAAGATAATACTCTTAGCTTAGCCCCATCCCATCTCATTTTCTTAAGGTGGATAATTTTGGGGTGGGAGTATCTCTACTCCCAGCATACACTACTCTTTTTCTTCGTCCACCTTCTTCTCGAACTGATCCTTCTATTTCCTCTAAATATTATTGTTCTTGCTTGTATTTGGAAATTCTATTCTATACCACTTAGCCATATGCCCAACATTATTGCACTTATAAAACTTAATGTTGTGGTTTCTTAAAGGTGAAAATATCTTGAAGTTCCTCCTGGTGAAGCCATATCCATTCCTATCATGAACCCTATAATTAACTGCCTTATGACCAAACTAATTACAAGAGTAGCAATGCCCTTGAAAGAGATGCCCATTTCTAAAATTTCTCTTGGTAAAACCATATCCCTATTTTTCATGTGTCCTTCACTGGGTAGCCTTGTGACCAAACTTGTGACATGAGAAGCAACTTCCATTGAATAAACCTTGCCTTGGTCCCATTGGTCTCTTAGTCTCTTCTTCCCTATGATGTTTCTTGTTCCATTTATTCCTTATTTGTGCATTGCTCCTTTCCTTGTTGAACTTTCTATTTTCTAGCTCATCCTCAAAAGCCTCACTCTCTCTTACACTTTCTTCTTCTAAATCTTCTTCTTCTTTGGATCTTGAGAATGACTCCTCTCCTTGTTCTCTATGTCCCTTTTCAAAACCAAAACATATCTTATTTGATGAAGATATTTGTACCTTGATAATCTTATCCAAGGTCTTTGAGCTTCTCCAAAACCTGTGTAGCTTGTATTTAGACTCTTTTACTTTATCCTGTAGTGAATCTACCTCATGCTCTAATATTTAATATTATAAGACCTTTGCCTCTAACTTCTATTTAAATTTCCTTGTCTTAGCTATTGAGTTGGTTAGATCTTCTATAAGCTTTCCTTTCTCTTCATCACATTCTTGAAATTGAAGCTTGAGTTTTGAGTTCTGCTTTCTTACCTTCCTTAATTCCTTAAGAGTGGAAATAAGCTCACCTTCAATATCAACTTCTCCTTATTATTCTTTTTTTATTCTTTGCCTTTTAGATCATATTCATTCCTTTCTGATTCATCTTCAATAGGAGCACTTCCTTCTTCTTTTATTGTCATGAGAATACTTTCTTCTTATATACCTTCAAGAGCATATTCATATTCATCTTCACTAAAATTGAACCCATTATTTGTACAGTGATATTCAAGATAACCAAATTTACCACACCTAAAACACTTGAGAATTATCGGTTCCCTTATTGCTTTTTTCTTAACATCTTATTTTTCTACTATCAAAAATAAAATTTCTTCTTCTTCATTATCTGATGACCTTCCATCACTATCACTTGAACTCTTGCCTATCTTATCTGCATAAAAAATCTTCTTATGCCTTTGGAAAAACTTATTTCCTTGCTTTCTTTGTCCATCCTTGCTTTTATTTTGATACTTGTATTTTCCTGCTTCCCTGTTCTTAAGATCCTATTTTCATCACCACTGCTATTTTTAGCTTCTGGAAAATCAGATGCATAGTGACCATATTTACCACATTTGAAATACTTAACTATTTTTGTACCTATATACTTTCTTTTGTACTTGTTACTTCTACCATAGTTTACTTCTTCATCATTGGATAACTCATTACTTGAATATGACTTCTTATCCTTTATCTTCTTTGTAACTTTGAAAGCTACTTATTTCTCAGGGATATGATACTTTTCTATTCTCATCTCAAAAGCTGTGAAATTTCCATGTAACTCATCCTTGTCAAAGTTTCAATATCTTTTGTTTCTTCTATATTTGAAATATTTTCACTATACCTCTTAGGGAGTGACCTTAAAAGATTTTGATAAACATATATTTCTTCAACTTTAAACCCAAGTCCTTGCATGGAGTTAACAACCTCATCCACACAAAGTAAGTAGAAATTTCTACCTCATACTTCATCTTTAGGTCTTCAAATTTTTTCTTGTGATTTTGCAATTTTCCCATCTTGACCTTTTTGTCTCCCTCATGTTTTTTGCAACTTTTCCCAAATCTCTTTTGCTAAAGTGCAATGCATAAATTTTACAAAATTTTATTCACATAAACCATTTAATATTTCATTCATTACCTTTGAATATTTATTTGTAGGAGCTTGCCATATTTATCTATAGGTGGAGTAGTTGGCGGTGTGTGACCATCCTCCACTGCTTGCCATATATCATTTCCTTGTGCCATTAGGTAAATATTCATTCTTACACTCCAAAATGCATAATTATTCCCATCAAACAATGGTACCTTATTTCCTAAAGATCCACTCTAAGAATCCATCTATGTTCCTGTAAGATTTTTCTTCAAGTTGTTAAACTCTTCTGAAGGAACCCGCTCTAATACCAATTGAAGAACACAAGCTTATACTGAGGAGTGAACAGTATAATACCAACTTTTACTTTTCTTTCTCAAATAATATTATCTAATATATCAATGGCAATATCAAATGTAGTAATCAAAGCAATGCATAAATCATCACACACAATAGAGACAACAATTTAACATGGTTCACCTAATGTGCTACTCCACGGAGAAAATATTTCACTAAAATTTTCTCAACAAATCTCTTGGGAATCACTTCCCTATTACAATGTTTATGGACCTCTGTCCAAAGGAGACACCAATACCCTAATCAAGTTTATGGACACCAATACACAAGATAAATCTTTCCCATTTGTTGGTTCATGGATCTTTATCCACATGAGAACTCCTCCTCTGCTCTGGCTAGTGATCTTCTAGAAGACTACTACCTCCACTGCATTGGCTTGTGGATCTCTCTCCATATAAGACCTTTGTCCTCACTCAAAATACATTTATCCTCACTACACTATATAATGTATCTCTATCCATTGGATACTACTATCCTCAGCTCTATCACCTCTAAATATTGCTCTCAGCTCTACTCAATATCTATCTCAAATATGCACTAAAAATTATCCTTGGTCTAGCACAAATCTGCTCTCAAATCTATCTCTGGTCTGGCACAAATATACCCTCAAATATGCACCAAACTCTATCCTCAAATTTATCCTCAATTCTTAACATAAATCTTGACCTAATCACAAATCAACTCTACCTAGATCTATCTCAAGCCTTACCACAAAGATTGAACAAATCAATCAATCAATTTTACTCTCAAGTCTTCTCAAAGACTTGCCTCAAATCTGTCCATAAATCCTCTCAAGAACTTTCTCAATATGATCTCAAGTCTTCACTAAGACTTACCTCAAATATATCCACAAGTCCTCTCAAGAACTTGCTCAATCTGCTCTCAAGTCTTCACTAAGACTTACCTCAAATTTATCCACAAGTCCTCTCAAGAACTTTTTCAATCTACTCTCAAGTCTTCACTAAGACTTACCTCAAATATGTCCAACAAGTCTTCACCAAGACTTACCTCAAATATACTCAACAAGTCCTCCTTAGAACTTGTTCAATATTCTCAACAAGTCTTCATCAAGACTTGTCTCAATTCTGCTCAACAAATCCTACCTAGAACTTGTTCAATATGCTCACAAAGTCTTCATCAAGACTTGTCTCAAATATACTCAACAAGTCCTACCTAGAACTTGTTCAATCTACATCAACAAGTCTTCACCAATACTTACCTCAAATCTATCCAACAAGTCCACCCTAGAACTCGTTCAATATGCTCAACAATTCTTCACTAATACTTGTCTCAAATCTACTTGCAAGCTTTCACAAAATCTCACACCAATATGTCCTTAATATTTCACAAAAACTTACTCAAGTATATCCTTAAATCCCCTCTAGGACTTACTCAAATATGCCCACAAGATTTCACAAAAGCTTTTTCAAACAACTGCAAAAATTGCATACAAAATTCAACTTAATCTCATTCAAAAAACCTCTTCAACACACAAACAAGTTTCACTCAAAATATTGTTTAACCACAGAAACATATAGAGAATGATCAAAGACTCAATATGTTTCTCACTCACAATACACTCAATCACTTTCAAAACTCTCTTTCAAATCAATTCAAAAATAAATTATAATTTGTTTCACAAATCTTGAACTATCACTCCAATGCTTTCAATCAATAATGCTCAATCAACTTCACTCAACATCCACTTAATGAAACTCAACTTGCTTACAAAACCTAACCAAGTGTTTCACTATACTTCCAATCACTCACACTATGAATATAAAAAATTGACTCAAGATAATTCCAATTTCACATAACAATTATGTTCAGGTTCTTTTACAAACCCTAGCTCAAGCTAGTTCTCAATCTCACATAACAATGATACTCATAATCTTTCACAAACCCTAGCTCAATATAGTTCTCAATCTCACATAACAATGATACTCATGGTTTTTCACAAACCCTAGCTCAAGATAGTTCTCAATCTCACATAACAATGATACTCATGATCTTTCAACATCCACAAATCATGCACATGAAAAATCACTCAAACATTTCCAACAATGCTTATCAAACAATCCTTTTCACTCCAAATTTGCATTTCACAACATTCAATCCAACAATATTTCACTCATAAGGATGATGTGCCCATACCCTTTTTTTTATGGAGATATGTATTCAAAACCTGTCTTAATCACAATAAAATCATCTATACCAATTTCAAGGTTAGATAGCAACAGTTTATCTCAAAATATCCATTCAAATATTTTCCAATAATTATTTCACCATACAAAAATATCAAGTCTCAAGTACATATTATAATCTTCAAACTCTCAAAATAATAATCAATACATAAAAAATCAAATTCCTTTGCCAACACCTTCTAAACTCCAAACTTCACAAAATAAAATTGAACAAATAAAGATTAAATTCCTTTGAAAAACCTTATAACTCCAATTCCTTTATATTTATTTCTAATAAAAAATAAAATATTTTAACCAATATTATGACTCCCACCTTTGCAAAAGTAATCACATAACCTATAGCACCTTTCACAACCTTGGCAAATAATTAAAATCAAATGCGCTTACCTTATAAATTTTGGTCCATGTCTTCAACAAAAATATTTTGTCGTTTGTTACTGTGCCCAAAATCGAACCTACGACCAACCGCTACCGTAGCATCTAAGCCTAAGGCTAAGTTGTCGTTGGTCTACATGCCCACACAACATTGAAAGCGCACAATCCACCTGTTATTCCTTGCCTTCAATGAATTCAGAAAACAACAAAAACCTTGTTGTGTTAAAATGAAGGGGATGCAAGTCGAACCCTTGACCTGCCTTGCACGAACGTCTTAACTATCCTTCGATCACCATTTGCACTACCAAGTGCATTGGTATTGATTTGGTGCTCCACTAGGAATTAATGTGAAGTCTCCCTCCTTAAGCTTTAAAACATGTGAATCTCTTCTTCCCTCTTAATGCAGAGTTCAATAAATATTTTATCTTGGGCATACAAAAATTGCATAGGTATATTTTAAATGAAAATTATTGCCCCCTTTTATACCTTGTTCATTGCACTCCAACACGTTATCTTAGCAAATTCAATTTTTAAATCGAACTTAAATTTAAACTGTTGGCAATTTTGGGTACTTTGGGTACATTGCATTTGCTCAAGTGAATAAGTTGTCATTGATGTCAAGAAGCTTTTGAAGGAATTTGATTTGATGTCAAATAATTTGTTTTGATGAAGGTTACGGCATGACAGTTTTCAAAGGTCTTTTGCAAACCCCATGTTGACAGAGAAAAAGGCAAAGTGGAAAAAGTGTCACGATTTCGCGACATGTTGCAGAAGAGAGAGTCCGAGAGAAAAAGTGTCACGATTTCGCGACATAATGCAGGAGAGAGAGTCCGATAGAAAAAGTGTCACGATATCGCGACATGTCGGGTTTTCACGACCCGAAGAAAAGAAAAGAGCTAAGGAGGAAAAGTGTCACGATATCGCGACATGTCGCATTTTCGTGACTTAAGCAGGAAAGTGAAAGCAAGGTAAAGTGTCACGATTTTGCGACGTGCTGCAGAAGAGCTAGAGTCCAGTGTGAACTATCACGATTTCGCGACAAGTTCGAGGAGAGAGAAAGCAAAATGAAAAGTGTCATGATTTCATGACATACTGCAGAATTCGAAGAGAGAACTGTCACAATTTCGCGACATGCTATAGAGTTCGGAATGGGAACTGTCATGATTTCGTGACATGCAGCAAAGGAAAGTGTTCCAAGTGAGAACTGTCATGATTTCGTGACATGCAACAGAGGAAAGAGTTCGAAGTGAGAACTGTCACGATTTCACGACAGGTTGAAGAAAAAGCGTATGGATGTAGGAAGTGTCACGATTTCACGACAGGTTGAAGAGAAAGCTTACGGTTGCAGAATGTGTCATGATTTCATGACAAAAATAGAAAGCAGGTCTTCAACAGGGAGAAGTGTCACGATTTCACGACAAAAGCAGAGAGGAAGGCTATGAAGACAGAAGTGTCACGATTTCATAACAGAAGTGAAGACGAAGTCTGCAGAGGCATAAGTGTCATGATTTCATGACAAAAGTAGAAAGGAGGTCGACGAAGGAAGAAGTGTCACGATATCATGACAAAAGCAAAGTTGATGCTGACAAAGACAGAAGTGTCACGATATCATGACAAGAGCTTAGTTGAAGTCGACAAAGGCTGAAGTGTCGCGATATCGTGACAAAAGCCAAAAGAAAGTGTATGGTTGCAAAAGTGTCGCGATATCGCGACATGTTGTAGTTTCACGGCAGAAGCTATAGAAGAGTTACAGAGGCAGTGAAGCCGACAAAGTCAAATTTTAGCCGATGAAGATTAGGGCTTGCAATCGACGAAGATTAGGGCTTGCATTTGTTATAACAACCGACTAAGATTAAAGTTTTCATCATGAAAATTTTGTTATAAAAGGAGGGCTATTTGGAGAGTTGAAGAGGGAATGGATGTGTTGTTGAAGTGCGACGTTCATAGATAGTGCATAGAGCAAGAAGTTCGATCGTCGAGAGCAGAGTGCAAAATTCGATCGTAGTGTGCAGAGTGCATTTCGTCGAATCATTCTAAGTGTGAAAGATCACAAAGGAAGCAGAGTGTGCGAAGACGGTGTCGCTATGATTGCGTAGAGGTGCAAAGGTTGAAGTTCGATCAAGTGCGGCTGTGATTGCACAAAGAAAGCAGAAGGCATAGAGAGCACAAAGGGCAAAGACGAATGCGGAGTGCTACTGCTTGAGGACAGAGGTGCATTGGTTCTTTGAGAAGAACCTGAGGACAGATTTGGCAAGTCTTTGAGAAGGCTTGTGTGCAGAGGATTGATTTGTTCAAAGTTGGACAGATCTGACAGATAGAGGAAGACTTGTACTAGACCGATTGACTGTGTTTGGTACAGGTTGTTGAGCTGCTATGGACGTGATCATAGAAGGCAGAGGTCTCTTAGGCTAAGCATTGAGGACAGGAGGTCTTCGATGGAAAGGAGTTCCACATGCTGGCAAGAGGTAGAGGCAGTTGATCTTCTGAGGGATCATTTCCAGAGCAGAGGGGAAGGTATCTCCTTTGAGCCAAGGCTCATAAACATTGTAATTGGGAAGGATTCCCAAAGAACTTTGAGATAAATTTTAGAGAAAAGTTTTGTGGACGTAGCCCAACCATTTTGGGTGAACCACGTTAAAATTGATGTCACTTTGTGGATGATTTTGTGCATTGCTTTGATATTGCTTTGGGTATATTGCTTTACTATTTTGAAATATTAAGGAAAAAGTAAAAAGAGGTCTTATACTGTTCACCCCCCTCTCAGTATAAGCTTGTGTTCTTCAATTGGTATCGGAGCAGGTGCCTTCCAAAAGTTTAACAACTTGAAGGAAAAGCTAGTAAAGAACACAATGGATTATTCAAGTGGCAATGCAACACCTATTCTTGATGGGTCAGATTTTGGTCTTTGGAGTGCAAGGATGAAGGTTCATCTAATGGCACTTGGTAATGAGGTTTGGGAAGTAATTGAAGATGAGTACACTATTCCTGTACATGGTCCAAATACTAAAGAAGAAAGGCTCCTACATCACAGCAATTCAAAAGCAATGAATGCAATCCTGAAAGGCTTACAGAAAGCAGATCTCACCAAAGTGATTCACTGCAAGACAGCTAGTGAAATGTGGAAACAGTTGCAGGTGGTTCATACAGGTGATACAAATGTCAGAAAGGCCAAGTTGAGACACTTCAAAGGTATGTTTGAACAACTCAAGATGAATGATGATGAAAATATTAGTGACTACATGCTTCGTATGGATGAGGTTGTTAACTCCATGAAAGACTTAGGTCTTGAGCTTGCTGAAAATGATGTTTGTGATAAGATTTTAAGATCTCTTCCTAATAGATTTAGTGAAAATATTTCTGCTATTGAGGAAGCTAAAGATTTGGATAAGTTGAAAAAGGATGAGCTCCATAGTATACTTGCAGCATTTGAGTTGAGAACTCAAGTGAAGGTTGATGTCAAGAAAGAGGCAACTTTCAAGGCTACCAAGAAATCCAAGGGTAAACAGATTCAAGAGAGTGATGAGTCTTCTAGTGATGAAGAGGCATATTACAACAAGAAAGGCAAGTTCTCTAGAAAGCACAAAAGCATGAAAAATATAAGATGTTTCAATTGTGGAAAGTTTGGTCATTATGCTACCGATCGTATCTGTTTCCAAGAATGAAAGTGATGAAGATAAACAGGATTCTAAGAGCAAGGATTCTGAAAAGCTCAAGCATCACGGAAAGAACAAAGATGAGCACAACAATCAAGGAAAGAGGTATTCTCACAAGCACAAGAAGAGTTTCTACCTAGACAAAGCAAGTAAGTGTTCTAGTAGTGATAGTGAAAGTTCTTCAAGTGATGATGAAAATGAGATGTTGTTCATATCAGAAAAAGAGGAAGAACCGAAACATAGATTCATTATCATGAAATGTCTTAGATGTGGAAATTTTGGTCACCTTGAGGATGATTGTACAAATAATGATTTGGTTTCCAGTATGTATGAGGATGCTTCAGAAAACTATAAGGAAGATGCATGTATGGTTTTTGAAAAAGGTAGCACCTCTAGTGATAAGAAATCTGAAAAAGGCTTTGATGATTCGGAAAGCAAACAAATAAAGGATCTTGAAAGTGAACTTATTAGTGCTCTTAGTGCTTTGAAAAAGGAAAGAAAGAAGAATGCTAGACTCAAGGATAAGTTAGATGAATGTTGTATGGAGAGAGATGATCTTATAGAAAATCTTGATTTCTCTTTAGCTAAGACGCAAGAACTCAAGGATGAGTTAGAGTCTAAGGTTCTTGAGTATAGTGAGTTAGAACAGAAAATGGCTTCTTTGAAAGAGGAAACTAAAGAGTACAAGGATAAGCTTTACAGGTTTCAAGACAGCTCCAAAAAGGTTAAGTCACTCATCAAAGGTCAAAGAAAGACAACAGATAAAATAGGGCTTGGTTTTGTTAAGCCACGCAAGGAACAAGTTGGAGAGTCTAGTAAGAGACTCCAAAAGGAAGAGAGTTCTGATGAGGAAAGTATTTCAGATCATGAGTCCTTGAATGATAGATGCGCAGAAATAGAAAATAGAATTCAGAATGAGAAGAAGAAGTTTTCAGGACCCAAGAGGTCAAATAAAGGAAAATTTCAAGGCAGATGTTTTGCGTGTCACAGGTTTGGTCACATGGCTTCACATTGCATGGCTCAAGTGAAGAAGGTAAATGACAGTTTCAGAAGTGCTAGTTACTTTCAAGGGTATTGCTACTCTTGTCAATAGTTTGGGCACAAGGCAGTCTATTGCAAGGTAAATAACAGGAATAGGTTTGATCAAAATAGGTTCGGCCAAAATAGATTTGGGCAAAACTGGTGGATTCAAAGATCAGGTTTACCTCAGAGAAACAACATCGTCAAGTGTTTCAAGTGCAACAATGAAGGTCATATAATCAGACAGTGTAGAGCTAAAATTCTAGAATACAGGTACAGGAACAGTGGCATGATCAGGTCCAAGGATCAAGGCATGAACAAGAACAGGGATGAGAACAAGAACAAGAACAGTGACAAGAACAGGAATATGGACAAAGAGTTCAAGAGAAGGCCCGGAAAGGAAGTTATAGACGCTGATGATGATCAGTGCCTAATGGGAGTTTTACTCCCACCCCAGAATTAATCACCTCATCGGGAGGTGGGGGAGGGACTGAGCTAAGAGGCTCATTCTTAGTCCCGAGCCCCAAAGGTGACCCTTTGCCATTGATGACAAAGGGGGAGAGATATGAGTAAGGGGGAGAGCTTCAAGTGAAGAGGAAAGCTTCAAGTCAGGGGGAGCAAAACTTCAAAGGAAGATTCTCAGTTGTGGGCACAGTTCGTCAGTTGTTAGCACAGTTGTTTTCAGTTTTGGCTCTTGAGAAGTGTTTTCAGTAAAGGTTTGCCATCAATGACAAAGGGGGAGATTGTTGGCAATTTTGGGTACTTTGGGTACATTGCATTTGCTCAAGTGAATAAGTTGTCATTGATGTCAAGAAGCTTTTGAAGGAATTTGATTTGATGTCAAATAATTTGTTTTGATGAAGGTTACGACATGACAGTTTCAAAGGTCTTTTGCAAACCCCATGTTGATAGAGAAAAAGGCAAAGTGGAAAAACTGTCGTGATTTCACGACATGTTGCAGAAGAGAGAGTCCGAGAGAAAAAGTGTCACGATTTTGTGACATAATGCAGGAGAGAGAGTCCGATAGAAAAAGTGTCGCGATATCGCGACATGTCGGGTTTTCATGACCCGAAGAAAAGAAAAGAGCTAAGGAGGAAAAGTGTCGCGATATCGCGACATGTCGCATTTTCGCGACTTAAGCAAGAAAGTGAAAGCAAGGTAAAGTGTCACGATTTCGCGACATGCTGCAGAAGAGCTAGAGTCCAATGTGAACTGTCATGATTTCATGACAAGTTTGAGGAGAGAGAAAGCAAAATGAAAAGTGTCATGATTTCGCGACATACTGCAGAATTCGAAGAGAGAACTGTCACGATTTCGCGACATGCTACAGAGTTTGGAATGGGAACTATCATGATTTCGTGACATGCAGCAAAGGAAAGTGTTCCAAGTGAGAACTGTCATGATTTCGTGACATGCAGTAGAGGAAAGAGTTCAAAGTGAGAACTATCATGATTTCGTGATAGGTTGAAGAAAAAGCGTACGGATGCAGGAAGTGTCACGATTTCATGACAGGTTGAAGAGAAAGCTTACGGTTGCAGAATGTGTCATGATTTCATGACAAAAATAGAAAGCAGGTCTTCAACAGGGAGAAGTGTCACGATTTCATGACAAAAGCAGAGAGGAAGGCTATGAAGATAGAAGTGTCATGATTTCATGACAGAAGTGAAGACGAAGTCTGCAGAGGCAGAAGTGTCACGATTTCGTGACAAAAGTAGAAAGGAGGTCGACGAAGGGAGAAGTGTCGCGATATCACGACAAAAGCAAAGTTGATGCTGACAAAGATAGAAGTGTCGCGATATCGCGACAAGAGCTTAGTTGAAGTCGACAAAGGCTGAAGTGTCACGATATCGCGACAAAATCCAAAAGAAAGTGTACGGTTGCAAAAGTGTCACGATATCGCGACATGTTGTAGTTTCGCGGGTGAAGCTATAGAAGAGTTACAGAGGCAGTGAAGCCAACAAAGTCAAATTTTAGCCGACGAAGATTAGGGCTTGCAACCGACGAAGATTAGGGCTTGCATTTGTTATAACAGTCGACTAAGATTAAAGTTTTCATCATGAAAATTCTGTTATAAAAGGAGGGTTGTTTGGAGAGTTGAAGGATGGAATGGATGCGTTGTTGAAGTGCGACGTTCGCAGATAGTGCATAGAGCAAGAAGTTCGATCATCGAGAGCAGAGTGTGAAATTCGATCGTAGTGTGCAGAGTGCATTTCATCGAATCATTCTAAGTGTGAAAGATCGCAAAGGAAGCAGAGTGTGCGAAGACGATGTTGTTGTGATTGCGCAGAGGTGCAAAGGTTGAAGTTCGATCAAGTGCGGCTATGATTGCACAAAGAAAGTAGAAGGCATAGAGAGCACAAAGGGCAAAGACGAATGCGAAGTGTTGCTGCTTGAGGACAGAGGTGCATTGGTTCTTTGAGAAGAACCTGAGGACAGATTTGGCAAGTCTTTGAGAAGGCTTGTGTGCAGAGGATTGATTTGTTCAAAGTTGGATAGATCTAACAGACAGAGGAAGACTTGTACTAGACCGACTGACTGTGTTTGGTACAAGTTGCTGAGCTAGTGTGGACATGATCATAGAAGGTAGAGGTCTCTTAGGCTAAGCATTGAGTACAGGAGGTCTTCGATGGAAAGGAGTTCCACATGCTAGCAAGAGGTAGAGGCGGTTGATCTTCTGAGGGATCATTTCTAGAGCAGAGGGGAAGGTATCTCCTTTGAGCCGAGGCTCATAAACATTGTAATTGGGAAGGATTCCCAAAGAACTTTGAGATAACTTTTAGAGAAAAGTTTTGTGGATGTAGCCCAACCATTCTGGGTGAACCACGTTAAAATTGATGTCACTTTGTGGATGATTTTGTGCATTGCTTTGATATTGCTTTGGGTATATTGCTTTACTGTTTTGAAATATTAAGGAAAAATGAAAAAGAGGTCTTATACTGTTCACCCCCCCTATCAGTATAAGCTTGTGTTCTTCATAAACCTTTTGGCACCTTATGATTTATTTAAATTAAAATTTTAACCTATGGTTAAATTATTTTAATTTAAATAAATTAAATAATAACCTTTAAAATTTGCTCAATGGGTCTTTTCAAGGATTTAGTTTTTAATGATTCCTTGGACCTCGTTTTCCTTCACATCAACCTTCTGCCCGAAATATTATAATATAAAATATTATAATATTATTATTTCTTTTTAAACCTGCTTCTCCTTCCTTGGGTCTTCAATCTTTTAGACCTATTTAGGCATATAATATTTAAAATAAATATTATATCCTTTTTAATTTAATCACTTCCTTGCCTTTTGGAAAAACCACCTGATGACATTATGTTGGAAATATGAGCAAGATTTGTTGTCATTGATATCAAGAATTAGTTTCAGTGAGCAATACAAAAGGAAGGATGTCAGGAGTTAGTTTAAGTAATCAGTGCAAGAGAAAGATTGCTTCTAGGCCTAAGGAAAAATATGAGGTCTAAAGAGCAAAAGGAAGGCCCGAGAAAATAATATTATAATTTTGTATTATAATATTAAAGGTCTAAGGTTGAGACCTAAATATTTAAATTAATTATAATAATTTCATTATAAATTAATTTATAATTTAATTTAATTAACTTTAAAGTTATTAAGTTAATTATAAATTAATTATAATAAATTATAAATTAGTTTATGATTTAATTTAATAACCCTAAGGTTAGGGTTACAAAGGGCAAGCAATTAGGGTTATAAAGGGCAAGCAAGCAAAGTCAAGGCATCGACGTCGATTACCTCTTCCACCCACCAACGTGTTAAAAGGGAGAGCAAAATTCATATTAATACCATATGCTTTGGAGAGAAAACATTATCCTTTGAATAAATAAAAATCGAAGTGCATGCGATTTGTGTGAACTGCATGGAAGAAGAGAAGAGGATAAAGTTTGAAAACATGGCAATCAACGAGTTCTTAAAGCAAATATGGCTTAGATTTTGGTTTCCAACCATGGCGGTTGGGCCAACGGTAGACGACTATGGCTTAAGACGCTAGTAGGTAGAAGGTTCCGCGATCAAAACCCGATGGTAGCTTTTGCAAAGGTACATGTGTTAGAGTTTTGGTTTGGGTGCCAAGGGAAGATTCAAGGTGCACAAGGTGCCTTTTGGTGCCAAGGTGAGCACCTAGCTCACGTGGCATGTGGGCCATGGCTAGGGCACTATGGAAGGTACAAGTGGGGTTTTGAATCCTATCGAGAGCAAGGTATTTAATTTTTTAAATATTAAATTGCTTCTAAGGTTTATAAGGTGGCATGAATGATTTTTACTAAGGGGGAGTTATAAGGTCTTTGAGGGTTAATTGTTTTATTGTGATTTCTGAAAAGTGAATTGAAATAGGAGTTATAAGGTTTTGAGGATTAATTGTTTTATTGTGATTTTTGATAAAGTGAATTGAAATAGGAGTTATAAGGTTGAAAAAAGGAATTATATTTTTAATAGATATAAGCTATGATGTGTTAAAGAGATAAGGATTTATAAAAAAAATTATTGTGATTATTTTCTTTACACAAATTGTTGGCTTGCATTTTGAAGTGTGGATATTATAAGGTGTAATAAATATTTATTGCTATGTATGGTAAAATATTTTGAGGGATCAAATTGAGTGAATTATTGAGAATACATTGCTACCTAACCTTTGAAATTGGCAAAGAGTTGATAGTGATTGAGATAGATGTTTGATGTCAAATATCTTTCAAACAAAGAGGTAAAGGCACATTATCCTTGAGAGTGATTGTTGGATGTTGTAAATGCTAAGTTGGAGTGAAAAGGATTGTTTGATAAGCATTGTTGAGTTTAATTGTTAAATATTTTTTTGAGTGAGAGTTGTTGATAAAAACCTTGTTTGATAAGCATTGTTACATTGAATGAGCCTTCATATGTATGATTAGGGTTTGTGCAATATCATGAGTATCATTACTATGTGAATTTGAGAACTACCTTGAAATGAGGGTTAGTGCAAGATCATGAGTATCATTGTTATGTGAGATTGTTTGATAAGCACTGTTGGAAATAATTGAGTGAGTGTTTATATGCTTGGACTAGGGTTTGTAAGCAAGGAGTGTTTCATTGATTAATTGGTTAAGTGGTGTTGATTGAGCCTAGTCAATTGAAAGTGTTGAAGTGATAGTTCAAGTTCTATGAAAAAAATTGTTCTATATTCTTTATTGATTTGAGAAAAATATTGAGAGTGATTGAGTGTGAAACATATTAAGTATCTAACCATTCTCTATATGTTTCTATGAGAGTAAAACAATATTCTATGTGATTGAAGAGTTTTTCTATGAGATATTGAGTTGAGTTAAGTAAGTTTTTGTGGAAGCTTACAATAAAAATTTGAGGTAAGTCTTAGTGAATACTTGTTGAGCAGATTGGACAAGTTTTAGTGAGGACTTGTTGAGCAGATTTGAGGTAAGTCTTGGTGATGAATTTTTGACTAGATTGGACAAGTTCTAGAGAGGACTTGTGGACAGATTAGTGTGAGCTTTTGTGAAAATTTACAATGCATATTTGAGACAAGTATTTGAGAATACTTGTGAGCAAAGTTGATTGATTGATTTGTTCAAACCTTGGGTTAAGGTTTGGGGCAAATCTAGCAGAGTTGATTTGTGATTGAGTCAAGCTTTGTGTTAAGGCTTGAGGATATATTTGAGGACAGATATTGAGCATATTTGTGCTATACCGAAGGAATATGTTTAGTGTATATTTGTAGATTTTTACTAGACTGAATGACTGTGTTTAGTACATATTTTAGGATGGATATTGATCTTATTTATGCTAGATCGATGTTGAGCAAGGTGTAGTGACAGTATTGTCATTGTTGTCAACACACTCAGATGGACAGGTTTATGTAGTGGAAAATTGTTTGAAGGTTGTTCAGAGTATGTACAGTGATGTTCAATGCTTATGAGGATGTTTTTGATGTTTGGGTGAAGTTGTTACAGGTTGTTCATGCAAATTTGCAAAAGTTGAAAAAATCATCAGGAAGTTGTCAAAAAATTGCAAAAGTCATCATGGATGTAGTTGGACAATATGGATCAGTTTAGAACATACCAGCATGTCAATAAATAGTATAGAACAACATTGGAGGTGTCATCACAATTTTTGGATTGTTCGGTGACATTTTCGGTATCTTGGCAGATGATTTAGCAAGTGGTTGTATAGGTCAAAAAAGGACAGTTTTGTTAGAATCATTACAAGCAAAAAAAGAAGAATTTGATAGAAAAATTTAAACTGGAGGTGGTTGTTATATTTAAGAACATGTTTTCCAAATTTCCACCAAAAAATATAAACGAGGTGAAAGTTACAAGCGTTTCAATACTGTCACAAAAATGCTCTTTTTGGAAAAAGTGTGTCAGTAATAGTTTTCATGGAGGCGGTACAGAGAACCGTAAGGATTTATGTAGTGAGATTTATATTGGATGTATTCAGCATTGCAGAGATTCTACATTTCAAATTTTAGAGAAAACAGAGTTACGAGGTGATATTTATGATTGTTGCAAAAATTGTACAGGTCACTTTTATGTCAATTTGTTCCACTTGTGCAAAATCTTTCAGTTGGCCGTTTCGACCTTGCAAAGTCACCATAGTTTCGGTTTCAGTGTTGTTACACCTTCAAGGCATCAAATAGAGCATCTTTCATTTTTGGTTTGAGGTGTCACGTGGATCCGAAGTAAGAGAACAAGTAAGGTGTCAATTCTTTGCATGTGACGTGTTTGACGAAATGTCTTCTCAAAATTAAAAAAAAGGAAGTTATATTGTTTTAAGAAGCTTCATTAAAAAAAATCATTTTAAAATTGAAAAGGGAAAAAGAACGCAAGTGTGTGCTTTTTAAGTGACAAGGGATTTTTTGAAAAGTGGGGACTTTATTTTGTGAAGAGAGAAGTGTGTGTGGAGAAAAATAAAGAGTGAAAATCCTTGATTTTTGGAGAGTGGTGAAAAATGTCACTTCAGTATTTTGGGCATAAATTTCTCATATGATATCCATTTTGGCTAAAATTTTGAGAGGATTTCGCATACAAAGTTATACACAATTTGCAGAATGAGCTAAGAGAATAATAAAAAAAAATTGTGAGAAGAGAAGATTCAAATTCTGAGTAATGTAGAGAGAGAGATGTTATACTGGGTGAAATAGAAAGTTTTATATTTTGAGCTTACAGACCATAGAGGGTTCAGGTTTCAGTGAAGACATTCTTATATGTCATTTTATTATCAATATCAAAATCAAGTGGGTGCTTGGTAGAGGGGTTGGTGCTCCTTTTTGTTGGTGTAGATAAATCAGGGGTTGGTGCTCCTTCCAGTGGGTGCTGGTAAATTGATTGTAAATTTGGTGCTTTGCAAAGGCTATATTTGGATGGGAGTCCAAACATTCATTTTTTGGGATGTAGCCAAATCGGTGAACCTCGGTACATCTTGTGTTGTGTGATGTTCTCTTGTTATATTTACTTTATTTGGTTTTATGTTTTCATTTTTTTGGCTTTGAGTGTTGAAGATTTAAGTTTTAAATAGCTACACTGACTCACCTCCCTCTCAGTGTCATTGTGAGACTAAGAATTGGTATCAAAGCGAGGTTCCTAAATAGGCTTAATCAACTAGGGTTATATTGGAAGTGACACAATGGCAGGTGGTGAAGGCTTCTCATCAAACAAAGCACCATTATTTAACGAAACTAATTACGCATTTTTGAGACTCAGGATGTAGACATATATTTGTGCTTTAGGATACGATATTTGGAATTCAATAGATAGTGGATACACAATACCCACCACTTCTCCAACCGATGCTGCCAGTAAGAAACTGTTTGAGAATAACTCAAAATAAAAGAATGCTATCATGTGTGGATTAGTGGACAACGAACTGGTAAATATTATGGGTTGTAAAATAAAAAAAGAAATATGGGACAAATTGAAGAGCATTCATGAAGGAGACATTAAGATCAAGGAGGCCAAGTTACAAACACATCGAGCTCAGTTCAAAGTATTAAATATGAATGACAATGAGAATATAGAGGCATATATGCTGAGAGTTAATGAAGTCATTAATGCGATTAGAGGACTCGACGAGGAAATCAAATATTTTGTCATCGTGAAAAAGGTATTAATATCCCTTCCCCAAATATTTGATTCTAAAGTTTCAACTATAGAAGAAGCTAAATATCTAAATTCTTTTAGTATGGATGAGATGCATGGTTCTTTGACTACATATGAGATGAGAATAGGAAAATCTAAACCCACAGACATAGAAGTTGCTTTTAAATCCCATAAAAATATGAAATCAAAACAAGAATCCGAGGAAGAAGAGATATCAGATGAAATGGAAGCAAAATTTGTTTGAAAACTAAAAATGGAAAAAGGAAAATACAGAGGAAATTTACCGTTTAAATGTTTCAACTATGGATGCATTGGGCATTTTGTATCTAAATGTCCACTTAATGAGAAGAACAGAAGTGATGAAGGATCACACGAAGAAAGAAATGACTGGAAGAAAAAAACAAATTTTAGAAAATGCAACTTCAAGAAGAAAAGTTTCATCTCCAAGAATGTCAGTTCATCAGAAGATAGCTCTAGTGAGGATTCTGAAAAGGAAACATGTGAAGTTCTTTTCATGGCACTCAAAGAAGAAAAACCAAAAAAATAATAGGAATGTGATGAATAAATTGACATAGAAGTGAATTTGGAAGAGAAACTAATTGCAGCTCTAGATGAATTGAAGATAGAAATAAAAAAGAATAAGAAAATTTCAAGAAATCTTGAGGATGCAAATAAAATCATAAAAAATTTGAAAGTACAGATAGAAGAATCCAAGAAAATCTTTGAAGATCTTGAAGTGCAAATAACCATGAAAATAGATTATTGTAGCAATATAGAAGAAGATATTGTTGGTTTAAGAATGCAACTAGAAGAGATGAATCAGAAATTTAGTTGTTATCACAAACATGAAGAAAGTTCTATGAAGCTGGATAAGATCATAAATAACAAAAAGATTACAAGTATCAAATTTGGTTTGGGTTTTGATGAAGGAGAATCATCAAATGGATCAAAGGCCATAAATAAATAATCCACAAATAATGAAGAGAAGAAACAGGTTGATCAAGCAAAAACGAATCATGCAAAGGAAAGCAATAATGCAAGGTACGAAAGGAGAATTGACAATGATGGTTTCACCAATTTCACACATCAAAGAAGAAGAAGATTTATGGATCCTACGACAACATGGTAAAGACCACCACCCAGGTTCAATAATCTCTTTTTTGGTTACTATTTTAAATGTAATGGTTATGGACATAAGGTCTCAGATTGCAAGTATAATGTAGGACCAAGGAATTTTACCAATAGAAACTTTTTTTCACCTTTGATGAATTATGCAGTAGAATGTTATAACTATCATAATTTTGGGCATATTGCAAGAAATTGTCGAAGTACATTTGCATCAAATCAATTTCAGGGAAGAAAATTTCAGCCAAATGGAATAAGACAAAATAGAAAATTTCCAGAATAACATGCACAAGCTACTGAAAAAGAAAATCCAAAATGAGAACCCAAAATTGTAATCAAACCTGAATGGAAAGAAAAAGAGTGACCTAAGGAAGAAAAGCAATACTTGATCGTATAGATGACATTTAAAGAACAGAATAAATCCACACCATGGATACTTTATAGTGGATGCTCCAATCATATGATAGGTGACAAACAAAAATTTGATAAGTTGCAGCAATATGAAGATGGTTCAGTAAATTTTGGAAACAATGATGGAGCTAAGATAGTTGGCAGAGGTTCAGATAAGATTAGTGACAAAAAAATCAGGTCAAAAGAAGTATTGTTTGTGGTTGGTATGAAGCATAACTTATTGAGCGTAATTCAGATTTGTGATAGAGGTCATGAAGTGATCTTTAAGAAGTAATGTTGTGAATTCAAAAAGGTAAACAATGGGAATTTGATAGCAACTGGATCAAGGAAATATGGCAACATGTACACTCTATTAGAGACTTTAGAAGGAGCTTGCTTGATTGGACAAGAAAAAGAGAATTGGTTGTGGCACAAGAGGCTTAGTCATATCAGTTTTGAAAATCTAGTAAAAATCAGCTCAAAGAAAGTGGTGAGGTATTCCCACCATTGGAAAACCATCAAATAGCATTTATGCTTCATTTCAAAAGGATAAGCAAACTAGAGTCTCATTTAAAACAAAAGAGTAATACACAAGCAAACCTTTGGAACCAGTACATACTGATTTATGTGGACCCATGAGAACACAAAGCATAAACGATGACAAATATTTCATATTGTGTATAGATGACTATTCCAGGATGACATGGGTAATGTGTTTGAAGCATAAATCAGAAGATTTTGAGATGTTCAAGATTTTCAAAAACCAAGTTGAGAATCAAACAAGAAAAAGGATTAAATTTTTAATGTCAGACAGAGGAGGAGAGTTCATTTCAAAGTATTTCATAGAGTATTGTGAAAAATATGGCATTAGGAGACATTTTTCAGCAGCCAGGACACCTCAGTAGAATGGTGTGGTAGAAATAAAGAACAAGACAGTGCAGGAAATGGCATAGACTATGTTGATTGAGAGCAAAGTAGCAGATAAATTTTAGAAAGATTCAGTCCATACTGCGGTATACATCCAAAATAGGTGCATGTTGAGGACGCATGAAAGCAAAACTCTTTATGAGTTGTGGTTCGATAAAAAGGCAACAATAAGATACTTTAAAGTTTTTGGCAGCAAGTGTTACATCAAAATAACTGAAGAAAACCTTGTTAAGTTTGAATATAGATCGGATGAAGGTGTTTTTCTTGGCTATTCGTCAAAAAGCAAAGCTTACAAATGCTACAACAAGAGGCTAAGGAAAATTGTGGATAGTGTCGATGTTAAAGTTGATGAAGGAAGGGAATGAGTAATTAGCTATGAAGAGAACTACCCAAATTATGAAGAGGTCATTGAAGGAGATGAGGAAAAGGAAATGGAAAAGAAACCAAAAATTGACTCAGAGGATTCAAACAGTGATTCAGAAGTGGAAGAAATAAGAAATTCAAAACAGGCAACTGGTAGAAAGATCATTCTAGAGAGAAAATAATTGGAGACCCCATAGTTGGTGTTCAGAAAAGAAGAAGACTAGTAAGTAACTACTCTTTATTATCCAACATTGAGCCCAAAAATATTGTTGATGCAAGCAAATATGAAATTGGGTAAAGGCAATAAATGAATAATTAAATCAGATCGAGAAAAACAAAACTTGGGAGTTAGTACCAAGACCCGCAAATAAAAATGTAATCGGTACTAAATGGGTCTTTCAGGACAAATTGAATGAATATGGACAGGTAGTCAGGAACAAAGCAATATTGGTATGCAAAAGCTATGCACAAGTTGAAGGTATTGACTTTGAGGAAACCTTTGCACCTATGGCCAGACTAGAGGCAATTAGAATGTTTTTGGCTTTAGCAGTTTACAAGAATTTCAAAGTTTATCAAATGGATGTGAAATCAGAATTTTTGAATGGGAAACTTGAAGAAGAGGTTTATATTGAGCAACCATATGGTTTCCAGCTTGGTGATGATCCCAACTTGGTTTTCAAGTTGAAGAAAGCGTTATATGGCTTAAAATAGGCACCTCGAGCATGGTATGCAAGGCTAGACAATTATCTTACTCAACAAGGGTTTAAGAAAGGTATGGTGGATAGTAATTTGTATGTCAAAAAAAAAAATGGTCATTATATTATTCTTGTTGTATACGTAGATGATATCATATTTGGTAGTAGGAAAGATGAGTTGTGTAAATATTTAGCAAATAATATGCAAAAATAATTTGAAATGACAATGATTGGTGAACTTTCGTATTTCCTCGGATTGCAAGTTAATCAAAAGGAGAAGGACATATTTATTTCTCAAATTAAATATGTGAAAGAGATGCTGAAAAGGTTCACAATGGAGGATTGTAAGCCAGTTAGCACTCCCATGATGACAGGTTGCAAGTTGAGCAAGGATGAAAAATCTCCACATGTTGATCAAACTATGTACAGATCTATGATTGGGATCTTACTGTACTTAAAATCTACTAGACCAAATATTTTGTAGGTAGTATGCATGGTAGCACGATTTTAGGCTAGTCCCAAGGAGACTCATGTGACAGCAGTGAAGAGGATTCTTCGATACCTCTAGGGTACAATGGAGTATGGGTTATGGTATTCGAAAGGTAAGGACTTCACCCTTATTGCATATTCAGATGCATATTGGGTAGGATGTGTAGATGACAAGAAGAGTACTAGTGGAGGTGCATTCTATCTTGGAGATAGGTTGGTCGCATGGCACAGTAAGAAACAGGAGTGAGTCTCCTTATCCACAGTAGAGGTAGAATACATTGCAGCAACAATGTGTTGTACACAGGTGTTATAGATGAAACAAACTCTGAAGGATATTGGAATAATTTTAGTGAGCCGATTTTAGTTAAGTGTGATAACACCAATGCCATTAACATCTCAAAGAATCTTGTTATGCATTCTTGCACAAAACATATTGCTATCCGATATCATTTTTTGAAGGAGAAAGTTGTAGAAGGTGAGGTTAAGTTGGATTTTGTTCCAACAAAAGTGCAAGTAGAAGATATTTTCACCAAACCATTGCCCAATAAAGTCTTTGAGTACCTTCACAAGAAATTGGGAGTGGTCATACTTCCCAAGAATTGACTAGCTATTGGGGCCACATTCTCATGGGGAGCATTTGTGTATTTGTTTATCTTTTTGCTTATGTTTGTGATTTTTGCTAAGTGTAATATTTTTTGCCTGATAATGTTGTGCATGGACTCATGGGGAGTTTGCAATAGCCCTTTGGTCTTGTTTTCAAATGGGGAGAAGAGTTACAATAAATTGTGCGTCTATTGCCAACAATTTTAAAGGGAGAGAATGTTGAGCAATGTGCAACGACAATATTGTCATTGTTGTCAACACACTCATATGGATAGTTTAATGCAGTGGAAAGTTGTTCAAAGGTTATTAGGAGTATGTACAGTGATTTTCAATGCTTATGAGGATGTTTTTGAAGTTCATGTGAAGTTGTTCCAGGTTGTTTGTGCAAATTTGCAAAAGTTGAAAAAATCATCAAAAAGTTGTCAAAAAAATTACAAAAGTCATCACGAGCATAGCTGGACAGGATGGATCAATTTGGAACATGCAAACATGTTAAGAAATAGTATATAATAGCATTGGATGTGTCATCACAGTGTTTGGATTGATCGGTGACATTTTCGGTATCTTGGCAGATGATTTGGCAAGTGGTTGTACAGGTTGAAAAAGGGTAGTTTTGTCAGAAGCACTGCAAGGAAACCAAGAAGAATTTGATAGCAAAATTCTAACTAGAGGTGGCAATTATTTTCAATAACATGTTTTAAAAATTTCCACCAAAACGTAGAAATGAGGAGAATGTTACAAGCGTTGCAATACTATCACAAAAATGTTATTTTTGGAAAAAGTGTGTCAGTAGAAATTTTTTTGGAGGTGGTATAGGAGAACCGTAAGGATTTATATAGCAATATTCATACTGGATGTATTTAGTACTATAGATATTATATGTTTCAAATTTTAGAGAAAAATGAGTTACGAGGTGAGAGTTATGATTGTTGTAAAAGCGGTATGGGTCACTTTTATGTCAATTTGTTCCACTTGTGCAAAATCCTTCAGTTGGCCGTTTCTACCTTGCAGAGTCACCAGATTTTTAGTTTCAGTGTTGTTACACCTTAAAGGCATCAAATAGAGTATATTTTGTTTTTTTTTTGAGATGTCACGTGGCTCCGAAGTAAGAGAACGAGTAAGGTGTCAATTCTTTGCATGTGACGTGTTTGACGAAATGCCTTCTCTAAAAAAAAAGAAAAAAGGGAAGTTATATTGTTTTAAGAAGCTTCATTAAAAAAATATTTTTAAAATTGAAAATGGAAAAAGAATGAAAGTGTGTGCTTTTTAAGTGACAAGGGATTTTATTGAAAAGTGGGGACTTTATTTTGTGAAGAGAGAAGTGTGTGTGGAGAAAAATAAAGAGTGAAAATCCGTGATTTTTGGAGAGTGGTGAAAAAAATCACTTCAGTATTTTGGGCATAAATTTCTCATATGATATCTATTTTAGCTAAAAATTTTATAGGAGTTCACATACAAAGTTCAACACAATACCCATAAAGCGTTTAGCAATTAGCAGAACGAGCTAAAAGAAAAATTAGTTTTTTTTTTTGTGAGAAGAGAAGATTCAAATTCTGAGTAATGCAGAGAGAGGGATGTTATACTGGGTAAAATAGAAAGTTTTATATTTTGAGCATACAGACCATAGAGGGTTCTAGTTTTAGTAAATACATTCATATATGTCATTTTATTATCAATATAAAAATCAAGTGGGTTCTTGGTAGAGGGTTTGGTGCTCCTTTCTGTTGGTGCAGATAAATCAGGGGTTGGTGCTCCTTCCAGTGGGTGCTGGTAAATTGATTATAAATTTGGTGCTTTGCAAAGGCTATATTTGGATGGGAGTCCAAACAGTCATTTTTGAGGATGTAGCCAAATCGGTGAACCTCGGTACATCTTGTGTTGTGTGATGTTCTCTTGTTATACTTGCTTTATTTGGTTTTATGTTTTCATTGTTTTGGCTTTGAGTGTTGAAGATTTAAGTTTTAAAGAGCTACACTGATTCACCCCCCCTCTCATTTTCATTGTGAGACTAAAATCGAAGGATTGTGTTTAGTGCAGATCATAAATAGATATTGAGCAAATTTGTTCTAGACCAAAGGACTGTGTTTAGTGCAAATTTGAGATAGAGCTGAGAGTAAGCTTTGGATGTGACAGAGTATAGAGGACAATAGTCTCTAATGGATAATAATCCATTATCCAAGGTAGTGGGGATGGGTATTTTGAGTGAGGGCAAGAGTCTTTAGTGCATTGAGATCCATAAGCCAGTACAGTGGAGGTAACATTTCTTCTAGAAGATCACCAACTAGAGCAAAGAAGGAGTTCTCCTGTGGATAGATATCCATGAACCAGTTGAGGGGATTGGTGTCTCCCGTGGATAGAGATACATGAAATTGATTAGGGTATTGGTATCTCCTTTGGACAGAGGTCCATAAATATTGTAATAGGGAAGAATTCCCAAGATATTTATTGAGAAAATTTTAGTGAAAGATTTTCTCCGTGGAGTAGCCCACATTGGGTGAACCATGTTAAATTGGTGTCTTTATTGTGTGTGGTGATTTGTGCATTTCTTTTATTACTACTTTTGATATTGCCATTGATATATTTTATAATATTGTTTAGGAAATAAAAGTAAAAAGTGGTCTTATACTGTTCGCCCCCCCTCTCAGTATAAGCTTGTTTTCTTCACATTAAATATGATGAGACTTGGACATCAACCTCTTGATATCAATGACAATAAAAATTGCTCAAATTTCTAACATACATTCTTTAATACAACACCCACTCCAAATGCACCAACATTTCATCAAAATAACATAGCATTTTCTTAGGTTGTCTAAAATCAAAATTTGCCAAATTTTCAAAATCACACTACCACTGCGAGTAACACAACCAATCAAACTATTATAGGGAAAAATAATAAATATAATTCTCAAGTAAACAACTTATAGTGGGTTTTCCAAAAACTCAGTAGTGACATGGTTCAAATGTAGAAACAATTATCTCAAAATTATCATCAAAATATAAATTTTAGTTTTCAAAGAAAATAATAGAATACTTGTTCGAACAATGGAGGAGTAACTAGTCCCATTGTTAATCAGAACAATGCTACCACTAGTTCCAATCAAACCACCACCATTGTTAATATTTTGTATTTGGATTTAAATTATTGGTGTAGGGTATTCTATGACCCAACATAGTGAGAATGAGTACCTTGAATTCAAAACAACACTAGATATTCTACAAAAAGAGATAACATGGAAATTGTTTCAGATGAAGATCCTTCCCAATAGGCTAGTACCTAAAAAGAGAAATAATAAGCACTAGTAGTTGAAACATTTGAATCAATTGAATAATATGAAGAAAAGTATGATGGGTCTATAGAATAGGAAGTTTAAAAAAGGAAATCATAATTACAAGCTTAGGAGTAAGACTAAAGTTCCTTTTACTCCTTCTGCTCCCCCAAATGACACCATCATTTATCCTAACGAGTAGGCTAGTAAAAATCCCATACCTCCATTTAAAGTTGATCTACCTTAACCACCACATGAAAAAACTACAAATAATATTATGCAGGATTTAAAGAAAACAAAGGTGAATATATCTTTATTTCATGTTGCTAAGTTGACTAATCAGCAAGAATTTTTGGTGCAGGCTTGTGGTGATAAAGCAAAAATGAAATGCTGAAAGCCATGGATGTGTAATTTTCCTTACAAAGGGAAAAATAAGAAGCTCCTCCCTTTATTTTTACCATAATAATTGCAAGAATAAATCTACACAATTGTCTTGTTGATTCAGGAGCATCTGGCAATGTCGTACCCCACATTGTTTGTCAAAAATTGGGTTTGAATCATCCCTTCAAAAAGGATAGTTGTGCAACTGGATAAATCTGAATTTAATGTGGTTGAAATGTTTAACAATATTCACATACAGCTAACCTCAGAACCTAGGATACAATAGTATATTTATATACATGTTGTAGATATACTTGATAGGTATGGAATGTTGTTGAGCAGAAATTAGTCTAGGAACTTAAATGGATACATGGCCACGGATTGTTCACATATGTGGCTACAATGTAAGGGTGTTGCTAATAAAATTAGAGTTGAAAGAGAACCTAGAATTAAGGATTTGATTACTGAATATAACAAAACCAATGATTTTTTGCAATGTATTTGAGTTAGGTGTTTACACTTTGGAAAAACAATTGGATGTAGGTGAATTTGAGAATAAAATACCTCTATTAATATAATGAATGATGAAAATATTGTTTAAATGCTTAAATTTAATGGATCTAAATCCAAACAAGGAAGTGGAGCTAGTGTTGAACTGATTAGTCCTAAAGGTAATTTTTCTTTGATGGCTTACAGATTATAGTTTCCATGCATTTGCAATACGGTCGAATATGAGGCTTTGATATTTGGATTACAGTTAGCCTTAAAGAAAAACATTAAATTTTTGAAAGTGCTAGGATATTTAGAATTGGTTGTTAAATAGGTGAAATGCCAATACACATGTCATGATAAAAGGCTAATTCATTACAAAAATAGAGTTAGGGATTTTATTGATGAATTCTATGCTTTCAATATTTCATTGATATCTAGGAAGAACAATCAAATTACTAATTCTTTAGTTGTCACAATCGGTACTCTTAAGCCCATTGATAATATAAATCTAAAGAAGTTTTTAATTGATTTGATACCCTATCCTTCTATACCTAACAATGCGAGAAATTTACAATGTACTTTATAAATGTACTTTATAAAAGACGTGATAATAATATTTACGATAAGGTAAATTTTAACGTCATTTCGTTTGATTACAGATAAGGTGATGGTGGTTATTCAAAAAAAATTGAAGACATGAGTGGATAGTCCAAGAACGTTCAACGCTATGGTAGTGAAGCTTCATGGAGCAACGTCAGAAAAGAAGAGGCGGTCCAAGATGGTGATAGGATTTTAGAAGAACATCATGAAAGGTGTCAGAGTTGTCAGTGAAATGGCCGAGAGACAGAGGCATGCCATCAAACAAGGAAGGAAGAAGTGTTATTAGGGCAACCTATGATGCCAATTGACAGAGTTAAAGGCCAGCCTCGAAGAGCATGGAAGGTTTTAGTGTTGCATCTATTTCATTATGCTATGGCAGCATGAGTGTGAGAGTAGGGAGTTGAACAGTGCCATGGTTGCGTAGGTTTGGCAGCAGCATGACATCGATGGCAGCATCAATGGTTGTGTAGGTTTGGCAGCACCACGACGTCGATGGCTGCATTGATGGTTGCATATGTTTAGTAGTACCATGGTGACGATGGTAGTGCTATGCATGTGTAGTATTGATAGTGTCATGGCTGTGTAGGTTTGGCAGCACCATGATATTGATGGCAGTGCTATGGCTATATAGTCTTGGCAGTGCCATGGCTGCATCGTTGGTAACGCTATGGCTACGTAAGTTGGATAGTGCCATGGCTTTGTAGGCAATGTGATGGTTTCATTTGGTTACGTAGAAACCAAAGTGCCCAAGATGGGGGAATGCCATACCAGTCCTTGGGCACATTGGTATGGCTTAGGAGAAATACCATCGAGTCTCGGCCTCAAAAAGTGACAATGAAAGTTTCGCTGAATAAGATTGGCCTGTATTATTTTAGTTAATGTGAATGTGGTTTGATCACGTTAAATGTTTTAAAGGAGGTCTAAAATCATAGGGTTCATAAGGTATAGTTAATGCTTTTATCATTCGTTTGATGAATGTAAAGGGGTATTCTTGGGTAGAATGCTTGTAAGAGAAATGGGAGATATAAGGAGTCATGCAGGGTTATGTTTTTGTTGTTAGTTTTTTTTTTTTAAATAAATAACGTTTAGAAGTGTTATGTTTATTAAATCATAGAAAATGATGGATTATTTTCTTATATCCATTCATTATTTTGGTTGTGAGAGAATATGAAGCGAAAGTACTTCTAAGCATTATTTATACTTTGCTATCCTACCTTTTTCAAGGGGGGCTAGAAATGATGTAACATTCTGAGAAAGCAATAAAGAAAGAGCATTTTTCAGATTTTGAGAGGGTAGCAAACTTCTGTGAGCAAAATAAAAAGGAGGGTTGTTATCATAAAACTAACGTTTTTAGTGTCTTATCATTTCTGCATTTTAGTGACTTCTAGCCATTGTCTTATGCCATGAAATGGGTTGCAATAGGCGAAGGTCAATATTATGCAGTTTCTTTATGTTTCCTTTGAGTTTCACACTTGATTTAATGGTATTGTGCTTATGTTGCAGGTCCATTGATTCAGGTTGTTTTATGATTACCTCATAACTTGGGATTTTGTAGGGAGGAGCTTGCTAAACTAATTCAAAATTTGACTTTTTTAGCTAACCAAATTTACATGTTTATTTCATTTACTGTTCTCAAAGTTTTATTTCAAGCATTCAAGCATTCCATTCTGGTCCATCTAGAATTTTAGTTTCTTTCATTTCCATTCTGGTCCTTTTCCAAAAATTTTGCTAATTTCCTGTTAGTTTCATTTTTTCTGGTCTATTTCCAGAATTGTTAAGCTTTCAAGTTATTTCCATTCTGGTCATTTTCTAGAATTTTTGCACCTCCAAGTTTCATTAATCTAAAGCTTTCATATAAAACACATGGTTTAGGAGGGATACTAACCTACTATTTCACTTTAAACTAAGATAAGAAGTGAAAGCTAACTTTGCTAACTTTGCTAACATTGCTAACATGCTAACTTCTACTAACCACTATTAGGGTAGTGGCATCAACATAAGGAAGATAAAATGAACCCAACTATCTAAAATTTACTTCATATTAAAGGCACATGCATTAAAATGAGGTGGAAAATTCCATATTTTGTCATTTGAAACCTTTTAAATTAAGATAAAATACTCTACTAATAGGGATTTAGGGTAGCACCAATTAAAAAAAACCCTACAAAGAACTGCTTTTATTTTTAGTTAGATCTTTCAAATCACTAAGCATTGTTTAGAACCATTAAAGGCCCCTTGTTTATGGTCACATGCATTATTGAATTATTTTTGACACTATTGTAATCTTTTAGATATTTTACCAGAACCTTGGATAAGTTGAATGTTTGTCATTTGGTTTCTTTTTAAGAGAGAATTTTATATTCAATACTCTGCATGTGGTGTTATTTTGCAATTGGGAAAAATATACACTCAACATATTTGGTGCTAGAAGGAGGGCCTTCTTTTATGCTTTGTGATTTAGTTTTTTGCTAATGCTAACATGGTCAGTTTTGGTTCAACAATATTGTGTTTTCAAGTGCAACATTTTACTCTTGACTAGTTTGTGAGAAGCCTTAATAGAATATATTTGAGTTTTTCCAAGCTGGACCCACCTAGACGCATTACTACTAGGTCTAAAACCACTAAAAAAACCATTTTTCAAAGTATTTCTCCCAAAAATAGGAAATCGAGGTACAAAATCTAGGAGATTAAAATCCCGTCCGAGCTTTATGATACGTTAGGTTTAGAGATGCTTTGCCAATATTTGGAAAGGCTAGCTCTCAGACCTCTGAATCTTAATACCTTTAGTGGATGTGCACCCATTAGTTCCACCGTAAGAGCTACATCAAGTGTACCCATATCTGTCATCCCGAGTGTATCAACTGCTTTAGTAGGGTCATTACCTTTGGTTAATATGGCCCAACAACAGCAGCAGCAACAACTAGTTCCCTGGTTTGGTACCCAAAGTTCTCCGTTAAGTATACCTAGGGATTTCCATGACATACCTAGGCACCTTGAAAGGTCTATCCCTAAGTTTTTCCATGATGGTCCCATTTCAGCTGAAGAGCAGGTTCAAATTTACAAGGACCATATGATTAGGTAGAGAGTCAGTCATGAAGATGTCACTTGTCGACTCTTCCCTAATAGCTTTGACCAAATGGCTCATGAATGGTATAGGAATCTTCCTGTAGGGTTCATTACATCTTGGGTCCATTTGGAGGCTACCTTTGTTAATCAATTTAGGTCCTTGCTAGATCCTACCATCATGTATAACCAATTTGTGTCATGTAAGAGATATCCTAATGAACCTATCAAAACATTTAATGCCAAATTTCAAAAGCTTTACACAAATGTGACTCATCACTTTGCAATAGATGTTGTTGTGGCATTGAAATTATACCTTGCAACCTTAGATCTTATGACAACCATGTTTACCAGGAGAAATCCTCAAGTTATAACATTGGCCTTAGCCTATTTTGAAGCCATGACTATTGAGCAACAAATGACACCGCAAGGTGGCACTATGCCTCAATTTCCCATGTTAGGGCAATATGGCCCTTACAATCAATTTGCCATGATGAATCAAGTTGTGACACCTCATATTCCCATGATGAATGCTTTTCCATATCATTAGTCATACCCATTCACTCCCACGTTTCCATATTTTTTGACATACCCTAGTGCTACCATTCCACCCACTCCAAAAACAATGGCTACTAATCAGATAACCTTGCCAATATTTGAGGTGATTAGTACTCAAGCCTTAAATTCCTATCCCATTGTTGCACCTCTTCATGCCAAGGGTCCATGGTGGACCCAAAACACCCAAATTCAAACCTTAGTGCCTAATCCAGATGTTTATAATGTTGGAAATGTCAGTGGATCTGGGGTTGTCATGTCCTAGCCATAAGGACCCAATTTTGACCTGGAAGAGCTCAAGATAATAACCATCAAATAGGGTAATGACATCATTTAGTTATAGAAACAAGTTGCCCAAAATCACATGCCCAATAGAAACCACGACCATAGGAGAACAGGATCGTATAATACACAGTCTAATAATGGGCATGTATCTAATACGATAGCCAATTAGGCTAATGCATTAGGAGATTGTGATGAGTCAGAGTCATGTGATGAGGAAATGCATCACTGTTGCCATAGAAAGTTAGACTCTTTGGTGTCTGAAGTCATTCATTATTTAGAAAATGATGAGATGGAGGAAGATATGAATGTGTTAGGAGAGGAATAGGATGAAGCTTTGGAATCCCAGGCTGCTAAACATTTTGGGAAAGCTAATCATAAGTATTTTACCAAAAGTTCTAAGGATCCCAAAACCTCCTCTACTCCCCCAAACAACCCTTTAGTTCCTCCTGATACAAAAGGTGATGTGAATCCACCACCTCCATTTTTGGAAGCACCTAGGACAATGCCAAAAGTTTCAAATCTTGGAACATCCACTTATGACTTGGAAGAAGATATGAAAAGGACCAAGGCCAATATATCAATGTATGAGATCTCTCTATTTTTTGGGTAGGATAAAATAATGGGGAAGAGATTAAATTCCCTAAGTCAAATTCATGAGGTTAAATCTGTAGAACCCCAACTTGCTATGATGAAAGAGAAACTAGAGGTACCTCCTTTTCTCATAACTGTTAGTATCACAGGAAATAATTTACATAACTGTTTTATTGATTCTGGTGCCTCGTCCAACATCATGCCTCTTGAGATATGCCAAAATCTAGGACTTAAGCCTATTCATTCAAATAGTAAAGTGGTCCAATTAGAAATATCTATGGTGGATGTAATAGGTGTTGTAAAATTTAGATCAACTCAGAGCCTCGGGTCCAACATTACACGGATATCCTTGTGCTAAATATTGCTACCAAGTATGGCATGGTGTTGGGCAGGTATTGGAGCAAAAATATCAATGGTTATGTGGTGACTGATTCCTCCCATATGTGGTTGCCATGGAGAGGAGTTGCAAACCAAATTTGGGTAGAAAGAGAGCCTAGACTTAGGGAAATGATTACATAATATAATAAACCCAATGAGATTCAGTTTATTGAAACAAAATTAGGGGTTTACAATTTTAACATAGAGGACATAGCCGATGGGTCCCGAAATGATAATCTTTACCATTGTACTTCGAAAGAAAACAAGAGGGTGTGGAACCTAAAGTTTTATGGACCCAAATAAAAATAAGGTGCGAGAGCTGGGGTAGATCTCACATGTCCTAGTAGTAAGCCTTTGCTTGCTGCCTATATATTATAGTTCCTGGCCACAAATAATGTGGTGGAGTATGAAGCCCTAATTTTTGGACTTCAGTTGACCCTAAGAGAAAAGGTAAAATGCTTTAAGTCATCAGGAGACTCATAGTTAGTAGTAAAATAGGTCAAGTATCAATATACCTATAGATACAAGAGGTTTAACCCCTATAAAACCAGAGTGAGGGAATTAATTAATGAGTTTGATGCTTTCAATATTTCCCTCACATCAAGAAAAATAATAAAATGGGTTATTAATTAGCTGTAGTGGCCAGCATGCTTTCACCTTCCAACCATAAAAAATGTAAAACATTTTCCATTGAGTTAGTGCCTTTCCCCTCCATACCAGACAATGTCACGAACTTACAGGTCATTGATAGTGATAGACACATTTTAGTTTTGTCACTAATTTTGGTATATTTGAAAATCAGGTTATAGACGAAGAAGAGAGGATGCAAGTAGAAGTAGGAACAACCGGAGTATGGAATGAGATGCCAAGTGATAGGGCCTCTCTAGAAAAGTTGTTTGAGATTGGATATCAAAAGAAAAAAGAAAGAAAAATACCATCCCCCAAGAAATCATGCAATTCAGTCAATTTGGGGAGTGCAGTAGATCCACATGAAGTGTTCATTGAAAAGGCATACACACAATGAGAGAAGGAATAAATAGATCAGGTTTTAGGATAATACATTGATTGCATAGATTGGAGATATGAAGAGCTAAAAACTTATGGCCCGAATGTAATCATGCATACTATTCCTCTAAAGCCTAATTTCAAGCCTTTTAGATAGAGGTAAAGAATGGTTAACCCAATCCTAAAGCCCCTTATAAAGAAGGAAGTGAAGAGCTTTTTGGAATCCAATATCATCTTCCCTATTAGGCATTCCACATGGGTGGCTAATATTGTCCCTGTTAGGAAGAAGAGTGGAGAGATTCGGTTATGGATAGATTTTAGAAATCTGAACAAAGCTTGCCAAAAAGACAATTACCCATTACCCACCATTGAGGAGATACTCAAAAAGGTAAAGGGGTCTGAAATGATGTTATTCTTGGATGGATACTCGGGATATAATCAAATTATTATACATACAAATGATAGGATGAAGATGACCTTCACCACGAAGTGGGGAATATTTGCCTACCGGAGGATGCCATTCGGTTTGTTGAACACTGGAGCCACTTTCCAAAGAGCCATGGATTTTACATTCAAGGGGCTCAGTGGTAAGTGCATTATTGTCTATGTGGATGATATTCCTATCTTTTCCAAGAAGAGGGAATATCATGTTAGAGACTTGAGTAAAGTGCTCCAAAGGTGCAGGGAACATGGAATTTCCCTAAATCCAAAAAAGTGCATCTTTGTGGTAACAGAGGTCAAGTTGTTAAGACATGTCATTTCAAAATGTGGGATTTCTATAGACCCAAAGAGGATGGCCACTATCCGAGATATTCCTCATCCCAATAGAAAAAAGGAGCTTAGGTCCTTTTTTGGTAAGATTAAATTTGTGAGAAAATTCATTTCAGGTTTTTCTGAAATCACCAAGCCCCTAAACGACATGCTGAAAAAAGATGTTTAGATAAAGTGGACTAGTGAGAATAGGGATGCCTTCACAAGCATCAAGGATGCTATTTCCAAAGCCCCTGTTCTCATTAGTCCAGACTATGCTAAACCATTTTATATTTACACATTTGCTTTAGATCATTCTTTTGCAAGTGTGTTAACTCGAAAAAGTGAAGACAACATTGAAAATCCTATAGCCTTTTTGAGTTCTCCTTTGAAGGATGTGAAGCTGAGGTATTATGTCCTAGACAAGCAAATGTATGCCTTGTTTAAAACTGTAAAAAAATTTAGGCATTAAATTGTGCATAGTAAATTTTTTGCTATAGTTCTTGAACTCACAGTAAAGTTCATGTTCTTACAGAGTGAGCTAGGTGAAATAAGGGGGAAATGGCTTTCCACCCTTCAAGAATTTGACTTAGAGATAAAGCCCATGAAGATAGTGCATGGACAAAGTTTGGTCAAGGCTATCGCAGAAATTGACCCTTTAATAACATGCCAAAACTATGAGGTTAATGATATCACTATAGAAGAATGGTATGTAGATATTGTATATTTTTTGTTGCATGGTAAGTGTCCTTCTCATTTGAATTCCACTCAATGCAGGGCACTACATTTAAAATTAGCTAGATTTCTGATTAAATATGGTGTGTTGTATAGGAAGAATCACGAAGGAATTTTCCTTCATTGCATTACTCAAGAGGAAGCAACCCAAGTACTCAAAGACTTCCATGGTAAGTATGGAACTAGACATGGGTCAAAAAACGTGACAACACACCAAATTATTAGAGCTGGGTATTATTGGCCCCACTTGTTTAAAGATGCACATGCACATGTAAGAACATGTCACATATGCCAAGTGGCAGCCAATAGAGAATGGAATGCAGTAATGTCATTGCATTCAATGGTAGATATGAGATCATTTGCACAATGGGTATTAGACTTTGTTGGGGTGATAAATCCTAACTCGTTTGATTCCCATAAGTTCATCCTCACCGCTATTGATTATTGCACAAGGTGGATAGAGGTTATACCTACTAATATTGCCACCTCCGAGGTTGTGATTATATTTCTAGAGGAAAACATAGTCACACATTTTGGAATGCCTAACTCCATAGTAAGTCACAACGGTTTTGCCTTTTCCACTTTAGAATTTGCAAATTGGGCATATGAAAATAAAGTGAGTCTAAAATTCTCTTCCAATTATTACCCCCAAGGCAATGGTTTTGTAGAATCATCAAATAAAAATTTATTATGCATAATCAAAAAATTACTTGAAAAGAACCCTAGAGATTGTCATAGTAAGTTAAAATTTTCCCTTTGTGCAGATAGGACCAGAAGAAAGGAGTCAATTGGGACATCTCCTTATAACTTATTCTATGGGCAAGACCCTATTTTTCCTACTAATCTGAAATTGCAAACTTTACATTTTATAAAAGACTATGTTGGTACTAATGATAAACTTCAAACCAGATTAACCCAATTAATGCATCTTGATGATAAAAGGGAGGAAGCCATGCTTCATTTCAGAAAATATCAAGACATAATAAAAATGTGGTTTGATAAATCATTCAAATTTAAGGTCTTTAAAGTTTCATATTTAGTTTTGTTGTTGGATAAAAGGCATGAAAAAAAAGAACATGAAAAGTTTGATTGCTTGTGGCTGGGACCCTATCTAATATCTAAAGTCCTAGGTGAAAATAGTTTCAGATTAAAAACCTTGGATGGAAAATATTTGGCCTTACCCATAAATGGCCTTCATTTAAAGCATTATTTTTAGGCCTAAGGGTAGAGTCATTGTATTATATGTACACTAATCAGCTTGCTTAATTGTTTGTCTTATCAGTTTTATTTCCTGTTTATTTGATCTTTTTTCTTTGATTTCAGAAGTCTTTAGTATGTCAAAGTGGTCCAATTTTGTATTTTATTGTAGGAGTAAGAGGTCAGCCTATGTGTATACGAATGTCAACCAAGACTAAAAGGATGTGAAAAATTGGAATCATATGGCAAAATGCTTGAACATGTGAAATATTGTTTGCAGCTCATGAAGCATGTGTTAGAATATATTTCAATATTTCTTTCATTAGTTAATTCAATCCTAACGATATTATATTGTTAGAATTGATTAATTTAGGCTAGTTTTTATTTTGTTACAACTGCACCTATATTGGTCTTGGGTGGTTCCAAAACCTCCAGACTAATCCTGGCCCTAATGTATTATTTATACTTAATCAAATAATTGAATTGTCGTTCCACTTCTCACATGGTATCAGGGCTTACCACTACTCTCTCTCCGCCACTCTCATTTTTTAAATGATCTTGTAGTAGCGTGAGAAAGAAGTAGCTGAGGAAGAGGTTTTTTTTTATTGGAGGCAATTTTTCAAGGCTGAGCTTTTTGGTAGCGAAGCTGAGAAAACTTGGTTTTATTTTCTGAGGCAATTATTTCAATTTTTGGATTTAAAAGAAGCACAGTTGACGGATCAAATAAGCATGGTCGAAGGTCAAACAAGGCAAAGAAGGGTTGAATATCGAAGCAGAGTTTGAAGGCTCATGATGAAGCTCGGCAGCCAACACCAAGGTCGCTTAGCCAAGTGTGAGAAGAGATTTCGTGACCTCTCAGGTGGGAATCCCTGAGAGGAGATACTCCTCTACAGAGGATAAACCCTCTTAAAATCCTAACGGAGTCACTATGCCCTCGATGTGGGACATTGAGTCCTAAAATACAAATTCTCAGATCTATGAATACGTCGTCACCTACATCACCTATGTCAACTGCATAAACCAAGACGTATTTTTCCTTACTTTTGAGGTCAATAGATCAAACATATGTAAATTTTATTGGAGAATGAGGTAAAATCCAAGTCATTTCACTAGACTGAAATTTCATTTTAGCTCTCGGATATTTCCTCAAAGCATTTTTTCCTCCCAGACAGCATCAATGGAAAAATTAGACAGACATTTTTTGAGCAGTTTTCTCCACTTGGTTTGGTTACAAACTATTCTATTCTTCCTCTGTGATATTTGTGCATCATTTTGATACATTTGTGGCAAGTTTTTGGTTGAAAATTTTGATTTTGTTCGCCCGCCACCCGAGTGCCACCCTGCTTCCACCGGTGCTCCGCTCCTAAGCTACACTGGCTACTGCTCCTCTTCACTGCCCGAGCTCCGCCTTAGCTTTGCTCGAGCTTCGCCCAAGGTGCAGAGCAGCCACACATTCTTCAAAAGGCACATCAAAGCTATTTAATGAGGAGGGCATCAAGAATAGTTCTTGGATCAGCCCATTGGCTCACCGGTTGTGAGCCAAGTGGTAAGGGCTCTGGGAGCCCTAAGGTCGTGGGTTTGAGTCTTGTCGACCCCCCTTCCCTCGCTCAAAGGTATAAAATTTTCTTTTATTTATTAGAGATTTTTTTTTAATATTCTCTAATCAAAGTTAAATTAAATATAATTTTAATTTATTTTATCATAGTTTAAAGGTTATTTTTTTTAATTTTTTTTTTTTTACTATGTAGAATAAAGTTATTTTTTTTAACTTTGATTATAAAAGAATGTTTTAAAATGCTTTATAAAGGAAAATTTTAAATGGGGGAGTGATTTTTTTTCGAAAAATCAAGGGGAGATTAAGAGTAATTTTTTGAAAAAGCAAAGTTTGGGATTATTGTAAAGGTGCATTTTCGGCTGCGCCCGACACCTAGTGGGTTATTTCTGTGGGCACTTTTATGTTGTATGTTTCATTTTTTCCTTCTTTTGCACTACATCATTTAAGTTAAAATAAAACATTCCCTAAGTCCCCAAAATAATTAAAACCCATCCGTGTAATTTATTGCACTGTAGCGTTCGGTATTTGTGATACCTCTAGCCAGCATTTACAGGTAAAGTTGTCATGATTGTGCTATTGTATTCATCGTCTAATATAGATGCCATAATGACATCTGAGCTTGTTCTCTATTAATTATTGGGGAGATATAAGTTTGCTATTTTGCTATTTTTTACTCCAACCACTACCCCAATCACTCATTTTTAGGCTTAAATCTAGACGAAAGTTCGGATATCCAAAGTGTTTAGGGTAAGTTACGCCCAATGCATGATGATTGAAGGCTTTATAAGGTCGGTGCCATCAACAAGGTGATTCCCTTTCATTACCGCCTAAGTACCACGTATCGTATAATCATTAAAATTACCTACAATCTCCCTCACGTAAGGGCGGGTAATTTTTCTAGTTTTTCAAAATACCTATAGTCTCCCTCACGTAAGGGCGAGTATTTTGTATGGTATAATGGCTTGGCATTAAGGTATATCGAAGGGGCGACCATTTGGTGTTATAAGGAACCTTCACAATGTCTATAAAACTAATGACTAATGCTCATCAATTATTGAAAGGTCCAAATTATACACCATGGAAAAACAAAATGAAGGCAATCCTAGAGATGGATGATCTTTGGAAAATTGTGTTTGGAACAACAGTAAGACCTTCATCTTTAGCTAGAGCTACAACTCCATCTGCTGATCAGAAAGACTTTGACAAGAAATATAGCAAAGCAAATGTGCTCATTTTGCTTGTTCAACCTCATATTGTTGACTGTCCAAATAGTAAAGCAGCATGGGATGCCCTTAAAACTATATATGAAGGGAATAATGACTCCACCATTCTATTTCTTTAGTCTCAATTACACAGTCTAAGCATGAAACAAGGAGATACGGTTGAAAAATTTCTTTGTAGAGTGTTTGAGTTGAAAGGAAAATTGAATTCCTTAGTAGCACCAGTTGATGATAAGCTCCTTACCTCAGTGGTAATGAGAGCTCTTTTGGATTCTTTTAGAGTGTTGATTACCTCACTTCATGTATCACAGAGACAAGTTACCTATGTTGATTTTGTAAATATGCTTCAAGAAGAGGAGGTATGCCAACTACAACGATATGATTATTCTAACACTTCCCTATACACCAACAAGAAGGGGTAAAACAAGAAGAAGGGTAATTTTCAGAAGGGAGGTAGTTCTCAAAAGGATTCAAAAGGAAAAAAAAATCAACCTCAATAGAAAAAGAGATATTGCAAGATCTGTGACAAAGAAGGTCATGATACAAATAGATGTTGGCATAAGAATAAACAATCAAAACTGAAAGGCCAGAACAAACCACAAAAGAACAAACAATAGCAAGTGAATTTTTTTGTTGAGGAATCTGACATAGATTCTGAAAGAGCACACAAAGTTCTCATGACTAACACAGTATCCAAGCATACGAATCATATTTGGTATGTCGATTCTGGAGCCAGTAAACACATGACTGGTGATAAATCATGGTTTGAGTCTTTTGAGGCCAAAGAGGGCAAACTTGTCACTATTACCAATGATAAAACCTACAAGGTTCAAGGAGAAGGAAAAGTTTCTATTAATCTTCCTGATGGCAAGTGCCATATTGAGAAGGTTCTCTATGTTCCAGGATTGGCAAACAACTTGTTGTCAGTCACACAAATTCTAGACAAAAATATGGTTCTAAAATTTAGTGTTGAGGGGGGCAATAAGTGTTGTTCTATCACCAGGAGGGTTAAGAACATTGTAACTACTTTATATAAGCATGGCTTATTTGCCCTATATGCTATCTCTTCTACAGATGTAGCCATGATTGTATTTATAAAGGAGGTAACTTCCCTATGGCACAAGAGATATGGACATATGAGTTCTGGTTACTTACTTGAGTTAAGTAAGTATGAAATGGTAAATGGTCTTCCTTCCCTTTCTACCACATTGCCATTTTGCTCTGACTGCTTGGTAGGAAAGCATCATAGAGTGCTTTTTGAAAGGAGCACTACAAGAGCAAAGAAACCTCTGGAGTTGGTTCACACCGATATGTGCAGTCCTTTAAATCCCAACAGTTGTGGGGGTAAGAGGTATTTTTAGTTATTCATGGATGATTACTCATGAAATATGTGGGTATTTTTTCTTCAACTGAAATCGAAAGCATTTGGCTTCTTTCATCAATTCAAGAAATTTGTTGAAAAGGAGTCAGGGACTTCTATAAAGACCCTCTGCTCATATCGAGGGGGGGAGTTCACCTCTAAATAATTTTGAGTGCTTAACTAAAAATGGGATCACATGACAGTTGACTACTGCTTATACTCCTCAGTAAAATGGAGTTGCTGAAAGGAGAAACCATTCCATCATGGAAATGGTTCGTTGCATGCTCATAGGAGCTAGAATTGGGCAATAATATTGGGCAGAAGCTGTCACCACAATAGTATATCTATTGAATAGGGCACCCACTAAGACCCTACAAGGAATCACTCTATAGGAAGCATGGATTGGCAGGAAACTCTCCATATCTCATCTACGCATTTTTGGTTGTAAAGCATTCATGCACATACCGAAAGAAAAGAGGAAGAAGATAGATGAGAAAACATTGAAGTGCATTCTTCTTGGGTATGATGAGCACTCCAAAGGTTATCGATTGATTGATCCTTTAATAAAGAAGATACACATCAGTAGAGATGTAGTTTTTGATGAGGCTTTCACATCATAAAACACATCAGATGTATACCTAGACCTTGTGGAAACTAAGGTTGAGAAGTCTCCTTCATCTAAGGTTGCAGGTCCTTCTTCATCTTCTCATCACCACAAAATAAGAATCCAAAGTGGTATACAAGTACAATTAGAGACTCTAAGCTATTCACTCCATAAGACTTGACATTGGATAGGCCTCGTACTCACAACATGGCTCGACAAGAGAAAGCTACAACATATATTACTAGGGTTGATGATCTGTGTCAATATTTTGAGGAAATTTATATAGATCTAGAGAGATACAGAAGATATGGATATTGATGATGACAGGGTGTTTATGTCCTCAATAGATAAACTTGAACCTGCATCAGTGCAAGATGCTCTTGGTGAGCCTCAGTGGAAGGCCACTATGGATGCAGAGTATAAGTCTCTAATGAAAAACAAAACTTGGAAGCTTGTCGATCTACCATATGGAAAGAAGCCCATAGGCTGCAAATGGGTGTATAAAGTCAAGTACAAGGCATATGGGACAATAGATAAGCATAAGGCTCGACTTGTCACAAATGGCTATGCTAAAAGAGAAGGCATTGACTACGAGGAAACTTTTGCACCTACTGCTTGAATGACAACTATTCGAGTTCTTTGTGCTATGGTAGCATAGTATGGGTGGAAAGTGCACCAAATGGATGTCAAGAGTGCATTTCTAAATGGTGATCTCCAAGAGGAAGTCTACATGACTCAACCATAAGGATTTGAAGTGGAAGGCCAATAGTAGAAAGTTTGCAAACTGGTCATCTTCTTATATGGTTTGAAATAGGATTTGAGAAAATCTTTTGAAATGACAGATCTCAGACTTCTCCATTACTGTCTTGGTCTGGAAGTGAACTAGAAGGAGCACTACATAAAAGTGTCCCAAAAAAATATGCAAAGACACTACTAGAAAAATATTGCATGAATTACTGCAACCCGATGGCAACACCAATGGAAACATGACTTCAGTTATCATGATATGACAAATCACCTCAGGTAGATGCTACTCTCTATCATCAGCTAATTGGGAGTCTCATATATCTAACCAACACTAGGCCAAATATCGTATTTGTTGTCAACTATCTTTTGAGGTTCATGCAGGAACCTAAGACTACACACTAGAAAGCAGCAAAGCGAGTTCTTCACTATGTCCATGGCACAATGGAATATGGCCTAGAATACAAGAAGAACAACAAATTATTCTTATATGGATACATAGACTCTGACTATGTCGGATCATATGATTATCGTAAATCAACTTCAGGATATTTGTTTCATCTTGGATATGGTCCTTTCTCTTGGCACAACAAGAAGCAACAATTGGTTGCTATATCATCAATCGAGGTAGAATATCAGGCTGCACATGAAGTTGTGTGCAAAGTGATATGGTTGCATCGCATCCTGACAAGTATGGGTCTTCCATCAAAATCTCCAATACACTTGTTCTGCGACAACATTGATGTTTTGAATCTTGTTAAGAATCCAGTGCATCATGAGAAAATAAAGCACATTGATACACAATGCCACTTCATTCAATACGAAGTACCAAAGCACCGAATCCAAATTTAGTACATCTCCACCAATGCTCAAGTTGCAGACATATTCACTAAGGAACTTGCACATGTCAAATTTGAATTGTTTCGCAACTCTCTATGTATTTCAAAATAATTGGGGGATTATAGTATAGCTAGTAGTTATATGTTTCCTGAAATATTGTAATATGGGGGGATGTTAGAATATATTTCAATATTTCTTTCATTAGTTAAATCAATCCTATCTTATATTGTTAGAAGTCATTAGTTAATATTCTCACTGCGCCCTCGATGTTATTATTATAATAATATTTTTGTGATTATATTCTTCTAAAATGTTATTATTATAATAATATTATTATATTGTATATAATAATATTATTATAATGTACTTTATAAAAGACATGATAATAATATTTATGATAAGGTAAAGTTTAACGTTGTTTCATTTAATTACATATAAGGCGATGGTGGCTATTCAAAAACATTCGAAGACATGAGTGGCTAGTCTAAGAACATTCAGTGCTATGGCAATGAAGCTTCACGGAGCAACATCAACAAAGAAGAGGTGGTCCAAGATGGCATTAGGGTTTCAAATGAATAGCATGAAAGGTGCCAAATTTTTTAGTGAAACGGTCGAGAGGCAGAGACATGCCATCAAACAAGGAAGAAGCATTATTAGGGTAACCTGTGACACCAATTGACAGAGTTAAAGGCTGACCTCAAAGTGCATTGAAGGTTTTAGTGTTGCATATATTTAATTATGCTATGTAGTGTGAGTGTGATAGTATGGAGTTGAACATCGCCATGGTTGCGTAGATTTGTTAGCACCATGACATCGATGGCAACGTCGATGGCTGCATAGGTTTGGTAGCACCACGACGTCAATGGTAGCGTTGATGGCTACGTAGGTTTGGTAGTGCCACAATGATGATGGCAGCGCTATGGCTACGTAGTCTTGGTAGTGCCATGGCTGTGTAGGTTTGGAAGTGCCATGACATTGATGGCAATGCTATGGCTGTGTAGTCTTGGTAGCGCCATGGCTGCGTCTTTGGCAGTGCCATGGCTGCATCTTTGGCAACGCTATAGCTGCGTAATTTGGATAGTGCCATGGTTGCATAGGCAGTGTGATGGTTTCATTTGGTTACATGGAAACCAAAGTTCCCAATATTGGGGAATTCCATCCCAGTCCTTGGGCACATTGGTATGGCTTAGGATAAATACCATCGGGTCTTGGCCTCAATAAGTGACAACACAAATTTTGTTGAATAAGATTGGCCTATATTATTTTAGTTAATGTGAATGTGGTTTGATCACATTCGAAATTTTAAAGGAGGTTTAAAATCATAGGGATTATAAGGTATAGTTAATGTTTTTATCATTTGTTTGATGGATGTAAAGGGATATTCTTGGGTAGAATGCTTATAAGAGAAAGGGGAGATATAAGGAGTCATGCAAGGTTATGTTTTTTTTGTTAGTTTTTTTTTTAAATAAATAACATTTAGAAGTGTTATGTTTATTAAATCACAGAAAATGATGATGGATTATTTTCTTATATCCATTCATTATTTTGGTTGTGAGAGAATATGAAGCGAAAGGACTTCTAAGCATTATTTATACCTTGCTATCCTACCTTTTTCAAGGGGGGCTGGATATGATGTAACATTCCGAGAAAGCAATAAATAAGGATCATTTTTCAAATTTTTAGAGGGTAGTAAACTTCTGTGAGAAAAATCAAAAGGAGGGTTTTTATCATAAAACTAATATTTTTAGTGTCTTATCATTTTTGCATTTTAGTGACTTCTAGCCATTGTCTTATGCCATGAAATGGGTTGCAATAGGTGAAGGTCAAGATTATGTAGTTTATTTATGTTTTCTTTGAGTCTCACACTTGATTTAATGGTATTGTGCTTATGTTGCAGGTCCATTGATTCAGGTTGTTTTATGATTACCTCATAACTTGGGATTTTGCAGGGAGGAGCTTGCTAAACTAATTCAGAATTTGAATTTTTCAGCTAACCAAATTTACATGTTTATTTCATTTACTATTCTCAAAGTTTTATTTCAAGCATTCAAGCATTCCATTCTGGTCCATCTAGAATTTTAGTTTCTTTCATTTCCATTCTGGTCCTTTTCCAGAATTTCTACCAATTTCCTGTTAGTTTCATTTTTTTTGGTCCATTTCCAAAATTGTTAAGCTTTCAAGTTTTTTCCATTTTGGTCATTTTCTAAAAAAATTTCACCTCCAAGTTTCATTAATATAAAGCTTTCAAATAAAACACATGGTTTAGGAGGGATACTAACCTACTATTTCACATTAAACTAAGATAAGAAATGAAAGCTGGCTTTGCTAACATTGCCAATATGCTAACTTCCACTAACCACTATTAGGGTAGTGGTATCAACATGAGGAAGATAAAATGAACCCAACTATCTAAAATTTACTTCATCTTAAATACACAGGCATTAAAATGAGGTGGAAAATTCCACATTTTGTCATTTGAAACCTTTTAAATGAAGATAAAATACTCTATTAATAGGGATTCAGGGTAGCACCAATTAAAAAAAACCCTAAAAATATTTGCTTTTATTTTTAGTTAGATCTTTCAAATCACTAAGCATTGTTTAGAACTAGTAAATGCCCCTTGTTTATGGTCACATGCATTATTGAATTATTTCTGGCACTATTGTAATTTTTTAGATATTTTACCAGAACCTTGGAGAAGTTGAATTTTTGTCATTTGGTTTCTTTCAAGAGAGAGTTTTCTATTCAATACTTTGCATGTGGTGGTATTTTGCAATTGGGAAAAATATACACTCAACATGTACCTTATACCTTTGTAGGAAATTAACACCCACATCAATGCCCATATGGGGACTATCTCCTCTGAATGGAAATAGTCGAATTTCTATCTCTAAAAAAAAAAAGTGCAGGTTCATGGATGCTAAGCCGATTTAGGCCTTGTCTCCAAGATGCCTATTTTTTGTACAATTAGGCCACTTCTCCTGCAAAAATAAAAATAACTACAACACACGAAAGCAGGGAAAACTTTTATGCTAAGCAGGATAGATGTGTGGTTTTTTTTTTTCCAGGAGTGGGGTGTGTGGCGCCTTACTCCGGAATTTTTGGAGTAAGGTGTCTCCCAATTTTTTTTTTTAACAGGAGTGGGGTGTGTGGCACCTTACTCCAAAATTTTCAGAGTAAGGCACCTCCCAATTTTTTTTTTTTAACAGTGATCAAGTGCCTCCGTTGATGAACATTGAGCAGCTTGTCCCTTGGCTGATGGATGTTGAGCAACGCATACCTCCATTGATTGAGCAAGGTGCATGATTGGCACCTACTTGAATAATGCACCTATTGGATGCCTACTTTAGTAAGGCACCTACCTCAGTAAGGTGCCTGCTTCAGTAAGGTGCCTACCTGAGTAAGTCACCTACCTGAGCAAGGCACCCACTTCAGTAAGGTGCCTGCCTGAGTAAGGCACCGCACCACCACCATGCCACCCAAGTAAGGCGTCGTACCACTTTTGCACCACTAGAGTAAGGCACCGTGGTAAGGTGTCTACTTGTAGATTAAGGCACTTCTAAAAACTGTTGGTATGACATATCCGCACTTCATGTTGTCCTGCAAAACATAAAAAATACTAAAATAAAAAACATTAATAAAATTCTAACTTTTTTTTTTCTTCTTATTTTTTTTCGTCTATTCTTCCATGACCAGAATAGGACTTGGATTATCTTTTTTTATTTTTTTTATTTTTTCTTTTATTTTTTTCTCTTTTTTTTTCTCTCTTTTTTTTTCATCATATGCATCAGATAACAGAATGTCAACTACAACAATGTGAGCTAGGGATTTTAGGTGGCCAAGCTGGAGGTCTGTCAATTACCCCGTCCTAGAAATTTTTTTGTGTTGTGTACCAAAACATCTTCTCCACCAATCTGTTTGTGATAAATTTGCATTATGATAGCAAATTTCTTCCTTGATTTTAGATCCTCACCATCTCTTTGCAAATATGGCATTTTCTTCCACCATAGTGAGACTCTGTCTCCTCCCTGTGTTTTTTCTTACATTTTTTTTAATAGAATGCAAAGCTACCGTAAAAAAAACTACAGTATTGGAACTGTGCATTACGAAGTGGAGGTTGTGCAGAAAAATTTGTGTCTCATATATAAAATGAGCATTCATCATCCCCCATGCCTAAATATTGTCACGTCCTTGTGACAACAACCCCAAAAACAACCCTCAAAATTATAATAATTTTTTTTTCAATGGCCTTCAGCATCTCTGTTTCTTTTCATGGGCATTGTTATTGAGAACTGCTATTTTTTTTCTTTATGAACCATTCCGGCACTAGCGAAAGCACACTTACAACAATAGCGGAAGGTGCAAGCGATGCTATAAGAAAATTATACAGCCAACAGTCAAAATTCATTCCAACACTATTTTGTTTTATTTTTCTTTGAGCACGACTATTTTATTTTCATGGAGCATTGTTGCACCAACAGGAGTTAAAAATTTATCACAACTGACCATCAAACTACAAGCATATAGATAAATAATTTAGACTAAATAACTATTATACTATTATTTTGATATCATTAAGCACTATGGCACCAATGAAATCTCACTACACTAATTTTGAAAGCTCTGTGAAATAGGTCTGCACTGTTATTTGTCCATATGAGCCTTCATGTAGCTATCATAGGGCTGCATTTTCCAATTGTGCATATTGGTCAAATTTGTTGAGACCAAAATTAAAAAAAATAAATGTCGTTTCCTGTTGCTGTGTTTGCCCCTATTCTACTGTTGTTCTACGTTTGTCATGATGCAATAATGCCAATTTATTCTCGTGAATTTCGTAGCCCCTTTATTTATTTATTTATTTTCTATTACTCCATAGTACTATTGCACTGCGTTTTTCATGATGCAATAGTGCCAATTTATTCACATGAATGTCTTAACCCCTTTATTTTATTTTTTTTAATTACTTCGGGGTGGAGCAGGTGTTCTTTTATTCCTCCGTGAATCCGCTGCCGGATTAAAACCAAGCATTCTTATTCCGCTCTAAAATACAGGCCTGAGTCAGGCAATGGGGAAAATTATCTGAACTGTTGTTCTTCCCCCCATGCCTAAATATTGTCACGTCCTCGTGACAACAACCCCCCTGGAAGTTTTTTTTTTTCAATTGTTTCTGGGTACTGAAATTTTTCATATTCGAGGCATATTATGTAGCTGGGATATTTCAATAGAAATAATTTAAAGGGGCATCTACTGAGTTTAGCATAGAAATTATTTTTAAAATAACCGTACATATAATTAACAAAAAACTTAGTACATACCTGGGTGAATTTTGTAGATTTTGATCTGTATCATGCTAGTGGTTATGGATTGGCCTTCATTTTGCGTTAACTTCTTATTGTGTTGGCTACATCTCCTAGGTATGCTGGGCCCATCACCTGTGCTAGGTGTTGCAGCTACAGTCATCTCTCCTCTCTGGAACACCGCCTCTACTTCCTGCCCTAGGTCAGCGTGTTGAGGGTGTAACTCCCTAAAGGGAACATTGGGGTTGTCCCTCTTGCGAACGACCACACTGACCCTGTACAACCGAAATTCTACAATCATTTGATACCTCTACCTTTGCATTTGGAAAATTTTGTTTATATATATATATATATATATATATATATATATATATATATATATATATTTTTTTTTTTTTTCTTTTTCTTTTTCTTTTTTTGGCTGCCTTCACATCATTAACCTTTGTTGTTGTTATGCCTCCATTCATTGTTGCTCCAGCAGTGAATCCAGTACAATGAATATGGCATAAAAAACCATCATTTACTCTCAAAATCAATGAAGACATCATTTTACCTAAGCATGACAATCTGGAAAGTGATGCAGTTTATAACTTTCCACTGATGGATCCTTCCTCCGCAACTTTCAAAAGGTAGATATAAAATTTTGTGCCTATCTATATTTCTGATAAAAATATGGCATTCTTCCTATGGTGTTCTCCTCCAACAACTGAATTTCATTTATTCTACATGAGTTATGCATCGCATTTCCTGGAAAACATGGGAAGTCTTTGTATGAAAGCAAGTGTCGTATCCTTGATGAAAATAGTAGGGGATTTATTTTTATTTTTATTTATTTTTTTCTACATACGAATGTACTATGTTAATTTGATCCATTAAGGCATTCCTCTCGTAGGTGTGGACTTTAACAAGTCCAAAATTGTAGCCATACTATATATTTTTTATTTGAAGGAGATTTTGGTTCATCCATCCTCTCCCCACTTCTCATCACTAGGAATAGGTTCACTCAAATCCTCTCCCACTTAAATTTGTGAAACCCTCGTCACCAATAACATGTCCCTCTATGCAACATGTTTGCAGCCCTCTGAAAATCAAGTCCCATACTGATTAAAAGGAACCCTCAATCTAAGGAGAAGAAATTTGAGCACTGTTGGGTATAAAGTGGATATGCAGTTCTCTTTTCCAAGAAGAGCCGTAAATTATTTTTAGTGCTCTTCTCTTTCCCAGCCATATAATTTTTTTTTTATGGCTTCTCACAGAAGTTATGCATTTCTAGCAATGAGTATTCAAGGTGCCTTCTTACTGTTGATAAGTCAATAGTCACTTATTTATCTACTATTACAGAGTTTATTAGGCTCTCCAAAAATTTTATCATGCCACATCAACGTCTGCTTCGTCCAGGCACAGAGGTAGGTACCTCATATCTTTACAGGAAATTAACACCCACGTCCATGCCCATATTGGGACTATCTCCTTCAGATGGAAATAGTCAAATTTCAATCTCTAAAAAAAAAGTGCAGGTTCATGGATGCTAAGCCGATTTAGGCCTTGTCTCCAAGATGCCTATTTTTTGTACAATCAGGCCACTTCTCCTGCAAAAATAAAAATAACAGGGAAAAATTTTATGCTAAGTAGGATATATGATGTGTGGTTATATTTTTTTTTAGGAGTGGGATGTGTGGTGCCTTACTCTAGAATTTTCAAATTAAGGCACCTCCCAATTTTTTTTTTTCAATAGTGATCAAGTGCCTCTGTTGATGAACATTGACCGGTGTGTCCCTTCACTTATGGACGTTGAGTGATGCATGCCTCCACTGATGGAGCAAGGTGCCTGCTTGGCATCTACTTGAGAAAGGCATCTATTGGATGCCTACTTTAGTAAGGCGCCTACCTCAATAAGGCACCCACTTCAATAAGGTGCCTACCTGAGTAAGGCGTCTACCTGAGTAAGGTGTCTACTTCAGTAAAGTGCCTACCTGAGTAAGGCATCTGCTTTAGTAAGGAACCTACTTTAGTAAGGTGCCTACCTGAGTAAGGCGTCTACTTTAGCAAGGCACCTGCCCGAGTAAGGCACCTACCTGAGTAAGGCATCACACAACCACCATGCCACCCGAGTAAGGCGTCACACCACCATTGCGCCACCAGAGTAAGGCGCCATGGTAAGGTGCCTGCTTTTATATTAAGGCACTTCTGAAAAAATTTGGTATGACATCTCCGCACTTCATGCTGTCCTGCAAAACATAAAAAAATAAGTAAAATAAAAAGTATTAATAAAATTCTAACTATTTTTTTTTCTTATTTTTTTCGTCTATTCTTCCATGACCATAATAGGTCTTGGATTATCATTTCTTTTTTTTTCATCATTTGCATTAGATAACATAATGTCAACTACAACAATGTGAGCTAGGGATTTTAGGTGGCCAAGCTGGAGGTCTGTCAATTACCCCGTCCTGGAATTTTTTTCGTGTTGTGTACTGGAACATCTTCTCCACCAATCTGTTTGTGAGAAATTTGCATTATGATAGCATATTTCTTCCTTGATTTTATATCCTCATCATATCTTTGCAAATATGGCATTTTCTTCCACCATAGTGAGACTCTGTCTCCTCCCTGTATTTTTTTCTTACATTTTTTTTAACAAAATGCAATGCTGTTGTAAAAAAACTACAGTATTGACACTGTGCATTAGGAAGTGGAGGTTGTGCAAAAAATTGTGTTCCATCTACACATATTAGAGGATTGATAGCAGCCAATAGCCAACAACTCCCACTATAAAACACTCAACTCATCATTAACAACACATAAAAAAATATCTTAATCCGGATTTGACGTATCTCAAGAGCGCTAACTCTTTGGATGCATTGCAGGGATTGTCATGAATAACAACTTTGTGCATCACTACTTCTCACCGTGTGCTCCTGAATATGTCACCCTTATCTTTTTTTTCAATTGATTAAAATTTATACGACCCTGATACACGTGCGTCCGAATTAGAATGATCCTCCCTCCAAATTTTTTCTTCAGCAAGCAAAATTAGAACAACACTGTGATTAATAATTTTTTTCTTCAGTAGGCAGAATTCGAACAAAACTGCGATTAATAATTTTTTCTTTCCCAGAGTGAGGATAAAAATAATTATTTCCATCATCATCCATGATGTGTTGGGTGTTCAGGTGTGATTTTTCATGAGATGCTACACTGATATTTATGTGTTGTTATTTTTTTCTGGCCACTATGAGCTCCTCATTTTTCTTTATTGTGCTCAGGCACCATGTGGCCTTAATGCAGTCATCTGATTTATTCCAGGCTCCTCCCTAATTTTTTTAGCTATCAGCTGAAGATTTCTCATTTCCCTTCTAGACCAAGCTGGTCCTCAAGAAAGAGGATACTCTCTTCCAATAAGTAGCAAAATAAAACTTTGTTTTTTATTTGCTCTTAACTTTGGAGACTTTTTAGCAGAAGACTTATTTTTTCATAAACACTGTAACTAGCGTTCATTGTGTTGTTGGCAGCATTGATGAAGTTGGGGTCTCCCCCATGCCTACATCTGAACTAGTATTCTCAAAATCATATCCTTATTGATCAACTAGTTTGATATGTTGTAGCATGAGAAGAATAGTTTCCCTCATGGCCTTACAACCAAACTCCTTCAACTTTACAATAAAATGTGCAGGCCAAAAAATGACTACCTATAGCTAGCACCTTGAAGAAAATAGGGCATAGCAATATTTTATAAACATATGTTTTTTTATGATTCACCAGGTCGCCTTAAGTGCAAGTGAAGAGCATACTCCATAACAACATGTTTTTTTTAAATTCAGCTCTATCATTTTCCTACATCATCAAAAGAATTTTTCAATATGTTGCAAAGCGTTAAGTCTGTAAAAATTTTTCATTGTTAAAACCAAGATTCTAGAGGTATAATTTTCCAATAGTTTTTGTATAAAAACACATCCCTAAAAAATTTTTAATCAGACATGGATTGTGTTATTTCTTTTGATTTCTTGAAACCATTTAGAACATGATGGAAATCCTTCATCGCCTGATTTTTCTAAATATTTTTTCAACAACATATTTTATTCCTACTTATACACTTAATTATGGTACATCAGGTTCATTCATGCGTTTACTTGAGAAGCTAGAAAATACAAACAATTGCCTATGGTATTTGGCTCTGACTATGCCGACAACTATTTTTGGCCTTATAAAAAGGCCCTTTAGTGGACTCACACTTCTCAAGTAAAATATCTACAGGTATTTTTAAATGGGATTTTTATTTGACCTGTAAACCAGAACACTATAGTTTTGACACTCCCCGACAATGGTGCCAAAATGGTGAGTAGAAATCATGTCTCGAAAAATAATCATTTCTCTTCCATAAATTATCAATCCGATAAGTTCATAAACTTACGAGTGTCATGCACAGTATATGCCTGCAGTGTTGGGGAATGAATCTGTCTGTACCTTATTTAGTTTGGTGGGGGATGTTTGTGCATTTCAATTTTAGCCAAACTAAATAAAACTAAGTGCAGAAAATTAAATAAATAAATAACAAGCTAAAATTAAAGTACTAAAAATAAAGTACGGAAATAAAATACAAGGAAATAAACACACACAACTAAATTAATTAAAGCAGGAAATAAAACAAATAAATCTAAGCTACAAAAAATAAATACATAAATAAATAGGGGAGGACTACTGTAGGGAGTGGGCCCAAGCTCCCGTAGATAGTCCGCCCGGCTAGCTACGTAGAGCTTGCTCGAATAAGAGGAGTTGCACTCTTAATCAATTAAACAAAGAATGAAATAAAATAATCTCTATGTAAAATTAATCATCGACCCCCCTTGTTCATCTGGCCTACGTATTTATATAAAGCATAGCCAGATATTGTTACAATAAAAAATTAATCTAATTTAATCACATGATGTGATTAGTTACAATTGGTTCTACACAGATTTTATTTCCCTATTTTAAAGCATGTCCATTCACACAAGGATAAATATATAAAAATCCTTAGGTGTACGTAACAAACAAATCCTAAACTAATGCATCCTAAAAATAATACTTTAAGAGCTTTACAAGGTCAACCAGCCAATCGGTTGATAATAATAAATACTTTATTCTATTAATAATAATGCATGATTTAAAATATTTCTCCTTTGTCTTCACGTGCAACCTCCTCCTTAGCCCCTTGGTCAACCTGGTCAATGTTGACTTGGTCATATGGCATCTCCAATGTGGGTGTCTCCAATGTATGGGAGTAAGGCACCTCCCCATGTATGGGAGTAATACGCCTACCTCAGTAAGGCACCTCCCCATGTATGGGGGTAAGGCATCAAAGTAAGGTGCCTTCCAAATATGCCTTAGAATAATTGAAGAAGAAGCATACCAGGTCCAAGTAGGGTGTAGACTGGAAATCACCATATTAGTAATAAAACCTGCATTTATACACATTTTCCACTAAAATCACCCGTTAAGCATAATACCGTATTTTCTATCAATTATATGCATAAGTTAAATAAAATTATATCTCTAATGCTAATTAAACCAGTGATGATGGAACTTAATAGTGTATATAAAATGAGCATTTTGGTGCTCATAAAATCTGATAGTCTTGGGCTTTTTGACTACTTGCTCCACATGAAAATAATTCATGCCAAGAGAGGCTAGAATATTTGCATGTTTGTTCTGCTTTGGTGAAATTACCTAAATGTTCAAAGCTATGAAGGATTCAAATAGATCCCATACTCTATTGTGATAGGATTTGAAGTAATTCTACTTTGACACACATTTATTAGTGGTCTGATTGATAATAAGCTCGGAGTCACTAAAAATTTGTAGTTGTTTAATGCCCAACTTTTCAGCTTTCTTCAACCCAAGATACAATACTTCATATTCAGCTACATTATTTGCACAAATCCAAGTCAACCTGTACGAATAAGTCTTCTGCAACCCCTTGGGAGATATCAACATGACTATAGCTTCTATGCCACTCTTACATCTAGAACCATCAAAATATAACTTCCATAACTAATCTGTGTCAAAACCCTGGGAATCGAGGACTTCTTCAACTTGCTCGAGCTTGGTTATTGTATAACAACCAATGTCCATTATGATCATTACATTAAAATATTTAAGAGAAAACTCATCTTTAAGGTGAAGTTCACCCAATGCTTCTTCCATCAAGTCAACCTCTTCTAGCTCTTCAGTCATCATGTTAATTGCACCTGGATCTTCTTCTTTCTCTTCCAACTTTTCAATGTAAAAAGGTGATGGATTTTCAGTGTGAATGTGAATCCTCTTTCCTTGGAATGGCATATCTAGATGTGAGTAGTCTAAGGAAATATATATCCCCAACTTAGCTGTGAACTCCCTTGAGAGGCACATGCTAAAGTATGGTTTTATGCCAATCACTACCATTTCTTGAATTACCATGATTTATGGCATACTATGAAGGACAATGGGAATGTCTTTGATTACTCCTACTGTCTTGACTGGATCCCCATCCAGCTACAACACTCATGGACTACTTCTTGTATATTCCATCCTCATAACTTCACATACTGCCTTTGGCATGATAGTAGTTGTAGCATCGAAATCAATCATACAATTGTGTACGATCCATCCCTCCATTCTGAGTGACAAATAAAATGAGTGTGGTCTATTCTTTCCTATTGCTAAATTTGGCAGTGCTTGCACCAAGATTAATTGAGAAGAATTTTTATATTTGTATTTAGCAGTATTTAAGGACTCTTGCAACAAGTCAACTTGCCCCGGCAACTATAGTGCATCATACAAGCTTACTTTTGCAGGTATCTTCTTCATTTCTTCCATAATATTATAATTTGAGATGGTTGAAGCCTTCTCTTCTGTAGCTTCTACTCTCTATATCTTTGTCAACGATGGGTACTTGATTCATTCCTTGACATTCTCTTTTGTTTAATTTTGTATTTTAGTAGCTACTATAGGTTGTGAAGTTGATACCTTAGTTTGTGCCTTTTCTTCAGCTTTCTTAGGTAGTAAATATTTTAGCTTGATAGAATCCTTCTCCATAGTCCTTACACTAGGTGCTTTCATTGGAGGCTGTCATTTTTCATCTTGCACCTTTGGCTCTATAGGCACCTTTAAATGTTCGAGCTCAGTTGGATCTACCATTACTGGATTCTTCCCAGATCTCATAAGAATCAAAACTTGCTCCAAATATGACATCATTAAATTGTGATCAACTTTCTTGATTATATTGACTTGTCTATCAGCCAAAATCTTTGCTAGCGTTTGCACATAATTCATATGCACCATGTAGATTTCTTCCCCATGAGGATCATTACATGTTGAAAAACAATATGATTTTTCTAATGTGCTAGTCTCCTCATTTGCTAGTATTGTGGTGCTCTTCTCAGGGTCTCTACTGGCAGATGCTTGCTCTCGGGTAATCGGCAGAGTTTGAAATCTTCTTGATCAAAATTTAGCCTCGAATTACTTCTTCCTCACTGTTGTAAGCTCATTCGATATAGTTCTTAAGGCTGAGTTATTAGATTTTTTTCTTACAATAATTACGTAAGAGGATTAGGATTAGGAGTTGTGGTCGGTGCTGGCAAAGGTAGAGATTCTTGCAATGCAGGTAACGACAACGGGGTCGAAGGCATTGGCAATGTTGGAAAAGAAATAGATGTCGATAGTTGGGGTACTGATTAAGTAGGAAACTATGGAAAACCTGGAGCTAAATGTTATAGGATAGAGATTGAAGTGATATGAGGTAGGCTAGAACTCCATGGGGTAACTGGGTACATGGAAGGAATGGGTTGCAAAAATATACTTGAGTACAATACTACGGGATATCAAGAAGAATGGGCATAGTCATTTTTGGGGGGAGCCTACCTACCATGATCAAATAAAATTTGGCCTTCTAGTATTGTGTGTACAGGTCTAGGAATGTAGTCACATTGGCTTACCATATTGCCATACCAATTTTAGTGCTAAATACCTTGAGATAGTAGAACGCAACTTTCTCATGCATGGGCCTCAAACCATTAGGGAATCTTTGCCAGCTTCGTGCAAACCTGATGTTCAAGTCAACTATCTCCTCTTGCGTATGCCTTTGAATTGTTGTAAACTGATGCAATAAGGAGTATGGATCAACTTGTTCATGAAAATTCTTAATCAAAAACTCTGCCAACTAATACCATGAGGTAATAGTGCTCGGTTGCAATGATCGGTACCAATACAACAATTTACATCTCAATGACAATACCAGCAACTGTATCATCACGTCTTCATCCGTTATTCTATGGATTGTAGCCAAAGATACTACATCTTGAATATGATCATAGGCTATTTTATCAGTACCATCATAGGTCGGCAAAGACTTCAAATTAGCTTGGGGTATTAGATTTTGTGCTTGCAATTTCAAGGCCCTTGAGCTATTACATTCTAAGAACTGCTTGGGTGGTTGTTGTGGTGGTGGATTCTAAGCCATGTGGACTGGTATATGAGGTGGAGCTTGAGAAAAACTAACGGTCATGTGAGACAGATCTTGGGGAAGGCTAGTGGCAGTACTACCTAGGCTTGCAGGAGTGGAAAATACACTATATAGTCATGAGGATGTGACAGACGGTATAGGGGATATATGAGGTAATGAATATGTATAGCGTAAAGTGTCTAATTGAGGATGTTCCCCTAGTATTTGGATATCGAGTTCGTAGAACTCAATTTGATGATCTAGATTTTTGACCTTCAATCTTGTGTTCATGAGACACAGCTTCTGTTTTCCTCACGCTTGGATATTTTTGGGTGTAATCGAGTTGCTAGATTTTCTATATATACAACACGAAGGCAAACATCAAACCTTAATATCTTCGAAAGTAGAACTTTTGAGGTCCCATCAAGCATGCCAAAAATTGTTGGTCAAATATCTACCTAATCAACAAAACTGCATTTGTGCACCCTAGATACAACCAACATTAAGTGACCAGAGGAAAGTAATGTCCTCCATGTCAATCTCTAGAGAATGTTGGCTCCCAGACTAAATCATGCATTGGTTGAAGACAAGAGTTGCAAGAAAGAAATTAGGAAATGCGGAAAGAAATGGGAAATACATCCATAGACCAAATGCATAAGATTTGGGGTAGATTAATAGTAATAAATTCACCAAGCATGAAATAGCATATAACAGAAGAAAAACAAAAGAATTTACTTATGAACTTGCAATAACAACCTTCACAATAATACTCCAACACTCACTCTTTCATCAGCAATATTTAAATACAGATACAAAATTTAAATTTAGTAGCAAATAAAGAGCATAAGCATAAAATAGAAGTGAATAAAGTAGAAGGAAATCACACAATGTCACTTGCAAATTCAGAATCCTGGTATCTTCTCTTGATGCAAAGAACTCTGATAGTTTTCTCATAAAGTGTCTAACCTCCTTTTACAATGGAAATTTGATTAATATTTATAGAGGATTTAACCTCTTTCATTAAATGTACATGAAGATAAAATGATTGCAGATCAAGAACAAAAATGAGGAAATTCCTCCTTGGAAATGTTGAAAATCCATCCTTTTGGAACAGCGATCCATATTTCAAGGGAACATTCCCAGGAAATCGACATTTCGGGCATCAATGCACAGAAAATTAAGAGACATTAAATGCCTCAAAAATACACTCCCGCTTTAGAAATCATGAAATATTCCCCTATGCTTCTAATACGGCTTCCTTCTTCACTTGGGATTCACAATTTAAGTTACTTGTTACCACCATCATTTAATACCTATAAAATTCTGCTCTAGGTGCCTTGAAACCTTTATTAATTTATTTATAGACCGTATTGACACTTCACAATTGGATGGATTTATCTTCATAACTTCATTCACCTCTTTCGTTTGAAACTATTTTCACCCTTAAAAAAAAACACTTTCTCCCAATCTTCATTTTCTCAGTACGTTCACGCATATTTTCCTGAAAAACATGTTCACCCCTAGGAGAGGCAACCCCTTGGCCAGGGTGAATGATATTGTGTTTTGTTTTTGAGGCACATTCACCCATGGGAGGGGGGAACAGGACATTTAACCCTCAATCAAGGCAAACGCAATTTGTGTCACCTTTGGGGTACATTCATCCCAAGGTGGGGTGAACACGATTACCTTTTACTTTTGTGATGTGTTCACCCATGGGAGGGGCAAATGGGATGTTTGTCCCTCAACCAAGGTGAACGCGATTACAATTTATTGTGCCCCCTTCTTTCCCAAGCATTATTTACACTGCATTTTGTTATTATGTTAACCCCTTGGTGCTATCAAATTTTAATCCCTTGTATTTTTCATATTAAACTTCCTTTCTTCATTTTACAAAATGTACAGGTCCAAAGGCATCAATTGGTAGTACAATGTAAATATAGCAAACTCGAATCTCCAATGAAGTTTTAATTTTTTTTTCAAACATTTAACACTGAATACTGATATATGCAAACAAAAAGTAACATATGAAATTGAGTCAAAATAAAAACTGTCGCATTACAATCAAAATGCTCCAACAAAAATCCCAATGTGGCAAGGTGCAAAACTGCCAACTGTTATAATATTTTATATTATAAGCCAAAGAGGTTGGTTAAAATATTGAAGGCAAAAGTTTATGCCCATGTTTTTAAAATAAAAGAGAAAATATTATAATAACTAGGCCAAAAGGGCTTATTAAAAGGAAAATTAAAAAGTGCTTTGGACAAAGTTCTTAAAAGGAATCAAGTTCACGAAGGACTCCATGCAAAATTACTTTTTAATACTAAAGTTAAATAATATAATATTTAACACAAATTTAAATATTATATTAAATATAAAATTAAATTTGAAATTGTCAAAAGGTGCCAAATTTCAAATATAAATGGAGGAAAATAAAGATTTTTTGTCGATGTCATATCAATGCTTCGAATGCATATAAAATGGAGGAGCTAAATAATTTTCCAAGGTGACCAAGGTTTATGCACAAGTCTTAATAGATCGTGGAGTGTAGAGAAAAGTATCCAAAATATTTCTTTTGAGCAAGTGGCAGCAGATAAGGACAAGGAGGTGCACATTGTGTCTAAGCAAGGGTTGGTAGCCCAAGTGGTAGGTGGGTCTTGCATAAAGTGTGGTAGAGAAGAGGTTTGTGGTTCGATTATCCCTAGCACCGATTTAAAGAATTTTATCCTTTTCGATGGACATGGTAGGAGATAAAGGGTGGAGGCCACATGTTAGGTCTCAACCACTTGGCTAGCACAAGCGGTTGAGCACTGCACTTAGGAGTTTGAGGTTGGAGGGTCAATTCCCATCTATGCCAGCAAGGAATTTAATTTTTATAAGGTATGCTACTGTAGGTCTAAAATTTTTGCACTCCTTTCCTCTAGACTGATGGATTCATGCCTTTTATGGGAATGGGAAGATAGTATATCTACACCTCGAAAGAGAGGCACTTGATCATGCCTTCTTGTGGTGATTTTTCAATGAATTGGTTGGGTTCACCAGGAAACTTTTAACAGTAGTTTTTGTACCTAGGCTTGGAAGATGTTTAATGTGTTATTTTTATAAATATTTCTCATACACCTAAGTTTGGCATTTATGCAACTAAACTATCTATATGCAATTTTTATTTAAGGAAGACAGCAAACAGTGAATACAAAATGAAATACAATGCATAATATTGGAATTATAAGAAATTATAAGCCTTATCTGAGCCGAATGTTCGATGAAGATTCTAAGGCTTGTAGTCGAACATAATTGCCTCTGTTCTAACAAAATCACCTTTGTTTTGACAAAATTTCCTCTGTTTTTACAAAATCGCCTCTATTTTGATAGCAAGAAAAATTGATAGAAAATAGGACAAAAAACAGGATTTCTTGCAAAATAGGGCAATTTCTCATACTCCAAGTCACAGATTAGCTTTAATTTCTATATGAAAGTGGATATGAAATAACATGAGAAAAATATGATAACAATTCAACCTATTATGCCATGAATTTATATAGTTTTAATCTTGATTTCATAATGCAATTACTTGGAATGATGGTGAACACCAAGATGCAATATATAAATTTGAGTAATAAATTAAATGGACATGAGGTAATGCATAGAAAAATAGAAAATTGGGAAATAAATGCAAACAATGATTTAAATCCTTACCCCTAGGTGATCTGAAGATAAGATCGCCTATTCTCTGATGAAATTGCCTACTCTCTAACAAAATCACCTATCACTTCTGTCAAAATCACCTATCGCTTCTATTGATCACCAGGCGATTATGATGATACCTAGGGCAATTATAATTGATACCTACAGTGAAAAAATTAAAATAGGGATGTCGAGAGGCGAAATTGCATAGAAAATTGATGTGAGGGATCCTCAAGGGAGTTTAGAACAATCTCAGGGATCAGAGTCCAACCAGCCAGTCAATCAATCAATCAACCAGGAGGAAAAAGGGAAAAGGGCCTAGATTAAATAGGCCGAGGGGTTTGAGTAAGTTGGGAGGTTAGGCTAAACATGGAGGAGGTTTTGATACCTCCTATGTTTGCCACATCAAATATACTCACCAACGTACCTGATCTGAATGGTGGCCAAACTAGGTAAGAGGTTTTAAAACAAATTTTGTCTTTTAGCAAATTTGTTAAAATTCTATTTAGGACAAAATCGCTTGGCAATTCTATTGATCTTCGAGCGATTTTGTTGATTTATGGGTGATTTTATTGATCGATGGGTTATTTTGTTAATCGGTGGGTGATTTTATTGATTTGTGGGTGATTTTGTTGATTAGTGGATGATTTTGTTGATCGGTGGGTGATTTTGTTGATCGATGGGCGATTTTTCCCAACGGTCAAGAATTTTTGGTTTATTGGAGTGAAAAATGAGGAAGATGATGTCAAAATTGGACATATTAGATACCGTTGAAAATATATTTTTGATCCCTATCCAATGGTATAAAATTTAAGAAGAATTAAGATGATTTGATAGGGTAAAAATGCTCTTGAAGAAGACCATATTTTTCTAGGAGAAAAACTAAGGAAAATGAGTCAATTTTTCATGTCTACATTTTGCCCCCTCTTTGATGTATTTATGAAAAAAAAATGTGTTAAAGAAAAGTGTAGACATTTGAGTAGAAATGATTATGATTTGACATGGGCAAAAATGGAGTAGATGGTTTAGAATGAATAGTTTATGTGAAATTGATGTCTTAGAAAAAAATAATTACTAATTTACTGACTAGGATGCCCCTCGAGTTGGACACTCTTGCAAACATTATCAATGTTATCCCAAAAAGGGGTCAAAGAGTGCTACAATAAGTAACAAAACCCCAACCGCGGCTCTGCTAGGGTTTGATGAGGAAAGCTGCTTTGCTGGAATTTTTTTGAGACCTATCTGGTGGGTTCTGTGGGGATGGCAGCAGTTTCTGGAGGAGGTATGAACAACTAGAGGAATGTAGTGATGGCATCAGGTCCATCACAGAGCCTGCATGCTAGGGCTAGTATTTCTTTTAAAAATTATTGGAAGGAACATGATTTCCCATTGCATGCCAAGAATCACTTGTTAAAGAACAATGGATGTTTGGAACGATGTGAATCCAGGCCGGTTCTAGTGAATCAACCAGACTCGATGGCAGAATATGTGGAGTATTTAACCAAACATGCGCTTATTGGTAAATTTATGGGCATATGAATTTCTCTTCCCTTTGTGGAGGCTTGGGTTAGGAATACTTGGAACCCTGAAGGTGATGTGGAGATGATGTGGAGGTGATGCTGAGTGCAAACAACTATTTTATGGTGGTTTTTTCTTGTCTTGTGTATCGTAACAAAGCATTTGAAGGAGGTCCCTATTTTTGTAACCAAGCGAGACTCTTTCTTAAGCCCTGGCATGTGGGTTTCAACTCATCAGAGGAGCGGCCATCATGAGTTCCAATGTGGGTTCGGCTTTCGTGGCTCCCATTAGAATTTTGGAGAAATGACATCTTGCATATGATTGTCCTTCTACTTGGGAAGCTAGTTGGGCCATCACAACAGACATTGGATAAAAAGGTAATCTCTATTTGTCCGTATCTATGTTGAAATTGATTTAAACAATCCTATTCTATATTCTATTGAAATACAGTTTAGATCAACCACATGGGTTCAAAAACTTGACTATGAAGCTCTTCCATTTCGTTGCTATATTTGCCATGAATATGGCCACTTACAAAGAAAATGCCCTAAGTTTGTCCTGCCTGTGGCTTCAAATCCTGGGCCCTCTCGAGCTATACAAAATATGGATAAAGGAAAAGCCCCGATAAATGAGGGGGATCAGGATAAGGAAGGCTTTGTTACGGTAAAACCTCGAAACAAAGGAAGAAAGGCAAAAAGAGACATTAAGGATAACCAGCCAGATGCTCAGCTCAACCGTTTTGAAATTCTAGAGAATCTTGATTAGTGTGTGGAGATACCTGAAACATCACTACCTGTTATAGATATAACAGGACCAAATTAGTTGTCTCTTCATGAGGTGGAACCAATGGAACTAGATATAGGGGGTTTAAATGAAGAACAGAGGGCTTTGGTTCTGAGTATAGATGATATGGTTGGCCCTAGCCCTAGAAGTGAAGTTATCTTAGAAAATGGCACAAATTTAGATATGCCCTCTCCTACCCAGGCACTGATGCAGTCATCCATGGACTGTAAAACTCCTACGGTGCTGGGATTGCAGCATAAAATAATTAAAAAAAATGCTTCAGATAAGAATATGAAGGTGGGTCGGAAGAAAGACCAGGATAAAATTAAGTTAATGGGGGAGACTTTGGTAGAGTCAGGTTTGGTGAGAACATTGGACTCCCATTTTTATAACCCCCAAAAATGATTATACTTTCATGGAATGTAAGGGGGTTGAACAGCATCCCCAAACAAAAATATTTTCATGATTTGATTTGTGTTCATTCTTCGGATGTGGTTTTTATTCAGGAGACTAAATTAGCTATTGATAGTTTGTTCAATATTGCTCCCAAGTTGTGGAGAAAGGGGCAATGTCAATGTATTGGTGCATGTGGATATGCTGGTGGCCTTGCTTGTTTATGGGATCCAGTTAAGATCTCTCCTCTTACTTGGATTTCTAGCAGGTGGTCTATTTCGATGATCGGGCATGATAATGAATCTGGTGAGACCATCCTACTTGCAAACGTGTATGCTCCTATTGATTACAATGGTAAAGTGAATTTATGGGAGCAAATTGGCTTTGTGAGAAGTCTTGCTCCCCTGTACCCATGGATTTTGGCTGGAGACTTCAATTCTATCACTTGTCCGGAGGAAAAACGTGGTGGGATTGATCGTCTTGAGCCTTTTTCTTCTCGTCTTCAATGCTCATATCCGGGCCTTGAACTTGGTTGACATCAAGCCGGATAATGGGATATTTACCTGGCATAATAGAAGATGTGGGGAATATTCCATTTCAGAGAGACTGGATAGGTTTTTGATCTCTAGTTTTTGGATTGGCAATAATAGAAGCGCTAGTTCTATGATTCTGGAGGGTAGAGGATCTGATCATTGGCCTATCAAACTCTCTGCTCTAGAGTTAGGGCTAAAAAATAATCCCTCATTTAAGTTTCAACTTATGTGGCTGCGAGATCCTAAGCTTCATGATCTCATGCAAGGCTGGTGGACTAATGGCAAACCTCCTCATGGCACCGCTATGTACTCATTTATGAAGCGACTTCAATTTGTTAAGCATAAATTGAAGAGATGGAATAGACTAAATTATGGGAACCTTTCCTTGGCTAAGCTGGTAGCTCTTAGGAGGGTGGAAGAAGCCTCAAGGAATATTAGAGATCAGGGACTCACAGAGGAGCTTCTTGTTGAGGAATCTGAGCCTGTAAAAGATCTTGCTGAATGGGAACTGAGGGAAGAAATTTTTTGGAAACAAAAAGCTCAAGTAGATTGGCTTCAGGAAGGGGATAGGAACACAGCCTTCTTTTATAACTCTATTAAGGCTCGTCGTAATGGTAACCTGATTACCTCTCTTGTTAATTCTCAGGGTGCCCTACTTTCTTATTTTAGGGATATTTTAAAAGATACTAAGAGGTATTTTTCCTCTCTCTTCAAGGAGAATGCCCTCTCAGATGATGAGGAAGAAAAACTTATTATAAACTGTATTCCCTCGATTGTTTCTAGAGAGATGAATGAGCACTTGATGGGTCCAATTTCCCTTGAGGAGCTAAAAAGTGTTGTATTCAAGATGAAAAATGGGAAAGCCCCGGGTCCGGATGGATTCCCGATTGAGTTTTATCAAGAGTTTTGGGAGTTAATCAAATTTGACCTTTTGGAGGTGGTCCGTGAGTCCCAAAAGAACAAACAGATGCTAAGGGCCCTAAATGCTACCTTTGTGGTGCTTATTCCTAAGAAAGAGGGAGCGAATTCCCTGGATATGTTCAGGCCTATTGCTCTCTGTAATGTTGTATATAAGATCATCACAAAAATTATTGCTGAAAGGCTAAAGATATGGTTGAGCAAAATCATCTTTGAGGAGCAAGGTGGGTTTGTTGCTGTCCGACAAATCATGGATGGGGTTGTTATTGCTATAGAAGCTATTCACTCAATGGAAAATTCTAAGTTGAAGACTATGTTCATTAAGTTGGACATGGCAAAAGCCTATGACAGAGTTAGATGGTCCTTTCTTCAAAAAGTTCTTGCTGCTTTTAGATTTGAGGAGGAATGGATTAGATGGGTGATGAGCTGTATTTCTTCTTCCTCATTATCTGTTCTTGTTAATAACGAGACATCGAAGCTATTTGAGGCCTCAAGGGGATTGAGGCAAGGAGATCCTCTATCTCCTTATTTTTTTATCATTATGGCAGAAGGGTTGGTCAGATTACTCAAGTCTCAGGTCAGGCATGGTCTCATTCAGGGGTGGAAGTGGGATAAAAGTTTGCCACCTCTTTCCCACCTTCAATTTTTTGACGATACTGCTTTGTTGGGAGTTGCCACTATCAAGGAAGCTAGAAACATTAGATAGTCTCTTGAAATATATCTTGGTGCTTCTGGACAGGTGATTAATGAGGACAAGTCCTTTATTTTCTTCTTCAATACGCCCCCTATTATTCAAGCTAGGATTGCTCGCATTATAAGATTCTAGGTTGGGACTCCCCCCTTCATTTATCTTGGGATCCTGATTTCATCTCATCCTCTGCCTAGATCTTCTTGGTAGTCTATACTTGATAAGTTTATAAGGAAGGTAAATCACTAGACTGTCATATGGCTATCCTCTGTAGGTAGAGTATTGCTTTTAAAATATGTTATTTAAGCTTTACCCATTTACAGATGTTTTGTGCAAATAGCTCCTTCTCGTTTCATCAAGGACATGGATGCTTTGTCAAGATATTTTTTGTGGTCTGGGAAACTTGATCAATCTAAATGGAGTTTGGTTAGATGGGATTCCATTTGTAGGCCAGTTCAAGAGGGAGGCCTTGGGTTGCGACAGACAACTCTTTCTGCGTAGGCTTTGGCTGCGAAACTTTATTGGAGATGGTGTACCTCTCAAGATCATATTTGGGCTAAAATATTATCTTATAAATACTTGAGAGGTATTTCTAGGCGAGATATCCCTAGAGACAGTTTGGTTGTGAAAGGTTCTATTATCTGGGACACTCTGAAAAGAGGAGCTAGTTTAATTAAGCAGGTTTTGTTCTGTATTTGCAATCGGGGATCAGATGTTCTTTTTTGGGAGGATTCTTGGGATGGCCACCCTCCTATCTTGACTCAATATCCCAGGTTACATTCCCTAAGCATTTTTTTCTTGGAAGTGGGCTAGTCTCATGTGGAAGACTTTAAAAAAATCTAGTATTTTGGAAATATGGAGATGTATAGATGGAAAGATCTATAGTTATGTCCCCAAGGGGGATTGGCCGAGGATAGAGATGTGCTTGCTCTTATTCTTGCAGGGAGGTACTATTCTTCATTGAGGGATAAATACATTCTAGCTTGGAACCCTAATCCCAAGGGAACCTACTCTGTAGCCTATGGTTATCAAGTTCTTGATAAGCAAAAGTTTGGGAGTCTCCCTGTCACATGGTGGAAAAAGGTGTGGAATAGATTTGCTTGCCTAAAATGTAACTTTTTTCTCTGGCTGGTAGCTCTTAATAAATGCATCACTTGGGATAACTTGAGGAAGATGGGATTTCAGGGTCCCTCTTTATGTGTCCTTTATGGTAAGAATGAGGATGACTCTTCTCATTTATTTTTCCAATGCTCCCTTGCCAGAGACATTTGGCACTGTTGGTGGAGTGCCTGGAACCATCCTTGTTTTCATGTGCTCTCCCTGGTGGAGTTTTAGAGTAGTCTAGGCAGACCTCCAGCCAAAGCCCCATTCCTCCAAGTGGCTTGGAATTTGGGCCCTTCTTGCATCATCTAGCAGATTTGGCTCGAATGAAACTGTCGCATTTTTGAGGGAAGTCATTTGGCTGTTCAATAGATCTGGCAAAGGATCCTATGTATGGTTCAAGAAACTATCCATAGTAAATGTGATGTGGACCCCCATTTGGACTCTAGGGAGGAGAAGGTACGACAGGCCCTTGGTTTGTTTGGGGTTGGTGTGAATTCTTCTAGCCCTAGTAGGATTCCTCGGCTTAGCAAGAAGGTTAGGAGAGGGTAGATGGAGACTGCCCCCTAGAGGAGTTTTAAAAATTAATAATGATGGGTCATCCAGGGGCAATCCTAGACATGCTGTAATTGGTGGTGTTAGGAGAGATTCTGCTAGCGCGATCAGTTTTTTCTTTTCCATTTATAAAGGTGTTCACTTCAACAATCTTATGGAAGCTCTGATGATTCTTGAGGCCTTGCAAAGGGGATTTTCTCTTGGCTGGCACAGGATTCTCTACGAGTCTGACTCTCAAATTTTGGTTAATATTTTAAACAGCAAAAGAGTGGAGGATGTTAATTGGCAGTTGGCCTCTGTGACCATTCAGATTCTTAGAATGAGTGAAGAGTTCGAATTTATATCCTTTGTGCACATTCCAAGGGAATGGAATGGGTTTGCTGATTACCTGGCCAAAAGGGCTTCTGAGCATTTGGATACTCAGAGTATTGATAACTGGGAGAGTCTCCCATCTAGGGATTCTCAACACCTATGGGAGTTGATCCATAAGGATGTTCAGACTTAATGTGGTTTGTTTTTTTTTGGTTTTCTTTGGGAGTTGACCTTGTCTGGTGATTTAGCATGTCTTATTGCTTATTTGAGTCCTGGGTGGGGGCTCATCTGTACTTTGTAATCCAGACTTTTTATCAATAATTTTTTACCCCTTTATTTAAAAAAAAAAGGATGCCCCCTTGAGTTTTTACACCAAATTTTACGTTTGATGGATAACTTAAATTTGATCTTATTTATTTTATGTGACTTTGTGTGATTTATTATATGATTTATTACATTCTCTTATGATGGTTGTGTTACATAATTTCTTGTAGTCATGCTTTGATTTTTGAACATTTTGATCATGCTTAACATAAAAGGAAAATGATTTTGTAAAGTGTGTTTTGAGAAATATGATTTTGTGTGATGATATATTTGAGGGATTACCAATGAACCTCGAAGGATGTTGTGCTGATATGTGACTTTTGGTGGAGTTAAAAGTTCATGAGGTCACGAAGCGAATCCTATTATGAGGAAGTTTTGTATTGCTAATACAAAAATATTGTGTGCTTAAAAATAATCTTAAGGCTTTATGATGATAAAGAAATATTTTATGTTGTTTTGGGATAGGATGTTTGATAGATTATAGCAATAAACCTCAAAGGATGTTGTGTTGTTATGAGACTGTTGGTGGAGTTCAAAGCTCGCTAAGTCTTGAAGCTAATCCTGATTGTGAGAAATTTTTTTATATTGCTAAGAATGGTTGTATGCTTAAGAATAATATTAAGGATTTTGTGGTAATATGAATATGTGTGATGTTTGTTTTATAATAATGTATGTGGTAAATGTTTATGAAATATATTGAGCAAAGCATGAAAATTTTGAAGGATGATTTATGCTAAGTATAGAATTCCTAAGTGTGAAATTATATGAAATAATTACTTAGGAATTATACTATCATCATAAAAATCAAAATGAAATGCATGGTGATATAAAATTATTGTTCTTTTAAAATGCAAAGTAATGTAAGATAAATCATTGTGTCACATGTTTAAAAAATATTATGAAATTTTTATGAAAATATATGAACCAATTTTGGGCATAAAATATTAGAAAGATGGTTTGCGCTAGGTATAGAATTCCTAGTGTGAATATTGGACAGAATAATTCCTAGGAATTATACCATCATCGTGAAGTCATGAATGTTATGTATGATAAGTGATTTTGAACTACATGTTATTTTTGCAATAAGTTGTTTTTGAGATTTTTTTGAAATTTTGGAAATATCTATGTAATGAAAGTAATGATAAACTAATGTTGTTTGACAAATTTCAAAGAAATATTTTAACTTATTTCTAAGACAAATTCAAATTTATCAAGAACTAGGGTGTGATAAGTGAGTTCATTATCCATATTGATTTGACACAATGATATAAAATCTCTGAAGGATCAAATGTGTACTTTTTAATGTTCATTTACCAATTTTTATTAAGGTAGTGATGCAAGTGAACTTGAATGAACCAATGTGTGTGCAAGTGAAGGGTTCATTAACCATGATTTTTGTGCATGAAACCGTACCAAACTACTATGTAAGTCAAGCCATCAAAAGATATCTAATCCACAAGCATACATAGGTCATAGGTCACTAATGTGACAGACATGTCACCATGCAAAAAGGAATTACCCAATGTCAAGCAAGTTGGGTACAAATCACATGTTATGGGGTTTACCTCATGATTTTCGAATAATTTAGAATTCTAGGGATTCAAGCTCGTTCACCCTTCTTTTATTCATTTTTAATAGGTAGGGATTTTGTTCATTTTGTTTTGAACAAGGGAATTTTAATGTTTTTCTTTTTCTCTTTTCGTTCTCTTTTTTATATTTTTTTTTTACTTTTGACTTTTGACTTTTTATTTTCTTTATTTTTCTTTTAGGACACTTTCTCATCTTAGATGTGGAGCAAGGGATTTTTATTTGGTCAAGGGTGAGCTTGTCCTTTTGCCAATTCTCAAAAAATTCTAGACCATGTGCATGATAGGATAGCAGGGGAAACTTTTCGCTCAAGAGACTAAGACTACTATGTAGTATCATTTTTCGAATTTGCAACAAATCATTTTAATGTGTAAAAGTGTACTTGGTTCAAGAAGTAGCAATATCATTTTCCATAACTCAAAATATTATTTAGTGAAATAGTGATATTCGATACAAGAGAGATTTATAATCATAGTGATAAAATCAAAATAATTAATTTGTAAAATTAAGCGTATGGTTCAAGATAGCTTATGAATTAATCCTAAATAAAGGAAAATATAGATTCAAAATTTTCAAATACAACAATGAGTAACAATGCAGAATAATTTGAAATATTTTTGACATTTTGATATTTTTTGATTTTTTTAGTTTGTTTTATTTTATTTTTATTTGTTTGATTTTTTACTTTTAATGGTGGAATTGGTGGCATATACAAGATGATATATATACACTATATGATATTATTTGCATATAGCATGTCTAAGGTGGCTTAAAAATCAAAGGAGGTTTTGAAGGATAATTTGGTTGTGGTGTATGTGAAGCTGTTTGGTTGATAGTTGAGATTGTTGTGATGAAAAATGAGATGTAGATGAAGAAAAGTGACGGAAATAATATGACAATGATAAATAGGAAAATATTAGAGAACTTGATGTGATAATAATAATGAAAGAGATAATGAAGAACAAAAGGTGATGAATAAAAGGTAGTGATAACAAAAGCTTTGTTATAATGTAGAACAATGTAGCAAAATATTTGAATTTTATGTGTAAAATTGATCATGTTACAAAACAAAATTTCAGAAGGATAAGAATGTTTTTCATTCTTATCACTATCTTCCAAGTCTTGATAAGATGGAGGGAGCATATGTGAAAGATATGCATGGGTGTTATTTCGTAAACAAGGATGATTGGATATGGATGAAGAAAAGTGATTGATAGGAGGTAATTGTGATAATGGAGCATGTATAGAACTTGATGTTTCAACCGTTAAATATTCTTCAAATGGTGTTGGGTCACCATGTATGGTAACAATTTTATTTGCAAGTTTAAACTTCAAAAATTGATGAATAATGGAAGGGACAACCCTCATTGTATGAATCAAAGGACTTTTGTGAAGTAGGTTTTAAGGTGAAGGGCAAAATGCTACATAAAACAAAGTATCCAGGATCTTGGGTCCACTCTTAAGGGGAATAATTATAGTGCCTCGAGATTCTTCAATTTCATTGTTAAAATATTTTATCGTAACATTTGATTCATTGAGATCTTCTTCCTTTAATCTGAGTTTTTGGAATAATTGATAAGTGCTTAGATTAAGAGAGGAGCCATTATCTACCATGATAGTTTTAATAGATGTTTCTTTAATAAATATTGTAATATAAAGGGAGTCTTATTATGGAGTAGAGGAAGGAATCTCCTCATCATAGAATGAAATATGGTTAAACTCAAGAGGGCTAACACCATTAATTGTGTTCTTAGGGAAAATATCATGAGGAATAAATTTTTGGCTAAGTATTTTGAATAAAGTTTCCCTATGAACATGAGAACTTTGTAATACTTCTAAAAGGGATATCTTTTCTTGAGGATTAATCACTTTTTGTTGGATATCAAAGTGGATTTCAGATTGATATTTTGATGCTAAATATGGGCTTTCTATGCTTACATTCCATATTGGATCATTCTCTAGATCCAAAGATAGTTTTGAAGGTTGGTCAAATGAGGAATCCATCTCTTGAATATCAAATTGAGTTGATTGAACTTGAGGTTGATCATTTGTAGTTTATATTACAATATTAGTAATATCATCGTGATGGGACACATTAAGATGCAATATTTGATTGGTTTTCTATAGTTGATAATTGAGTAGGGTTTCTTGGGAGATCCCCATCTCTTGATTGATTCTTGATATTTTTTGTGTAGGAGTTTGATTATTTATTGGAGATTTATAGTCAGTTGTATATTGTAATTCCATTATAGTAAAAATATCCTCGTCAATCAAATATTGAATTGCACATCTTAAATTTCTACATTTTTGTGTCATATGTCCATCCACTCTATGATATTCACAATGTAGCTCAAGTTTATAACAATCTGTTGTGGTATCAGGTTGTCTTATGGGAGGTAACTCAATCCTATTTGTATCAAGTAAATGCTTGAGAATTATATCCATTGGTTGATTGAGTTTAGTAAATTTATGTGGTGAAGGTTTTTGAGAGGCTTTTGATAATTGCCTTAGGCATTCTGCCATAAAAATACTTAATGGTTTCTTACCAATTTTTTCTTTATTATGGATAGAATGATGATAGGAATATTGTGAAGGATGATGTGAGTGCATGGTAGGATTGGAATAAAAAGTATTTTCTTGTTGAAATAGACGTGTTGTGTTGAAAGACGAATGTTAAAATGGTGGAGAAGGATTGTATGTGGATCGATAGGCATAATATGGATATGTGGGAGAAAATATAATATCGTTATGAAGAGTATTGGAAAAGGGATTGTCTTGTTGGGGTAAAAAATGAGAAAAGTGTGATAAAGGTGATGTTGAATATGGATGAAGTTGGTCATAATCAACAAATGCATTTGGCTGAATTTTCCCAACATTACTGATGGGCTCATATTGATTTGAGTTAAGACTCATGGTTTCTTTAGTATTTCTAAATTTAATATTTGGTATCTACTATTTATATTTGAATCTAAAACATAGAAATTTGAAATGATGATTTTGTTGTTGTTTTTCTTGTATATATATTTTTTATTTTTATTTTTGATGTTTTTGAATCAGAAATATGCCTATGTATTCACGTCGGGTTCACCAAAGAATGTAGGTATAAAATTTTTGCACTCCTTTCCTCTAGACTGATGGATCCGTGCCTCATAGGGGAATGGTAAAATAGTAGATCTACACATCGAAAGAGAGGCACTTGATTATGCCTTCTTGTGGTGATTTTCGACGAATTGGTTGGGTTCACCAGGAAACTTTTAACGACAGTTTTCGTACCTAGTCTTGGAAGATGTTTAATGCGTTCTTTTTATAAATATTTCTCATACACCTAATTTTGGCCTTTATGCAACTAAACTATCTATATGTAATTTTGATTTAATGAAGACAACAAATAGTGAATACAGAATGAAATACAATGCATAATATTGGAATTATAAGAAATTATAAGCCTTATCTGAGCCGAATGTTCGATGAAGATTCTAAGGCTTGTAGCAGGACATAATCGCCTCTGTTCTGACAAAATCACCTTTTTTTGACAAAATCGCCTCTGTTTTGACAAAATCACCTCTATTTTGACAATAAGAAAAATTGACAAAAAACAGGTAGAAAAATAGGATTTCTTGCAAAATAGGGCAATTTCTCGTACTCCAAGTCACAGATTAGCTTTAATTTCTATATGAAAGTGGATATGAAATAACATGAGAACAATATGATAACAATTCAACCTATTATGCCATGAATTTATACAGTTTTAATCTTGATTTCATAATGCAATTACTTGGAATGATGGTGAACACCAAGATGCAATATATAAATTTGAGTAATAAATTAAATGGACATGAGGTAATGCATAGAAAAATAGAAAATTGGGAAATAAATGCAAACAATGATTTAATTCCTTGCCCCCAGTTTATCTAAATATAGGATCACCTATTCTCTGACGAAATCACCTACTCTCTAACAAAATCGCCTGTCACTTTTATCGAAATCGCCTATCACTTCTATTGATCGCTAGGCGATTATGATGATATCTAGGGTGATTATAAATGATACCTGCAATGACAAAATGAAAATAGGTATTTTCAGAGGTGGAATTGTGTAGAAAATTGATGCGATGGATCCTTAAGGGAGTTAGAACAATCTCAGGGATCAGAGTCCAACTAGCCAGTCAGTCAATCAATCAACCAGGAGAAAAAAGGGAAAAGGGCCTAGATTAAATAGGCCAAGGAGGGGTTTGAGGAAGTTGGGAGGTTAGGCTAAACATGGAGGAGGTTTTGATCCCTCCTATTTTTGCCACATCCAATATACTCGCCAACCTACCTGATCCTAATGGCGGCTAAACCAGGTAAGAGGTTTTAAAACAAATTTTATCTTTTAGCAAATTTGTTAAAATTTTGTTTGGGACAAAATCGTCTAGCGATTCTACCGATCATCAGGCGATTTTTTTGATTGATGGGTGATTTTGTTGATCGGTGGGTGATTTTTTTAATCAGTGGGTGATTTTTTTGATCGATGGGTGGTTTTGTTGATTGATGGGTGATTTTGTTGATCGGTGGGCGATTTTGTTGATTGGTGGGCGATTTTGCCCAACGGTCAAGAATTTTTTGTTTGTTGGAGTGAAAAACAAGGAATACAATGTCAAAATTGGACATATTATATACCGTTGAAAAGCTCTTTTTGAGCCCTATCCAATGGTATAAAATTTAATAATAATTAAGATGAATTTATAGCATAAAAATTCTATTGAAAATGACATTTTTATAGGAGAAAAACTAAGGAAAATGAGTCAATTTTTCATGTCTACAGCTCCAAGTTGATTAATGTTGGATATGCTTGGTGTTTGGTGGATGTGATTTGGTGTATAGTTTTGGCATATAGGAGGTATAAGGGGAAATTAATTTTTGCATAATATTTTAAGGGTATTGTTGTCATTTATTTTATATATGCAAAGGTTGGAGTGATAAGGTGTAAATAGTTTATTTTAAATTGTAAATCTTTATTCTTGGACATTAAAGTGGATTGGAAATTATTTTAAGAAAGTGGGAGATGAAAGGTGTAAAATATGATTTTGTTTTTTGTAATTCTTGCTTTATGAAAAGGGAATTTTTGAGAGGGTTTTGTTGAGCTTTAATGCATTATCCTTGAGAACATAAGAAGAATCCTAGAATATTATTTTAGAATCTTGCTCTCTAACTCTTGAAGTGGCACAAGAAGGATTGGTTGTTTGTGAGACAGGTTTTGTGACATATCTTCATCAAAGCAAATAAGAGGTATGGGCATTATTCTCCTTCTTTGAGATGTGTTTGTGAGTAAATTTTTCTGGAACATAAGGTGGAGATAAAAGGATTGTTTGGTATGCATTGTTGGAAATATTTGAGTATTGGTTTGAGTGCTTTTGAATGTGAATAGGCAAGTGTTTGAGATCAATTTTGTGAAGGAGAATTGTGCATTTTTGAGATTGGTATTTGAGAAGGCTTGAGGATAGATTTGAGCAAGTTTTTGAGAAGTCTTGAGGACAGATTTAAGCAAGTCTTTTGAGAAGGCTTGGTGTATATTTATGAGCAGAGTTAGAGCATATTTGTACTAGACCTAAGATAAAGTTTGGTGTAGATTTATGAGAAAAGTTAGAGAATATTTGTGCTAGACTTGAGACAGATTTTGGTGAATATTTGTGAGTAGAGTTAGAGAAGATTTACTATAGACTTGGACAAAGTTTGGTGTAAATTTGAGACTGAGTTAAGATTATGATTTAGAGATGATATAGCAGAGAGGAAACTAGTCTCTAGTATATAGAGATCCATTAGTCAGTGCAATGGGGATAGAGTTCTCCTATGGAGAGAAATCCATAAGCCAGAGTAGTGAGGGCAAAAGTCTTCTAGAAGATCACCAGCCAGAGCAGAGGGGATAGAGTTCTCCTGTGGAGAGAGATCCACAAACCATAGTAGTGGGGATAAATTTCTCCTATGGAGAGAGATCCACAAAATAGAATATAAGGGGATTGGTGTCTCCTTTGGATAGAGGTCCATAAACATTGTAATAGGGATTTGATTCCCAAATATTCATTGAGAAAAATTTATAAGAAATATTTTCTTCATGGAGTAGCCCACATTGGGTGAACCACATTAAATCATGTCTCTCATGTGTGTGATGATGTATGCATTTTTTATTGCTTTGATATTACAATTGTTATCATTTGGATTGAAAAGTAAAATTTTTTATCTTATATTGTTCACCCCCCTCTCAGTATAAGCTTATGTTCTTCAATTGGTATCAAAGTGGGTTCCTTCATGAAAAGCCTAACAACTTGAAGGAAGATCCCACAAGAACATACATGACCTTAGAAATGGAGAAGAGGCCATGATCAACATAAAAGAGGAATTTATTGTTGCTCTTAGAAACTTGGAAAAGGTTAGAAGGAAGAATTCAAGTTTGAAGGATCAAATCCAAGAGGATGAGGAAGCAAATATGGAACTTCTACAAAACCTCACAAAGCTCAAGGTAAAAGTTGAAGAGGGAAGGAAAATTGAATAGGATATGGTAGAACAGTTAAAGGTAAAAGGTTTAGAATGTGAAAGAATATAATATGAAATTGTCTCTCTAAAAAATGAAGTTAAAAATACTAAGGATAAGTTACAACAAGATCAAAAGTTAGGAACACATAAAAAGGAGTCAAGCTCCCAAGGAAAAAAATAATCAAAAGAAGAAGAGCCCATGACTTATGCTAATGCATTGAAAGGCAAAAGCATCAAGAAGGAAGAAGGAAAATAAGATCCATAGACAAAATTCAATTATAGGAATAACAAAGGAAGAAGCATGCGACCATATTACTCAAGGCACTCTAACAAGTTACAAAATTTCTTCCATGGCTATTGTTTTTCATGTAACAAATATGGTCATAGAGTTGTACATTGCACTTTTTATGTGAGAGATAATGTTGATATAAATTTCAATTCTTTTGCACCTCTCATGAATAAAAATATCATATGTTACAAATGCAATAACTTTGGGCACAAGGCCAAATGGTGTAAAACGGTATTTCCTGAATTAAGAAAAAAGAAAGAGGATCAGAAGGCTCAAAATAATACAACCTCAACAATTAGGAGAGAGAGAAAAGAGCAAGAAAAAGTGAAGTCAATGTTGGTACAAACAACTCTTCATGTGCAAGATAAGATAAAACAATGGTTTCTTGATAGTGGTTATTCAAGTCATATGACATGGGATAAGAGTAATTTTTTTGTACTTAAAGAAATCAATGGAGGATCAGTAAAATTTGGTGACAATGGTTCAGAAAAAATATGTGGGAAAGGAACCTTGAGTTTAGATAATGGAAAAACAAAGACAGAAAATGTATTGTATGTCAAGGGATTGAGGCACAATCTACTAAGTGTAAGCCAACTTTGTGATCAAGGGCACACAGTAACTTTTCATCCAAATAGATGTGAGATCAAAAAATCTAAAATTGGAAAGCTCATTGCATATGCCAATAGAACTACAAACAATCTCTACATGCTAAGTGATATTAAGGGAGAAAAATGTTTCTTATCACAAGAAGATGAGAGTTGGTTATGGCATACAAAGAATGGGTCATCTAAATTTTGACAACATAGTAAAAATAAGCAACAAGCAGACAATCAGAGATTTACCCAAGATAAAAAGACCACAAAACATAATTTGTGCACAATGTCAGCATGGAAAGCAAACAAGAACAAGTTTCAAGTCAAAATAATTTACGTCATCTGAACCATTGAAACTAGTTCACACTAAACTTTGTGGTCCTACAAGGACAAAGAGTCTACTAGGTGAAAGTTACTTCATGTTATTTATAGATGACTTCTCCAGAATGACTTGTTTGGGTAGCCTTTGAGAAGTTCAAGGCATTCAAAGAATTAGTAGAAAATGAAACAAGTAGAAGGATTAAGTGTTTAAGATCAGATAGAGGAGGAGAATTTACTTCAGGTGAATTCATATATTTTTGTGAACAACATGGGATCAAAAGAGAATATTTAGCAGCAAGAACTCCTCAACAAAATGGAGTAGTTGAAAGAAAAAATAGGATTGTTGAAAATATGGCCAAAGCCATGTTGAATGAGTCTAAGTTTTTAGATGGGTTTTGGAGAGATGCAATTCATACATCAGTATATATCATCAATAGAGCTCAAGTAAGAGTAAATCATCACAAAACCCCATATGAGCTTTGGAAAGGGAGACCAACTACTGTAAAATATTTCAAAATTTTTGGAAGCAAATGCTACATAAGATAGGAAGATAAAATTTTAGGTAAGTTTGATTCAAGATGTGATGAGGGTATTTTACTTGGCTATTCCACTAAGATCAAAGCCTATAGGTGCTATAATAAGAGGACACATACAATTATGGAAAGTATAAATGTGATAGTTGATGAACAGATAGGGTCAAAAGAACCAGCTCAAGAAATTGAAGAAGAAAGTTGCCAAGAAGAATTAGGTGAAGAATCAGAAGAAGAAGAAGAAACTCAAATAATACTACCTAAGACTCCATCCAGGTATGTGCACAAAAATCATCCAAGAGATCTAATTATTGGAAATCCAGATGAAATACAGACAAGGAGGAAGATAATAGGAACTAGTGAGCATGCAAATATTTCCTTGTTATCTAAAATTGAGCCCAAGGATTTCAATGAGGCAAGAGAAGATAAGTTTTGGGTCAAGGCAATGGATGAGGAATTGGATCAAATTAAAAAAAGTGAGACTTGGTAACTTATACCATGACCAAAAGATAAGAATGTAACTGGCACTAAATGGGTTTTTCATAAACAAGTTAAATGAATATGGTCAGGTAGTCAAAAATAAACCAATATTGGTATGCAAAGGTTATGCACAGGTTGAAGGGATTGATTTTGATGAAACATTTGCTCTTGTTGCATGACTTGAGGCCATAAGGATATTTTTAGCTTTCTCAAGTTTCAAAAACTTCAAAGTATATCAAATGGATGTTAAATCAACTTTTCTCAATGGTGTCTTGGAAGAAGAGGTCTACATTGAGCAACCTGAGGGTTTCATCCTAACTGATAAGCCAAATTATGTATGCAGATTAAAGAAGGCTCTTTATGGACTAAAAAAGCTCCTAGAGCTTGGTATTCAAGGTTGGATAAGTATCTTCATGAATAGGGTTTTAGGAAAGGAATAGTTGATAGTAATTTATACATCAAAAATAAAGGAAATAACTTACTAATTATGGTTGTTTATGTAGATGATATCATTTTTGGAGGTAATAATGATAAGATGTGTCAAAAATTTGCAAAGAGTATGCAGAATGAATTTGAAATTTCAATGCTTGGTGAGTTGTCCTTCTTTCTTGGACTACATATTTCACAATTAGAGAAGGGTGTATTTCTCTCATAAACCAAGTATATAAAAGAAATGTTGAAGAAATTCAAATTAGAAGATTACAAACTAGTAAGTACCCCCATGATTATAGGATGCAATTTGAGTAAATATGATGAATCTCCTGAGGTAAATCAGATATTGTATAGATCTATGATTGGAAACTTACTATATGTTATAGCTACAAGACCAGATATAATGCAGGCGGTGGGAATGTTGGCAATATTTCAAGTAGATCCAAAGGAAACACATGCAATGGCAGTAAAGAGAATTCTTAGATATTTAAAAGGGACTATGGATTTTGGACTCTAGTATCCCAGAAATGATAATTTCACTCTCATAGCATATATAGATGCATATTGGGCAGGCAATATTGATGACAAAAAAAGCACAAGTGGAGGAGCATTCTTTCTTGGAGATTGTTTAGTCTCTTGGCTAAGCAAGAAACAGGCATTAGTATCCTTATCCAAAGCAGAGGTAGAGTACATTGTAGAAGTTGCTTGTTGTACACAGGTTTTATGGATGAAGTAAACTTTAAAGGACTTTAATATAGAGCATGATCATCCTATATCCATACTATGTGATAATTAAAATGCTATAAAAATTTCAAAGAATATAGTGATGCACTCCAGGACCAAGCACATTTTGATAAAATACCATTTTTTGAGAGAACAAGTGATGAATAAGCAAGTCATATTGGAATATGTTATTACAAAGGAAAAGATTGTAGACATTTTCACTAAGCCACTTCCAAAGGAAACTTTTGAGTATCTTAGAGGAAAATTGGGAGTAGTTTTACTCCCAACCCAAAATTAATCACCTCAAGGAGAGGAAGTGGGGAGGGGTTGAGCTAAGAGTCTTATATTTAGCCCCAAAGAAGTCCCTTTGCCATTGATATCAAAGGGGGAGAGATTTGATTAAGGGGGAGAGCATTCAATCAGGGGAGCAGTTTCTTAGGGGGGGCATATTTGGAATCAAATGGTTTAAAAAAAAAGAAAAAGGAATTTTTAGAAAAGGGTTGCCATCAATGACAAAGGGGGAGATTGTTGGAAATTTTGAGTAATTATGTTGTCATTGATGTCAAGTTTTTGGTGCAAGGCAAAGTTCATTTTGATACAAGAAAATTGGTAAAAAGAAATGGTTATAATATTTTATATTATAAGCCAAAGAGGTTGGTTAAAAGGTTGAAGGCAAAATTTTACGCCCATGTTTTTAAAAGAAAAGAGAAAATATTATAATATTTTAATAATTAAGCCAAAAGGGCTTATTAAAATTAAAATGAAAAATTTATTTGGATAAAGTTATTAAAAGAAATCAATTTGAAGAAGGAATCCATACAAAAGTATTGTTTAATACTAAAGTTAAATAATATAATATTTAACACAAAGTTAAATATTATATTAAATATAAAATTAAATTTGAAATTTTCAAAGGTGCCAAATTTCAAATTTAAATGGAGGCAAATAAAGATTTTCGCCAACATCATAGCAATGCTTTGAATGCATATAAAAGGGAGGAGCTAAATCATTTTTCGAGGTGACCACGATTTATATGCAAGTCTTAATCGATCGTGGAGTGCAGTGCAAAGTATCCAAAATATTTTTTATCAAGAAAGTGGCAACGAATAAGGACAAGCAGGTGCACGTTGTGTTTCAGTGAGGGCTAGTAGCCTAAGTAGAAGGTAGGTCCTGCATAAGGTGTGGTAGAGAAGAGGTTCATGGTTTTATTCTCCCTAGCACTAGTTTGAAGTGTTTTATGCTTTTCGATGGACATGGAAAGATATAAAGAGTGGAGGTCATGTGTTAGGTCTCAACCGCTTGGCTAGCACAAGCGATCGAGCACTATTCTTAGGAGTTTGAGGTCGAAGGATCAATTCCCATTCATGCTAGAAAGGAATTTAATTTTTATAAGATATGCTCCAAGTTGATTAATGTTGGCTATTCTTGGTGTTTTGTGGATGTGATTTGGTGTATAGTTTTGGCATATAGGAGGTATAAGGGGAAATTAATTTTTGCATAATATTTTAAGGGTATTGTTGTCAATTATTTTATATATGAAAAGGTTGGAGTGATAAGGTGTAAATAGTTTATTTTAAATTGTAAATATTTGTTCTTTGACATTAAAGTGGATTGGAAATTATTTTAAGAAAGTGGGAGATAAAAGGTGTAAAAGATGATTTTATTGTTTGTAATTCTTGCTTTATGAAAAGGAAATTTTTGAGAGGGTTTTGTTGAGCTTTAATGCATTATCCTTGAGAAAAAAAGAAGAGTCCTAGAACATTATTTTAGAATCTTGATATCTAACCCTTGAAGTGGCACAAGAAGGATTGGTTGTTTGTGAGATAGGTTTTGTGACATATATTCATCAAAGCAAATAAGAGGTATGGGTATTCTTCTCCTTCTTTGAGATGTGTTTGTGAGCAAATTTTTTTGGAACATAAGGTGGAGATAAAAAGATTGTTTGGTATGCATTGTTGAAAATATTTGAGTATTGGTTTGAGTGCTTTTGAATGTGAATGGGCAAGTGTTTGAGATCAGTTTTGTGAAGGATAATTGTGCATTTTTGAGATTGGTATTTGAGAAGGCTTGAGGACATATTTTAGAAATTTTTTGAGAAGACTTGAGGATATATTTATGCAAGTATTTTGAGAAGGATTGGTGTAGATTTATGAGTAGAGTTAGAGCATATTTGTACTAGACCTGAGATAGATTTTTGTGCAAATTTATGAGCAGAGTTAGAGCAGATTTGTGCTAGATCTAAGACAAAGTTTGGTGCAGATTTATGAGTAGATTTAGAGCATATTTGTGTTAGACTTGGACATATTTTGGTGCATATTTGAGATGGAGTTGATAGCAGGCTTTGGAGGTGATAGAGCATAGAGGACAATAGTCTCTAGTGGATAGAGATCCATCAGCCAATGTAGTGGGGACAAAGATCTCATGTGGAGAGAGATCCACAAGCTAGAGCAGTGGGGCAGAAGTCTTCTAGAATATCACCAACCAGAGTAGAGGGGATAGAGTTCTCATGTGGAGAGAGATCCATAAACTAGAGCAGTGGGGATAGAGGTCTCCTATGGAGAGAGATCCACAAACCATAATATAATGGGATTGGTGTCTCCTTTGGATAGAGGTCCATAAACATTGTAATAGGGATTTGATTCCCAAAGATTCATTGAGAAAAAATTATAAGGAATATTTTCTCCGTGGAGTAGCCCACATTGGGTGAACCACATTAAATCATGTCTCTCATGTGTGTGATGATGTGTGCATTGTTTACTGCTTTGATATTATTTTTTATCATTTGGATTGAGAAGTAAAAAGTTTTATCTTATATTGTTCACCCCCTCTCAGAATAAGCTTATGTTATTCAAAATAATATATTAGGGTTGAGTCATAGTTTAGAGTGTGAGTTATATTACCCCTTTATGTAAGTATTAATGTGCAAGAAATACACAAGTGCAATGTAAAATTGCAATATGCAAAAAATGCACATGTGTCATATGAGTTAGTGTGCAATTATAAGTTGAGTCTATGTGCACAAGTATCTTATATGTTTTTTTTGTGTAGAAAACATCCCAGAAGGGATGCCACTTTTGGGTAATACCCAAGGAGGCAGGGGTATCTATTCCACCAAAATTTCCTAGGGCTTGCACTTGGCCTACCATATTTGACATACTCAAGGAGAAAATAAATACACATTAAGATTAATAAATAAATAAATAAATAAAAATATAAGATAATAAAATAAAATAAAAAACATGCTCCTTGAGTGAGTCAAAAAGATAAAGCACAACCAAACACACACACAATAAGATAAAAAAAAACACAACACGAACCACATAGGAAAAACACAAGAACAACATAAAAAACACAAACATGACAAAAACAAAAGTTGCTACAAAGACATAACCAACAAAAACATGAAAAACAAAAACAACCAAAACCTAAAAAAATAAAAAATAAAAATAAAAAAACAACCAACAACAGACAATAAACAAAAACAAAAACAAAAACATAGAAAACACTCACACAAAAAAACATGAATAAATACAAACATACAAAAACACAAGAACAAGAACAACAAAAACACGCCAATAACCAAAAACACAAAAAAAACATAAAACAACAAAAACACAAGAACAACAAAAAACAACACGAAAATACAAACAAAAAAAAACACACACACACACACACACACCTCTGAAAACTAAAAAAAATTAAAAACTTAAACACAACAATGAGCTTTCTAGACCAAAAGACTTTTAAGGCAAGAATCAATAGAGGAAACAAAATCAAGAATAATTTGAGCTAGGGAACTAAAATACCATGACTAAACCAAAGAGAAGCAAAAATAAAGCAAGAAGAAACTAGGTACCTCCAGAACTAGAGCCATCCAAAGAAATGATAGAAAGAAGAGCTTCCCTTATTTGCGAAGCCCACCATATAGGAGGGTGGCCATAACAAGTAATACCACATTTGTCCAAAGCCCAATTAGCTAAAGCATAAACACTCTTATTTTGATATTTGACCACATGATTGTAATCAACTTTAAAAAATTCCATATTGATTAATTGAATCTTCTCAATAATTCTTTTTATTATCAAATAAACCTTATGATTCTTAGAAGGAGTCTTCAAAATATTAATCATGAGTTGAGAGTCAGACTCAACTAGCACCTTTTCCCATCCAATATTACTAGCCTCTTGAAGACCTCTGAGGATACCATACCCCTTAACAAGGTTATTGGAAAGAATACCCAAATTCTCTGTAAAAGTAAAAACCAGGGAGCCATCTAAAATTCTACTAATTCCTCCCACACTAGATTTTCTAGGGTTCCCTCTAGAGCCTCCATAAGTATTGACTTTTCTAAAATCCTTAGGAGGAGGTTGAAAATTTCTTGTCCTATCCATACTACAATTACTCATATTCCATTTAATTTGGTTACCCTTAGAATATTTAATCTTCAATATTTGCATCACTTGATCCCATCTTTAGTGGGACTTTAAGGGGTGATTAAGGATTTTTTGGACTAATTCAACTAAGTTTGCAATGATATTTTTCCAAATATAGTGAATATCCTTCCTATATTGATTAAAAATTTGGTTGTTCCTTTAATTCTAGATATTCCAAATAAGAATGGTAGAACCCATCCAAACTAATTGCCTAATAAAATAATCAACACCCTCTTGTTTATTCCAATGCCTCCAAAGCTATTCAAAAGTAAAAAAAATGGACCATTGTAAGCCAAGTAAAGTGGCCATTCTCCTCCATAGCTCAGAGGCTAAAGTATACTCAATAAAAATATGGTTGAGAGTTTCTACATTCTCTCCACACATTTCACATATAAAAGGGCCATGAAAACCACACTTCATAAGTTGCTCACTAGTTGCACCCTACAATGCAATAAAAGCCAAGTAAAGCACCTCACCTTAGGCCAAATATTTTAAGCCCACAACTGAGAAAAGATATCAGATGATTGATTGGTATTATTATGGCATAAGGTCAAATAACCTTGAGCAACTGAATACTCACCCTTAGTAGTGTTGTTCCATCCAAAACAATATTTTTCATGGGACCAAGAGAGAGATATCATATGAAGGATGCCTTGGATATCTTGTCTTTGCCTTTATAGTATTTGAATAGGCCAATCCTCAATAGGGATCCAATATCTACCAACCTTTGAATTACTAGTATGTTATCGACAGTAATTAGCCACATTTATCCAGTTAGCTCGGTGAAGCTCCTCCATCCAAGGCCTCCAATAAGGAAACTGAGTTATCAAAGGCTTGTGACTATTGACAATTTTGTCAAATTGCATAATGGGGTAGAAAAATTAAATTTTTGTAAAGTATTTCTTTTAATTTCATGAATTTTTTCCCTTGCTTTTTTTTTAGAAACAACATTTTCAAGCATTGCAGCAATTTTGGCTTTCCCTGCCACCCCCTTGTACATAAAATGAAGAAGAAAGAGCTTCACTGCCAAAAAATCTAAGCAATACAGCTTCGTCGAAAGAAATTGTTAAGGATAAAAACTACTTCGGGCCCGAAGTCCCTCAAACAACTACTTCGGGTGAAAACCTTGTGAAGCAGTGTTGCCGAAGAAGAAATTCTAGCAAGGCGTAAAAAAAGCTTTGCACCCGAAGTATTTCCAGCAGCTACTTTGGGCAAAAGTTTTGCAAAGTAGAATTCAAGCGGCATTTCAAAAGAACAGCTTCACCAAAGGAAAATCGTGGTCCGAATTGGCTAAGGCAAGAAAGAACTACTTCGGGCCCAAAGTCCCTCAAACAGTTACTTCAGGTGAAAGTTTTGTGAAGCGGTGTTGCCGAAGCAAAATACAAAGGAAGAAGAATGAAAAATACTTCGGGCTCGAAGCACTTCAAAAGACTACTTCGGGTGAAAGTTTTGCGAAGCGGTATTTGAAGGAGCACAACATTGAAAATACTTCATCGAAAAGTCGTCGAAGCACCTACTTCAGGCCCCTGTGACAACAAACCATTTCTACTTCATCGAAAGTCATTGCGAAGCATCTGCTTTGGCCATATTTCATGCGAAGTACTTTCACCCGAAGTGGTAGCGGCCATAAAGAATGCAACATATTTCGAAGGTAGGAATGCGCTTCGGCCGAAATACCCCCGAATCGTAGTTTTGAAGAAGGTTCGTGATGAAACATTTTTAAGCTCACCAGTGAAGTATCTACTTCGTGCGAAGGGCCTCGCCGAAGCATTTTTGACACATCTCTCTAGTGAAGCAGTAAGAAGTGAAGAGCCCATATTGCAAAGGAAATCTACTTCGGCACTTGCCACCCCCGAAGTTGTTTTGCGAAGCTCCTCCATGCGAAGTGCAAATCAAGGAGTATCTAATTCAGCTCGAATCCATTGCAAAGCGAAGTACGAATGAAAATTTAACGAAGCACTTCAAAAGGCACACGCTCCAAGTCGGGTATTTTCTTGAGGCGATCAAGTGCCTCATAAATGCATTTTTTTCATGCCCGGTAAGCCTGCTGTTCATTTTTAGCAATTGGAAATGAAGTATCATTCCATGATGAAGAGCCCGACAAGCATGGCAGCCACTCGAGTATTGCGCCTAGAAGCCAAGGATGCTCAGATGACTCATTAATGCATTTTTCCATGGTTGACCTGGTCACAGTTGCCAGTTTTGGTAATAGATTTGAAAGCTCAGTCAGGAGGGCCGCAAGGAGCCGACTTCTCAAGTTTCGAGGGTGTACTCCTCCATTTTGTGCAATTATGGCTCAAAGGGTCGGGTCCTCTATAAAAACCTAGGCATTGTAATGTAAAAGAGGGGGGGAACTTTCTGCTAGAAAGTTGTTATAACTTGTATTCTTGCGATTAATACTAAAGATATTTGGACTCTATTTCTCTCTTGTATGTTGCCTTCTGCATTTATTTCTTTCATCTTTCTTCATTTGCATACTATAATTCTAAACTCTGGAGTTAGGTGTGTGATTGGGTACTGAACCCTAAAATTTTATCAAAGGATACATAGGAGAGGAAGAAGCCGTGTTGGCCTTCTTTTATGCTACATATGAATAGTGTTTTTGCTATATTCACTTTTCTTAATCGTCATTACTCTGAACCCTAAATTTTGGTGAAAGGGAAAGGAGAATCCTGGAACTCATCTAGAGGATACATAGGAGGGCTAATACTATGTTCATTTCATTTATTCTTGGTTTTCTTTGCTGTTGTTCCAAGTTATTGGCTAGTAATCGTGCTTTTGGTTCTTTCCCACCACTAAACTACTAAAATTTCTTCCCTTACTCTTTTATTTATTTTCTGCACCCTTACTTTGTTTATCTCTTTCCCACACCATTATGTTAAACATCCAAGTAGTGTAGTATAGGATCTGGCCTTCTCCGAATATTGGCACAAGGAGCATCTCTTCTCTTCGGCCTTTCAATGTTGGTCTAGGTCTAGGGCACATTCATTTACCCAAATCCTTTCCTGGGTAGATTTGATGACCAACATTTTTTGGCATGCCCGATGGGACTCAGTCAGTCTCACCTTGTGAATGGTAGTGAGAACCGATGCTCTCATTACCAAAAGACTCTTAGCATCTGGTGACTTTGTCTTACCCAAGAATATTTTAGTCATAAAGATCGATATCGAAGTCTGTGCCTTCATACAAACAAGATGGAGAGTTAGGAATAGAGGAGAGGAAACTGAGTTCTTTGAGCTTGATATTGAAGCCTTTGGGGAATGATCTAGGTTGGTCACCCCCGAGTCTCTGTTACGTGGAACATCCTCGCAAGAGGCAGCTATGAATGAACAAGGTCTAACTTTTGATAGCACAACAGCCAGCTTTCCTCCTAATCCTCCCAATTCACCGAAGCATCCTAGTACCTCCATTCCTACCAGACGTCCTATTAGCAACCAAGGAGGAGCTTTGGGGATTCCTGTCTCTCAAAATCTTGTTATAAATATGGCATAGCAACAATAATAACAACAACAACAATAGCAAAAAATGCAGTAGCAGCAGCAACAACCGTCGCCCAAACTGTTTCCAGCATGGAACTCTTCAGGACCACTAAATCTAGTGGGACAATGGCAAGTGCCACCTGGTGCTATAAAGAAGATCCCAACATCCGATGGAATGGGAAAAACTGCTCTGGAGCACATCTAGGACATAGTTTCTCTAGCAACGATCCATGACATCATAGAAGAGCGCATTATGGTAAAGCTTCTGGTTCTATCTCTTAGAGGAAAACTTCTCTATTGGTATAGATCTTTACCACTTGATACCATTACGGGATGTGACCAGTTAGCTGGGAAATTGATGTGAAGCTTCAATGATTTTGCTGATCTGACCTCTCTCCTGTAGTAGTTCACAATGATCCAGAGACATCCACAAGAGGAGATTGCAAACTTCAATGTTAGGTTCGCTCAAACCTGGCAAATAATACCAGTTGGACTTCAGCCAACCGATGAAGCCGTAGTGTACTATTTCCTTCGAGCTTTCAATCCTGATATCAGTGTGATGGTAAGGTATTCGAATATCAATACCTTCCTAGAGTTATATGAGTTAGCTCAAAATGCGGAAATGGATCTAATAGCTATGGGTAAGCTTCCCCAAATGATGTTGATGCCCATACTTCCTAATTTCTATCAATCCTAGTATGCAAGCATAGCCACTTCATAGATCTCTGCAACCCCTGCACCCCTGATATCATATTGGAACTTGAATCCCATCATATCTCAAATCACTGCTCCACAAATTCATTTTCCCACTTTTTCGACTTCGCAGCCCATGGTTACTTCGACATTCCCTCTACTGCCAGCACCACTTCAACACCCTGCCCTACCTCCAATACCAACAATGGCTCCATTACCACCTATTCCCAAAGCCGATGACATGCAGGCCAAAATACTACAAGAGTTTCAGTCCCTAAACTCCATAGTGCAGACCCTATCTAATGAAATGACCATTATGAAGAAGAAACAAGTGCAACAAGAGTTTCTACCAAGAAGATCTTATCCTACACCTGCGCTTACTAAAGATCAAGCGGCCCAACAAGGAAGAGCTTCGACAAGAAATGTTGCAATAGATGAAGCCTCGAGCACTTCTGATTATATACATTGGTGCTCTACGTGTAATGATCCTCACGAAGAGAATACCTGCATGCTGCACCAACACTATGTACAAACACTGGCGAGCAGTAGTCATGGCGGTCAAGTCAATGTCATCAGACAAATGAATCAGAACCTGGTAATTGGTGAAGAAGAACCAGTTGCAGTTCTTACTAGAGGAGGAAAGAAGTCGATAGAAGTGGATGCTACTCAAATGGCTCCCTTAAAGGTACATGCTCATCATGAGAAAGGACAACAACCTCCTTCAGCCCTGAATGAAGCTTGATAGCCTACACCAATCAAAGAGAAGGTCCAACAGGCCCCTGCAAATCCTTCGTAGGTGGAAACTAAGGAACAAGCTAGAGAGAAACTCAAGCTTCCTTCGCTGACTAAGTGGCAAAGGGTCGAAGCTACAAAATAGTATCGCACTAGATATGAGCCAAGAAAGGAACCTGAGGTGCCCAGTTCCCTGGCATACAACATTGTAGATGAGCTGAAAAGGATTCCAAGAAAAATTAGTTTGTACGACACACTGCAACTACCCGGACAAGTGGACCTATTGCAAGAATTGTTGAAGATAACCAAAGCAAAAGGCAGCACCGCTTGCCCTAGTGCATACCCTATCCACATCCATTATAGGGAAGAATCAACCATCGCCATTCTACATGTCTCTACATATGGAAGGGTATGTTGTACATAACTGGATGATTGACTCTAGGGCCATGATGACAGTCATGCCAAAGGTAGTGTGTGAGGAGATAGGGATGGAATATACGTGAAGCAGTCATGGTGTACTCCAGTTGGATGGTACTCCCATGAAGACTGTAGGAGTGATCAAAGACATTCCTATTCGGCTACACAAGATACCTAAAATCACAGTTATACAAGAGGTGGTAGTCGTTGACCTTGAGCCCTACTTCAGTATGTGCTTATCGAGAGAATTTACGGTGAAGCTGGGAGGATATCTATCTATGGATTACTCACACTTGGATATTCCATTCAAAGGGAAGAAGTTTAAAATTTACAACGAGAAGCCTTCTACCTTCCTCGTAGAGAAGATGTCCGAAGGAGAAAGCAGCGATCCTATGCATGCGATAGTGGAAGGAATAGAGCAGGTGGATCTGGTCAAGGAGTCTCTCACACAGTTAAGTTGTGAAGATGATTTTTCATTGGCAGACTTTAATGCCATGATAGAAACCGAGATGGGATGTTATGCCATCACCAAGCCTAAGAAAAACATCAAGTCAGAAGATAAGGTCTTCGCCGAAGGACTGTGGAAATTGTTCTTCGATGGCGCCCGATGCAAAAATGGTATCGGGGCGAGGATTCTTCTAGTATCACCTTCTAGAGAGTAGAAGGAATATTTTTACCGGTTGGTGTGGAGTTGCACCAACAATGCAGCAGAATATGAAGCATTATGCCTAGGACTCAAAAAAGCAAAAAATTTGGGCATAAAGCATCTGCAAATCTTTGGAGATTCTGAATTGGTATGCAATAAAGTCACAAACAAGTGCACTTCAAAGAATCATTATCTCAAGTCATACCAAAATAGGGTATGGGACTTGCTCGACCAGTTCGAATCTCTCAATCTATAGTCTATTTCAAAAGAAAATAACCAACATGTTGATGTTCTAGCATCCATCGCAGCCAAGTATTCTCCAGTAGAAGAAATTGTGCATAAGCCTAAAGCTATGAGGATGATTTACAGGCCCTCTAACCCAGACAGAGATCTGCATTGGCAGGTTTTTGATAGTGATGATAAAATTATGAATTTCATGATTCAAGAAGCAGCCACAGTTGAGAGCAGAAGCCCTGACGAAGAAGAATATGAAAGGCTAGTTCAATTGAAGAATAACCATGTTCCCAAAGGGTTAATTACTCTTGAAAGCCTCTTTTATCATAATTATCGAGCAGTTTCTCACAGGATCAAAGTTAATGCAAAGCAGTATCAAGATTAAGAGCTTGATCCTAGAAAAGCAATAAAAGTTGGAACAGATTGCACTTCGAAAGAGCTAGAGCAGATCCGATCTCTGTGTAGAAAATATCCCAACACAATGGCTTGGTCTTATCAATACTTAAGGGGATACGATCGACAACTGATCCAGCATACAATTGAGTTGTAGGAAGGGATCAAACCTTTCCAATAGAAGCAAAGGCCCGTAAATCCAAAAATCAAAGTCTTGATGAAGGCCAAACTCTTGAAAATGCTCGAGGTGAAGATAATTTATCCCATCAAACATTCTTCTTGGGTAGCGAATCTAGTCCCAGTCAGAAAGAAGAATGGAGATATACGATTGTGCATGGACTTTTGCAACCTGAACCAATCTTCTCTTAGAGACCACTACCCTCTCCCGCAGATCGATCAGATCTTGCATTCGATGGCTGGGGCTCAACGCTTCTCCCTACTCGATGGTTTCTCTGAATACAATCAAATCTTGGTCAGGGACGAGGACCAGCATAAAACCGCATTCACTACTAAGTGGGGCACATTTTCTTACCAATGAATGCCCTTCGGCCTTTTGAATGTGGGAGCCACTTTTTAGAGAGCAATGAATTTAGCTTTTGGCGAGCTCTTGAATAAGGTTATCGTTATCTATCTAGATGACATGACCATCTTCTCCCGAAGAAAGGAGGATCACCCTTTACACTTGCAACATATTTTCAAAAAATGCTGATAATTTGGCATTTCAATTAATCCGAAGAAGTCTATATTCGCAGTCAAGGAAGGGAAGTTGTTGGGACATGCAATATTAGAGAAGGGTCTCATTGTAGATCCTGATAGAGCTGAGGCTCTAATGAAGGTCCCACTCCCAGTAGACAAGAAAGGACTTCAATCCTTCTTCAGCCAGATTAACTTCATAAGGAAGTTTGTCCCAAATTTTGCCTAGGTCATCAAGCTGATGTCCAAACTTTTGAAGAAGGGTGCAGAATTCATCTAGACAAAGGAAAGAAAAGAAGCATTCAAAGAAATAAAAGCCCAAATTGCTCAAGCACCGGTCTTGACCAACCCTGATTACAATTGGTATTTCATCCTATATGCTATAGGAGAACCTGAGAGTTATGTTGTGGTCCTGACACAAAAGGGGGAAGATGGTGAAGAGTGCCCAATCGCATTTCTAAGCCAAGTGATAAACTCATGAAGAAAAATATAATTTCATAGAAAGGCAGATGCATGCAGTAATGAAGTCTCTTAGGAAGTTCAAGCAATTCATCTCCCAAAGTCAGGTTACACTCTTCGTCATCCACCTCAATGTGCGCAATTTCATCATCCAAGGAGAATTGGGTAGTAAAAGAGCCGGATGGGTTAGCAAGATACAAGAATTCGACATTGAGATCAAACCTACAAAACTGGTTCACGGTCGCGCATTGTGTCAAGAACTGGCGAAGAGCATAGCGGTTGAAACTACAGAATCTCAGTGGGATGACTCACCAATAGAAGAATGCTTCACAAACAAGGAAGAGGACAAGAAGTACTGGGTCAGTGAAATAATTGAATACTTCAACACAGGCAGATGTCCTTCACACCTAAATACTTCACAGTGAAGGCATTTCAGGATGAGGTCCTCCCGATATACCTTACGCCCTGAAGGCCTATTTTTCAAAAACATTGATGGCATCCTTCTTAGGTGCATAAAGATGATGATAAAAGGAGATTCCTGGGAGAATTTCATTCAATATTATCTAGAGGCCACTTCACAGGAAGAACAATGGCGCTGAAGATCATCAAGGTGGGTTACTATTGGCCCACACTCTTTGCTGATGCCTTCGTGGTTTGTTGCAAATGCGAGCAGTGTCAAAATTTCACCGGTCAAAGTATAAATGCTTTGATGCCTCTCCAAATGATACAAGTAGAAATGCCCTTTCAACAATGGGGGTTGGATTTCATAGGGGTCATATCGTCGAACTCCTTTGCTGGGCATAAGTTCATCCTAACCATGACTGATTACATTACCAGATGGGCTGAATCAGTTCCCACGAAGCATGTTGATCAGGAGACTATCATAGCCTTCCTTGAAGGATTGATCACCCAGTTCAGTATTCCCAAAGTAGTCATAACAAACAATGGTCACAGGCGTAAAAATCAATGAATTCCTCTACAAATATGGGATATATCATAAAATATCCTCCAATTACTATCCACAGGGCAACGGCTTGGTGGAATCAACCAACAAGACTCTGTTGAGGGTGCTAAGAAAGCTCATAGAGGTGAACAAAAGGACTTGGCATCTCCTTCTAGATCATGCCTTGTGGGTCGATCGAATTTCTATCAAGAAGTCAATCAATACTTCACCTTATGCCTTGGTCTACGATAAGGAGGCCATCTTACCTACCCATATAGAGATCCCTGTATTGCAGTTGTTAGAAGAAGGATTCAACCCTTTGGAAAGCATACTAGATCAGCTGCTATAGTTGGAGGAAGATCATGAGAAGGCTTACCAGAGCTTCGCTAAACATGCTCAGGTCACCCGAGATTGGTTCAAGAAAAAATCATCCGATCGCACATTCAAGGTGGGAGATCTAGTATGGAAGTGGGACTCCTGGAATGCCAAGCCTAGAAATCATGACAAGCTAGATGCTTTCTGGGATGGACCATTCAAAATCATGAAGGTGAACTCGGCTAACTCTTTCATCCTCAAAGATGCAGATGGCCAGGTATTACCAATTTTTGTTAATGGTCTTCATCTAAAGACTTTTCATCGTTGAGGTGAAACAAACCAAAAATAATAATAATAATAATAATAAATATGTACTTTTGTATATAATTTTCATTTGTGTATATACATACTATTTCGAGATTGCAAAAGCCAAGTATTACACTCCAAAATCCCCTTCGGGGACTTTTGATGCGAAGTAGCAGTTGCAAGGAGGTTCGCAGCAAAACACTTTACCCTCAAAAGGGCCAAACTAGAATTCAACAAAGGCATGAAAAGAGCTTCACACCCAAAGCATTTTAAGAGGCGACTTTGGGCAGAAGTTTTGTGAAGTAGATTTTAAAAGAGCCCTTGCGAAGCAGTTTCGAAGCAAAATTTGGCGAAGCAGTTTCCAAGAAGGCAAGCTTCGGTAGGCGGTCTTTGCGAAGCAAAGTGGCAGTGCGGCGAAGGAGAAGTACTTTGGTGCTGAAGCATCAAAAAATAGCCCACACCAAAGGTTCACCGCGAAGCATTTTCAATGACGATTTCAACTTTGCCGAAGTGGAAGCATTTAAAACGTGTCTCGGAGAACATGCAAATAGCAACTGTGAAAAGAGTTCGAAGTGGATGAATTTAAGGTAAAGGTGGTAGAGCAAATCCTGAGGTGATTCGATTAAGAGAAAATCTTACACCCAGGTACAAGGTGGCAGTGGGTTGTGTCTCCAATGCAAGGCATAATCATCAAAACATGTGGCCCCGTGTACTACATCGCTATAGAGCCAATCAAAGAGCACGACAATCTCCTCCGTCTAAAGCGTAAATTTAATTATGTTAGGTGCCATAAATTTAGGTAGTTGCATTTTAAGGCTATAAAACGTGAGGCCCCAGTAGGGAGAAGTTTATTCACCCATCATTTCATACAAGATTAAGAGCCTTTAGTTATTCCGCAATCCTCCCACCCTGTCCATCGAAGCCTTTACGTCAAAGCCCTTCGTATCAAGAACTCAGTTGCTGCTCATTTTCACAATAGGAAAAAAAATCTCTAAGTAAAATGGGAAGGAGCCCGAAGTAGTAGGCCCCAAAAAAACAAAGAAGGGCAAGGAAGAGAAAAAGCATACACCAAAGAAGATAAATCTCACCCCTCGCCCTGAAAAGTAGTCGATAGAAGAAGGAGAAGACTTTGAGGAAGAACAGCTTGAAGAACCACCGATTGATGGGTGGGAGAAAATTAGAGACACAGAGCTCTCTAAGGGTGTGTCCAACCTCCGACCCACCATAGATTTTATGACGAGCAGACTCACCCCAAATAATAAGAGAGCTGCTGCATATTACTCTCAAATTTACTGGTATTTGACCCCGCTCACCACTATCCTGAATTGATCTATGCTATCATGCAAAATTACCAGCCTACCTCTAGGCAAGTGTTGGATGCTGTAGGCCATAAGTTGTTTTCAATTTTTAAGGAAGATGTGCAAGCAGCCTTCACACCACAACAAGGTCCGCCCAAGGGCTATTCCGTTCACAACATCATTCTGAGCAAACATATGGAGAGGTTCACCTCCAACAATTACATATTGAAATTCCTATGCGAGAACCTCAAAAGTGGGCTCCCTTTAGGTGAGCTTCCCCAGATGCCCTTACCCTTGTATGCCTTCAAAAACACTGATATTTTCTCCATCATTGCATGGGTTGCAGGCCTGTTGATAGATGCCTCGGTGCAACCCTGGCAGGTGTCTTTGGCCGAATGTATTTTAAGAGGGGAATTCTATGCCCCTGATTCTTCAAGACCAAACACAAACCTAGTTTTCTTCGATTGGGCAGAATGGGTAGCCCGAACCTTGCATACGCAGCTCACCAGTATGAAGAATTTGGCAATGGGCCAGTACTTCGCACCCTGTTCTTTCCTTGTCTGGTTGTTTTTCTACCAAGTACATAAGTTATTCCCCCATATTGCCATTTCTCCAAGTGGCGAGGATGGAAATACTTTATCGGTGTACCAATGGAATCCCCTCTTATTGAGGATAGAGTCCTATTATTCTTTTAATCAACAATTTTTGGGACTCGCCATGCATTTGTTGAAGGGCTCTTGCCCTCGGGTGCCCCTCAGTTTGAGAGATAGAGTGGTGCAGGAGAAGAGGGGATATGTGTTTCAACTAATGTAGGGGCTCATAATTCATATGTTCGGATTCATTGGGAAGCCCTTCCTACTACCATTTTACCCCTCTGAGTATCAGTTTGTGTTGGAGGTCGCTCGATAGAGCGACGCTACAAACTTCATGTACGGCCATAGTCAAAAAGGGGCACATACCTGCGACTTCCCCTTTAGGATGGGGATAATTGAAGTATTTGCCTTAAAACAGAATGTTTTCTTGGAGGAAAAGCTTGCCAATTTTGGCCTACTCTAGATTCCTCAGCAATGACTCTATGATCCCTTGGGAGTGATGAGGGATCACTTAAAATTTAAGAATTTCCACATCTACCCCCACCCTAAAATTGTGGAACAAAGAAATAATCCCAATGTGAAGGATCTGGAGTGGCATTTGGAGAGGATGAGAACATTGCCTCCCTGGCATGAATTTTACCCCATGGAGATCGAGTTTGACTCTGACCAACACCCCCTCCCAACTCCAAGCTCCACATTTTGGATAAAGGCAAAGAATGATTTAAAGGAAGAATTGAAGAATTGGAACGAGGAAAAATTAAGGGAGTGGTGGATAATGAGAGTCCATCGCCAAAAGATGAATTCTTACAGACTCTTCACATTGGATAAAGACTTTGTTATTTTCTATGAATCCAATGTTCAAACTTGGAAGTCCATATCCTTCATTGACTTTGTTTCTCTAGCTACCCCAGGATCGGGCGAAATACCAAAAGGAGTTGGAGATGCCTTAGAACAGGAAGAAGAGGAAGAAGCCGAAGCTACACCAGATGCACTACCATAGGGACCATCAAAAATCCATGACACAAGTACCGAAGAGTTAGAGCAACCATTGGAGAGAAATAAAATAAAGAGGCAGCAAATTCAAGTGCCTCTGAGCCACCCAAAGTGACCCCGCACAAAGCTCCCAAGTGCTCCTGCTGGACAACCTACATCAGGACCAGCTAAAGCAAATTTTGAATATGTGGGGCCACCAAGTGCCAAGACTATTCCATACATAGACATCATTGATGTGGAGGAACTCCTCCAACAAGAGGGAGACCCCAAAGTAGAAGTTGTGGAAGTCGGGAGTACCGAAGTCCAAAAAGAGCAGGAGCCTATTACATAAGAAGTCACCACGGCCGCTCTACCAGAAGGGCACATAGGTACACATTCTCCACCCTTTGCCTTGGTCTCTCATGTGTCTATCATGGTCTTGGCTGAGTCTCCCCATCAGTATCTCCCTCCCTCACAAAGTCAATCACCTCTTCGCACATTGCCCCTTACCATCGGTCCCATTAGCCCCACTCCACTCGAGTCATCAGGTTAGGATAATTTTGTTTACACTACTTCACCCACCTATGCCACCATTCCCTCAATTCTTAGGCAGGGTGAAGGCAGTACCCCAATGTCGAACCTCGTTCTTCATTCCCCTACCTCACATGGAATTGTTGCACTCGCTGAGACTCCTAGTACACCTATCGTCGAACCTTCTGGTGAGGCATCCCCCATTCATTCTTTGTATCTGTTCACCCCTTTGGTTGGAGATCTAGCCTCATTTGAATCTGAGATGTCATTAATTAAGGAATGCCCCCTAGCCGAGAAGCTACTCCTAGCCTGGCAAAACACAGAGAAAATACTGAAGGAGGCAAGGAAGAAGAGAGGGCGCTCTATAGCCTAGGTGGAAAAGTGCACTGTCTTCGATTTGAAGGCTGGAAATTTGCACAAAGTAAAAAATATTTTGAAGGTCAAAAAGTAAATTGATATTAGATTGGAAGGATCATACTACATATCCCTTGCAAGGATGGGTAGTCATCCCCAAGGTTCAATAAATCAAAAGTAAATTCAAATCTTGGATTATGGGGTTGATCTCCATCGGGGCTATAGACACCTGACTGGCAGTGGAGTATGCTCATGTGTGGCAACATGTCTTGTCTAAAAGCAAGACCACTAACTGCTCAAATGGATAGGCTAGCTTAACAGTTTCATCCATAACAGGTTAAATCATTTTGTTCAATATGAGGTAATGAACTCCAGATCAAAGTAGTAAGGATAGGGTTAAATTCCCATATCGCTTAGGTTGGTAATCCTATTCCCCAAAGCTCTAATTTCACTTACACTTGCACATGGGTTCAAAATGGTAGTGACACATAACCAACTTTGGGATCTAGTAAATTAATTCAGTATACTCATATTTGGTCCTAAGAGGATTTGACAGTTTTAATATGTTTATTCATGGTACTAGAAAGTTTGAGCCTTTGTGAAGCCTGTTATATCTCTAGCATATTCACCATACATTAAATCCTACAAGAATCATCCATAACTTCTCATACACACAAATCATAAGTGAAAATGACAATGGAAAGTTGAACGAGTTTCAAACGATAGGGAATGAAGCACATTGCACACACTGAGCTGATGCTTAATAATTCTAATGCTTCATATATTTCTCATCTAGTTTCATTCTGGGGATATTTACTGATGCTTGTTCCTGTGTTTTGAAGGTGTTCAGGTTGATTTCTCATCGAAATTCTTAGGAGCATTTCCCAGAAGAGTCGCCATTTGTTGTGGCTGCTCCACAACATACCCCAAAATTGGGGACCCACCTTTTTGCATATTTTCCAAGAATACCGAAGTGGCCTATATGCTAAAGATCAAAGAAAAAGCAAAACATCGCAAGGAGAAAAAAGTGTCGTGATATTTTGACATGTTACATTTTTGCGGTCCAAAGCAAAGAGAAAAAGCAAGAAAGAAAAAGTGTCACGATATCGCAACATGTTGCATTTTCACGGCCAAAAGAGAAGAGAAAGAACAATAAATAAAGTGTCACGATATCGTGACATGTTGCATTTTTGTGGCCAAAAGAGAAGAGAAAGAACAAGAAAGAAAAAGTGTCATGATATCGCAAAATGTTGCATTTTCGCGGCCAAAAGAGAAGAGAAAGAAAAAGTGTCGCGATATCCCGACATGTTGTATTTTCACAGCCAAAAGAGAAGAGAAAGAACAAGAAAGAAAAAGTGTCGCGATATCGTGACATGTTGCATTTTCATGGCCAAGAGCAACAAAAGGGGAAAAAAGTGTCGCGATATCGTGACATGTTGCATTTTCGCGGTCCAAAGCAAAGGAAAAAGTGTCGCTATATCGTGACATGTTGCATTTTCATGGTCCAAAGAAAAGGAAAAAGTGTTGCAATATCGCAACATGTTGCATTTTCGTGACTCAAAAGGGGCAGGCAGGTAGAGAAACAAAAGTGTCGCGATATCGTGACATGTTGCATTTTCATGACTCAAAAAGGGCAGGCAGGTAGAGAAACAAAAGTATCACGATATCGCGACATGTTGCATTTTCGTGACTCAAAAAGGGCAGGCAGGCAGATAAACAAAAGTGTCACGATATCATGACATGTTGCATTTTTGCGACTCAAAAAGGGCAGGCAAGCAGAGAAACAAAAGTGTCACGATATCGCGACATGTTGCATTTTCACGACTCAAAAAGGGCAGGTAGGTAGAGAAAAAAAGTGTCGCGATATCACGACATGTTGCATTTTTGCAACTCAAAAGGGGCAGGCAGGCAGAGAGACAAGAGTGTCACGATTTCGTGACATGTCCGATTTTTGCCAAGGGAACAGAGTAGTGGACAGTGCATCTGATATTAGTGATGAACACCAGGATAGTGAAATTGAAGACTGCATAATGACATGGACCTATAAGGAATGAATCAAAGATTGAATAAGGTAATTTGTCACATAAGGACAAAATCTAATGAATAAGACAAAATGTTACATAAGGAATCTTTAATGATTTGAAATCATTTAAGATGGTTGTTACACATGGAAGGAAGCAGACACATGCCCATGTGGAGAAAAGGAAACGTTTTTTTGAAATCAAACCATGGGAATGAAATGAAGGGCCACAAAATAGAAACGAAAAGCCTTTTTGGAAACCAAAACACATGCATGCACAAGGGAAGGTGAAACAAACAGCCATTGGAAAATGAAACGAAAAGCTTCCTAAAAATTTTAAATATGCTAGGCAAGGATGTTTTGAGGGGTTGGAAACTGCTACGAGTAGAGTTGCAGATTTGAAGGCAAGAGGGCCATTCTGGACCTATTCGAGTCGTTTTCTTCCATTGACTGGTTTGGGAAAACCAAAAATTTTTGTTATTGTAAAATGACAAATTTTTAATACAGGAAGTTTCAGAAAGTTGCATCTTATGGACAAGAAAGGAGTCATTTTCTGCATGCAATATTAAATGTCTATTTTTTCCCTTTTCAGATTTTAGGCTTGTAAATGGAGTTTATGCAAGTTTTCTTGGTTGCTTCATGCGAATGTTTAAATCTGAAAAACCTCATTTAAAACCCTAGGAGCCAGCACTTAGCTTATCCGGATTGTTCTTGTTTTGCAAGTCCAATAGGCTAGGTTGCATGCATGAAAACCTCACATCTTTGGTTTTGTCGTAATAGGATAGCATAAAACTAAATGTATCTTGTGTTCCATTTTCTGCATTTCATTTTCATTTTCTGCATTTTATTTTCCAAAAATTTTAACCTTTTTTTAATTTTTAGGCATTAAAATAAACATTTAAAAAATGTCAAAATCCAAAAATAATTTCACCATTGCGTAGGTTATACTATAGACTTCCAATACGCAGTTTAAAATTTCATTTTTGGAGTTGTTTAGTATTTTTAAAAATTCATCAAAGTTGTTGTTTTATTATAGATTTTAAAAAATCCAAAAATAGAAAGTTTCCATTTTGGGCCGGAATTTCATTTTTTTCAGTTTCATGTTTCATTCATGAGCCTATGATGACATTCCCTTCATGAAAATTCCAATTTCATTGAAGGAGTTATGTTTTATGGCATTTCACAAATTTCCATTTTTTGAGCCTAAAATTACCCCCTCTTCATAAAAATTCTAATTTTACGAAAGAGGGGTAATTTGAGCACTACATCGTGGTCATATGAGGGCCAACTCACATTTGCTCTATTTTGGTTCAATGAACAATCACTAAATTTTCATGGTAAAATAAACCAACATTGCCCCTTGTTTATAGTTACTTGCAATCACTAAGGTGTTACAAGCATTTAAAGTGAATATCTTTATTCAAGATTACTAATACACATATGAAAATGCTAATATAGCGGAGACCTTGGAGAAGTCATTTGTTTAACTTCTTTGCAAGAGGGGATTTGGAACCCAAATCCTAAAGGAGAGTGTAATTTCGCAATTGTGTGAAAATACCACTCAACAAAACCTTTGGTAGGTAATTAATAGAGAATAAGGTCTTCAGGATTTGTTTTCTCAGCATATTTAGCATGGAGATTATTGGCCCAAAGATCATTAGTGTTATGCAACATCCTCCAATATAATTTAGCAGCTAAAGCTTCATTGAAATTTACTAGAAGATCAAAATCCTAATCCCCCTTCATTCTTAGGAAGACATAAAGTGTCCCATTTCACAAAGGCCCATTTTCTTTTCTCTTTAGTACCACTCCAGAGGAACCGATGACTAATTTGATCTAGTTCTTGAAGAATAGCCTTTGGGAAATTCAACACAAAACAAATGTAAATAGGAATAGCTTGAAGGATTGATTTTACCAAGGTGATTCTACCCCCATAAGAAAGCCATCTATTGGTCCAATTTCCAATTTTCTTCTTGACTTTGTCCAACAACCAATTCCAATATTTTTTTCTACCTTTGAATATTTATGGGAATACCTAAATAAGTGATCGAAAGGGAGGTCTTCTTATATCTTAATTTATCTAAAACCATGGATTCCTATATTGTAGAGCAGTGAAAGAAAATAACTTTAGATTTATCTTCATTTATCAATTTCCTAGTAGCCTTAGAAAAATAGCTAATGATTTGCTTAATATTAGGAGCTTATTTAATTGTAGCTTTACCTAAAAGAGTAGAGTCATCAACAAATTGAAGATGAGAGATAGGTCTAGCTCCATGAGCAATGGTAACTCCCTCAAGGGTTTTATTTTCTCTATTTTTGGTTATATTCCTACCCAAGCATTTAGCAAGAATGATGAATAAATAAGGGGATAGCGAGTCACCTTTCCTAATACCTCTGGAAGCTAGGAACAACTGAGAAGGCCTGCCATTGATAAGAATTAAGTAGGAAACTGAAGAGATACATCCCATAATCCAATCCATCTAATCCTAAGATAAACCAAATTACCTCAAAACTTTGATAAGGAAGTTCCAATCCTCTTTGTCATAAGCTTTGGATAAGTCTAATCGAATAAACATGGAAGGATATTTTTGCATATCCATGGAATGGATGGCTTCCTGAGCAAGAAATATCTCATATACTATTTTATGCCCTTCCACATAACCCCCTTGCTCAGGGGAAATAATATTATGCAAAAGAGGCTTCAACCTTTCTGCCATGATATTAGTAATGATTTTGATAAGAACATTACATAAAGTAATAGCTCTAAAAGCTGGGATATGATCAACCTTTTGATATTTTGTAATAAGAGTAATACAAGTTTTATTGATAACCTTCAAAATTTATTTGGATTTTTTGGATTATTCCACCACCTCTAATAAATCAACATGAAGAATATCCCAAAACTATCGGTATAACTCAATGGGAAAACCATAAGGACCTAGGGTTTTTCCTTTTTGCATTTTAAAAACTACCTCTCATTGATAATAACAGGAGCAGTCAAAATAGATTTTTCCTTAGAAGTGATAAGAGAAGGGATTGATTGAAGAACATTTTATTGATATGTTGAGTTAATAGGAGTAGCAGCAAAAATATTGGAAAAGTAATCGATAATAATATATTTCATGTCATCCTAAGTGTAGACAACATCTCCAAAATTTGATTTTAGGGAAGAAATAAAGTTGTGAGATCTTCGAGCTAGAAGAGATTTATGGAAGAAATTTGTGTTTCGATCTCTTTCCTTGAGCCATTGAATTCTAGATTTTTGCTTTCATAAGATTTCTTCTCTTTTTTTCCATCAGTTGTGAGTTTAATATCATCTACACTTCTAATCTTTGTGAGGCCATCTAAATGGATTTTCTTATTCAAATTTCCAAGTTGATCAATAACTTTATATTTTTTTGTGAACATCCCCAAACTCCTTCCAGTTCCAAGTCTTGATTTTGGATTTAATGTATTGTAGAATTTTGGCAAAATAGAACATCTTAGTCCCATGCATAGGCTTACCTTCATTCCACCAATGTTGCACATGAGGTCTAAAGGAACTATCTCTGAGCCACATTAGTTGAAAACAAAAAGGAGAGAAACTCACATTGGTTTTCCACATTTCCACCATGACTGGCTAGTGATTCAAACCAACATTGTTTAGAGTCTTCACTTTAGGAATGTGACCATGGATTAAGAAATGTTTAGATAGAAAAAACCTATCCAATCTCTCCATTATACAAGTTGAGCCTTGCATTCTGTTAGACCAAGTAATAAGGCCATTATCTAGTTGGATGTCCACAAGATGGAGGTTTGCAATATGTTCTCTCATGAGGTCAATGCTTCTTTCCAAATTTTTATTTCCCCCTATTTTCTCATCTAGAGCTAGGATGGTATTTAAATATCCTCTGATAAAGATCCAAGATTCATGAAAATGAGAGATAATATACGTTATATCCTTCCACTGTCTTCTTTTCTCCTCCAAAGCAGTCAAAGCATAAACAATAATGCAGAGCATAATTTGGTTGGAATGTCTACTTTGAATAGCTATAGCTAAAAGACCCCAACTACCAACCATATGGTGAATAACTACCTCTTTTGGATCCCAAAGACAAGCAATGCCACCAGAAGTCCCTTGGGAACTTAGGGAAACCACTTTTCCAACTGGCCAAATTTTACTAGTAATTGATTCCATATCCTCTATTTATATTTTCGTTTCTTGAAGGAAAACAAGATGTGGATGATTTATCCGAATCATTCTTCTAATTTCATTTTGTTTTGAAAGACTCCCTTTGAGTCCTCTAATATTCCAAGTGATGATATTCATTAATACCAGGGCTAAAAAAGTTGGGAAGGGCATTAATATTACCTTTCTCTACAAGATTTTCTCCTTCTTTTACCATATGATATTGATTGGTCTTGTGACCTGCATTTTGATTAGAATCCATCTTCGGTTTTTGTCCTTGTTTTTTGATTTACTCCAATTGAATCTAAGATGGCTTCTAACCTTGAAGAATGCTCGTACATAGTCAAAATGTTACTAGAGGGTTCAATAGAGTCTATATTGGGATCTGTATTATTTAAAGTTTTCACATTTAAAAGATTGTTTTTCTTGTGTAAATGTTCTCCTTTTTTCTTGTTGAAAACCTTTGATTTGTTGGTTTATCTCTAAGTTCTTCCCTTTATCTTTAAATTGTGTTTCTAAGATTTTTATTTCCAATATTTCATCTTCCTCACTTGGGACATCATTTGTGGAAAGGATTTCAAACATATTAGCATATGACTTTGATTGATCCCTCATAACTAATTTTTTTTAGTGTTCTTCGTCTAAGGTATTTGGAAACCTACTGAGTTTATATCTTGATTAGGAATTTTATTTGGGCAAACACTAGCCAAATTACGATATTCATGGAAAATTCTACAATGAAAATGAATGTTCTCATAGTCCACTACTTGCTCCCAAGTACCTTCCCCAAATTGTAATGTGATATTTTTAGGTAGGGGTTTGTCAAAATATTTTGAAACACAAATCTAAGCATAAATAATATGTTCAAAATTTTGAGTACAATCAACAGTCATCATAAAAGTTCCTAAAGAGTTTCCAATTAAATTAAAAATAGTAGGATTCCTAAATTCAATAAGGAGGCAAAAGAGTCTAACCCAGACAAGAGTTGTAGAAGGTGTTGGAAATTTTGAGTTAGTTGTGTTATCATTGATGTCAAGAGTCAGTGTTAGGAATCAGTGCAAGACTTGGCAAAATGAGGGTTAAAATATTTATATTTTAAGCCCAAGATATTTGTTTTAAGAACTTCACATAATTGGTCAAAAGGATGGTTAAATACCCTGAAGAAAATGCCTAAAGAAAATAATATTATAATATCTCTTATTATAATATTCAAGGTGGTCAGATAAGTTCTAAATGAGAAATAGGAAGGCCCAATAAAAATAATATTATAATATTTTATTATATTTTAAAGGTCTAATGTTAAGACCTAAAGTTATTAAATTAATTATAAATTAATTATAATAATTTAATTTAATTAACACCCAGGTGTTGTAGGTGAGTTGGAGAGGAGAGGGAAATCCTCCAAGAGAGGTCCCAGGTTCAAATCTCCACCCTACAAAAAAGTTGAATTGGGTATCCAAAATCCAATTGATAATGTTGGTGCGGGCAGGGTCGGGTGCGACTCCTGGGTGACTTTGACGGTGTAGAACCCCCTGTTCGTGGTCTCTCAGACCAAGGCGGTCCTGTAAGGGTTTTTTCGCTTTAAAAAAAATAATAATAATTAACCCTAAGGTTAGGGTTATAAGGGCAAAAGGTTTAATTTCATTACAGTATCAACGTCATATATATTTTCCCCCTCCACCAAAATCCAAAGGGATATGGCATAATGGTATAAATACCATGTACATTTGGTTGACTAAGTCTCCAACCTTCGATCGAATACAATTGTGAGTGCCTGTGAATTTTTGTGATCTACGTGCAAGAAAGAGGATAGTATTTTTTAATCAATGGCCATCAAAGGAATAAAAGTGTAGAGGCTTAAATCCACATCACAAACCTGGTGGTTGGGCTAGTGGTAAGTGGTTGTGTTAAAGCGTTGATAGGCGGGAGGTCCCATGATCGAATCTCGGCGATAGGCCTGGGAGTGTTTTGTTGGTGTATTTTGGTTTTGGCACCTAGCATGTGAGTCAAAGTGCACAAGGCACTTTTGACTACCAATGTGAGAACCTAGCTCATGTGATAATTGGGCCACAACTAGGGCATTGGTGGTAGTGCAATGGGAGATCGAATCCCACCAAGTGCAATAGAGGTATTTAATTTTTTAATTAAATTTTTCTCCTAAGGTTTTAATGTGGCATACATTTTTGTGTTAAGAGGGAGATATAAGGTTTATATAATTTAAAATATTATTTGGAGTGAGTTTTCACATGCATGATTGGTGAATGTTTATGATAAAATTTGAGTAAGAAGTTGAGAACTATCTTATACTAGGGTTTGAGAAAGATCATGAGTATCATTGTTATGTAATATTTTTTGATAAGCATTGTTGGAAATATTTGAGTAAGCTTTCATATGCTTGATTAGGGTTTGTGAAAATACCATGAGTATCATTATTATGTGAATTTGGAATCATCTTAAGTCAAGGTTTGAGTTCCATTGTGTGAGTTGTTGAAAGAATTGTGAAACACTTGTCTAGGGTTCATAATCAATTTGTGTTTCATTGAGTGATTGGTTGAGTGGAGTTGATTGAGCATAATTGATTGGAAGTGTTGGAGTGATAGTTCAAGTTCTATGAAACAAATTGTTCTTTATTATTAATTGATTTGAAAAGAGATAAATTGATTGAAAGTGATTGAGTGTGAAACATATTGAGTCTCTTACCATTCTCTATATGTTTCTATGGTTAAACAAAATTTTGAGTGAAATTTGTTTGTGAGATTGAAGAGGTTTTCTGAAAGATATTAAGTTGAGTTTTGTGAGTGTGAAACATATTGAGTCTCTAACCATTCTCTATATGTTTTTGAGGTCAAATAAAATTTTGAGTGAAATTTGTTTGTGTGATTGAAGAGGTTTTCTATGATAGATTGATTTGAGTTGAATAAGCTTTTGTGAAAGCTAGTGGATAGATTTGAGTAAGTTCAAGAGTGGACTTCAGGACATATTTAAGCAAGATTTTGTGAAAGCTTGTGAGCATATTTGAAGTAAGTCCTAAAGTAGACTTAAGGACTGAGTTGAGTAATATTTTATGGAAGATTACAATATATATTTGAGGTAAGTCTTAGTGAAGACTTATTGAGTAGATTGGACAAGTTCTAGTGAGAAATTTTTGAGTAGATTTGAGGTAAGTCTTGGTGAAGAATTGTGGATAGATTAGTGTGAGCTTTTGTGGAAGCTTACAATGCATATTTGAGGTAAGTCTTGGTGAAGACTTGAGAGCAATTTGAGCAAGTTCTAGAGAGGACTTGTGGATATATTTGAGGTAATTCTTTGAGAATACTTGAGAGTACAGTTGATTGATTTATTTATTTAAACCTTGAGTTAAGGTTTGGGGTAGATCTTGCAGATTTGATTTGTGATTGGATCGATATTTGTGTTAAGGCCTGAGGATAAATTTGAGGATATATTTGAGATAGATTTTGAGCAAATTTGTGCTAGACCAAAGGATTGTGTTTAGTATAGATTTGAGATAGATATTGAGAATATTTATGCTAGACAAAAGGACTATTTTTAGTACAGATTTGAGAAAGAGTTTGAGTATATTTGTGCTAGATCGAAGGACTATGTTTAGTACAGATTTGAGACAAATATTGAGAAGATTTATGCTAGATCAAATGACTGTGTTTAGCATAGATTTGAGATAGATATTGAGAAGATCTGTTATAGATAGAAGGATTGTGTTTAGTGCAAATTTGAGATAGATATTGAAAATATTTGTGCTAGACTGAAGTACTGTGTTTAGTGTAGATTTGAGATAGAGCTGAGAGTAACATTTGGAGGTGATAGATCAGAGGACAATTGTTTCTAGTGGATAGAGATCCATTAGCCAAGGCAATGAGGAAAAAGATATTCTGAGTGAGGATAGGAGTCTTCAGTGGAGAGATATCCACAAGCTAATGCAGTGGAGGTAGTAGTCCTCTAGAGGATCACCATCCATAGCAGAGGAGAAGGAGTTCTCCTATGAATAGAGTTTCACAAATTAGATTAGGGGATTGGTGTATCCTGTGGATAGGCATCCATGAACTTGATTAGGGTATTGGTGTCTCCTTTGGACAGAGGTCCATAAACATTGTGAAAGGGAAGGATTACCAAGAGATTTATTGAGAAAATTTGGTGAAATATTTTCACCGTGGACATAGGCCACATTAGGTGAACCATGTTAAATTGGTGTCTCTATTGTGTGTGGTGATTTGTACATTGCTTTGATTATTATTGTTGATATTGCCATTGATATATTGCATAATATTATTTGGAAAAAAAAAGTAAAAAGTGGTCTTATAATGTTTACCCCCCTCTTAGTATAAGCTTGTGTTCTTAAATTGGTATCAGAGTGGATTCCTTCGGAAGAGTTTAACAACTTGAAGCAAAATCTCACAAGAACACATATGGATTCTCAAATTGTATCTTCAAGGAATTTGGCACCATTGTTTTATGGGAACAATTATGCACTTTGGAGTATGAGAATGAAGATTCACCTAATGGCACTTGGAAATGAAATATGGTAAGTAGTTGAGTATGGATACATACCATCAACTACTCCACCTATAGATAAATATGGTGAGCTTCTAAAACTGAATAATTCAAAGTAAATGAATGGAATTTTAAAGGGTTTGCGGGAAATAAAGTTTATAAATGTTATGCATTGTACATCAGCAAAGGAAATTTGGGATAATTCTAAAGGTATATATGAGGGAGACAAAAATGTCAAAAGGGTAAAGTTGCAAAATTACAAGAGAACATTTGAATACCTAAATATGAAGGATGAAGAAAAAATTATTGCACATTTACTTCATGTAATGAGGTTGTTAACTCCATGCAAAGACTTGAGCTTAAAGTTGAATAAATAGACGTTTGTGATAATATTTTAAGGTCACTCCCAAAGAGGTATAGTCAAAATATTTTAGTTATAGAAGAGTCAAAATATATTGAAATTTTGACAAGGGATGAATTACATTGAATTCTCATAGCTTTTGAGATGAGAATAAAAGAGGGACCTATTATCCAGAAAGAAGCAGCCTTCAAAGTTACTAAGAAGACAAAGTGTAAGAAGTAAGATTCAAGCAATGAGTTATCCAATTGGTGCACTGTCGTTAAGCACGTCATTAATTCTCAATGAATTTTTCAATACAGGGCAGTTTACAAGGCTATCTACGAAAGGAGTGAACAGGGTTATAATTTAAGGTCAATTGGGAGCAACAAGTCTTATTGGTGGAACTAATTATGTGGGGGTTTTTAGGTCTCTTCTACCTCTAAATTACATAAATTAAACTTTAATATAATTGCAATAATGAAAACTAATTGTTGATTACATAAATGAAACCTTAGTTATAGTTGCAAGAATGAAATCTAATTAAATTTTAGAATTAAAACCCTAGTTATAGTTGCAGAATTGGAAACCTAATTACAATTGCAAAATGAAATTCTATTTACTATTGCAATAATGAAAACTAAAATTAATTCCTATCAATAATATGTAACAAAAGGTTGTCAATCTTCTATGCAGGGGTTGCTAGCAAAAAAAATAATGCAGGAAAATTGTAGAAAATTGTAAATTGTTGGAAATGGAAATTGTAGTAAATTGGAAAGTTGTTGGAAAGCAAAAAGACTAATCATATCTACTGCTAATCACATAACAAAATTATATTGAATAAAAAATAAATGATTAGTACTGAAATGGATGTTAACTACTACAAAATAATGAAATTGACAAGTTTCACATCTTATTCTACTACAGCAAAATCAGAACAAAACCTGTATGTTAGTCCTCCTCCTAGGTATGGAAGTGACCAGCATCCTTTTCCAGAAGAAGGTATGATTTCCTCTCTCTAAATATTACTCACACTCAAACATAACGTAATGAATAGAAAAACTTGTACTTTATTGATTTAGAACATGATAACAAATATGTTGCTAAAACCTGTTACAGAACTATAACAGTCTTAGTTTTCTCGCTTATTCTCTCTCTATATTTTCTCTAATACTATTTCTACTATTATTATTATTATTAGCTCAACCTATATGGGAGCTATATTTTATAGATGCCTAAAATATAATTACAACAAAAAATATACTCTACAAATCAATTCATATTATTCTGCAGTATTCCCTAGGTTTATCCTAGAAGAGGATATTTTCCATAAATTATGGCTTTGGACGGCAAGGATGACAAAGTTAGATGGGAGATATTTTCCTTTAACCTTCTCAGACTTATTTCTCTTTTTACACCATCATAAATCATTCAACAGGTCAAAAAGTGTTTTTTGTTCTCAATCCGGAGCTAAGTGGCTCAATCCGAAGATATTTGCTCAATCCGAAGAGACTGTATTTCTCAATCCAAAGATCTTCGGAATGACCAACTATGTGCTCTTCAATTGATTTCAGCTATATTTCTTAGGTGGATTAGTCCTCAGGATCATATTGCAATAACCTTCATTCCTCTTCATGTGTGAATTCCATGCATTGCCATTCATTGGTAGTTGGCTGGAATTTACACAAGAAAACTAGTTTTTGCTGCACAGTAATAGTTCTTTCCACTATTTGCTAAATTCAAAGAAATTAATGCTTGAGAAACATCAAAATAAGAATAGTAAAGTGTTGCTATCAGCCTAAGCATATCCCTTATGTAAAATGTCATGGCAAAGTGACATAAAATTACACAAAAACTATAAAAATCAGCATATAATATTCCAAACACATCAATCATGCAAACAATTAATACACAACATATTAGATCAACTTAACTAGTATATAAAGTAAATCATAGAGTTTTAGGTAAGTTTTAGTTGTTCAAAACATGCTATGATGGAGGTATTTCCAAGCCTCATCATTTTCTCCCCAACTTTTATTAATTCATGTCCTCATGCATTTTGTTGGGCTATAGAATCACATATATCCATATAAAAGTTCCATGATCTGTAGAACAACTTTTTGCCTATATAGTATCCTCTGTTATCCTAAAGGTTTCTGAGCCAATTTTCAAAATGCTCATTTGGTTGAGGATCCTCTTCAAAATAGTAGGGAACTGGAGTAATGATGGTTAGAGGTCTAAATATAATACCTACCCCGTTATGCTGCATAATTTCAATAAGTTGTATCACCTCTTCTGCTCTTCTTCTAGACTATTCTAGATTAATGGGGGAGATAGGCTCCCTTTTTTGTAAAGACATGGAAAGTTCTACCCATCTATTTCTTCAATGTGATAATGCTGGAACAAAATTTTCATTACATAAATTATGGAATTTAGTTACACATTCCCTCAAATTTATCAAATACATCCTGTTGAAATCGTTCATGTTCATCATGAGAAAATGCTGTCTAGTGATAATCAGATGATTTGGCTGAATTTCTCTTACTAACAATTCAGCTCTTAATTCAATTTCCTTATTTTACCTTTTTTCTTGGTCCCAGTAAAACTGATTTTGTAAGGTACACATAAAATCTCTCAATTGCACATCTCCTATGCAAATCTGGGGGTGGAAATCTACATACTCTGGAATGAAAAATCTATGCAAAAATAACTCACATAGCAAGTTTTTCTGCTCTATAGGACTGTTGAAGTAAGCTTCCAAAAACTCTTCAGATTTTTCCATTTTATAGGGGAGACATGAGCTAATTCTCATAACCTGCCATCTCAAATATCTCTCCTTCAGAATGAGACTGTAAAACCTGACAAGTCTTCTAAATTGAACAAAAAAATTGACAATTTGACACAGGTCAGTTACTTTTTCATTCAATTCACTAATTTTTGTGTCCTTTCTCTCCAGTTGTTTTCCTACCAGTTTCAATTTCTCAACCTATGTGGCAAGATTTTCATATTTGATCATCCAGTTAGTAATGTTTGTATTATACTACTCCAGGGATACAGTATTAGGTGGTCTAATTACAGGTTGAAACTTAGGCAATAGTTCCACTTGTACCCATTTTTCTGCCACTTCTACTGGTTGGACATCTGATAGCAATTCTACTTGTATCCCTTTTTTTGCTACTTCCAATGGTTTGACATATGACAACAATTCTACTTGTATCCCTACTTCTATAGAAATCTTATTTAGAGGAGCACTTACTTGATTATTTACATTTTGTTGTTCAAAATGCTCCTGTGTTGGTGTTTCTTGCAGACATAACTGTTGTGACTCTCCATAGATATTCTTTTCTAGGCTCTTAATCTATTCTGGAGCATCTCTGGATTGAGAAGGTGTTGCTTCAAAATGGAAGGTCACTGCTTCGGAATGAGCTCTTGTGTTTTCATACAAATATACCTCTATCAAGGGAGAAGAATTATCTGCTTGAGATCATCCAAGTAGTAATTGAGCCAACTCTTCCTCATTATTTGCTATAGTTGACTATTTTTCAAATTGTAACAGTATGCTCTTTAGTTCCTCCACTTCCTGCTGCAACTCTACAATTATTTTTTCATGTTTTTCAATGATATTTTCCTTCTCCTCAACCCATCTGGTTTGTGTTTTAATCACACTCTTGGCTGCTCTCAACTGTTCTACAATGTCCACCTTCTCTTCTTCTAATTCAGAATTTGACGTAGACAAATTATCTGTAGTTTGTTGCTCAACCATTATCTCACTTTTTGTTTCAACTGTTCAGTCATGTTCAGAAGGTTCCATAAGATTTTCTATGATTGCATCCAAGTTTGTATCAATTTCAAAATTGTCTTGTCCAGAATCTTCCTCAACCAACTATTCAAGAAATTTTGAAAAATCCTCCAAGGTGGTATTTACAGTGGTTGGTTGTATTTCTGTGACATCAAGACTGCCTTGGTTGTTTTCCTCTTCAATCGTTTGTTTTTATGTTTCTTTCAAGTGGAGTCTTGTAGACCTCCTGGTTCCTAGTTCCTGGTGTATACTTTCTCTTATTACTCTATTTTCTTGTGTCAACAGAGGCTATAGGAATTATATCAGGTTCTGGTGGAATTTCCTCTACTTCCACTTATGTCTCTTCTCCAATTTTGCTGGGAACTTCACTCCCCTGTTCTGTCAGATCAACAATATTCTTAGAAAAATGAACCCTCTTCTGTTTTCCTTTTCTATTGTCAGTTCTAGACCCTCTCTTAGTTTGTGAGGTTGAAGGTTCTGGGGAAAGGTACTTTGTTGCTTTTGTAGAAATATCTATAGAAGCATCTATTTCCTCCTCTACATCAGCATTTTTGTCTTCTTCCTCCTCATCCTCTTTTCTGAAGACTACATCAGTCAGAGCAGAGTAAAACTTATCAAAGCTTCTTAGGTTTCCTCTGAAATGATGCTTGCAGAGCAATTTGGTGGCAAGGGCTCCCTTTTCTCTCCTGATAGCATTTTGCCATGTTTTGCAACTCTTGGTGCAAATATAGGGGAAGATTTACCCTAACCTTAGGTTGTTGCCTACCATATCTAAGGTGGTTAAAAATTTTAAAATGATGCCTTGATAAAACTACATACTGCCCTTCACAGGTTAAAAACTTGATTACCCATGTGGCTACTTCATATCAAGGTTTTTGCAAGCTGGTCCTCTTTACACCCTTACACATGTTGTTATTTATCAAGTATTCTGGTTCTTTATCATCTTCTTCCAGAAATTGACTAACTATGTTTCCTAGTGTATTCTTTCCAGTTCTAGAAATTTGAAGACCCTCTAATGGAAGTTCAGTAATTTGACTAAGAAATTTAGGGGTTACCTCAATTAGCATGTCGTTGATGTGCACCCTATTTTTTCTAAATGTGCTGGCAAATTCGATAGCCAAATCTTCAGAGCTTCCATCGAATTTTTCTAAAAATAGCATAAACCCTCCATCTTCAAAAATTTGCAACACTTCTAGAATCTCTCGAAGGATGATAGTATCTGCTGGTTCCATTTTTATATTTCGTCCCATTTTTCTATTCTTGTTGTGCTGAAAATACTGTTCACCTCTACTACTATAGTCGTCTACTAGGTTTCTGGTTTCTAGTTTTTGCAGAATTACAGGGTTTTCTCTTTTGATTTGCAATGTTCTGTTCTTCTTCAAAAATAAATTATTGTAATCATGTTGCATCAGTTATTACATTTTCAATTTGAATACAAAGCTAGACTTCTCATTTCAAAGACAATTTGCAATATGAATACAAGGTTGGACTTGTCATTTCGAAAACAATTTTTAATCCGAAGACAAAGCTTCATTTCGAAGATACAATGCAACAGTCATTCTGTAGATACAATGCAACAGTCATTTCGAAGATACAATAGGAACCAACATTATTCTTTTAAAACATTTTTTGCTTATGCCAACTATTATGAACACTTTTATACTAATGGTTAATTGTCATATACTATATATCAAATATTTACAATGAAAAAAGTGCAAGAAACATATACCTGGTTAAAACAAGTTAATGCAATTTTTTGAAATATGACTGCTTTTGTTGATGCTCTATTGAGGCTTACTACAATACTTCAAAAAAAAATGTAGTTGGTGAATTTGTACAATGGTGACTCAAAATTTTTCAAGTTTATGCATACCAGAAAACTGGTTTTCATGCATACCAACTCAGTAGTGCCTTAGAAAAAGGTTTTCACTGCTGAGTTATTCATTTTTCTCTCTTTTTTTTTTCTTCTTTTTTTTTTGTTTTTTTTACCTCTCATTTTCTTTCTCTTTTTTTTTCTTTTTTTTTTTTTCTGATTATGCCCATGAAGGAATTCACAACCAAAATTTATTCATATTTTTGTTTTCTAATTTTTTTTCTTTTTTTTTTGTATTTTTATGTTTTCTTGAAATTCATGATTATGCTCAATCTATGGCAATTGTGGTGGAAGAGGGAATCTCTTCTACCTGTTGTGCATCCAAGCTATCAATTTTTTGCAATAACTCCTCCTTAGTAAGAGGTGTATGGTACACTCGAAGGTTATGTCCATTCACTACCAACTTTCTCTGTGAATCATCAATGGGAGAGAGGCGAGTTGCTCCGTTGTCAAATACTTCTTCAATTTGGTACGATCCAAGTCATCTAGTCCTTAGTTTTCCAGGGAAGTCCACATAGCAAGAATCAAACAGCAAAGCCCAATATCCTTACTAAAATTTTCTCTGTTGCAAGTGGCCATCATGCCACAGCTTCCTCTGCTCCTGAATTACTTCAGTTTGGTGCAGAGCATCCAACCGAATTTCATCCAATGCATTTAGCTATAGAATCCTGTTCGCCTATGCCTGTGACAATTCAATTCTAATTTCCAATGTTGTGCGCAATGTTAGTAGCTCAAATTCAATAGGTAGGAGGGACTTTTTACCAAAAACTAGTTCATAAGGTGTGAATCCAGTAGTGGATTTCCAGGTAGTATTGTAAGCCCAAACTACTTCAGATAATTTATCTAGCCAGTTTCTCCTATGAATAGCTACTATTTTCATCAAGATCTGTTCCAATTCTCTATTTGTTACCTCAACTTGGTCATTTGCTTATGGGTGGTAAGGTGATTATTTCCTATGTTTGATTTCATACAACTCTGTAAAAGCCTCAATAACTTTAGATGCAAATTGGGGTCCTTTGTCTGTGGTGATAGATCGTGGAGCTCCAAATATCTAAAAATTTTGGCTATACAAGAAATCAACGACCTTCTCTTCATGAGCATGTTTGAAAGCACACACCTCTACCCAATTTGTCAGGTAATTAGTGCATACCAGAATATGCAACTTTCCTTGAGAAGGTGGATCAATAGGTCCCACAAAATCAAGCCCCCACCTCTCAAATGGTTCTAAAACCACTTGAGGCTATAGTGGCATTTCATTTGTGTGAGTGGGTTTCCCCATTATTTTGCATGCATCACAATGTCTGATGTACTTTTTTACGTCCTTGTGAAGAAATGGCCAATAATATCATGTTCCTAAAAATTTTCTAATTGTGCTTTTTACAGAATAGTGTCCATCGGATGGTTCATCATGACAATCCCTAAGGATATCATAAACCTCATCCTTTTTAATGCACCTACGTAACACCTGGTTAGGACTACTCTTGAAAAGCATACCTTGAATCCATTCAAAATAAGAGCTCTATTTGATCAATTGTTTTCTTTGTTTGGAAGTGAAATGTGGGGGAACTTTCCCTGTGACCAACTAGTTGGCTATATCTACAAACCAAGGTGGTTGGACAGATATAGCAAATAATTTTTCATCAGGAAAAGTGTCCTCCACTAATTCCCCTTCCTCTGTGTTCTACAACCTGGACAAAAAATCTGCTACAACATTAGTTTTTCCTAGTTTATTAATTATTATGATATCAAATTCCTACAGCAATAGTAACCAATGGATAATCCTTGCACTCACCGTAGGCTTATTCATAAAATATTTAATGGATGTGTCATCTGTGTGAATGAATATTTGATAACCTGTGATGTAATGCCTAAATTTATTGATGGCATAGATTACTGCCAAGAATTCTTTCTCAGTTGTGATATAATTTTCAGCTCCTATCAAGTTCTTGCTAATGTAGTAGATAGCATAGTGTTCACCATTGTCGATTTGTCCCAATGTTGCTCCAATTGCAGTATTGGAAGCATCATTCTATATATGGAATGGTAATGTCCAATTAGGTCCTCTTAACACAGGTGGAGTTACTAATTTTTCTTTTATAGCTTCAAATGATTCCTGAAACTTTGCAGTCTAGGAGAATTCAGAATCTTTAGTCAATAGGGAAAACATGGGATGACCTATTATACTAAAGCTAGGAATAAACATGCGATAAAAACCAATGTGTCCTAGGAAGCTTCTGACATCAGTTTGAGTTTTAGGAGGGAGAAGGTTCTTGATAATTTCCATCTTCTTTGGATCAACCTGGATCCCTTGAGGAGAGATGTGATGACCAAAAACTATTCCTTCCTCCATCATCATAAAATATTTATCTAGATTTAAGGATAACTGGTAGGTTTCATAGCAAGTTAAAACTTTATCAAGGTGTTCCAATGTAAAGTCAAAAGTCTGTCCACATACTGTGAAATCATCCATGTATATTTCAACATTGTTGGTAGTCAGAATAGAAAATATGGCTAACACTGCTCATTAAAATTTTGTTGGGGCATTACACAAACCAAAAGGTAAGACCCTATAGGCAAATTTTCCCCATGGACAGGTAAAGGTTGTTTTCTCCTTATCTTTAGGTGCAACCTAAATTTGATTATATCCACTAAATCCATCAAGAAAACAAAAATATTTCTTTCCAGCAAGAGTATCTAACACCTGATATATGAATGGCAAAGGAAAATGATCTTTGTATGTCACTTTGTTCAGTTCTCTATAGTCTATACATACTCTCAATTTTTCATTTTTCTTAGGCACTATAACCAATGGAGAGACCCACCGACTATCAAAAATTGGGTAAATGAATCCTAATTCCATAAGTTTTTCAATTTCTTCTTTCACAATATCCCTCAAGGCAGGATTCAGTCTTTTCTAAGGTTGTCTTATAGGCTTGACATATTTAGTATAAATTCTATGAGTACATACATTAGGGTGAATCCCTGACATATCTTTGTAATCCCAAGCAAAAACATGGATATTCTTCTGCAAAACAGCTATCAATTTTTCTTCTTCCCTAGTAAGCTAGCTATTTATGTTCAGAAATTTGCTTGGCTAGACTTCTATTTGTTTTGTATTTGGAAGGACTAAATTTACTTCTTCATAATTGTTGACTAGGGAATTAAGAGGACAATTATGATATGGGAGGACATAAGAAGTTTATGTCTCATTGATTGCTGATGGAAGCATATCTTGTATGGAACAATGAGAAGGGAAGATCAAGTGATGGTGCCACCCATGTGATAGTGAAATAGATGTTTCCTATGATGGTATAAATGGCCTTTCTTCAAAAATTTGACCTTATTCTCTCACTAACAATTGATTGATATAGGTTGCTTCCTCTTCTAACACTTGTTCATGCAGAACATTCATTAGGACTGTTTCATTTTTTGAAATTTCTATGTCATGGAGGTATTTTGTGTGTTCCCTTACAACCAAGGCGGCTAGTGTGGAAATAACCTCTTTTGGTTCTTCATCTGAGTTAGGAAACCATAACTAACCTATGAAATTGCTTAAATGTCTTGTAGGAGGATATAGAGAAATTTTTTTTAGGTCAATACCATTTGAAATTGTCATTTTTCTAGATCTGCAGTCTATAAAGGCTATTGCAATTGCAAGCCAAGGTCTTCCTAGGATAATGGGATAATCATGTTTTGAGTTTCTTGGCTGTAAAACCAAAAAATCTGTAGGGTATTCCCAAGAAGAAACTTCTATATGGACATATTCAATGATACCTTTAGGTTTTACAACTGACCTATCATCCATTTCTAAAATTGTGAATGTGAGGCTAAGATGTTTGAGCTATAATTGTTCCATTGTATCCTTGGTCATGATATTTATTGCAACTCCTAGATCAACTAAGACGTTTGATATTGGTATTGATCTTATGATCACTGTGATAACTGGACTTCCTGGGTCACTATACTTTGGAGGTACTAGTTTTCTTGACAAGATATCAACTATCTTTCCTTCAACATGAACAATTTTAGGAAATGCTTTATTTTTTCTTCCTCCTTTTCTGTTGCACAAATCTCGGATAGTTCTTTTAATCATAGGTATATCCTTAATGGCTTGTAATAATGGCAGTGATATGGTTAATTTTTTTAGTTCTTTCACTAACTTTGATTCAAAAAATTTTTGTTGTAGTGTTAAGTCTCTCAGGCTATGGAATTATCCCTGATGAAGGTAACTATTCTACCCGTGGTTCTATTTTTTCTTATTCTTCTTTCATTGTTGGTTTGAATTTGCTTGGTTCAATAGGTTCTTGAATTTCATCTTCTTTCACTTCAATTATAACAGGTTCAGGTAAAACTTTCCCTGAACATAGTTATATGTTGCTACAATCTAGAATTTACATATCTAAATTTCCTTTAGAATCAGCCATATAGGCAAGAGCTGCCTGCCTTATGTTATTTGGATTTATTACAGGTTGAGTTGGTAATTGAGGTTGTTTCACCTATTGTATTTTTTGATTTGGTTTTCCTTGAAATTTTTGATTTGGTGCAGGTAACAAAATCTGAATTTGACCTTGATTTCTTTGCTACCTTGGATAGGACTAGTATTGTTGACCCCACTACTGTTGATTTTGCATCCAAGATGGATTACTTTGATTTTGAGTCCATGGTGGGTTATTTTGATTCCATGATGGTTTATTCTAGTTTTAATTCTAGGATGGATTATTCCAACCTATTTGTGGCTATTATTGATAATTTATCCATTGAGAATAATTCCAAGGACGTTGGGGTGGTTCTGACTGTCCCCAAGACATGTTTCCATGGTTGTTTCCCCAATTTGTAGGAAAACAAGGGGTATTTTGATATTGTTGAAAGTTTCCCCCTTATCTTGGTCCCACTTAATTAAGTTCTTCTATTTTAGTTTCTATGATAGCTTTTAGTTGTGGTAGCAGATGACATTTGTCAGTCAAATGTCCTTTTGAGAAAATACTACAAATGGTTGAAATGGATGTTTTGTTTAGAGGACATTCCTATAAGGCATGTTTATTCTTGCATCTTGGGCAATAAATTGCTAAAGGTTTTGTGGTTTTTACTTTAGTAGACATTTCTCCCAAATATGTGTTTAATTGTACCAGGATATTAGTCTTAAAATTTGCAAGTTCCTCTATTAGGTCCTTCACATCAGTGCCATTTGTACTCTTTTTCTTTCTTTTCTGCCTAGTGCGAGAGTAATTTTTGCAAATATCCACAATCTCATCCATATTACAAGTACTTACATCCCCATTTCCCATCAAATCTAATACCTCTTTGGATTCATCTTGTAATCCTCTTAAAAAAATGGTTTTGCACAATTCTGGTTCTCCTAGTCCACACCTTCTTTGAAAAAACACAAATCTATCAAGGTAATCTTCTAATATTTCATCATATTCTTGTTTAATTATGAACAACTCATCTTTTTTGTTCCTTACTCAGAAATAATCTTGATACTTGTCTAAAAACACAGTCTCCATTTGATCCCAGGTTTGGATGGATTCTGACTGTAAGCTCATGAACTAGCGTAATGTTGAGTCCTTGAGTGTTGAAGGAAAACCCTTGAATTTTTTATTATCATTTATATAGTCATAGGTTTGACACACTACTTTGAACTCAAACAGGAACTAATCAGGATCTTCAAATGCAACACCCTGGAAGGTTGGAAGCACTGAAGGTGAGATTGTTTTCATAGGAGAGTTCTATGTGGAATTTAGAAGAATAGGATATTCAAATATTCTAGGAGGTTCGAGCACATCTTGATCATCTTGATCATTTTCATTATGGACACGGCCATGCTGGTCATCCCCATATGGATTGCCTCTTTTTGCCATAATTTCCTATTCTTCAGAAATAGTTAAACCTATCCAAATTTTTTTCTCACGAGGTCCAAAACCTTCTGTTCATAATGAGTCTGGTAATTTTTCTTGCTTAGGATATTCTGATGATGATGAAGCTGGTGGTTTTTGTTTTAGTTTTTTTGGTAGTTCAAACACAGGTGATTCACCCCTTAGGCATGAAGATCTTCTTAATATAATAATCCAAGGATATTTTTGGATAATTTTACCTTCTTCATCCCTAGGCCTACTCATTCATACCTACTTCTTAATGACATAAATTATAAGTCAATAATTGTTACTTAACCAGATGTTATATTCAGATTTTACCTTAAATTTTCACAACTCTATCTAATTAATAGCTATTGAACTGTTGACACCTTCTAACAACACTCTCCCCAAAAATGACACCAAAATTATGCACTATCATTAAGCACATCATTAATTATCAATGAATTTGTCAATCCAGGGCAATGTACAAGGCTATCTATGAAAGGAGTGAACAGGGCTATAATTTAAGGTCAATTTGGAGCAGCAAGTCTTATTGGTGGAACTAATTATGTGGGGGTTTTTAAGTCTCTTCTACCTATAAATTGCATAAATTGAACTTTAATCTAATTGCAATATGAAAACTAATTACTGATTACATAAATGAAACCTTAGTTATAGTTGCAATATTGAAAACTGATTAAATTGCAAAATTAAAACCCTAGTTACAGTTACAGAATTGGAAACCTAATTACAGTTGTACAATTAAAGTCTATTTACTCTTGCAATAATGAAAAATAAAATTAAGTCCTATCAATACTCTGTAACAGAAAGTTGACAATCTTCTGTGTAGGGGTTGATAGCAAAAATAATAATGTAGGAAAATTGCAAAAAATTGTAAATTGCTAGAAATGGAAATTGCAGTAAATTATAAAGTTGTTGGAAAGCAAAAAGATTAATCAGATCTACTACTAATCACATCACAAAATTATATTGAACAAAAAATAAATTATTAGGACTGAAATGGATGTTAACTACTACAAAATAATGAAATTGACAAGTTTCACAACTTATTCTGCTGCAGCAAAATCAGAACAAAACCTATCTGTTAGTCCTCCTCCTAGGTTTGGAAGTGGCCAACCTTCTTTTCCAAAAGAAGGTATGAGTTGTAAATAATGCGAATTAATGTTTGCATTATCAAACAGGGATTAAATAGTACATCAGTAGCCGGGAATAGCCCATCCGGCGTAACTGAACTGTTACGTAGTTGTAACAAGCAGTCCAATAATGTAATACAGACGAAACTAATGAACGAAGAATGAACGATGCGCTAACATCCCCCTTTATTACATTATTTGGGTAATGTAATAACTAATAGCTATACTAACATCCCCTTACATTATTTTGCAATACAAAGTGAGCTGCGAAACAATTCAAATTTGACACGTCCAAGTGCCTTAGTGAAAATGTCTGCAACTTGAGCATCGGTGGGAATGTGCTGAAGCTGAATTCGGTGCTTTGGAACTTCCTCTCGAATGAAATGACATTGTGTGTCAATGTGCTTTGTTTTTTCATGATGGAATGGATTCTTGACGAGGTTTAGAACACCCTGATTGTCGCAAAACAAGTGTATTGGAGATTTTGATGGATGGCCCATACTTGTTAGAATGCGACGTAACCATATCACTTCGCACACAGCTTCACGTGCGGCACGATATTCTGCCTCTGTTGAAGAAATAGCAACCACCTGTTGCTTCTTGCTGTGCCAAGAGACAGGACCGGATCCCAGATGAAAAATGTATCCAGAAGTTGACTTGCGATCATCAAATGATCCGGCATAGTCGGAGTCCGTGTATCCTTGCAAGAAGAATTTGTTGTTCCTCTTGTATTCTAGGCCATATTCTATAGTACCACGGACATAGTGAAGAACACGTTTTGCTGCTTTCCAATGAGTAATCTTAGGCTCCTGCATGAACCTCGAAAGATAGTTTACGACAAATACGAGATCCGGCCTAGTATTGGTCGGATATATGAGACTCCCAATCAACTGTCGATAGAGAGTGCCATCTACCCGAGGTGAGTCATCATATCGCGATAAGTGAAGTCCATTCTCCATTGGAGTTGCCATTGGCTTGCGATCGATCATGCGATATTTATCGAGCAATGTCTTGGCATACTTTTTCGAGACACTTTGATGGAGTGCTCCTTCCGGCTGAATTCCGGACCAAGACAAGTAATGGAGAAGTCCGAGATCTGTCATCTCAAAATATTTGCACAAGTTTCTTTTGACAGTAGAGATCATATCTTCTGAACTCCCTGTAATGAGCAGATCATCCACATAGAGTACAAGCAACACTATCTCAGAACCCTGTTTCTTGAAATAGAGGTTTGCATCTGATGGACATCTCTTAAATCCATGCTGCATTAGGTGATTGTCCATTTTTATATACCAAGCTCGAGGAGCTTGTTTCAGACCATACAAGGATTTGACCAATTTGCAAACTTTCTGCTGTTGGCCTTCCACCTCAAATCCTTCAGGCTGAGTCATATAAACTTCTTCTTGGAGATCACCATTAAGAAAGGCACTTTTGACATCCATCTGGTGAACTTTCCACCCATATTGTGCTGCCATAGCACACATAACCCGAATTGTGGTCATCCGAGCAGTAGGTGCAAAAGTTTCTTCATAGTCGATGCCTTCCTTTTGAGCATAGCCCTTTGCAACAAGTCGGGCCTTATGCTTATCAATTGTTCCATCTGCCTTGTACTTGACTTTGTATACCCATTTGCAGCCAATAGGTTTCTTTCCATGCGGCAGATCAACAAGCTTCCAAGTTTTATTCTTCATCGGAGACTCATACTCCGTATCCATAGCGGCCTTCCACTGAGGCTCACTGAGAGCATCTTGCATCGATGCGGGTTCAAGACTATCTATGGTAGACATGAATGCCCTGTCATCATCAATATCCATATCCTCAACTTCTCTACTTGGAGTCACGGAAAGTTCCTCAAAAGATTGACAAAGATCATCAACCTCACCGGTTTCTCGGCTTCTCTTTCCTTTTGAGCCATATTGCGTGTACGAGGTCTATCCAAATTCAAATTGGGAGGAGTGGATAAATTTGCATCTCCGATTGTATTTGTACACCATTTAGGATTCCGCTTCGGTGGTGGTGAAGAAGATGTAGAAGGACCTCCTGTCTGTGTTGACGAAGGAATCTCCTCTTCCTTAGGTTCCACAATATCCTGGTGTATTGTAGATGTGCTCTGTGATGTGAAAGCTTCATCAAAGACAACATCTCTGCTGATATGAATTTTCTTGGTCAAAGGATCTATCAACCGATATCCTTTAGAGTGCTCAGAATATCCAAGAAAAATACATCTCAGTGTTTTCTCATCTAGCTTCTTCCTTTTCTCTTTCGGTATGTGCATGAAAGCTTGACACCCGAAAATACGTAGATGAGATATGGAGGGTTTTCGACCACTCCATGCTTCCTGTGGAGTCATTCCTTTTAGGGCCTTTGTGGGTGCCCTATTCAAAAGATACACTGCAGTGGTGACAGCTTCTGCCCAATATTGTTGCCCAAGAGTTGCACCTGTGAGCATACAACGAACCATTTCCATGATAGAACGATTCCTTCTCTCAGCAACTCCATTTTGCTGAGGAGTATAGGCAGTTGTTAACTGTCTCTTGATCCCATGCTTATCTAGGAATGCAGAAAATTCATTAGAGGTAAACTCTCCCCCTCGATCTGAGCGGAGGGTTTTGATAGAAGCCCCTGACTCCTTCTCAACGGATTTCTTGAGCTCGCTGGAAGAATGCAAAAGCTTCAGATTTCGGTTTGAGAAAGAAAACCCACATCTTTCGTGAGTAGTCATCTACGAATAAGTGAAAGTACCTCTTCCCTCCAACACTGTTGGGTGTGAAAGGACCGCATAGATCGGTGTGAATTAGCTCCAGAGGTTTTCTTGCTCTTGTAGAGCTCTTCTCAAATGGTACTCTATGCTGCTTTCTGCCAAGCGATCAGAGCACACTGGCAATGTGGCAGAAAGGGAAGGAAGACCCTTTACCATCTCATACTTGCTGAGCTCAAGTAAGTAGCAAGAACTAAGATGCCCATATCTCTTGTGCCATAGGGAAGTTGCCTCCTTGGTAGAGACAGTCATGGCAACATGTGGAGTAGAGATAGCATCTAGTGCAAATAAGCCATGCTTATAAGAAGTCTGTTGCAATCTGCTTACCCTTCCTGGTAATTGTACAACACTTCTTTCCATTCTCAACACGAAAGTTGACAACCATATTTCTGTCCAAGATTTGTGTCACTGACAACAAATTGTTGGCCAATCCCGGAACATAGAGGACCTTGTCAATCTGACACTTGCCATCAGGAAGAGTGACTGAAACTGTACCCTCTCCCTGAACCCTGTAGGTTTTATCATCAACAATTGTGACAGGTTTGCCCTCCTTGGCCACAAATGATTCAAACCACGATCTTTCGCCAGTCATATGTTTACTAGCTCCAGAATCGACATACCAAATAGGATCCCTCTGTGTGGAATCTGTGGTAGTCATGAGCACCTTGTGTGCCCATTCAGAATCTGAGTCAGATTCTTCAACAACAACATTCACCTGGGGTTGCTTGTTCTTATTTTGTGGTTTGTTTTGGCCTTTCTGCTTGTTCTTATGCCAACACCTGTTGGTGTCATGGTTGTCTTTCTCATAGATCTTGCACCACCTCTTCTTCTGTTGAGGTTGCTTGCCTTTTCCTTTTGTATCCTGTTGAGAATTTCCTCCTTTCTAAAAGTTGCCTCCTTTTTGCCCATTACCTTTCTTCCTAGAACCCTGTCTGTTGGTGTATAGGGCTGTATTGGAAGAATCATCCTTGTGAAGTTGGCGTGCCTCCTGTTGTTGGAGCAGATTGACCAACTCGATGTAGGTAATTTGTCGTTGGGACACCTGGATGGAGGTTATCAACATATCAAATGAAGAAGGTAAAGCTCTCATCACAAGTGAAATGAGAAGCTTTTCGTCCACAGTATCTCCTAGAGAACTCAATTTCTCTTTCAACTCAGACACTCTGCACAGAAAGATTTCAAGCTGTTTCACCCTGTCTCAAACTCGGGTTATGAAGTTGTTGTTGAAGATGAAGAATGGTGGATTCATTCTTCCCCTCATAGATGGTTCTAAGGGCATCCCATGCCTCTTTACCACTTGCTTTATCGGCTATATGAGGTTGCACTTCATCCGAAACAGCAAACAAAATGAGCACCTTTGCTCTACTGTCTTTCTTGTCAAAAGCAATCTGATCTGCTGAAGGACCTGTGGATCCTGCTGTTGGTGAAGGCCTTGTTGCTACTCCAGTAACAATATCCCACAAATCTTCCATTTGGAGAATAGCCTTCATCTTATGTTTCCATGGTGTATAATTTGGACCTTTCAATAACTGATGCGGATCAGTCATCAATTTTGCAACAGCGGCCATAGTGAAGGTTCCTTATATCACCAAATTGGTCCCCCTTTCTATATACCTTTTGCTAGGCCAATATACCGTACAAAATACCCGCCCTTACGTGAGGGAAACTATAGGTATTTAGAAAGATCAACAAAAATCACCCGCCCTTACGTGAGGGAAACTATAGGTGAAATTTAGAGATCATACGATACGTGGAACATAAGCGGTACTAAAGGGAATCGCCTTGTTGATGGCACCTACCATAGAAGATTCTTCTCATGCGTGGGGCGTAACTTCCCCTAAACACTATGAAGAATACTTCGTCGGGATTTACGCCTAAACACAAGTGCGATAAAGGGTAGTGGATGGAGTAAAAAATGCAAAAATGGCGTACTTATTCCTCCCCGACGATTTATAGAGAACAAGCTCAGACGTCGTTATAGCAGCTATATTAGGCGGCGGATACAGTAGCCAAATCACGACAGCTTTACCTGTAAGTGTTGGCCAGAGGTATCGCAAATACCGAACGCTGCAGTGCAAATAAATTGCACAGATGGGTTTTATATTCCGGGGACTTAGGGAGTGTTTTGATTTTAATTTTTAATGTTATAGTGCAAAAATGAAATATGCAACATACAACAAAAAAAATTGCCCACAAGAATAACCCACAAGGTGTCGGTCACAGCCGAAAATGCACCTTTTACAATGCCAAATTGCTATTTTTCGAAAAATTACTCTCTATCCCCCTTTGATTTTTAAAAAAATATCCCCCCTTAAAAAGCTTTCTTTAACAAAGCATTTTTATAATCATTATTTATTTAAAATTAAAATAAATAATTTCAATTTATATAGTTTTAAAAACTTTAGAAAAAATAAATTAAAATTAAATTTTAATTTATAAAGTTTAAAACTATATTAAAAAATTAAAATTAAAAATTTTAATTAAAATAATAATAATTAAAAAATTACTTTGAAAAAAAAATATACCTGAGGGGAGTCGGCGGGATTTGAACCCCCGACCTGCAAGCTCCCTGAGCCTTACCGCACAGCTCACTGCCAAGTGAGCTTGCGGGCTGATCCGGAAGAAACAATGGAGCTCCTCTCCTTTGTCCCTTCTCGGTCTGCCCGAGCCCTCTGCCACCTCCTCTGCTAGTCGCGGTCCGTCCCGCGTTCTACAGCCTCTTCCGCGTCGCAGTCTGCAACCTTCCCGGACGATGCGCTGCTTCGGCCTCCGGTTTGTTTTTTTTTTTTTTTTTTTTTTAAATTCGCCTTCTGCGAAAGAAAAAAAATCCGGAATGCGTCTTCTTCGATTTGAGAGGGGGGAGGGGGGAGTCGCGCAAATTGCGCCGGGCGGGGGGTTATACCCTGTGGGCGGGAAAAAAAGGATTTAAAAATCCCTGCCCTGCGACCGGAGGGTGGTCCCCCTCCACATCGCGATGGCCAGCGCGTCGCGCGGGTCCCGCGTGGGAGCGCGAGCTAAATTCCCCGCCTGGGGGGGGAGCTGCGTCTGCTTGACGCAGGCCCGGAGCTGCGTCTAAAATGACGCAGTCGCCGGGGGGGGGGTTTATACCCCTCCTGCCGCGGCGGGCGGGAAATTTGAATTTCCCCCCGCAGCGTCGGCCAAGGGGGAGGGGGCCTCCCCTCCTGTCGCACGGCCTGCGCGACAGTCTGTCGCACGGGCCTGCTGCGACAGCTCCGGGAGCGCACGGGCCTGCTGCGACAGTCTGTCGCACGGGCCTGCTGCGACAGCTCCTCTGTCGCGCGGGGGAGCGGGCCCCTCCTGGTCGCGCGCACACGCGGGGAGTGGTCTCTCTTTCCCGTCAACCGCGCGCAACGGGGTCCGGGCCCTCCTGCGACGCAGCGCGCCGGCTGCGTCTGCTTCGACGACCGGTGGGGAGTCTGCCTGTTAAACTCAATTTCTCTTTCTATCGCGACTGCGCGACAAAAAAAAAAAAATTAAAAAATTAACTGCACACCCGCCCAGATTCTCCAACCTCGGCTTCTCGTCACGCCTCCCTGCACATCGCTGGCTCTGATGCCATGTAAATAATGCGAATTAACGTTTGCATTATCAAACAGGGATTAAATAGTACATCAGTAGCCGAGAATAGCCCATCCGGCGTAACTGAACTGTTACGTAGTTGTAACAGCAGTCCAATAATGTAATACAGACGAAACTAATGAACAGAATGAACAGTACGCTAACATGAGTTCCTATCTCTCTAAATATTACTCACACTCAAACATAATAGAATGAATAAAAAAACTTGTACTTTATTTATTTAGAACATGATTATAAATCTGTTGCTAAAACATGTTACAGAATTGTAACAGCCTCAATTTTCTCACTTATTCTCTATCTATATTTTCTCTACTACTATTTCTATTGTTATTATTATTAGCTCAACCTAGATGGGAGCTATATTTTATAGATGCCTAAAATCTAATTACAACAAAAAATATACTCTGCAAATCAATTCTTGTTATTCTGCAGTATTCCCTGGGTTTATCCTAGAAGAGGATATTTTCCATAAATTATGGCTTTGGATGGCAAGGACAGAAAAGTTATATGGAAAATATTTTTCTTTAACCTCCTCTGCCTTCTTTCCCTTTTTCCACCATCAAAAATTAGTCAACAGGTCAAAAAGTGCTTTTTGTTCTCAATCTGGAGCTAAGTGGCTCAATCCGAAGATATTCGCTCAATCCGAAGAGACTGTATTTCTCAATCTAAAAATATTTGGAATGACCAACTATGTACTCTTCAATTTATTTCAGTTGCATTTCTTAGGTGGATTAGTCCTCGGGATCATATTTCAATAGCCTTCATTCCTCTTCATGTGTGAATTTCATGCCTTGCCATTCATTGGTAGTTGGTTGGAATTTACACAAGAAAACCAGTTTCTGCTGCACAGTAATAGTTCTTTGCACTATTTGCTAAATTCAAAGAAATTAATGCTTGAGAAACATCAAAATAAGAATAGTAAATTGTTGGTATCAGTCTAAGCATATCCCTTATGTAACAAGTCATGGCAAAGTGACATAAAACTACACAAAAATTGTAAAAATTAGTATATAATATTCCAAACACATCAATCATGTAAACAATTAATAGACAGCATATTAGATCAAATTAACTAGTATATAAAGTAAATCACAAAGTTTTAGGCAAATTTTAGTTGTTCAAAACATGCTATGATGGAGGTATTTCTAGGCCTCATCACCAGTGATAAAGAAGCAAATTATGGTAGAAGGAACAAGGAATCAAGAAAGTATAAAGGTACAAAATCATTTAGATGTTTTAATTGTGGTAAATATGGTCACTATGCAACTGAATTTCCAAAATCTAGAAATAGAAATGAAGAATTGAAACATGATCATAAGAATAGGAAAACAGGAAAACATGGGTATCAAAAGAAAAATAGGTATGGACAAAGCAAGCAAGGGAAGACAGTTTTCCAAAGGTATAAGAATATTTTTTATGTAGGCAAGGCAGGAAAGAGTTCAAGTGATAGTGATGGAAACTCTTCAAATAATGATGAAGATGGAATTCTATTTCTGTAAAAAGAAAAGATGATGTTAAAAAAATGGCACTAATGATTATCAAGTGTTTTAGATGTGGTAACTTTGGTCATCTTGAAGATAGTTGTATAAGGAATGGATTCAGTTTCAGTGAATATGAAGATGCTCTTAAAGGTTCAAAATAAGAAAGTCTACTTTTGGTAATGGAATAATAAGGACATGCTCCTATGGAAAATGAATCAGAAAGGAATGAATATGATCTTAAATGCAAAGGAATAGAGGCATAATCATAGGAAGGATAAGTTGATCTTGAGGGTGAGCTTATTTTTTATCTTGATGCATTAAGAAAGGTAAGAAAGCAGAACTCAAAACTCAAGCTTCAATTTCAAGAATGTGATGAAGAGAAAGGAAAGCTTATAGAATATCTAACCAACTCAATAGCCAAGACAAGGAAATTTAAAGAGAGGTTAGAGGCTAAGGTTTTAGAATGTGAAAGGTTAGAGCATGAAGTAGCTTTACTAAGGAAGGAAGTAAAAGAGTCTAAAGACAAGCTACACAAGTTTGGGAGAAGCTCAAAGAAATTAAATAATATTATCAAGGTATAAATACTTTCATCAAACAAAATAGGATTTGATTTTGAACAGGAACAAAGAGAACAAGGAGAGGAGTTAATATCAAGTTCCAAATAAGGTGAAGCTTCAGAAGAGGAGAGTGTAAGAGAAAGTGAGACTTCTAAGGATGAGGTGGACAATAGAATGTTCAATAGGATAAGTAACAATGCACAAATGAGGAACAGATGGAACAGGAAATAGCACCAAGGAGAAGAGATTAAGATACCAATGGGGTCAAGGTAAGGTTTCTTCAATGGATGATGTTTATCATATCATAGGTTTTGGCACAAGGCTATATAGTGCAGGACATATGAAAGATAGGAACATGGAAATTTTAGAATCAGACAACTCTTTCAAGGGTATTGCTACTCTTGTAATCAGTTTGGTTATAAGATAGTTAATTGCAGGGTTCATGATAGGAATATATATGGCTTCACTAAGAGAAACCCTAAGACATTTGCACCTTTAAGGAATAACAACATTAAGTGTTATAAGTGCAATAATGTTGGGCATACAACAAAATGGTGTGAAGCAAACATTCCAGAGACAACCAGGAACATGAATATTCATAGAAATCAAAAGGATCATTTGAGTAAGAAGGTGGACAAAGGTAAAGATTAGTGTATGTTGGGAGTAGAGATACTCCCACCCAAAAATTAACCACATCAATAGGAGGTGGGGGAGATGCTAAGATAAGAGTTTCATTCTTATCCCTAAGCCCCAAAGGTGGTCCTTTGCCATTGATGTCAAAGGGGAAGAGATTTGAGTTAGGGGGAGAGCATTTAGTCAAGGGGAGCAGTTTCTCAAGGGGAGTAGTATTAAAAAAGGAAAAGGAATGGTTTCAAAAAAAGGGGTTGCCATCAATGAAAAGGGGAATATTGTTGAAAATTTTGAGTTAGTTTTGTTATCATTGATTTCAAGAGTCAGTGTCAGGAATCAGTGCAGGAATTGGCAAAAGAAGGGTTAAAATATTTATATTTTAATCCCAAGAGATTTGGTTTAAGAGCTTCACATGATTGTTCAAAAGGACGGTTAAATACCCTGAAGAAAAGGCCTAAAGGAAATAATATTATAATATCTCTTATTATAATATTCAAGGTGGTCAAATAAGGTCTAAAGGAGCAATAGGAAGGCCCAAGAAAAATAATATTATAATATTTTATTATAATATTAAAAGTCTAATGTTAAGACCTAAAGTTATTAAATTAATTATAATAATTTTATTATAAATTAATTTATAATTTAATTTAATTAACCCTAAGGCTAGGATTATAAGGGTAAAAGGTTTAATTTCATTAAAGCACTGAAGTCATATATATGTTCCCCCTCCGTCGATGTCCAAATGGATATGGCACAATGGTATAAATACCATGTGCATTTGGTTGACTAAGTATCCAACCTTTGATCAAATACAATTGTGAGTGCCTACGAATTTCTACGATCTGTATGCAAGAAAGAGGATAATGTTTTTTATTCGATGGCCATCGAAGTAATAAAAGTGTGGAGGCCTAAAGCCTCATTACGAACCTGGCAGTTGGTCTAGCAGCAAGCGATTGTGTGTTGAAGCATTGACAGGCATGAGGTCCCATGATCGAATCCGAATGGTAGGCCTGGGAGTGTTTTGCTGGCGCTTTTTGGTTTTTGTGCCTAGCACGTGAGTCAAAAATCATAAGGTACTTTTGACTACCAATGTGAGCACCTAGCTCACGCAATAGTTGGGCCATGGTTAGGGCGTTGGTGGCAGTGCAAAGGGATATCGAATCCCACTGAGGGCAATAGAGGTATTTAATTTTTTATTTAAATTTTGCTCCTAAGGTTTTAATGTGGTATGAATTTTTGTGTTAATAAGGAGATATAAGATTTATAAAAATTAAAATATTATATTTGTGATTTTGATGATTAGAATTTGGAAGGAGTAATAAAGTCGATAGAGAATATTAATTGTTGAAGTGAGTTGTTGAATTTTTGCTAATCATTTTTGAAGTGTGGAGATTATAAGGTGTAACTAAGATTTACTGCTTTGTATGGTGAAATATTTTGAGGAAATATTTGAATGAAATTTTGAGAAGTTTTTTGCTACCTAACTTTTGAGATTGGTAAAGAGGTTAATTGTGATAAAGACAGGTTTTGAGGTCAAGCCTTCTTCAAAATAAAAGGTATGGGCATATCATCCTTGTGAGTGAAATATTGTTGAATGTTGTGAAGTGCAAGTTGGAGTGAAAAGGTTTTGTTTGATAAGAATTGTTGGAAATGATTGAGTGAGTTTTCACATGCATGATTGGTGAATGTTTATGAGAACATTTGAGTGAGAAGTTGAGAACTATATTACACTAGGGTTTGAGAAATATCATGAGTATCATCGTTATGTGAAATTGTTTGATAAGCATTGTTGGAAATATTTGAGTAAGATATCATGTGCTTGATTAGGGTTTGTGAAAATACCATGAGTATCATTGTTATGTGAATTTGGAATCATCTTGAGTCAAGGTTTGAGTTCCATTGTATGAGTTGTTGAAAGCATTGTGAAATACTTGTGTAGGGTTCATAATCAATTTGTGTTTCATTGAGTGATTGGTTGAGTGGAGTTGATTGAGCATAATTGATTGGAAGTGTTGGAGTGATAGTTCAATTTATATGAAACAAATTTTTCTTTATTCTTAATTGATTTTAAAAGAGAGAAATTTATTGAAATTGATTAAGTGTGAAACATATTGAGTCTCTTACCATTCTCTATATGTTTCTATGGTTAAACAAAATTTTGAGTGAAATTTGTTTGTGATATTGAAGAGGTTTTATGAAAGAGATTAAGTTGAGTTTTGTGAGTGTTTTGTGAGTGTGAAACATATTGAGTCTCTAACCATTCTCTATATGTTTTTGAGGTCAAACAAATTTTTGAGTGAAATGTAGGCAACAAATCCACCTCCCAGAGAAAGAAGAAGTGATTTGTTAAAGTTTTGACTGTTTTGGAGATGATTTGCTCCAGTTTTGTGAAACCATACAGTAGGGAGAAAATCATACATAAGATCGTATAATTGAAGTGGTAAACCGTACAGAGTAGTGGCAAATCATATTGGGTGCACTAAAATTCATTGAAATGTAAAGGAAATGTAATTTTGGGATGAAATGTCGTATGGATTTGCTAACCTAAGGTGTAAACTTAGGAAAAGGCCAAAATAATGTATTCAGTTGTAATTGGGTAGTTGTGAATAACGGATTGTCTCAGGAACCACTTTGGAATGGCCTAGGCAATGTTATATAAGGCCCCATTTTTGAATTTATGAGTCTAGCTACTAGTTTACTGGTTCATAGTTGCTAGGATAGAGAGTTAGCCATATTTTTGAGTTATTGTTATAGTATGGATAGATTTTCCACATTATACTAAGTTTATCACCATTAATAATAAATAACAGATGTTGTGGATGATAGTGTATGATCTTGTGTGTATGGTTGATGCATTGTGGATGATTATTGTGTGATTGAGTTTCTTCCTTACTGTCATATGTTAGTTTTAGGCTTCACTACAGGTTGTGAGAAGATTGCTACTGGTGGGAATCATGGAGAATAATCTAGGAGCATGAGGATGTTTTAAAGGACATATATAATCAAAATGTATGATTTTTGGGCATAATTTCTTGAATGGAATCACTTATAATCCTGGATTGGATGCTTTGCTTGTGTGTGGAATCATCTTGTTTCGACTGTTAAAATATTACAAAACCTTCCAAAGGGATATTGGAGTAGAAGATCATTGAAAATACTATCTTTTTTTATCTTTGGATCATACATATCGTACATCGTAGAAATCGTACATAAAATCCCTACCCAATTTGGTAAAACAGGCAATTGATAGAAACTTACCCGATTTGGCAGTTTTGGTAATCAACGATTACAAAACTTTGTACGACAACCTCCAAAATAGCATCCATCAATTTTTCTTAGTGCAATATCATACCATATTGTCCATTGTATGATCTCAAATAGTACAATGTATGTGTGGAAGGTCATACAAGAGATTGACAGTCCGTACGACGGTAGTTCGAGTACTTGGAAGATTGTTTGATTTGGTACTTAAGATCAAGCTCATCCTAGGGATTATTCTGACCATCGGAAGATACCTCCCCACTAGGAATACTCCATCACTATGTTACATTTAGCACCATTTCCATAGTTGGATGAATCCATTGCTCGATTAGGTAGCACCAAATTGTGTTACATTTGGCATCGTTGCCTTATCAAATTTGGCATTTTTGTTAAAATGGGTCGAATTTGACAAAAAAATTGGAGGTGATTTCTTACGATAGTCACCAATACACAAATCCATGGGAAAATAGAACCACGAGAGAACATTCTAATAAGAAGGAGCATAAGGATTTCTCAAAATTGAAACACGAGTAACTCAGATCAGAGTATGCACGAACCAAAGATAGAGTAAATTTATACATCCAAAGAAGGAGACTTTGAGATGTTGTTGATTGAGATAGAAGATGAGGAGGAAAACCCACCAATCATAGAGGATATGGATGACAAAGAGAAAGTGCAAAATTATGAAGAGTGGATGGTAAGTCCTGAGGAAGCAGCAACGGGATTACGAGAGGGTGCAGAGGACAAGAGTCAGTCACCAAGGTAATAGGACGTGGAGACTCAGGAAGATATACCAAGATAATCTCCATCACATCAGTGAAGAAGGTCACAAAGTGGGGATGCACAAGAATTTGGTCATCGAGTGATGAGACAGAATAAGATACCTCAAATTGATTCTTTTGACGATAACAAAAGTAAGACACCTTTGAGGAGGAATTCGGTCGAGATTCCACGGGAGACCTCGAGTGAGAGTGACGACTCTCCCAAGATGGCTAATAGAGTAGCCAAGAAAATATGTCTACCATTTTCAAGTGAGGGTAAGAAATACCCCACACAAAATATTATAACTTGCATAACCATTTGGAGGGAAAATTGTGTAAAGAGGAAGGTTGCCACTAGTGATATAGTTTGTGACACTCCTCACAGTAATAAAAGATGTAGAATATGGTATGACATGGAAGATGTTGACATGGAATATGTTGTCATAGAATATGTTGACATGGAATATGTTGATATGGAGGATGTTTTTATGGAAGATGTTTCCCAAATAGAACAACCCATCATACACTCAAAATTCCCTATGAAAGAATGGGATTGTGTGATTTTGCAATAGGGCATTATACGTTGGTTGGGTGAAATCATACAATGGGCAGATATTGTACGATTTCAAGTCAAATTGTACAATGTGAGATCGTACAAGAATAAATCATGCAAAAGTAAATCATACAAGATGAAATCATACAGAGTAGAACCGTACAAAGTGTTCCATCAGTGGTTAAGATAGGGTAAAAGGGAGTCGATGTTGAGCTGGTTAAGGAGGTTGAGTAAAGAAACCCAAAGTGCTCATGAAGGGAAAAATTTGACTTTGACAGTGAAGGTCTTAGCAATTTTTCCATTGAGGTTTCGGGGCTCCATCCCAAACCCCGCGAGGGCACTATCCCTCGACCCCGTCCTATCTCATGATAGGGAACACGCGAGGGATGTTGTCCCTCGACCTCGCAAGGGATGTTATCCCTTGACCCTGCAAGGGGGTTCCCACCCCCTTGACCCCCATCATAGGTGGAGAGGGGCGTTACCCATCATGTTGATGATGTTGTTCATATTGAGCATGTTTAAGGCCACATGGTGGTGTAAGCTACATAATTAAGAGATTCCAGTTGTAGTTGACCTTTGGAATTGTCAAAAGCCAAAGGAGCCTAACAAGATAGAGATGCCAATTTAGATGGCACAGTACGCAGAAGGTATTACCTAGGGGATCCCGTATTATTGGGGTACCTATCTAGAGTGAATAATACATGAAGCATTGATGAAGAGATCAAAGAACTTTGGGATGGCCTTTTAGGCTATTGGTTTGCTTCTCAATGTAGTGACGAAAGTAGGGATGACATTCCCAGGGTTGACGCAACCTAGGGAGATTAGGCCAGATCAACCAACTATACTAAAATGGGTAAATACTATACCCATAGCCAAGGTGACTCCGGAGAAACCACGGACACAAAGTGAGTGACACAAGATTGAAGCTCAAGAAGATACTTCTATGGAGAAGGATACCGATGTACATCATCAAAGGAAATACCCAAGACGATTAGAGCAAGAATTGGAACAATCGGTACCTGCTAGAAGGTAGTAGGAGCAACCTTTCGAGAAAGAAAGGGAGATTAGTCTTATTCATATCAGGATGAGAAGGCAGTGAGAGAGAATGGTAGGTAAACTAGCTCTAGAAGTATGGAGAATAGAAGGGTCAGTTTCAGAAGCAACGAAGCTGGATGAAGTGTATTGGGCAGAGGCAGAGAAAATAGTACGCTCACTAGAAATTTTCTCTCAATATGAGAAGATGGATGCCTCTAACTTCTTTAGAGGATTTGAGGTAGGGCATGATGGAGTGGCCACTACCCAAGAGGAAGCAGTAGCAGAGCTGAAGAAGAATATGCAATACATATTTGTATCAGGAGGCTCTAGCAGAAATGAAGTCTTGGAGAAGGAAGTGCCACAAGAAAGAAAAGCACTTGTTGCCCTGAAGGTCACAATGTAGGATGAACATAAGCTACAGGAGAAAAGAGTAGCAAAATATCAACAAGTGGAGGGCAAGGAGGAAGGTCGAAACAATACAGAGGAGCCACAAGGAGGCTCATCTAGAGAAAATAAGGTTCAAGAATAGGACGAGCAGCGATCTCAGGAAGAGATCATAAACATTATAGATAACGAGGGAGAGGAGGAACAAGAGAAACAATCTCCACTTCAAGAAAATATTGATACTGAGAGAGCACTTAGAGAGATTTGAGGAAGCTCTAGCCACTTTAGATAATAAGACGAACTGAGGACTTCTTCATAGGAAGAACATCGAGGACTGCAATCCAGTTATCTCTTGGAGATACCATGATTAGAAATAATTACAATGAAAGAGGAGGCACGAGGTGTAGAGGATAAGGTGGATCACTTCTTCAATCAATTAGGCCATGTGATGAATAGTGCAAGAATGGCATTTTGTATTGTCCATGTAGGAGAATTGGCACTATGGGAACAACAAGTGTCTCTCAAGTTGGAGCGTATAACGAATTGGATGATTAGTGCGAAGTGGATAAAGAATATAGAAGAGATCCATGCATAGCATCCATGGAGGTTACCCATGGAAGAAGTAATAATGATGTTGGGAAGAGAAGACTTGCCAGAAGGGATGGTCACAAACTACAGGAGGGACCCGAGGATTTACCTAGATAGAGTGATTCATCCAACCTTCCCAACCAATACGATAGATGTGGAGTATAGACGGGTTGCCACATGTGTGGCCATTACCCTACGGAAGTTGAACTTCCTAACTCATTGGATAGAGTGGTTGAGCATTGAGTTGACAGAAATTTATTGACTCAAGGAGGCGCAAGTAGAGGAGACTATAGCCACTCAAAAGGAATTTTCCACAATGGAGGAGGAACTACAGAAAAGTAGGATAGCGATAGAAGAAAAAATAAGAAAGTTGGAGGAGGATCTATTGGGTTTCATAATAGAGTCTAAAGCCAAGATTACAATGCTTGAGGAAGAGAAGCGACATATCGCTCAAATAGCAGAAGACAAGATCAAGGAGTTGGAGGCACAACTCAAAGCAAAGTATGAGTAGATGTTAGCTTAGTTGTCCAAGAAATATAGAGGAATTGATGATGGATGGGAAGAAGCTCAATGAGATGGTCTTGGATAAGCAAGCTCAAATAAGGACCAAGGAAGACCAGATACGAGCTCTCGAAGCTAACATCAAGCATCACTTGAATATGATTTATGAGAAGAATCAAGATCTTCAAGTGGATACTAGAGTCAAGGCTCATTGGAAAGATAAGTTGTCAAAGAGTGCCTCCGACCGAGAGAAATAGATGATGAACTTCATGAAATCCATCGAGAAAAGGCTAACCTTCATGGAGCCATAGCCGTTGAGATGGGGACCTACGCATCCAAGCTAAAAAATGAGAGAGAAATGTACAAGATCTAAATCAAGGACTTGGAGGCTAAGGTAGCTCGACTAGAAATATTATAGAAGAAGCAGAATGAGTCATCGAGGATGTCGACTCAAATAAATGGGAGGGTAGATGTAGGCAACAAATCCACCTCCCAGAGAAAGAAGAAGTGATTTGCTAAAGTTTTGACTATTTTGGAGATGATTTGCTCCAATTTTGTGAAATAATATAGTAGGGAGCAAATCATACATAATACCATACAACTGAAGTGGTAAACCATACAGAGCAGTGGTAAATCATACAGGGCACACCGAAATCCACTGAAATGTAAAGGAAATGCAATCTCGGGATGAAATGCCACATGGATTTGCTAACCTAAGGTGTAAACATAGAAAAAGGCCAAAATAATGTATTTAGTTGTAATTGGGAAGTTGTGAATAACATATTGTCTCAGGAACCACTTTGTAACGGCCTGGGCAATGCTATATAAAGCCTCATTTTCAAATTTATGAGTCTGGCTACTAGTTTTACTGGTTCATAGTTGCTAGGATAGAGAGTTAGCCATATTTCTGAGTTATTTCTATAGTATGGATGGAATTTCCATATTTTACTGAGTTTATCACCATTAATAATAAATAACAGACATTGTGGATGACAGTGTACGATCCTGTGTGTATGGTTGATGCATTGTGGATGATTATTGTGTGATTGAGTTTCTTCCTTACTGTTATATGTTAGTTTTAGGCTTCATTGCAGGTTGTGAGCAGATTGCTACTGGTGGGAATCATGGAGAATGATCTAGGAGCATGAGGACATTTTCAAGGATGTATTGAAGCATACTGTACAATTTTTGGGCATAATTACTTGAACGAAATCACTTATAATCTTGAATTGAATGCTTTGCTTGTGTGTGGAATCATCTTGTTTGGACTATTAAAACCTTACAAAACCTTCCAAAGGGATATTGGAGTAGAAGAGCATTGCAAATACTATCGTGTTGTACCTTTGGATTGTACAAATCGTACATCGTCCAAATAATACACAGAATCCCTACCCGATTTGGTAAAACAAGCGATTGATAGAAACTTACCCGATTTGGCAGTTTTGGTAATCGGCTTGAATGATTACAAAACTGTGTATGACATCCTCCAAAAAATCATATTTCAGTTATACTGACTGCAATATCATACCATCTTGGCCACTATATGATATCATACCGTACAGTGTATGTGTGGAAGGTCGTACAAGAGATTGACAATCCGTACGAGGGTAGTTCGGGTACTTGGAAGATTGTTCGATTTGGTACTTAATATCAAGCTCATCCTAGGGATTATTCTGACCATAGGAAGATACCTCCCCAATGGGAATACTCAACCACTATGTTACATGAAATTTGTGTGTGATTGAAGAGGTTTTCTGTGATAGAATGAGTTGAGTTGAATAAGCTTTTGTGAAAGCTAGTGGACAGATTTGAGTAAGTTCAAGAGTGGACTTCAGGACAAAGTTAAGAAAGCTTTTGTGAAATATTGTGAGAAGATTTGAAGTAAGTCCTAAAGTGGACTTAAGTACTGAGTTGAGTAAGCTTTTATGGAAGCTTACAATGCATATTTGAGGTAAGTCTTAGTGAAGACTTATTAAGCAGATTGGACAAGTTCTAGTGAGAAATTGTTGAGCAGATTTGAGGTAAGTCTTGGTGAATACTTGTGGACAGATTAGTGTGAGATTTTATGGAAGCTTACAATGCAGATTTGAGGTAAGTCTTGGTGAATACTTGAGAGCAATTTGAGAAAGTTCTAGAGAGGACTTGTGGATATATTTGAGGCAAGTCTTTAAGAAGACTTGAGAGCATAGTTGATTGATTGATTTGTTCAAACCTTGAGTTAAGGTTTGGGGTAGATCTAGTAGATTTTATTTGTAATTGGATCAAGATTTGTGTTAAGGCTTGAGGACAAATTTGAGGACATATTTTGAGCATATTTTTGCTAGATCAAAGTATTGTGTTTAGTACATATTTAAGACAAATATTGAGAATATTTGTGCTAGACTGGAGGACTATGTTTATACAGATTTGAGATAGAGTTTGAGCAAATTTGTGCTAGACCAAAGGATTGTGTTTAGTATAGATTTGAGACAAATATTTAGAATATTTGTGCTAGATCGAAGGACTGTGTTTAGTACATATTTTATATATAGATTGAGAAGATTTGTGCTAGATCGAAGGACTATGTTTAGTGCAGATTTGAGATAGAGATTGATAATATTTATGCTAGACCAAAGGACTGTGTTTAGTGAAAATTTAAGATAGAGCTAATAGTAATATTTGGAGGCTTCAAAGTAGAGGACAATAGTATCTAGTGGATAGAGATCCATTAGCTAGGGTAGTGAGAATATAGGTCTTATGAGTGATGATAGGAGTCTTTAGTGGAGAGATATCCACAAGCCAGTTTAGTGGAGGTAGTAGTCTTTTAGAGGATAACCAACCAAAGAAGAGGAGGAGTTCTCCTATGGATAGAGTTCCACAAATCAGCATAAGGTATTTTTGTCTCGTGTGGATAAGCATCCACAAACTTGATTAGGATATTGGTGTCTCCTTTCGACAAAGGTCCATAAACATTGTAAAAGGGAAGGATTCCTAAGAGGTTTTTTGAGAAAATTTAGTGAAATATTTTCTCCATGGATGTAGCCCACATTGGGTGAACCACATTAAATTGGTATCTCTATTGTGTGTGGTGATTTATTCATTACTTTGATTACTATTGTTTATATTACCATTGATATATTGCATAATATTATTTGAGAGAGAAAAGTAAAAAGTGGTCTTATAATGTTCACCGCCCTCTCAGTATAAGCTTGTGTTCTTCAGAAGGCATATCTTCTTTAGATTTAAATTTAGTATGCCAGAGCTTCATGAAATGCCTTGCCATTCCAAAGAACCAGGGACCCCCTTGAAAATTTTTCTCTCTATCTTCATTATTAGCAAATAAAACAAGAAAATAACCATTTGGATAAATAGAGATTTGTAACTCACCTTTATTTTTCCATATTTTTGCAACCCAAACTTTGAAAGCATATAGGCTTGGACAAAAACCCATGAATTGAGAAATTAGTCCTCTTTTTTCTAGATCTTCAATGTCAGTCTAAATGTTACCCATATCAAGCTTAACAATAGGAGTTCCATCAGCTGCTTTAAGACATCCTAAATCCATTTTCCTAGGATCAATATTAGGCATTATTAGGGGTTTATGGGAAGCCCTAATATTAATATTAGCATTGGGCTAAGGTTGTCCACCATAGAGGGCATCCCTAAAATTCATTTTTGGGGCCGAGTCTTCTAAATTATTACCCTTGATAGGGGTTTTCATAGTAGATTTATTTTGTGGGTGCACCTTAGCACCATATTCACTTGAGATCTAAGCCATTTTTTGATTAGCTACTTGAAACTTGTTTCATGATCTCTTTAATCCTTGCCCTAGATGTTGTGGAAAGGTATGGTTTTCACTTTTATTTTATGCAACAAATTGCATTGCCACTCAATTTTATAGCATGATATATTGAAATACATATTTCTAACCCATATTGGATCCCCTACAACATATCCTGCTAAAATATTGAGTAGAAACCATAAAAAAAATTGGTTTCTAGGGCCCGAAGGCCCCGAAAACCAACTTGTGGAGTTGCTTATACTCAACCCAGATGAAACCCTTGCACAATTGCTTGCCAAAAATCTCTTTCACATATAGGTATGCGCTAGTATATGTGTTACTCCAAATGATCTAAATATTGGTGGAGATTTTCTAAGGTTTTTCAAGCATCTACCCTCAAAATTTCAACTCAAACCAAGATTGGATGAGTGAAATATGGTCGAAAAAAGTTCAACAGTTTGGGAATTCCTACGAAAAATGTCCTTCCTCCATATCTCTATCATAAGTGTCTTATATGTAAGAGAGAAAATATGTGATGTAAATATGTGCACAAGTATATTAGATTAGAGTGTGCAAGTTATAGAAGTGTAAGAGTCATGTATAGGTGTGCATACAATATAGATTCAAATGTTCATCAAGTATGCAAGTGTCAAGTAGATAAGCCAAAAGTCATGAGACTTGGTATATGGAAAGGAATAGTCAAGTATCCAAAGATTCACACTACTATGGCTATATTATGGAGATAATACTCCATAAAAAATAATGATATACAATCACATACAATCACTATCATATTTGTAAGATAAATAGGAGCAATAAATATTGCATACATTTTGAGAATTTAATATTGTAAGTTGTTCTACATGCTTAGTACATGTATGATTAAGGCTATTTATAAATTATATTTATATTGTTGCATATTAGTGTTGGCAATTTTGGGTACTTTGGGTACATTGCATTTGCTCAAGTGTATAAGTTGTCATTGATGTCAAGAAGCTTTTGAAGGAATTTGATTTGATGTCAAATAATTTGTTTTGATGAAGGTTACGGCATGACAGTTTCAAAGGTCTTTTGCAAACCCCAAGCTAACAGGTTCGAAAGAAAAGCGCTAAGGAGAAAAAGTGTCGCGATATCGTGACATGTCGGGTTTTCATGACCCAAAGAAAAGAAAAGCGCTAAGGAGAAAAAGTGTCACGATATCGCGACATGTCGGGTTTTCATGACCCAAAGAAAAGAAAAGTGCTAAGGAGAAAAAGTGTCGCGATATCGCGACATGTCGGGTTTTCATGACCCGAAGAACAGAAAAGAGCTAAGGGGGAGAAATGTCACGATTTCGTGACATGTCGCAGTTTCATGACCAGAAGGCAAGTGAAGACGCCAGTGGAGGAAGATGTCATGATTTCATGACATGTCATAGTTTCATGACCCATAGAGGAGAGAGATGGCGTAGACAAGGAGATGTCACGATTTCGTGACATGTCGCATTTTCGTGACCAAGAGGCGAGCGAAGGAGCCGAAGGAAAAGATGTCACGATTTCATGACGTGTCACATTTTCATGACCCGAAGGAGCGAGAGGAAGCAGAGAGGAAAATATGTCATGATTTCATGACAGGTTGCAAAGAAAACGTACAAAAAGTTGATAGCATCGCGATTTCATGACGGTTTACAAGGAAAGCGTACGAAAGCTGAAAGCGTCATGATTTCATGATGGGTTGCAAAGAATGCGTACGGATGCAGAAAGTGTCACGATTTCATGACAGGAAGAAGAGGAAGGTTATGAAGACAGAAGTGTCATGATTTCATGATAAAAGTGAAGACGAAGTCTGCAGAGGCAGAAGTGTCACGATTTCGTGACAAAAGCAGAAAGGAGGTCGACGAAGGGAGAAGTGTCGCGATATCACGACAAAAGCAAAGTTGATGCTGACAAAGATAGAAGTGTCACGATATCATGACAAGAGCTTAGTTGAAGTCGACAAAGGCTGAAGTGTCACGATATCATGACAAAAGCCAAAAGAAAGTGTACGGTTGCAAAGGTGTCGCGATATCGCGACATGTTGTAGTTTCATGGCAAAAGCTACAGAAGAGTTACAGAGGCAGTTGAAGCCGACAAAGTTAAATGTGAGCCGATGAAGATTAGGGTTTGCAGCCGATGAAGTTTAGGGTTGTGCAGCCGACTAAAGATCAGGGTTATAGTCGACTAAGATTAGGGTTTTGATCTTGAAAGTGTTATTATAAAAGGCAGACTATTTTGAAGAGTTTGAGTGTTGTTAGTTGCGGCGTTCATAGATGGAGCGCAGAGTGAGAAGTTCGATCGTCGAGAGCAGAGTGCGAAATTCGATCGAAGTGCGCAGAGTGTGCGAAGATGCAGTGCAGAGAGACGACTGAGAGAAGACGAAGAGCGGTTGTAAGAGCACAGAAGATGTGTATGTTTCTTGAGCAGATTTGGACAGGTCCTAGCAGAGGACTTGTGAGCTGAGTTTGATAGTTCTATCAGAGAACTTGAGGACAGAGGTGCATTGGTTCTATGAGAAGAACCTGAGGACAGATTTGGCAAGTCTTTGAGAAGGCTTGTATATAGAGGATTGATTTGTTCAAGAGTTGGACAGATCTGACAGACAGAGGAAGACTTGTGCTAGACCGACTGACTATGTTTGGTACAGGTTGCTGAGCTATTGTGGACGTGATCATAGAAGGCAGAGGTCTCTTAGGCTAAGCATTGAAGATAGGAGGTCTTCGGTGGAAAGGAGTTCCACGTGTTGGCAAGAGGTAGAGGCAGTTGATCTTTTGAGGGATCATTTCCAGAGCAGAGGGGAAGGTATCTCCTTTGAGCAGAGGCTCATAAATTTTGATTAGGGGAAGGTATCTCCTTTGGGCCGAGGCTCATAAACATTGTATTTGGGAAGGATTCCCAAAGAACTTTGAGATAATTTTTAGAGAAAAGTTTTTGTGGACGTAGCCCAACCATTTTGGGTGAACCACGTTAAAAATGGGTCTTCAATGTGTGATGCTTTCTGTCTTGATTAATGTTGTGTTGATGCCACTGCTATCTAAAGTTAAAATTATTAATTGGTTAAGTCTTATACTTGTTCACCCCCCCTCTCAGTATAAGCTTGTGTTCTTCAATTGGTATCAGAGCGGGTCTCTCCAGAAAGAGCCTAACAACTTGGAGAAGGATCTATCAGAGGAACATACAGATTCAGAAAGAGATGAAGAGGTTGAGTTCGATCTCAAAGGTGAATTCTTCTTGGCTTTAAGAAAGCTTGAGAAATTTAGGGAAGAGAATTCTGTTCTCAAGCATCAATGTCAGGAAGAAGAGATAGCAAGATCAGAATTGTCTCAAAGTGTTATAGACTTCAAAATTCTAGCCGAAGAAGGGAAGAAGGTTGAACAGGTTCGACGAGAGGCTCTAAAAGGAAAGGAAGTTGATTGCGAGAAACTAGAAGAAGAGGTTATGTCTCTTAGAGTGAAGTTGGAACAGTTGGCTCTCAGACAGAATACTCCATGTGAAAAGCAAAAGAAGGATGGTATCACCATTCATGAAACAGGGTCTTCGAGCAAGATCAATCTTCATCCTGAAGAGCGGTGGATTCCAGTTGGTCACGAGAAGAACAATCATCCAAGGCATCAAAACAGGTTACATAATACTTTCCATGGCTATTGTTTTTCCTGCAAGAAATTTGGTCACAAAGCTATGCATTGCAATAAGTCTTTGAATAGCCATAGTAAGGAAAATGTTAACTCTTTTGCACCTCTTATGAATAAAAATGTCATGTGTTACAAGTGCAAGAATTTTGGGCATATAGCAAGGATGTGCGGTTTGGATAGATCTAGCCTTGAGTTCACTAAAAAGAGAAATGAGATCAAATCTAAGTCAATGATAGTTCAAACTGCTTTTCATGCTCAAGACAAAGTAGAAAAATGGTATCTTGATAGTGGTTGTTCAAAACATATGACTGGTGAAAAGGAAAAGTTTTTGGTCTTAAAAGAAACAAACAGAGGAACAGATCAGTTTTGGAGATAACGAGTCGACTAAAATCTGTGGTAAAGGGACTCTTAGTTTGGATGGGAAATCCAAAACAGAAAATGTGCTTTATGTAGAAGGCCTAAGACATAATCTTCTAAGTGTGAGTCAACTTTGTGATCAAGGGCACATAGTATCTTTCTTTTCGGATAGATGTGAGATAAGTAAAGAAAAAAATGGAAAACTCATTGCTAGTGCTACAAGGACTCCAAACAATCTTTACATGCTAAGTGAGATAAAAAAGGAAAAGTGTTTTCTAACTCAAGAAGATGAGAGTTGGTTATGGCATAAAATATTGGGGCATTTGAGCTTTGATAATCTTGTCAATATTAGTAACAAGGAAGCAGTTAGAGACTTGCCCAAAATAAAAAGGCCCCATAACATCATTTGCGGTCCTTGTCAACATGGAAAACAGGCCAGTCACAGTTTCAAATCAAAAGGGTATACTTCTTCAAAACCATTGGATCTTATTCATACTGATTTATGTGGCCCTACCGGAACTCGGAGCATTCGGGGAGAAAGCTACTTCATGTTGTTTATAGATGATTATTCTAGAATGACTTGGGTTACTTTTCTCAAAGAAAAATCTGAAGCTTTTGAAAAATTTAAAGCTTTCAAAGAAATGATTGAAAATGAGACTCACAAGAGAATCAAATGCTTAAGATCAGATAGAGGAGGAGAGTTCACTTCAAATGAATTTGTGGAATACCGTGAGCAACAAGGAATCAAAAGAGAATATTCAGCAGCAAGAACTCCTCAACAAAATGGAGTAGTTGAAAGGAAAAACAGAACTATTGAAAATATGGCTAGAGCTATGTTAAATGAGTCAAAACTTTCAGATGGCTTTTGGAAAGAGGCAGTCAAGACAATAGTCTACATTATCACCAGGGCCCAACTTAGAGTCAATCATCATAAAACTCCTTATGAGTTGTGGAAAGGAAGACCAACTACAGTAAAACACTTCAAAGTGTTTGGGAGTAAGTGCTTCATCGGAAGGGAAGATCAGAATTTGGGTAAGTTTGATCCTAGGTGTGATGAGGGAATCTTTCTTGGATATTCTAGGTAGAAGCAAGGCCTACGAGATGCTTCAACAAAAGAACTCATACAGTTGTAGAGAGCATAAATGTAACAGTTGATGAAAAAATAGGGATAAGAGAACCAGTCAAGGAACTCAGTGATGAAATTTGTCAAGAAGAATTCAGAGAGGTTTCAGATGAAGAAGAGGAAAGACAACAACTGCTTCCCAAAACTCCTTCACGATATGTTCAGAAACATCATCCCAAATATTTGATCATTGGTGATCCAAATAGCAGGGGCAAACAAGAAGAAGAGTCATTCCTTCACATGATTCTACAAATGTTTCATTATTATCTCAGATTGAGCCAAAATATTTCAGTGAAGCATGTGCGGATAAGTTTTGGGTAAAAGCAATGGATGAAGAGCTAAATCAAATAGAGAAAAGTGAAACTTGGGAATTGGTTCCAAGACCTAAGGACAAGAATGTCATTGGCACAAAATGGATATTCAAAAATAAACTCAATGAGGATGGAAAGATTGTCAGAAACAAAGCTAGGTTAGTCTGCAAAGGTTATGCTCAAGTAGAAGGTGTTGATTTCGAAGAGACGTTTGCTCCTGTTGCTCGTCTTGAAGCAATCAGAATGTTTTTGGCCCTTTCGAGCTTCAAATCATTCAAGGTATATCAAATGGATGTAAAGTCAGCTTTTCTAAATGGGGTGTTGGTAGAAGAAGTCTACATAGAACAGCCAGAAGGAGTGTCTCTCTCAGAACAGTCAGACTATGTGTGTAAACTGAAAAAGGCTTTGTATGGGTTGAAGCAAGCACCTAGGGCTTGGTACTCAAGACTTGACAGGTATCTTCATGAGCAAGGTTTCAGGAAAGGTGTGGCAGATAGCAATTTGTATATTAAGGATGAAGGTGATGATATGTTGATTATGGTTGTCTATGTTGATGATATTATTTTTGGGGGAAATAATACTCAGATGAGCAAAGATTTTGCTAACACCATGCAGAAGGAATTTGAGATGTCTATGATTGGAGAGCTGTCATTCTTTTTAGGTCTTCAGATTGCTCAATCAAAAGATGGTGTATTTCTCTCTCAAGGGAAGTATATCAAAGAAATGTTGAAGAAATTTGGGATGATGGACAACAAACCAGTATGTACTCCAATGATTACAGGGTGCAAGATGAGTAAAGATGATGAATCTCCAGTGGCAGATCAAAAGTTGTACAGATCAATGATTGGCAGTTTATTATATGTTACAGCTACCAGACCAGATATCATGCAGGCAGTTGGGTTAGTAGCAAGATTTTAGGCAGCTCCAAAAGATTCTCATGTTATAGCAGTTAAGAGGATATTCAGATATCTAAAGGGCACTATGGACTTTGGGCTTTGGTATCCCAAAGGTAATGATTTCACCCTCACAGCTTATACAGATGCAGATTGGGCAGGCAGTATTGATGACAGGAAAAGCACTAGTGGTGGAGCATTCTTTCTGGGAAAGAGTTTGGTTTCTTGGCTAAGTAAGAAACAACCTTCAGTTTCCTTATCTACAGCAGAGGCTGAATACATAGCAACAGTGGTCGGGTGTACACAAGTTTTATGGATGAAAACCACCTTGGAGGATTTCAAAGTCAAGCATGAACAACCCATCTCCATACTTTGTGATAATACAAGTGCCATAAGTATTTCCAAAAATCTGGTAATGCACTCAAGGACAAAGCATATTTCCATCAAGTATCACTTTCTAAGGGAGAAAGTGCAAGACAAGCAGGTCAAGCTAGAGTATGTGTCTACTAAAGAGAAGATTGCAGATATCTTCACCAAACCTCTTCCAAGAGATACGTTTGAGTATCTAAGGGAGAAATTGGGAGTTTTACTCCCACCCCAAAATTAATCACCTCATCAGGAAGTGGGGGAGGGACTAAGCTAAGAGACTCATTCTTAGTCCCGAGCCCCAAAGGTGGCCCTTTGCCATTGATGACAAAGGGGGAGAGATATGAGTAAGGGGGAGAGCTTCAAGTGAAGAGGAAAGCTTCAAGTCAGGGGGAGCAAAAATTCAAAGGAAGATTCTCAAGTTGTGGGCACAGTTTGTCAGTTGTTAGCACAGTTGGTTTCAGTTTTGGCTCTTGAGAAGTGTTTTCAGTAAAGGTTTGCCATCAATGACAAAGGGGGAGATTGTTGGCAATTTTGGGTACTTTGGGTACATTGCATTTGCTCAAGTGTATAAGTTGTCATTGATGTCAAGAAGCTTTTGAAGGAATTTGATTTGATGTCAAATAATTTGTTTTGATGAAGGTTACGGCATGACAGTTTCAAAGGTCTTTTGCAAACCCCAAGCTAACAGGTTCGAGAGAAAAGCGCTAAGGAGAAAAAGTGTCGCGATATCGCGACATGTCGGGTTTTCGCGACCCAAAGAAAAGAAAAGCGCTAAGGAGAAAAAGTGTCGCGATATCGCGACATGTCGGGTTTTCGTGACCCGAAGAAAAGAAAAGCGCTAAGGAGAAAAAGTGTCACGATATCGCGACATGTCGGGTTTTCACGACCCGAAGAACAGAAAAGAGCTAAGGGGGAGAAATGTCGCGATTTCGCGACATGTCGCAGTTTCGTGACCAGAAGGCAAGTGAAGACGCCAACGGAGGAAGATGTCATGATTTCGTGACATGTCACAGTTTCGCGACCCACAGAGGAGAGAGATGGCGCAGACAAGGAGATGTCACGATTTCGTGACATGTCGCATTTTCGCGACCAAGAGGCGAGCGAAGGAGCCGGAGGAAAAGATGTCACGATTTCATGACGTGTCACATTTTTATGACCCGAAGGAGCGAGAGGAAGCAGAGAGGAAAAGATGTCACGATTTCATGACAGGTTGCAAAGAAAACGTACGAAAAGTTGATAGCGTCGCGATTTCATGACGGTTTACAAGGAAAGCGTACGGAAGCTGAAAGCGTCACGATTTCATGACGGGTTGCAAAGAATGCGTACGGATGCAGAAAGTGTCACGATTTCATGACAGGCAGAAGAGGAAGGTTATGAAGACAGAAGTGTCATGATTTCATGACAGAAGTGAAGACGAAGTCTACAGAGGCAGAAGTGTCACGATTTCACGACAAAAGCAGAAAGGAGGTCGACGAAGGGAGAAGTGTCGCGATATCGTGACAAAAGCAAAGTTGATGTTGACAAAGATAGAAGTGTCATGATATCGCGACAAGAGCTTAGTTGAAGTCGACAAAGGCTGAAGTGTCACGATATCACGACAAAAGCCAAAAGAAAGTGTACGGTTGCAAAGGTGTCGCGATATCGCGACATGTTGTAGTTTCACGGCAAAAGCTACAGAAGAGTTACAGAGGTAGTTGAAGCCGAAAAAGTTAAATGTGAGCCGACGAAGATTAGGGTTTGTAGCCGATGAAGTTTAGGGTTGTGCAGCCGACTAAAGATCAGGGTTACAGCCGACTAAGATTAGGGTTTTGATCTTGAAAGTGTTATTATAAAAGGCAGACTATTTTGAAGAGTTTGAGTGTTGTTAGTTGCGGCGTTCGTAGATGGAGCGTAGAGTGAGAAGTTCGATCACCGAGAGCAGAGTGCAAAATTTGATCGAAGTGCGTAGAGTGTGCGAAGACAGTGCAGAGTGTGTGTAGAGAGACGACTGAGAGAAGACGAAGTGCGGCTGTAAGAGCGTAGAAGATGTGTATGTTTCTTGAGCAGATTTGGACAGGTCCTAGCAGAGGACTTGTGAGCTGAGTTTGATAGTTCTATCAGAGAACTTGAGGACAGAGGTGCATTGGTTCTATGAGAAGAACCTGAGGACATATTTGGCAAGTCTTTGAGAAGGCTTGTATACAGAGGATTGATTTGTTCAAGAGTTGGACAGATCTGACAGACAGAGGAAGACTTGTGCTAGACCGACTGACTGTGTTTGGTATAGGTTGTTGAGCTACTGTGGACGTGATCATAGAAGGCAGAGGTCTCTTAGGCTAAGCATTGAAGACAGGAGGTCTTCGGTGGAAAGGAGTTCCACGTGCTGGCAAGAGGTAGAGGCGATTGATCTTCTGAGGGATCATTTCCAGAGCAGAGGGGAAGGTATCTCCTTTGAGCAGAGGCTCATAAATTCTGATTAGGGGAAGGTATCTCCTTTGGGCCGAGGCTCATAAACATTGTATTTGGGAAGGATTCCCAAAGAACTTTGAGATAATTTTTAGAGAAAAGTTTTTGTGGACGTAGCCCAACCATTTTGGGTGAACCACGTTAAAAATGGGTCTTCAATGTGTGATGCTTTCTGTCTTGATTAATGTTGTGTTGATGCCACTGCTATCTAAACTTAAAATTATTAATTGGTTAATTCTTATACTGTTCACCCCCCCCTCTCAGTATAATCTTGTGTTCTTCAATTAGTGAATGTTATTTGATATATTATAAGCCTTATTTTACATATTAATTTGCTCATATTATTCTACTCATATCATTATCTTAACCTTATTATATTGTGGTTACATTATATTCAATCTTGTGATATTTAACCTATGATATTTGTGGTAGTATTAAGGCTTAAAAATCCATTAGAAGCACCCTATCGAAGGCCTACCAAATGGCCTTCCAAGTTAAGAAATACCTAGTCCAAATCATAAGGTTTCCCCTAATCCCTTTTATTCCCTCCTTCCCCAACATTTCACCTCCCCATATTTCTTTATCCATAGGATAGTCATCCTCTTCCATAATTCCCACCCTTGTAACAACTCCCTCTCTTCTCCCACGTTGATCCTATAACAAATCCTAGGATGTAGAAATCATGGAGCTATAGAGCAAGATCAGGGCTTTCTTCAATGACTTAATTATACTAAAACATCAATAGACCCCTCTCAAACAAATAAAAACCCCTAACATCTCCCTCCCTTCCCTTTCATAATTACCATTGCAAGGCCTAGCATGAGATATCATGTTTACATGGGTTAACTATTCTCAAGACCAAGGCACCTATAAATGTTTATACTCAATACCTAGTTGTCCTAGCTATGACGTTCCCTCTCAAATCATATCCCAAATAGCCCAATATCCTTATCACCAACCCACCCCCACTACCTCAAAACTAGTTACCCTAAGCCCTGCCTTAAGTGCTCCCCCAAATATCAAAACTAAACCATCAAAGAAAACATTGGTGCTTAAATCCTATACCAATTTTGGTAGGATGAATGCTTAGAAAAGTGGTCGAGCACAAGCTCATCCTAGTACTCCCACTATAAAATTTATAGAAGAAGCTAAATAGCATCTAGAAGTGACCAAGGAACCAATTTGAGAGTAGAGAAGACTATTTGAATCTGCCAGAGCTAGCATCACAATGGAAATGTGTATGGGTAAGTCTGAGTGTCCTATCTATGGTCTATATTAGATCCAAAATGGGGCCATGATGGACATGACCTAGGCTCATGTTATAAAAATAAAGTAATATTCCCAAGTGGTGCTTCACAAGTTTCTAGAGCTCATAGATATACGAAGAGGAAATGCCCCAAACCACCCCTATCAATCAAACTCATTTCCCTATAACAAGCCTTCAAATAAATTCATTATTGGTAAAAGGGGGTCCAGTAAAGCATGGGACACCTTCACCATGTGGATAAAATAGAGATCTACCTAATGGATAGTGATGAGCACCTGATATGCTCATATTTTTGTATATGTACTAACGGTTTTTGCACGACACTATATAAGGAGTTGTATATTTTTATGAAATATTATGTATGTATTTAATGAAATTATGTGTATTATCTAATCCAAGTGTGAAGTGTGTTTTGTGTAGTTATTTCCCATATTTTGTCATCTTTTACTCAATCGAGGTCCTACATGGACCTAGTACGGTTTCGTTTAATCAGACGAAGGCATACGAAGGTAAGCGCCTTACTGAAGTAAATGCCTTACTCAAGTAGGTGCCTTACTGAAGTAGGTACCTTACTCAAGTAGGTGCCTTACTGAAGTAGGTACCTTACTCAAGAAGGCACCTTACTGAGTTAGGCACCCTACTCAAATGAATACCCAGATTACGCATGTTGATCGAAGACTAGAAGGAGACCCCGTTGACCACCATTCCATGTCATCTATGGGAAACCACTGATGCATGAGTTGTCCTAGCCAGAGAAGGTGAACACATAAACCAATTGTGAAGCCAAACCATATAAAATGGAAATCACCTGATTGTAAGTAAACAAGGAAGCTGATCGTAGCACACCGACTACAATAACTGAACTATCCCATTTTAGACTGTAACCGGGATACTTGTTGTAACAAAACTGCAACAGGAAGTCCTGTATGTGGTATATAAACACATGGAATTCCCTATAGTAGGGGAGGCATTTTCTTTTCAATACTATCACATGTAATCTTTCTACATTATTAATAAAGCTTGAGCATTTTTCTTACCTGCGCATTGTCTTCATGATTTGTTGGGCAGAATCTATTGGAGCTTGGGCCCACTCCAAGCCAGTATTCTTCCCCTATTCTTAGTTAGTCTTTTCATATATTTAATTACATGTGGTAGTATGTTTTGAAGTTCCTAGATTAAATCTAGTCATTTTATAATTGCATTCTTTTTATGGTAGACGTATTACTGCTTTCAGTGTGGTGTGTTTACGTTTATGCATTTCATTTATATTTAAGTTTTCTTGGCATGGACAATTCAACTGATATTTCATGAACACCCCCCAATGGTAGTTAGTGGATTCATCTCAAAGGTGGTAATGTTAGTAGTTTCAATCATGGCACTTCTAAAGTCTACGAACTCTCGGGTTGACAATTTAAATGTGAGTGTTGTGACAATTATAGGAGAAAATTAACCAATGTTTGGCACCCAACATTTTGGCATCATTTCCAGGGAAGCATCACTAGTAAACTAATTCCATTACCCCTTAAAACCTTCTGCTTGACCTTGTATGAGTCCACCAAGAAGAAGAGGACCCGACGGTCATTTTATAAGACAAAGCCAATCAAAAAAATATGAGTCAACTGACGACCAGTAGTTCACTGGAGTGAGAGTCATCACTTTGTCTAGAGTGCCTCCTCATCTCATCGACCTGGGAAAGAACATATCATTCTAAACCCATTGTTTAAAATAACACCCTCGGAGGAGGCTTTGTTGTGGAAAGTCATAGAGGATCAGACAATTACACCAGCTGACTTAGAGGCTCTAACACAAAAATTCCTAAGCGATCGAAGGGCCATAAAAGCTACAGAAGAGACCACATTTCCTAAAAAAATGGCTGAAGAAATCTCATATGGGTTTAGCTTCCCAATAGAGGAAGGAGCAGGGGAAACCAAGATGAAAAACATATCCCCTGCCCATCTTCCTACCTTCAGGGGATACCCGACCGAAGACCCTGACCTATTTTTGTTTAAATTTGATGTGTTGTGCAGATCCATCGATTACAAATCAGATGCTCAAAAGTTGAAGCTCTTTCCATCAACGTTAGATGACTCAGTCCTACGATGGTTTATTGGGTTGGGGAACAAGCAGATCACTACATGGGAAGAGATGAAGAAGCTCTTTACAAAACAGTACCAGGACTTTGGTAGAGCACGGGATTCCAGGGAAGAAGTCCTCAGCATGACACAGAAGGAGGACGAGTCCCTGGAAGAATACTGGGAGAGGTTTAATTTCAACCTCCAACGATCTCCTCACACCAAGCTAGGAGATAAGTCTCTCAAAAGCATATTTTTGAGAGGACTTAACAATGAGTCACTGGAAGCGCTAAACATGATTTCAGGAGGAGACGTTTACCAACATGCCATGGAAGATATCCGGTAGCTATGTCATAATTACTCGTGGAGGAGAGGTAAACCAGCTCCTAGGGCCATGAAGGTGACTGCATCGGTGACAAATACGGAGATAGGCAACATGTTGGAAGATCTCAAAAGTGAAATGCTATCTTCTCTAGCATTGTAGTTGGATACGCTTTTGCTGGAGAAGAAGAAATAGGAGAACGATGCAGCATTGACCTACTTTTGTCCAAAATGTAGGGGGAAGCATGCTAGGAATGCATACCCAGAGAACAAGGTCAGAGTATGTACAGTTTGCCAGCAGAACCATAAAACTTGACTATGCCCATAGCTTCCCAATTCCAAGGAGGAGGTTGACATAACCAAAGCCTATTTCATGGGCAATCAAAGAAATTGGTAGCAAACCCCTATGGGGAGTATGCCCACAAGAATGCCACCCTATGGAGGAGGGTCGTATATGCCACAAGGGTAGCCACAACCACCCAATATGGGATGGTGGGGACCACCACCTTGGATGAACGTACCTCTAGGGGTGGCATTTCAAAACCAGCCACCATGGATGCAATATCAACACCTCGAGCAGTAGTGGAGGAACCACATTTCATGGAACTATGCTCCATAAAATATGGTGCAGGCTCCACCTCAGCAAGGCTTACCGACCCTACCTACGGTGAGACCTACATAATTACCAGCACAACCGATGGTGAACCCAAATAATAAGGTAAACCAACCAACATACCAAGTAGAAGGAGAGATGTATCCTATGTACAATGTTAGTTGTAATCCTATTCAGCTTAGATCAAGCAAGCAGCTAGGAGTAGAGGCACCTCCCCTGGTAGAAGAGGAGGAAAACATAGAAGATTCCCCTCTGATAGAAGAGGTGGAAGAAGAGAAATTTATTGAGAAAATGGAGGCTCCATTTCCCAAATGGTTGCAAGAACAGAGGAAGCTAACGCAACTAGAATTCGATATCCTCTCGAGCTTGAGGAACCTGACAGTCACGATCCCTCTATTTCAAGCCATCCGAGACGTGCCCATATACACCAAGGCAATAAAGGAGCTATGTCTGAGAAAACTGGGATGCAAGGCGGCACAAACCATCAGCATCGAAGGAAAATTGGTTGATTTGATGATGGGGAATGCATATCATCCCAAATATGTAGACCCAGGCAGCCCGATGTTGATGGTAAAAATAGGAGGGCACTCACTGGCGAACACCCTAGTTGACCTGGGTGCAGCCATCAATGTGATGTCGTAGGAGACCATGCAGAAGCTGAATCTTATGAACCTGAAACCCACTAAGATGGTGTTACAACTGGTAGACCGATCAACCATAGTGCCATAGGGGATGCTTGAAGACATCATCATAACAGTTGATGCATGGGAATACCCGACTGATTTCCTGGTGCTACAGTCAAAAATGGGGCTGGGTGGATACCCACTCATATTGGGTCGGCCATGGTTAGCTATGGTTGATGCCTACATTAGCTGTCATGATGGGCTAATGATAATTTCTAATGGGTAGAATGTCAATAAATTGATGATCTCCCCTCTCGCTCAATCCATGGATACGTTGGGTGAACCCACACTGATCGAACAAAACGAGGATTCATCATCCATGCTTCAGCTAGTAATGGCAGTCATAGAATTGGAGGAGGACGATGATGAAGATGGTGCCATAATAGGATTCCTTCAAGGGGAATCCTCCCTCACCATTCTTGAGTCACCATTGGTTGGCACCCAGGACCACCATACTAGGCAGATTGATATTGAGCCTGGTAGGATGTTGAACGTTAGTAGTGGGTTGACCCTCGTGCAACTGACAGAGTTAAAAGAGCTCCTAGCTAGACACCAACAAGCATTTTCCTGGGATTATTCAGATATGAAAGGAATCATCCTGGATATTTGCACTCATCGGATATACCTCGAGGAGTAGGCGATCCCAGTCAGATAGTCCCAGAGAAGGATGAACCCAACCATGAAAGAAATAGTTAAGGCCGAGTTACAAAAGCTTTTGTCGGTAGGATTCATTTACCCGATCTTCAATAGTGAATGGGTATCACCACTCATGGTGGTCCCCAAGAAAAATGGGAAATGGTGAATCTATGTTGATTACATATCGCTAAACAAAGCGATAAAGAAGGATCACTTCCCACTCCCCTTCGTTGACCAAGTATTGGACACACTGTCCGAAAGGAAATATTTCTCCTTTCTAGATGGATTTAGCGGATACAACCAAATCCAGATCGGGGAGGAGGACCAGGACAAGACAACGTTCACCTACCCATGGGGAACATTTGCCTACAGAGTGCTACCCTTCGGGTTGTGCAACGCACCAACCACTTTCCAAAGGGTGGTGCTGAGCATATTTTTGGATATGATGGGGGAAGTAGTGGAAGTATATATGGATGACTTCACCATTTACGGAGAGACATTCGAGGAAGCAACAACAAACCTAGAATGTGTGCTCCAGAGATGCAAGGAGAACAACTTATCCCTTAGCAACGAGAAGTGTTTTATGATGATGCATGAAGGCATAGTGTTGGGGCATCATCTCTCGATAGAAGGAATTAAGGTAGACCAAAAGAAGATAGAGGTAATCAAAGATCTACCTAGTCCAAAAACAAAGAGGGAAGTGAGGAGTTTTCTTGGCTCTATCGGGTACTATAGGTGATTTATCATCGACTTCAGCAAGATTGCTAAACCACTGCACAACTTGTTGGTGAAGGACGTAGAATTTGATTGGACGGAAGACTATGAACAAGTATTTCAGACGCTAAAGGAGAAGCTGATTTCTGACCCAGTATTACGGGGCCCAAATTGGGTTGTCCCATTTCACATATACTATGACACGTCCAATAGTGCAATTGGAGCGGTCCTTGGGCAGAAGGATGGCGAAGAATTCTATGCCATTTATTACATCAGTAAAAATCTAGCAGGGGTTGAGCTCAACTACACGATAACAGAGAAGGAGTTTCTTGTAGTGGTACATGCCATCAACAAATTCTACCACTACATCACTAGGTACAAAGTGTTCGTGCACATGGACCATGCGGCCATTAGATACCTAATGAGTAAACCGATTATTAGCGATAGGATAATTAGGTGGCTCTTGCTATTACAAGAATTCAACATCACCATAGTTGACAAGCCCGAGAAGGATAACGTAGTCATGAACTTATTATCCAGACTAATTCCAGTAGATCATGCGGTGGTAGAGAACCATTTCCTAGATGAACATTTGTTCATCATAAACAAACAGATGTTGTGGTATGCAGACATTTCCAATTATCTGGACACAAGTAGAACATCCCCTGCTCTTTCGTATAGGGAGAAATAGGGGGTGATCGAGAAGAGCATTGCCTTTCAATGGATTGATGACCTCCTATTCAAAATAGGGCCCAACTAGATAGTGAGGAGATGTGTAACAGAGCAAGAGTTCTCAGAGATACTCAAGGCCTATCACAACGAGCCATGTGGTGGGCATTTTTTAGGAAGGAGGACTACGTACAAGGTGTTACAAATAGGGTATTTTTGGCCCACCCTGTTTAAGGATGCAGCCGCATACACCAATAGGTGTAACGAATGCCAAAGAATGGGTAGGCCAACCCACAAGGATGAAATGCCCCTTCAACCTCATGTACATATTGAGCCCTTTAATAAATGGGGCATGGATTTCGTAGGACCCATCAACCCACCTTCAATAGGAAGGAGGTATATTCTAGTCTGCATAGACTATGTCACCAAGTGGGTCAAAGTCTAGGCACTGAGGGATTCTAAGGAGGGGACGGTGGCCGAATTCTTGTTCACCCATATTTTCACGAGGTTTGGAGTGCCCAAGGAGATTACAATGGACCAAGGACCCCAATTCACCTCCTAGTTAATCAAAGAACTGATGGAACAATACAGGGTAAGGCACAACATAACCACCCCCTACCATCCGTAGGTGAATGGGCAGGTGGAGGTGACCAACAAGGAGTTAGAAAACATCTTGACAAAAATTGTGTAGCAACACAAGAAGGATTGGGCTTCCAATTTACTAGAAGTGGTCTAGGTATATAATACAATATGGAAATCAACCACTGGCTTCACACCTTTCCAATTGGTATATGGGAAGGACATGATGATGCCTATAGAATTTGAGGTCAAGACGCTCAGAATGATAGTTGAACTGGACCTGAACCTGGATGAAGCACAGAGGGAACAAATTCGATAGCTGAACCAGTTGGATGAATTTTGGATGGATGCCCTCCAAAGGATAAAAATCATGCAGAAGCAAAGGAAATGGTGGCATGACCACCACATTAAAATAAAATAGTTCAAATAGGGAGACTGGGTTCTGTTGTATGACTCCAAATTCTAGGAATGAAAAGGAAAGTTGATGCAAATATGGATGGGACCGTACAAGGTGGTGGAAATCATTAGAAATGGTGTTGTGTGTGTCAAGACAATTGATGGTAGCAACACCATATTAACATCCAATGGCCATCGGTTATGCCCATACCACAGGTCTGAAATATTGTTGGTAGAATCCATAATAGGCATGGGGGAGACCCCATCCAAGTAAAATGCTCCAAAATTCTCAACAACATGGTGGGCGCAGAGGTGTCCACCAAAAATAACTAGATTAGTTTTTCTTTGTTTTTTTAGCTTACGATGTGTTTTTGCAGGGATAACGCCCGCATGCAAGCTGCAAGCATCCTGAGAGCCAAGGCCTAACAGGCATGGATTACATTTAAAACTACATTTTTCTTTTTTTTTTTATTTTCTTTTTGCAGGGGAATGGCCTGATTGCTCGAACAATAGGCATCTCTGGAAACAGGGCCTAAGACCGGCTCAGCATCCATGAACCTACACAATAGGAGGATAGCACCGATCCAGGCATAAGGTGGGTTCCAATTAACCACAAAGAAAAATTATGCACCCCTGTGCCTAGACGTAGCGGACGCTGATGTAGCATGAGCAAAAATTCATGAGGCTTGATCAACCCCACAATAATAGGCACATCAACCATCGCTGACTTTTCAAATGATGGAAGAGCAGTACGAGGAGAAGTGCCTTACTTGGGTGCCTTACTCTGGAGGAGAAGCACCTTACTTAGGCACCTTACTCCGGAGGAGTGGCGCCTTGCTTAGTCAAGGTGACACCACCCCGAAATGTTATTTCAGTAGTACAAGGAGAATCACCTTACTCAAGCACCTTACTCAAGAGGAGCGGAGCCTTGCATAGCCAAGGCGGAACCACCACGGAGTGTTATTTCAAAAGTACGAGGGGAAACACCTTACTCAGGTGCCTTACTCCAGAGGAGAATTACCTTACTTAGGTGTCGTACTCCAAAGGAGCGGCACCTTGCTTAGCTGAGGTGGTACCACCCTAGAGCATTCTTCATAAGTAAGTAGGAGGTAGGCACCTTACTGAAGTAGGTGCCTTACTAAGGTAGGTGCCTTACTGAAGTAGGCACCTTACTTAAGTAGGTGCCTTACTCGAAGGAGGCATCTTACTAAAGTAGGCACCTTACTCGGGTAGGCACTTTTCTTAAAATATATATATACATAAAATATATTATATATATGTATTCATGTAGGGGAGCGGTGCCTTACTCTAGAGCCTTACTCCAGAGGGGTGGTGCCTTACTCTTACACCTTACTCTGGGTGAGCGGTTCCTTACTCCGCCAAGGAGGCACCACCCCGAAGCATTCTTCATAGTCAAGCGGTGCCTTACTGGGGTAGGCACCTTACTCAGGTAAGCGTTTTACAAAGGAAAGAGCCTTACTGAGGTAGGTGCCTTACCTTGGTGCCTTACTCAAGCAGGCACCTCGATCAATTCAAATCACATGCACAACTTGGTAGTATGAGGAGCAGCCGAAGCCAACACCATCATGTCACGTGATGGAAATTGGAAGCACCCAAAAATATTTTGAAATCATTGGGCAAGATTTTTGCACATCCCAAGGCCAACCATCGAGGAGATATGTGTCCCAACCTGAACCAATAGGATCCACTACATTTTCAGCAGCATGACCTCGAGCGAACTAGGAATGCAGTACCCAAGGTGACGTAATCAGCACATGGGAAAAACATCATCGAATAGCAAGTTGGCATACTCCACGTAGCACAAAATGACCAATCAGGTATGTGCATGATTTTAATTAGATATATACATAATTTTTCATATGATATGCCTCTCTAAAAATAATTTTGGTGCAAGATTCGAATTCACCCCGCATGCCTAATATGTCATGTCGGATGTTAATTCGGGTGGCGTACCCTACCAATTCCAATAAGGAAACAATTTTTAGAGTAAGGCGCCGGGTTTATAAAAAGGCACCTTACTAAGGTAGGGCATCGAACCAGTTGAAACCAACAGAGAATTCACCATGGGTGGATGATCGAAGAATCATGCACTCAAGAAGAATGAGCCCACCGACACTGAGGGGATCAAGGGAGATGTTGCATGTTGGTTCGAAGTAGTCGGGTGGATGGATTATTGTCGCCTAGTCAGCCAAGACTAGGACGTAGAGGCAACAAAGGATTTTGCTGCCTCTATGAACAAAGGAGTCACCCGGATGCATGGACTGGAAATTCCAGTCACTCTAGAGCACATCGCTCATGTCACCGACCTCCCCCTTACTAGGGAATGCACGTATAAGGACGGTGTGGCAAAGAAATGCGCAGAAGTCCTGCTCGGATGGGGGAGCACCTCATGCGACCCACATGGGCTCCCAAAGTAGAAGCTCTTGATGCACCTAAGAAATCTCTTTGAGCAGGTGGTGAGATACTTTACCTGTACCAAGAAGTATTCGCACCTGAATGCGAATCATATGTAGTTTCTAAGCCACCTGGTGCACAGGTGGGAAATTAACGTCCCATTCTACCTGGAAAATTCCCTATAGGATGAGGCATCGTGATACCAGAGAGGGGCATCCTATGCCCTAGCCCACCATGGGCTAATTATAGCCCTGATCCACCATGTAGAGGAGCACAGGGGAAGATCGTCGGTGGAAGGGGCCTAACACTCTAGGGTGTAAGAGAAGATAGTGGTCAAACCAGAGCAAGAGATCAAATTACAAGGAATAGTCGAGGAAATTAGAGCTGAGCCATCTAATGCATCGAAAAAGGTTGCAAAAAAGGTGGAGGACGATATCGAATCAGGGAGAATTTCCAAAGAGGAGCACCCTCGATTCTCACCAAATTTTATGGAGGAAGGGCAGAGCTCTCTACCCAATTACATGGAGGAAGGGCAGAGCTCTTTGCCCAATTATATGGAGGAAAGGCCAGCAACTTCCAGCCCCAAACCCTCAAATTGAAGAGCAAAGTGCATGCTAGGTCAAAGATGATTACGATGTCTGATCCTCATTAGCAAATAATAAGATGAAGATGCAAAGCTCGGCTTTGCAGCCCAAACCTTACATAATTTGGTCACTCAAAGCCTGCAAGAAATGTAGCCTGAAGTACCAATGGAAGAGGACCGCACAAAACAAGGTAAGAAATCTGTGACTCAGGCACTGTTCTAAGAATACAAGGATATGACCATAAGAAGAATCTAGAGGCAAGAGGCCACCATCGCCCGATTTCATCAATTTATCCAGCAGCTCAGGGTAGAGAACCAGTAGCTACAAGCTCGAGCAATTGAAATATGGGATACCTCTACCCAAATTGATTGGGTAATTGAGGTGCCCATGAATTCCTTGACCTCGCCAAAGTGAATAGTAAAAATAATAATAATTAGCAAATATATTATATGCCAAGGTTTATATAACATAGGCCATAGGCTTTAAAATAGCCAAATGGCAACAATTTTCCCCAAGTCAGCTAACAACCTAGGAGTTCTCGCTAACTACTAACCAACTAGGGAGTTAACGTAGTCAAGTTGACTACAACTACCTAGTTACCATAAGATATTCTAAACAGTGAATATCTTCATGGTAGAAAGTAAAAACATGTGGTAAAAAGTAAGAAATTACTTTTTACCATGTGGTAAAATAAAATCTACCTAATGTAGGAAATAGGTAATTATCCCAAATGATGGAATATTACTCTAACATCCCCCCTTATTACATTATTTGGGTAATGTATATAACTGTCCCAATACAGTGAAAAATATATCGATCTGATGGTTCTTGCTCTATCATAGTATTCTAGCTGCTCCAAAGCACAAAGTGGGTCATTCTACACTTTGTCTTCATACCAAAAAATGTCCTTATATTAATCTCGTCATCCAACCGAATTGCATGGGTAACCAGCCACTGTAATCGCTAGGTGTAATAGAATAGATCACTTCATATGAGGTTCATACAATTTACAATATGAGTTTGCAAAATATAAAGTATCTAAGGTGTTGGTCATTGCCGAAAATGCACCCTTATAAGTTCCCCCTTCTTGTTGCAAAACATGTTGTAATTAATTTTTGAAAGAAGTATGACTAAGGTGTCGGTCACTGCCAAAAATGCACCCTTATAAGTCTTCTTCCCTTTTTACAAAAATTTGTGAAGAAAAGAAAGTATATCCCCCCTTAATTGCAAAAGATGTGCAACTTAAGAAGCTTTGTGAAGGATTTTACAAATATTGTCTCCTAGGCAATTTTACACCAAAAAATTCCCTCCTTTTGTTACAAGAACATTAAACAATGAGAGTTTACTATTTATGAAGCCTAAAAGAGGTAAAAACACCCCTTTATTTCAAGTACTTCAAACAAAAACTTATGCTATTTATGAAGCCTAAAAAAAGAGGAAATGGTGTTTGCTCAAGGTGACAAATGTGTTTTCCCTCTACAATATTGTCTTAGTAATAAGCACTCTGTGTGATTTTTCTGAACCAAAATCAGAATCAAAACTAGACACTTCACTATTAATATTACCTTTGTTTTTCTTCTGTGTTGTTCCTTTATCTTTCTTGTTTTGCTTGTTTTTGAACCAACATTGATTGGTGTCATGGTTGTCCTTTTTACAATGTGAGCAAAACCTCTTTTGAGATTGTTTTCCATTAACTTTTGAGGATGATCCTCGCTTTTGAAAGTTTCCTTTATTCTTGTCACCCTTATATTTTGAATAAAGTGCATTGTTCGACACTTCATCATTTTGGAGTTGATTTGCTTCCTCAGTTTGAAGCAATTTGACTAACTCCACAAAGGTGACTGATATTTGTGAAACATTAAAGGATGTAATCAACATTTTGTAGGATTAAAGAAGGGCTCTCAAGATTACTAAAGTCAAAATGGTGTCTTCAAATTGCCCCTAAAGCATTAATATTAGACTTTAGATCTGCCACTCTATAGAGGAATAGTTCTATTGATTCACTTGACTTCATATGGAGTGTATCAAGTTGTGTTTGAAGGTTTAGGACAGCTGATTGATTCTTGCCTTCAAAAATGGTACTAAGTGTATCCCATGCAAATTTACCAGTTTTAGCTTCACTTAGGTGAGATTGGATCTCATCAGTAGTTGCAAGGAGTATCAACATGAGAAGACGATTGTTATTTTTGTCCCATGCTTTTTGATCTACTCCTGGTGATTCGGGTCTTGTTTCAATTCCATCAACTAAATCCCACATGTCCTCTACAATCAAGATGGATTTCATCGTAGTTTTCCATGTTGAATAGTTAGGACCCTTTAGCAATTGTGTATCACTTAAGTATTTATTGATAGTTACCATGATGAAGGTCCTACAATTTGTACTAATATGATCTTTCTTTCACCCTCAAGTGGTATTTAATGGCACCTACCTAAAAACTCTCTTGAAGAGAGATAATCAGTTGGAGGAAATTAAGCCAAACAAATAAGATATGAAATATAATTCACTCAAAAATATATTTAATGGCACCTGCTTAAAAATCCTCTTGAAGAGGTATAATCAGATTAAGGAATTTAAGCCAAACAAATAGAGTGAATTAGGGGTTTTTGTTTGTAGGAGAGAATATCAAGTGAATATTGACTTTAAATCTGTGCTATGGTTAACACAAATTTATTAGTGAAATTTTGGGGTATGGAGTGTTCTTGATTCTATGACTTATAATTGCAAAAAGAAATAATGCAATAATCAAACAAGAATTCCCACAAAATTCTTATCACTTTAGGTGTTGTATGCAACCGAAAATGCACGTAATTTGCCATGAAGGTGTCGAGTAAAATCGAAAAATGCACCTTTTAATTTTTGCAACAAAATATGAATGTGTGTTGTGCAAAAAATTGATATGTTTTTGTCTCCTTATCTTACAATTTTGCAAATAATGTGACAATAAACAATTGCCTATCTTTTTTGTTTTTTTGCAAAATAAACAAGTTTGATTTTTTTTAAGTGCTCCTCACTTTTGTGTTACAAATTTGCAAAAGAAATACAATTTCTCGTCTTCCCCCATTTGTTTTTAGAATTTAACAAATAGCACTCCTTTCAAGACAAGTCGACACACGACCCGCATTTGAAAGGCTTTCAGACTATTTGACAAATGACTTGGTTTTTATGGGCCCAAGGTTACAATTTCTTCTCAATTTTTGCAAAAAAAATGTGCAATTTTATGTCTTATATCCCCCTTCGAAGAAAACAAATGCACACTTTGCCTTTTGAATTTTAGAAAAAAAAAAATCAGTCTCCTTGTTGTCTAATTTGCAAAAAGAATTCAAGTTTTATCCTTTCTTTAATTCTAAATTAACAAGGTTGAGAAGAGTTTAGGGTTAACTAAATTTGTAAAATGATAGGTGTTCTTCCTTGTCTTATATCTCCCTTTGTGGAGAAAACAAAAACACCTTTTGATTTGAAAAGTTGTAAAATAACCCTATTTCTTTAATTTTAATTTGCAAAATTTAAAGAAAGTTAATTAAAACATTTTAATTAATAATAAAAATAAAATAAATGTTTTAAATAAATCAATTTAAATGTTAAAAAGAAATTGATTTAAAAAATTAAAAATATTAAAACAAAAACTTTAATTAAATAACTATATGCAAAATAAAAATAAAAATAAAGTTTACCTTTGGTTTCCCCGTGATATTGCCAAGTGGAGCAAAAGGAAATGCCCCCAACAGGAGTCGAACTCCCGACCTTCCCTATCGGGAGCCTTTGCTCCAAGCCCGTCACCAGTCGGGCTATCTTATCTGATAGGAATAGAAGACGACTGCCTTCTATTAGAAGGCGTTCCCGCCTCCGAGCGAGAAAAAAAAATGTGTGGGATTTTAGTTCCACATGCACGCTATTACAATGTACATTGGAGTTTAAAAACTCCAGTCCACCCTATGAAGCTTGATTTCCTATGGGCAATCAGGCAGACCCTTTTTTCCAAACAGACCAATCAAAAAAACCCCAACTCAGCCTACCAATTGACCTCGCCATGTCGACGCCTAGTTCTGAGCCACTTGTCCCATTTGCCCAGTAAATTCCACATGTCCGCCTAGAGCACCATGTCACCTAACACTCGATCAGCAGCCACGTATCCTATGCCAGGTCAGCTAGACTGCCATGTCAATGGTCCTCGGGAGTCCTGTCGTCCAGTTTGACACATCAGCTCCCTCGAAATACATTCACGTCAGGTCCACATGATCATCCAGGTCACCTAGGGTTTAGGTTTCTCAGTGTCCATGTTAGTTTTTGGGTCTTCGATCCTATCACTAGTGATCGAAGGGCTATCTGCTCTCTTAGATTTTGATCGTCGATTGGGATCTGTGTCCTCCCACAGAGGGCATGCTTGCCCTCATGTGGTGGTCGACCACCACACGGAGGCCACTCTTGCCCTCATGTGGTGGTCGACCACCGCATAGAGGGCGCTCCTACCCTCACGTGGTGGTCGATCACCTGGGATGGCGCATCTGCCCTCCTGTCAATGGTGTCGACCTAGATCTAGGTGTTAGGTCAGTGGGTCTCGGGCTACAGGGCACCACGTCAATAGTTCCCACTCCTCGAGATTCATGCTCTACTGTGTTTGTAGGTCGCTCTGTGTTGCTCGGGTAGCACCTCACCTCGTGATCCATTTCCAAAGTTAGCTGTGGACTTCCTCAGGAATCATGCCTCTCCTTTGACTACCTCAGGAAGTGTGCACCTGGTCCGCTATGGGCCTCTTGCCTAGTGCTCCAAGATCATAGGTGGCTCCACCATGGCTCTGATACCAATAAAGTAAAAATAATAATCATTAGTAAATATATTATATGCCAAGGTTTATATAACATAGGCCATAGGCTTAAAAATATCCAAATGGCAACAGTTTCCCCCAAGTCAGCTAACAACCTAGGAGTTCCAACTGACTACTAACCAACTAGGGAGTTAACATAGTCAAGTTGACTACGATTACCTAGTTACCATAAGATATTCTAAACAATGAATATCTTCATGGTAGAAAGTAAAAACATGTGGTAAAAAGTAAGAAATTACTTTTTACCATGTAGTAAAATAAAATCTACCTAATGTAGGAAATATGTAATTATACAAATGATGGAATATTACTCTAACACAAGGGCAATCAGTTTTGATGCCCAAAATGAGGAATTGGAGGTGGGAGAAGAATTGTGTGCCTCCGACAGAGGAATTCCAGAGGAATAAGGAAATTCTATTCTTCAAATAGAGACCCATGTTATCAATATTGATGACGATGAGCCTTCAAGGCAAAACCAAGGGCAAAAACCTAAACCTAAGGCCAAGGAGGATTCTCCAGGGTATCAAGCACCTAAATTTGAGGAGCCGCTACTCGAGGAACCAAAGAAACAAGTGCTACGGGGAACAACCATAGGGGACCTCCGATCAAAGAAACAACTCCTTGAATCGTCCAACAAGGAGGTAGCCTCCACGGGGAAGGAAGACCTCCCCACATAGGCAACCATAATACCAAAAAAAGGAAAGGGTAATGTCCCCAATACAACTTAGAAGAGGGCCAAAAGGAATTCCAGGGTGATATTTTCTGAATCAAACCCTCATTCAGACGAATAATGGGAAGAAGTTGTGCAAGCCTTCGCTGAGCGGAAGGTGAAATTTGAATAGCTTCCTAAGGATTTTGAGGAGGCAAAGGTAGCTAGGAAAGCTTCCAAAAAGGAAGTAATAGGTCCAGGCATTTGTGTGAACCCCGCTGATGACGATCAATTTTGGGACATCTATGGTTCGTCACTGAGTCGACCCTCTAAAATGAAGAAGTGGCTGGCAAGATGAGGAGTATATGACCAAAGGTAGAGGCAACATCAATCATGATAGAAAACATTGGCCTCACCCCTAAGGAACTTCAACTATACAAATCCAGCATGGTTAGGCAGAAGAGGGACGACTTCGACATTCCCTTCAGAGAGTTGTGCCCTCAACAAGTTGACATGTGGTAGGAAGCAAAAGCAGCTTTCCAAAATGGAGTGACAACTGTGGTAGCCAGGCCCAGTATAGGTGTTGGTCCAAGTAGGATATAGATCCAACACAATAAGAGGCTAGCGTAGAATGAAGGTCAACCCAACACATCCAGACATTGGCATAGCCAGAGGGCAGCACAACCCAGGAATGCCCCGCAACAAGCCAAGGCCCCTCAGTAAAAATAGAAGCCTCAGAGAGGAGAGAAAGCCAAGGCCACCAACAAGAAAAGGAAATGAAAAGTAGTGGCCTATAGAGAGGAGGTAATTACTGGTTTCAGGTGCCACGAGGGCGTGGCACATGTTAGGCATGGGGGGATGATGAGCACCTAATATGCTCATATTTTTGTATATGTACTAATAGTTTTTGCGCAACACTATATAAGGAGTTGTATATTTTTATGAAATATTATGTATTCATTTAATTAAATTGTGTGTATTATCTAATCCAAGTGTGAAGTGTGTTTTGTGTAGTTACTTCCTATATTTTGTCATATTTTACTCAATCGAGGTCCTATATGGACCTGGAATGGTTTCGTTTAATCATAAGAATGCATATGAATGTAAGTGCCTTAATGAAGTAGACACCTTACTCAAGTAAGTGCCTTACTAAATTAGGAACCTTACTCAAGTAGATGCCTTACTAAAGTAGGCACCTTATTCAATAATGCGCCTTACTGAGTTAGGTGCCCTACTCAAACGAATACTCAGATTACGCATGTTGACCGAATACTGGAAGGAGACCTCGTTGACCACCATTCCATGTCATCTATGGGAAACCGCTGATGCATGAGTTATCCTAGCCATATAAGGTGAACATACAAACCAATTGCAAAGTCGAACCATACAAAACGAAAATCGCTCGATTGTAAGTAAACGACGAAGAAGCTGATCGTAGCGTGCCAACTACAGTAACTAAACTATCCCAGATTAGACTATAATTAGGATGCCTGTTGTAACAGAACTGTAACAGGAAGTCATATGTGTGGTATATAAACACACAGACTTCCCTGTAGCAGGGGAGGCATTTTCTTTTCAATACTATCACATGTAATATTTCTACATTATTAATAAATCTTGAGCATTTCTTACCTGTGCGTTGTCTTCGTGATTTGTTGGGCATAATATACTGGAGTTTGGGCCCACTCCAAGCTAGTATTATTCCCCTATTCTTAGTTAGTTTTTTCATATATTTAATTATGTGTGGTAGTATATTTTGAAGTTCCTAGATTAAATCTAGTCATTTTATAATTGCATTCTTTTTATGGTAGACGTATTACTACTTTCAGTGTGGTGTGCTTATGTTTATGCATGTTCATTTATATTTAAATTTTCTTGGTGTGGATAATTCAACTGATATTTCATGAAACCCCCCAGTGGTAGTTAGTGGATTCACCTCAAAGGTGGTAATGTTAGTAGTTTCAATCGTGGCACTTCTGAAGTCTACGAACTCTCGGGTTGACAATTTAAATGCGAGTGTTGTGACAATTATAGGACAAAATTAACCAATTTTTGGCACCCAACAGATAGCATTCATAGGTATCTTCCAACAATAATCTAGCATAAGTCAAGACACTAGGATGAGTTGATCAGTGAGTTACTACAAAGTGGTGGGTTTCCCATGCTCAATCATGGCATAAAACCCCTTAGAAACATGGGTTCTCATCATATTCCAAGGATAGATTCTTGTTGTCTCTTGGCTATGACAAGTCACATGTTCAAAATGATGAACAGTTGGGAGTGACAAAAATTCATATCAATATGGTCTAGGTATTTTAGAATTTTGATTAAAAAGCCTCATGCAGGGTACCTAGCGTACAAAATATAACATCATGTAAATACTTGGCATTTAGAATAAGGTAGGTAGTAGCCAAGTGTTGTAAAGCCAATGGTCAAGAAATGGCATATATAAAAGTAACGCATGTATAGGCACTCACATGAAGTAAATTTTGGGAAGCATACCATCACATGCACATCCAAGGAAAGCATCATAGAATAAGAGACTCAGAGGCAACAAAATGATTTGAGAAAAGATAGCTGCCACCACTGAACACGACAAAACAATAAAAATTATACCTCAATTAAATACTAAAGGGACTGAGTCCCATAAATATATTGGAGAACCTCATGAGGTGAATAACTTCATACGACCCTTTTCCAATAGAGTAATTCTATCAAAGGTCAAAGACTTCTTTGATGAAATTTGCAAACCTCCATCCCTCAACTATCTTTCAAAAATTCTCCTCTCAAGCCATAAATTATCCAAGGTCACCTCCAAGGACTCCATTCCCAATAAACAAGGCTTCAAATTCTAGGTTCTTTGTTTCCTATAAGTAGAAGCCTCATGTGAGTCATCAAACTGTAGTGAGTTCTCACTACATCAAGTAGATCCTACTGAGAAGAAATAAGTCTGGTTAGGGTCACTACCCATTGCCAAGTAAAATGAGGATTCTAAATGATGCCAAGATGAAAAGAAAACTTCCAATAAGGAAGAGCCCACACTAAAGTTATTAATAAGCTTGAAGCTCCCCATGCCACAAGGCAAGGAGAATCATCCAAATGAGGTAAGCAAATAATCTCAACCTTTTCAATGATAACTAATACAATTCCCAATGCAAACAAAGACACTAGATCCTTTTTTATGATAACTAACAGGGCTCAATCATAGACAAGGATTCTACCTTCTTTGCTACCCTAGACTTATCTCGTAGATATAAGGGACCCAAAAATAAAAATAACCTCTCTAGGAAATTGGGGTTCAACAAGGCATTTGTCCTAGGTTTATTGTAAAATAACACCAGTAACAAACCTAAAGACCACAACCTAAGAACAAAAGAGGAATAAAATAAGGGGGATAATGCCTATAGGATTAATGTTAGAAAGCTTGTTAAGGATGGCCTAGCCACATAAAGGTTTTCCTCCAAAATCCATGGTAAAGGGCAAAAAGGAGATAGAGGAGCTAAACTAGATAACAAAGAAAATGGTACTTAAGGCACATGAAAAGTCTAGTAGCTTCCCTAAAGAAATAGCCCCAAAATATTAGCAATCAAAAAATAGATTGAATGATGATAGAATTACCACTAACCAAACAAAATAATCATTCATAAGACAACAACCAAGTTTCCAAAGTCAACTTTAAGGTAGAAGGCATCTCAAGAGTTTGATAATCAAAAAAAGTATATGGTGAAATAAGGAGAAACCAAAATGAAGGTTGAATGCTAAGAACCATGTTATATATGGGAGTTTTATCATCAAAAACTAGAAATAAAGATCAACTTATGGGAGCAGTAATTGGGTTCGGTTGAAAGTTGACAAAGCAAATAACCAATAATCGAGGCAAAAGTGAGGCAAATAGTTTAGTAATGATGTGGTTTTGGCTTGTATCCCCACAAAAGGGTTGGAATAATGCCAAGTAATGACATATCCAAAAGGAAGTCACCTCCCCTTAAACAATATTTATGATGATTAGACCCCAAGGTAACTCAAGACCTACCCAAAATAAATGTAGTACAATGTTTTAGATGCAATAACCTAAATTAGACCATCTTCCCTATCAAAGTATCCTTGGAGGAAATTTTGAATTTTGGATTCATGCTATAAATAGTTACTTTTGTGACATTGTGAGGAGGAAAAAATATTTTCGTGCCTAGTATCTAGTCTTAGGCAATTTTCTTCTCACTTTTTATTTTGTATATCAGTCTAGACTCAAGCCTTGAATAATTGTATGTACATGTCGATCCTATCTCAAATATATATGATTGTAATTACACTTTAATATGAATGGAAGGAGTTGTGACTAATTATGTCCTAGTCTTTGCGTGCATATATCTTTATGTGGAGGGTTGTGTCTAGTATATGTCATGGTTTTCATAGGAGATTTTTTTATTTTTAGTTGTGTATGGTTGTGATCGTGTTCATTATAGTTGTCATGTTCTGATGCATGTGTTCACTAATACCACTAATATCCATAATAGAATTTGTAATATTTGGCACATTGCCATCCTTAGGTTAGGCTAGTGAGGCTAGTTAGATTTTATTGCCTTTTCTCTCTATTCCTTTTCCCTGGCAAATAAATTGATGGACTAGGCTATCTTAGGAGGGAGGAAAGTGTGCCAAATATGACATACAAACAAGGAGTCAACCTTGGTAGAAAAACTTGAAGTTCATCTAAAGGAGTTGTACACTAATAAATTTGGCAAAATAATTTGAAATGACATATTTGGGACTTCTACACTATTGTCTTAGTCTAAAAATTTGTTAAAAAGAAAATAATATCATAGTGAGTTAGAGAAAATATGCAAGATAATTATTTGAAAGGTATAAAATGATAAAATACAAACTCTAATGGAACAAGAGCTATAATTATCAACATACAATGAGTCACCATAAATTTATGCTACTATGTATTGTCAAGTGATTGGAAGCCTTATATATTTAACAAATATCAAACTAGATAGTGTTTTTGCTATAAATTATCTCTCTAGATTTATGCAAGATCCTAAATAAAATTAGTGGAAATCTATAAAAATAATACTACAATATGTCAACAATAGCACAAAATATGGTTTAGATTACAAGAGAAACTATAATTTCTACTTATAGGGATATTCCAATTCAGACTATGTAGGTTCAGTGGATGACAAAAAAAATCAACATCAAGCTATGTATTATATCTTGGATAAAGACCTATTTCATCACATATTAAGAAATATACAATAGCTCTCTCATCAACAAAAGTAGAGTATCGTGCTCCAAGAGATTCTATATGTGAGGTGTTGGAAAATTACCATTAGTAAAAGGTTAAAAATTTTGATTTTACCTTGGGTAAAGGTAACTTACCTTTTACCTTACCTGGACGGCAGTTGGACGGCAGCATTTGGGCGGCAAGAGAATTTGAGTTTATTTTCTTCTCCCCTAATTTCTCCTTTCCCCCCTTTTCTCTCAAATGGTTACTTTAACGTTTATTTAAACTTTGTAACCTTATGATTATTGTTAATGCAAATTTACTGTTTTATCAAAGTGCTCACCTTTCACATTTGGTATCAGAGCCGAGAGCCGAGACCGGCCCGAATCCCGAGGCGGTGGGGCCCGCAGTTCGAGGCGGTGGCACGGATCCCGAGGCAACCCATAGGAGCGAGCAGGCAGGAGCCGAGGTGGCACGGATCCCGAGGCGGCCCGCAGGAGCAGATCGGCATGATTCCCGAGGCGCTGGTGGAGCTGGACGAGGCGGCCCGTAGGAGCAGATCGACATGATTCTCGAGGCGCTGGAGAGGCTCGTTGATGTGGCGTGGCGACCTGCACGTAGCCCGAGGTTCGTTGACGTGGCATGGTGACCTGCACGTAGCCCGAGGCTCGTTGACGTGGCATGGTGACGTGGCATGGTGACCTGCATGCGACCCGAGGCAAAAGGTGTTCTGCACTGCCAGTGACTGCCCGTAGGCAATCAAAGCACTAAGTGTGCTTCGCTCTTTTTAAAGAGCTAAAACATCGTCGCAGCGGCGATGTGGGACTAAAGTCCCAAGAAAAAAAAACAAGCTTCGCGCCGAAGCGCGAAGCCAATAATAGCTTCACGTTCGACGCGACAGCTATAAGGCAGGGAGCCCGCTTAGCTCCCGGATCTGCCCGATAGCACAGCGGCTACCCTTTGCCTTGACTCCCGCGAGGTCGAACGATCGAACCTCGACGGGGTCATTTTTTTGCTTCTCGCAATCTTGCGATAGCAACAAGGGCAGGGAGCTCGCTTTAGCTCCCGGATCTGCCCGGTAGCACAGCGGCTACCCTTTGCCTTGACGCCCGCGAGGTCGCACGATCGATCCTCGACGGGGTCAATAGTTTTTAAAAAAAAAATTCAGAAAAACTATAAGGAAATTTTAAATTTTTAAAAAAAAAAAATTTATTGTAATTTCCTGAGAGGAAATAACTGTACAATTTAAAAAAAAAATTCAAAGTTTTATTTATCATTTAAAGTTGATAATAGACATTTCCTAAGAGGAAATAGTTGTAAAGTTTTTTTTTTTTTTTAACTTTGAAAGTTAAATTTTTTTTTAAATTTCCTAAGAGGAAATCTTTGTAAAAGAAAATTTCTGGGAAATTTTCTTAAATGATAAGATCGGAAGGATGTTACCAAGCCCTCTGCAGGTTGTTACTGAGAACAAACGCTGAAAACTTTGATAGGCACGTGAAAACACTAGGAATTAATACAGTTTTTTCACAGTTGCAAAATGTGGTTATTGCACACCAGAGAAATCCTGATCTAGGATACGAAGTAGATTCAGAAGATAACTCCTTTGGCAGTAGATTTGAACAATCCGACACAGTGGCAATTGCTTCACAAGGATCTGAATATTCTCATTATAGTAATTCAGTTGAAATCCTACAAACTCCTTCTGAAATAATATTGATCAGTGACGATGATGAACAAGTCGCTGACAATTTTGTAATTGTTGAACAACAAGAGTGAGTTGTTTATGATTGTAAATCAAGCAAGGCTTGATAGTTTGTAAAGTATTTTTTGAAATAAGACTATAAAAGAGAGGTTTCTTGTTTTAGTAGATAATAATGGGATCACATAATAATCTACCAATTCCCGAATTCAGTGGGGATAATTATGAGTACTGGTCCATCAAAATGAGGACATTACTCATCGAAAAAGGACTATGGGATATTATTGAAGACGGTTACACTGCTCCAACAGATTGGACTACTTTAAGTGCAAATGATAAGAAGATCTTCAAAGATGCACAGAAAAATAATTCTTTTGCCTTATACCATCTTCAATCAGCATTAGATCCAAGTATCTTTCCTAGAATTGCATCTTACTTAACTACTACAGATGCATGGAATGCCTTGAAAGAAGGATTCCAAGGAAGTGATAAAGTGAAGCAAGTCAGGCTTCAGACCTTAAAAAGAGATTTTGAAAATCTCAGAATGAAGGAAAATGAAAGAGTCGGAGACTACTGTGTTCGAGTCAAAGCAGTAGTTGATATGATGCAAACTTTAGGTGAAGACACAAAAAATGAAACAATTGTGAAGAAAGTGTTGAGAACACTTCTTCCTAAGTGGAATCACATTGCCATCATAATTGAAGAATCCAAAGACCTTTCTACTCTTACATTTGATAGTTTGATTGGATCATTAACATCACATGAAGAGAGACTTCAAGGAGCACCTTCAACAAGCTATGGAGGTGATGACAAAGCCTTCACTTCGAATGAAACTGCAAGACGAGGACAAGGAAGAGGCCGAGGCAGAGGACAACAACAAAGAGGCAAAGGCCAAAGCAACTCCTACAGAGGAGGAAATCAAAACAGAGGTGGAAATCAAAACAGAGGAGCCAATCAGAACCAAAGCGGCAATGCAGGCCGTGGAAATCAAGGACGAGGAAGTAACAAGACTAAAACAACTTGTTTCAATTGTGGGAAACAAGGCCACTTCGCTCGTGACTGCTGGTCAAAGACTTCAAAAGATCAAAGCAGTCAATATGGCTCATTCTACGGAGAAGAAGAAGGTCCACCAAACCTTTTTCTCTCTTATGGACAACCAGATCAAAATCTTAATGATACATGGATTTTAGATATCTGGTTGCTCCAACCACATGAGTGGCAAAGAAAATCTCTTTGCTACATTAGATTCAAATTACAAATCCCATGTTAAGTTAGGGGATAATAAATCTTTGCAAGTTGAAGGCATAGGAGCTATGGAAGTTCCAACAAAAGAAGGCCTTAAAAATGTGAATGACATATACTATACTCCACAACTACAACACAATTTGTTGAGTGTTGGCCAAATGATGGAGAAGCATTACAAATTAGTTTTTGATGAAAGAAAATGTACAATCTTTGATAAAAACAATTGTAACCGAGTCATCACAGAAGTACCTATGACAAAGAATAGGTTATTCCCTCTAAAATTTGGTGAGCCAGGGGGAGCTCAACTTGCAAACATTGCTATTACAAATCCAAGTGAATTGTGGCACTTGAGATATGGTCACCTCAATTCCGCTAGCTTGAAAATGTTAACATCACAAGCTATGGTGACAGGACTACCAAAAATTCTAGAACATAAGAAGGTATGCGAAGCATGTGCTTTGGGAAAGCACTCCGAACAAAGTTTCCAAGAGGCCGAGCGTGGAGAGCAAGCTATCCTCTTCGGCTAGTACATTCGGACATCTGTGGTCCAATGCAAACAAAAAGCCTTGGAAACAATTCTTATTTTCTAACATTCATAGATGATTATTCTAGAATGTGTTGGCTCTATTTTCTGAAACACAAAGATGAAGCATTTGATTGCTTCATAGACTTCAGAAATAATGTAGAAAAGCAAAGTGACTACTATGTCAAATGTCTTCGCACTGATAAAGGAGGAGAGTACTCCTCAAATGAATTTTTACATTATTGTAAGCAAAATGGGATAAAAAGGCAGTTCACCACTGCCTATACCCCACAATAGAACGGTGTGGCCGAGAGAAAGAACCGCACCCTTGTTGAAATGGCACGAACAATGCTTCAGACAAAGCATCTCACATACAACTATTGGGCGGATGCAGTGAGAACTAGTGCATATATTCTAAATAGAAGTCCGACTTCTAGTTTAGATGGTATCACTCCTTATGAAGGATGGTACGGTAAGAAACCAAATGTCAAACATTTTCGAGTATTTGGTTCTTTAGCTTATGCACACATTCCTGAGGAGAAGAGAAAGAAGCTTGATCCAAAGAGTCAAGCATGTGTTTTTGTAGGGTATTGTGATTCAACCAAAGGGTATAGATTGTACAATCCCAAGACACATAAAATCATTATCTCCAGGGATGTAATTTTTGATGAAGGGGGAGAATGGGGTCATAAAAAATTTGTTGATTTTGACTCTAATTCGGACAGTTCCACATTAGTACCTCCCACATTTGTACAACCCAAGAAAAGCAGTGGAAAAAGTCCTCCTCCACAAATTCCACATCAGGAATCTTCATCAAGTACATCAAGTGGTACACCAAGTCCAAGAGGGACTTCTTTGTTGGCACCCCCAAATTCTCCAAAACGATTTCATAGATCTGTAAGCGCTCCAAGTCCGATGGATATAGATCCGGTTTCTCAAAGGAAAGAGACAAATAAAGGAAAGCGCATACTACAGAGTCATCCATCTTCTCAAATGTTGGATAGGAATTTCCAACAAAGATACACTAGGAGTCAAGCTAGTGAGATGGACGACATTTTGTCAAGACTTGAAAATCTTCAAATGTCAGGAGATGATGAGTCTCATGAACCAAGGGGTGATGTAGTCAATTATGCTTTGTTGGCTACTGCACAGCTAGAACCATCTAGCTATGAAAAAGCATGCACTGAAAGTATATGGCAAGATGCCATGGAAGAGGAAATATCCTCAATTAAAAAGAATGATACTTGGGAGCTTGTGAAGCTTCCCAAGGGAAAAAAATGTGTTGGATGTAAATGGGTCTATAAGACCAAATTCAATGCTGATGGAAGCATTGAAAGGCACAAGGCAAGATTAGTAGCTAAAGGTTTTACTCAGAAATATGGAATAGATTATGAGGAAACCTTTGCTCCGATTGCTCGACAAGAAACAATCAGAACTGTTCTTTCCTTGGCAGCCCATAAAGGATGGAACATTCAACACATGGATGTGAAAAGTGCATTTTTAAATGGATACCTGACAGAAGAGGTGTATGTTCAACAACCTCAAGGTTTCCAAGAACCAGGAAAAGAGAACCTTGTTTATAAATTGAAAAAAGCACTTTATGGCCTCAAGCAAGCACCACGAGCGTGGTACTCACGAATTGATGGCTATTTCAGCAAATATGGTTTCACAAAAAGCAAGAGTGAACCAACACTATACTACCTGAAGAATGGAGTAGATATCCTCATAGTTTGTTTATATGTGGATGATCTAATATTCATGGGTAGTAATAATAAAATGAATATGGAGTTCAAAAACTCCATGATGAATCAATTTGAGATGAAGGATCTCGGATTAATGAGATACTTCCTAGGAATGGAAGTACATCAATCAAAGAATGGGATCTTCATATGTCAACAGAAATATGCTCATGACATGATCAAGAAATTTGCTATGCAGCAGTGCAAATCAGCTGCAACACCAACCGGACATGGAATCCAGCTAAGCAAAGAAGATGGAGCACCAAAAGTTGACTTGACCAATTTTAGAAGCATGGTTGGGAGTTTAATGTTTCTCACCAACACTAGGCCAGATATACAATATGTTGTTTCTCTTGTATCACGGTTTATGGCATGCCCATCCGAGCTGCATCTTCAAGCAACCAAACGAATTTTACGATATGTAAAAGGTACATTGGATTTTGGAATCCATTACCACAAGTCTAACTCTGTGAAGTTAATTGGTTATAGTGACAGCGATTGGGGCAGTAATATAGATGACAAAAAATCTACATCAAGGAACTGTTTTAGTCTAGGTTCAGGACTAATAACTTGGAGTTCCAAGAAGCAATCTGTTGTAGCATTATCATCTACAGAAGCTGAGTATATAGCCATTACTCATGCTAGTACTCAAATCCTCTGGTTGAGGAAAATCCTTGAAGAGATTGGCGAAAAACAAATTGGTCCAACCAAACTGAATTGTGATAATATCAGTGCCATACAGTTGGCATATAATCCGATCCACCACAAAAGGTCAAAACATTTTGATATGAAGTATCACTTCATAAGAGATATGGTGGAACATCAGACAGTTGAGCTTGAATACTATAGCACTTTGGATAATCTAGCAGATATCTTCACCAAAGGCATGGCTAAAGCTCAATTTATAAAGCTGAGAGACTATATAGTCAGTCCTCTCAACTTTAAGGGGGAGAATGTTGGAAAATTACCATTAGTAAAAGGTTAAAAATATGATTTTACCTTGGGTAAAGGTAACTTACCTTTTACCTTACCTGGACGGCAGTTGGACGGCAGCATTTGGGCGGCAAGAGAATTTGAGTTTATTTTCTTCTCCCCTAATTTCTCCTTTCCCCCCTTTTCTCTCAAATGGTTACTTTAACGTTTATTTAAACTTTGTAACCTTATGATTATTGTTAATGCAAATTTACTGTTTTATCAATGTGCTCACCTTTCACATGAGGCACTTTGGTTATAATACATTTTATCATATACGAGGATCAAAAGAAAACCTACAATACTACATTATGATAATCAAGGAGTTCAAAAATAAATAAAAATATTTGTGTTTCATGAAAGGACAAAACACATTGAAGCCTAATTTCATTTTATCAAAGATCATGTTCTAGACCATCATATTCAAATAAAATATGTTCCTACTAAAGATCAACTTGCATATATTTTTACAAAAGCACTTGGACAAAACAAGTATAAGATGTTTCAAAGTCATATTTATACAACAAGAAAAGCAAAATAGTAGCAATGGACATTCATACCAAATAATATAATAGGGGGGTGTTGAATATTTAAATTAGACTATGTGTTTGATATTTGAGTCTGTAGTATGTGTCAAGTTATTAAGTGAGAGTATGTATCATGTAAATAAGTGTGTTAGGTGTCTTGTTAGTGTGATTTATGTGAGTAATGTGTCATGTTTAGGAGTAGAAGTTATGAGAAATCATGAGATATTTTGTCTTTATGTAAATATGTGAGATTTATTATGTAAGAGGGAAATATGAAGAGTTGAATCTCTTGTATATTTGAGGAGAGTAAAGGTCAAGAGTCATGTAATATGAAGAGTCTAGTATATATTGAAGACAAAGCTCTATAACATGTATTGAAGAAGCATTGCATTTATGTATTGCATTTTATAGATGTATATTTCCAATAAAAAAAATTATTTTGTTATTGAAAAATATTGTTGTTGAATGATTGTATGAGTTTGTGAGATATTATTTGATCCTAGAGATTATTATCCTGTGATAATAGTGCTCATTTCCTAACATGAGTTTCTATTATCGTATTATTTACTTTCTTCGTATTTGTCTTATAACCAAAAACATTTGTCTACTGTTTCATCATTTTCACTTTGAAATATCTTGCCCTATATTCATTCTCATCAATTATGACATCAAAAACAATGTTTTAATAACCCACTTATTCATGATTTTCCTAAGGATATTCTTAATATTCTTCAAAATATCTTTATTGATAGATTGATATGAAAGTCCAAAAGGACTAATCCACACCAAAACTTTTTAATAGTTTGTGTCCCGATAGAAACAAATCTCACTCCATGCCTTAAATAAAGGTGATGTCTCTCCTAAACCATGATCCACAAACCATTATTTTATTTTTGATTTCCAAACTAGAAAAGACGACAAGAGAAAAAAAAAACCTTTAGGAAGAAAAGTAAAATGATAATTTAAATTTAATCCCTACTTTTGCTTACCCAATTTTGAATTTCCAAAAATTATCACACTTATCTATAGAACTTACATATTGGACCTCTACTTTTAAGAACTATTATCTCACATAACTTACATATTGGACCTTTACTTTTAAGAACTATTGTATCACATAATTTACATATTGAACCTCTACTTTTAATAACTATTATCTCACGCTTGATCATCAATTTTTTTTAGATACATAGAGGAGTTGGTTACAACCACACTATTTTTAGTAACTAACAAGTGCAAAGTTCAAACCACAAGGGTTGCCCCCAACAAGCATATTCGTCTCATTGTTGTCGATCCAATATAAAAAAGAGATCAGTTCCCAACAAGCCTATTCGTCTCGTTGTTGTTGACCGACGTGAGGAGACCATCGATCGCTTGATCATCACATATTTAATAATTACTTTTGGTGTAACATTTATTTTCTTGATCAAACTTACCATATAATATATTTACTCTTCTTTTTATCTCCCAACTTGAATATCATACTAAAATAATATGAAATTTCTTTACTGAAAAGGATACACTAACTTGAATATCATACTCAAATATAAAATTTCTTTCCCTGAAAGGGATAGGCCGGTTGGTAGCAGCCAAGTACTTGTTAGTGGGTTGTCTTGAACCACAGTCGAGGTCCATTAACTTTGTCTTTATACAATGGGCTAAATTCCAACTTGAATATCATACTCAAAATAAAATTTCTTTACTGAAAAGGATAGGCTGATTTGAATATCATACTAAATATAAAATTTCTTCGTGGGAAAGGGATAGGCCGGTTGGTAGCAGCCAAGTACTTGCTAGTTTGTTGTCTCAAACCAAGTTCGAGGTTAGTTGACTTTGTCTTTATTCAATAGATTAAATCCCAAATTGAATATCATACTCAAATATGAAATTTCTTTACATGAAAAGGATAGGCTAACTTAAATGTCATATTCAAATATAAAAAAAATTCACTTGAAAGGGATAGGCCGGTTAGTAGCAGCCAAGTACTTGCTAGTGGGTTGTCTCAAACCATGGATGAGGTTCTGTTGACTTTGTCTTTATCCAATGGGCTATATGCAATGGGTTAAAATTTTATCGCAATGGGTTAAATTCCAACTTGAATATCATACTTAAATATGAATGTTTTTTTACCTGAAAATGATAGGTTAACTTGAATGTCATATTCAAATATAAAATTTCTTCACCTGAAAGGGATAGGCCGATTGATAGCAGCCAAGTACTTGCCATTGGGTTGTCTTAAACCACTATTAAGGTCGTTGACTTTGTCTTTATTCAATAGGCTAAATCCCAACTTGAATATCATACTCAAATATGATTTTTTTTTACCTGAAAAGGATAGGCTACCTTGAATGTCATACTCAAATATGAAAATTTTGACTGATTGACTTTATCTTTGAAATTTCTTTGCTCTTACCTTACACTCATGCAATTGGTTACGTTACTTACGGATTTTAAACTTAAAATAAACTCAAATCCAAAGTTTGCTGGTAATTTAATTTCTTAGAGCTTCGTGATAAATATTGAAAGGAGTGGACCGGCACAAACATAAAAATTGTCAACACTAATGACTTTGGCATTAGCTACCTAGAAAAAATAAAACAATAAATTAAGACAATAATGTCTGTGAAGAAATACATTACTGGTTGAAGTAAAAGGTGAGCGATTCCTTTCACAAAAATATGGCTTGGCTTCAAAAATTAAGATGGGTGTTTGATTTAAATTTACATATACACTGCATGCTCATGTAAATTTGGCCTGTTTATGCATTCATTGATCCTTACTCTGACACAATTACCCTTGTTTGTTGTTCCCTAGGGTTTGTTGAACATATTATGCCAAAATAAATTTTCCTGCCCTCACAGTATCATGCATGTTCTACTTCTAATAAAATAACAATGTGATAAGGTTCCTAGTTTATGGATTATCTTGGTGCATTATTGATTTCGTTACAATTAATTCGCCAAAATCTGTGTGCACAAATCTTATAGTATTAATCCCACCATTCCTCTCAATTTTCTATGCCTCGAATTTACAACACAAGATTCCCATACATGAATATTTACTTTCTTCTACGCCACATCCATCTAAAAATTTGTATAGTCTATTCGGTGGTAAAAAAGGAACTGAACTTTTTCCTCTTATGTAGCACGTTTATTAAAACATCCAGAAAACCAATAAAAGGGACCATGTATCGAAACCTAAAGTGCTCTTCAAATATATATTTTTCCCTTGGAATAAACTAAATTTCTTCTTAAACGATCAAACTTTTGATACATATGGAACGGTTTATGTGTATGTTTTTGAAAAAGAGAAAAATTGCTTTTTATAAAGAATTATATGTGAAGTTTTTTAAGTAATGTGAAGTATATGGTAGTATAATTGGGTTACATTTTCTTTCGGGTTTCTTTTTTGTGATTTAGTTTATAGAGGTTTAATAGACAAAATTATTTTATAGATTTAATTAGTGTGAGAAACCCTACAATAGATGCTTAGGGTCGGACATCCTCATCCGACCAACCATGATCTCTCGTAAGGGAGAGAGTTGAGCTTTTCAATAAAGAATTTAACACATAGGGAGAGTTGAGCTTATCAATAAGGAATTTAACACACAACCTCATATACATGCGTGGTTTGAACTTTGGACTTCTCGAAGAAAAGCCAAAGCCCTAACAAATCCGTTGTCCCCTAAACAATATTTTTTTTTTATTTGATTAGTGTGAGAAACCTCTATGACCTACGCACAAGCTGACCCCTTATAAAGCCCGAGAAGCTGACCCCTTATAAAGCCCGAGAACAATACTTATCAATAAAATTATATATTAATACATATGGAAGAGATTATGGAGTAATTTTAAGCCTATTACAACCATAGGCCTAGTTTATATATTTCATTTGATAAAAGCTTTGTCAAAGGTGGTTTACAATAATATAATTTATTTTAATATTATTTTATTGTGAAACTTAGGTATTAGCTCAACCATTGAGGGTGTTTAACCTTTTAATGCCCTTTAATTAAATATAAATAACTTTTTTTAATGAATATAAATTAGGTGTCATGTGTAGACCAATTGATTCGACCAAATCCCGTAAGGGGTGGAGGTCCAAGGTTCAAATCTCGACCTGATCGAACTGACACTTGTCTCTTTCCTCGTATTTTCAAGAACGTATAAAGTTTAAAATGATTGTGGTATGGTGGTTATAAAGGTGGATTGCGTGAAGAACTGTGTAGCGGTTTTCAGAGCCGAAACGCAGAATAATGGTGGCCATAAAAACCGGACAATCTGCCCATATTCATGGTGGCTACCAAATTCCATCGTGTAAATTAAAAAAAAATGAGTATAAATTAATAAAATTGTAATTATAAAATGTGTCTAAAGTAAGGTTCGAGGTGTAGATCAATTGGTTCATCCAAACCCTTAAGGGGGGGCAGAGGTCCGGGTGGAGGTCCAATGTTCAAATCTTGGGCCTCGTTGGACTGAACGCTTGTCCATTTCCTGGTGCTTTCAGCGGCGTAAAAGGTTTAAAATGATTATGGCATGGCGGTTATAAGAACGGACTACGCGAAGATCTGTGTGACAGTTTTCGAAGAGGACAACGTAGAATAGTGTGACGGCCATAAAAAATTGGATAGCCTGCCGAATTCGTGGCGGCTATCAATTCCACCATGTTAAAAAAAAAACATGTGTCTAAAGTATTATAAAGTAATTTAAAAATTATTATACGGTTAGTTAGCAGATCTTGTCCATTGATACATAAAAAGATTTCCATTAACCAAAATAATTTAACGACAAATAAAATTTATCTTATTGAAAAAAAATGTTTTTTTTTTCAAGTTCACTTTTAAAAATGTTTAACTTTTAAAACCAAATAAAAAAAAAACTTTTAAATACCTTTTAATTAAATATAAATATCTTTTAAAATTAATATAAATCAATAAATTTGTATAGTAAGGTATTATAGAGTAATTTGAAATTTATCATAGTCATATGAGCTTAGTCTTCATAGTCATATAAGCTTAGTCTAATTGTTTTGTTGCACAAAGACCTTATTAAAAGATGTCTAATTGTTTTGTTGCACAAAGACCTTATTAAAAGATGCTTTATAAATATAATATTTCAATGTAATTTTTTTTAAAATATTAATAAATTTTATTTTAGATTTTAAAAATTTTCGTTATAAAATTATTTTAATTTTGAATATATTTTTTAATTATATATTAAGATGTAAAAATATTTTTTTTATATGGTAGAATCTCCGAATCTATGTAGGTTGTTTGACTTTTTTGGTCACCAAAGTATTTTGCGTTGTCCACTCCGAAAGTCCACCTTTATAACTACCATGCCATGAAAATATTTTATGCTACTAAAAGCACCAATAAAGGGACAAGCGTTCAGTCCGACGATGCTCAAGATTTAAACCTTGTATTTAAAAATAAAATTTAACATCTGTAAAATTTATATTTTTTGGAATACATAGGGAAGTTGGTTACATCGACACTATTTTTAGTAACTTCCAAGTGTAGGGTGGGTTGCTCCCATCAAGCCTAGGATTCATAACATATTACCACCAATTGCATCATTATCATCAGTCTGCGTGCACTCAGAGGATTCATAACATACTACTACATTTACAACAGACATACCTTCAAGGTTTGAACCTAGGTCTCTTCTAGCCAAACAGACAACTACCAATCCACCTAGCCCTTGGAGGCATGGCTAAAAAATTATAAATCATATGAAAGATCATCATAGAAAATGCACCCATTGTATGATTATCCAACCATACTCCAATTATCAAAGTATGGTATATAATCCTACCCCAACATATTTGAACCTCCTATTCAAAAGTTCCAAAGAATAAACTAGAAAATATTATCTTTATTGTGTTTTTTCTGGAAGTTGAGTAAAACCTAAATCTATACTACACTATTGTACCTCCAAGGACTGAATTTAGGTCTTCTACATAAAAACCTAAAGACATCGAGTCCACTTTATGGTGATTGAACTTAGTTGGATCTCTTGGATAAAAACCTAAAAACATACTACTATCGAAATGAAAGATTTTAATTATGTCCACGAGACCCAAATATGGTCTATGGGACCTCAAATATGGAAGTACAACTACTAAAATCATATCATATGATTTTTAATATCTTTGAGAATATTGTTCCTTAGCAATTTCCCAATTTTTTTTATTTTATTGTCTTCAAATAACTCTGCCATAGACCCGTTCCAAAGTGTTTCTTTGTATTTGTCATGGATATCTGAAAAACTCAAGCATTTATAGATGAAGTGTTCCTTTGTCTCTACTGCCCCTGTGCTGCATAGAGTACATATCCTTTCTTCCCATTGTTCTTTGGGTGTTGTCCATCTCCTTGTTTCACATCTAAGCCTATGAGAGCTAGTCCTTATCTGAGCAATGAGGATTTTTCCTTCCACTTGATTTTAGCGTATATATATGTTTTTTTCTTGTGGTCATATGTTGGGTAAAATTTTACAATATAATATTGTCTTTTCCTCCTTGCATTTTTACACATTCCACTTCCAAACTTTTCATTCACATAATTTTTTATGTCTTTGTTGATTTCCCTATGTTTCATCCATTTCAGATTTTGTTTCATCCATGTATTCTTTTGCCTATGCAACTCTTCGTCCCTAGCTGCCCTAGGCCATCTATAGTTTTTCATGTTTTCTATTTTTTCAAGTAACATAACAACTTGGTCATAGCAATTGCTTCTAAAGGGAACATTCCAGTTTCAGCTAGAATAATTTCATAAGGGGTTGTGGCCTTAATTTTAAGAAAATTTGTAATTAGATATTTTTGAATCCTTTCTATTTGCCTCCATTTTGTATTTGTTGTGCCACTAGCCCACACCTCGCAATCATACAACAAAACTAGTGTAACAAGTAGGCCAAATAAGACCTTGGTGGTCTTCCAGTCCCACAACTCGACATTCCTGCACCTTTTTTGAAGTGCATATAGTGCTCTCCAACCACTTTGAGTTCTTTTCATCCTACATGTATTCCAATTAAGGTTTTCATGAAAGTTTATGCCCAGGTATTTGTATTCTACTACTACCTCAAGCGGTTCTCCTGCAAACTGAAATTCGAGTTGTTGCTTCTTTTTTGCTAAAAAATCATAATTTTTGTTTTTCTCATGTTCACCTGCATCCCAACTTCCTTAGAAAAGAGTTCTAGATCTCGAAGGTGATCTTCTAGATATTTGGTTGTTTTGGCCACAAGAATTACATCGTTTACATACATGAGGAGTTTTATCACATATTTGTCTAAGTGCACGCCTTCTCCCCCAAATTTGTTTATCCATTCTTCTAACTTGTCAATGTACAACCCAAATAAGGTCGAAGATAGAGGGTAACCTTGTTCGACACCTATGTCACTACTAAAACATTATGAAAATCCTTCCTGTGTTCTAATTCTAGCCTTTACATTCTCATATAGTCTGTGAACTACTGCCCTATAGTGAATTGGAACCTCTAGATCTTCCATTCCGCTCCATAATTTTTTCTTTGGAACTGTGTCAAATGCCTTTTTGAAGTCTACAAAACAATAAAAATCCTCCTCTTTTTTATCCCATATTTTTTCCACTATGTGTTTGAGCATGATACAATGATCAATAGTTTAGTTCTTGGGCCTAAAACATGCTTACCTCTTTGCTATATTTCCATTTTCTTCTGTCCATATGCTGATATTACGCTCTATCATACTCCAAAATAACTTTGCAAAGAAAGGGTTGATCATGATACTTCGATAGTTTGAGGGATTATTTATATCTCCACTTTTAAACAAAGGAATGGTCAAGCTAGTTGTCCACTCAGTAGGGAAGCAATTTTGTATGACCTCATTGAAAATTTATTTGATCTATGGTGCCATAATAACTACCCCCATTTTATATGCTCTGCCTGAAGATTGTCTACGTCCCGGGTTTTACCAATTGCTAGCTTTTTTATCCCTTGAATAATGTCTTCATTTGTGAAAAGTTCTTTCTTGACAATGATAGTAGTGGGTGTCTACATTTTTTTTTAAAATAAAGTACAAATTTTTAAAATGGGTCCTCATCCCTTAAATGAAAACACAAAAACATTATAGAACCTAAATGTTAGCGTACTATTCTTATTTAGGCTTACTATTGTAACAAGTTTTGTTTCCCTGTAATAGATCCGTTCAGCTCAGTGCTATTCATGGCATTGTAATCGTTATTTAAACCTCTACTCAATAATATGATTTTGTTCCTGATTTTACATGGTACCAGAGCCAGAGTCGAGGGACGTCGCAGGAAAGCAGCTGAGGGAGAGCTATATATAAAAAAAAAAAAAAAACATCGCGACGCAGAGGAGGGAGCACCCCCCCCGCGCGCAGGTCGTCGCAGACGCCCTGCGACGTCGCGACATAGTCCGCGCGCGCAGGTCGCAGACGCCCCGCACGGCAGGACGTGTGTCGCAGTCCCCGCGCGCGACAGGGACGTCGCAACAGTAGTAGTCCCCGCGCGCGACAGGGACGACGCGACAGTAGCAGTCCCCGTGCGCGACAGTCGACGGACGTCGCGACAGTTCCCGCACGCGACAATCGAGGGACGTCGCGACAGTTCCCGCGCGCGACAGTCGAGGGACATCGCGAGACGAAAAAAGACTCCCCCTCCCCCCGGCGCACAGCCGGGATTGAAAAAAAAAAAAAAGACAGGAGGCCCCCCCCCCGGTCGTGTTCAACAGTGGACGTTTAAAAAAAAAACACAGAGCGCCGAGTCGCGAAGCAGCAAAAGCCGGACGGAGCAGGATAGCGGAGGCCGCTGCAGAGGAGGAGGAGGTAGCAGGCGTTGAAAGAGGAGCTGGCCCACTGATCCTTCCGGATCAGCCTGCTAGCTCACTTGGCAGTGAGCTGTGCGGTAAGGCTCAGGGAGCCTGTAGGTCGGGGGTTCAAATCCCGCCGACTCCCTCCAAGGTATTTTTTTTTTTCAAACGTTTTTTAATTATTATTATTTTTAGTTAATTTTTTTTAATTTTAATTTATTTTTTAATAGTTTTTAAACTTTATAAATTAAAATTTATTTTTAATTTATTTTTTAAAGTTTTAAAAACTATATAAATTAAAATTATTTTTTTTAACTTTAAATAAATAATAATTATTAAAATGCTTTGTTAAAGAAAGTCTTTTTAAGGGGGGATATTTTTTCAAAAATCAAAGGGGGATAGTGAGTAATTTTTCGAAAAATAGCAATTTGGCAAATTGTAAAAGGTGCATTTTTTGCTGTGACCAACACCTTGTGGGTTATTCTTGTGGGCGGTTTTTTTATGTTGTATGTTGCATATTTCATTTTTGCACTATAACATTAAAAACTTAAAATAAAAACACTCCCTAAGTCCCCGGAATAATTAAAACCCATCCGTGCAATTTATTGCACTACAGCGTTCGGTATTTGTGATACCTCTGGACAGCACTTACAGGTAAAGCTGTCGTGATTTGGCTACTGTATCCGCCGCCTAATATAGCTGCAATAACGACGTCTGAGCTTGTTCTCTATAAATCGTCGGGGAGGAATAAGTACGCCATTTTTGCATTTTTTACTCCATCCACTACTCTTTATCGCACTTGTGTTTAGGCGTAAATCCTGACGAAGTATTCTTCATAGTGTTTAGGGGAAGTTACGCCCCACGCATGAGAAGAATCTTCTATGGTAGGTGCCATCAACAAGGCAATTCCCTTTTAGTACCGCTTATGTTCCACGTATCGTATGATCTCTAAAACTCACCTATAGTCTCCCTCACGTCAGGGCGGGTGATTTTTGTTGATATTTCTAAATACCTATAGTTTCCCTCACGTAAGGGCGGGTATTTTGTACGGTATATTGGCCAAGCAAAAGGTATATCGAAAGGGGGACCAATTGGTGATATAAGGAACCTTCACTATGGCCGTTGTTGCAAAGTTGATGACTGATCCGCATCAGTTATTGAAAGGTCCAAATTATACACCATGGAAACATAAAATGAAGGCGATTCTCCAAATGGAAGATTTGTGGGATATTGTTACTGGAGTAGCAACTAGGCCTTCACCAACAGCAGGATCCACAGGTCCTTCCGCAGATTAGATAGCTTTTGACAAGAAAGACAGTCGAGCAAAGGTGCTCATTTTGTTTGCTGTTTCAGATGAAGTGCAACCTCATATAGCTGACAAAGCAAGTGGCAAAGAGGCATGGGATGCCCTTAGAACCATCTATGAGGGGAAGAATGATTCCACCATTTTTCATCTTCAACAACAACTTCATAACCTGAGTTTGAGGCAGGGTGAAACAGTTGAACTCTTTTTGTGTAGAGTGTCTAAATTGAAAGAGAAATTGAATTCTTTGGGAGATACTATGGACGAAAAGCTTCTCATTTCACTTGTGATGAGAGCTTTACCTTCTTCATTTGATATGTTGATAACCTCCATCCAGGTGTCTCAACGACAAATTACCTACATTGAGTTGGTCAATCTGCTTCAACAACAGGAGGCATGCCAACTTCACAAGGATGATTCTTCCAATACAGCCCTATACACCAACAGGAAGGGTTCTAGGAAGAAAGGTAATGGGCAAAAAGGAGGCAACTTTCAGAAAGGAGGAAATTCTCAACAAGATACGAAAGGAAAAGGCAAACAACCTCAACAAAAGAAGAGGTGGTGCAAGATCTGTGAGAAAGACAACCATGACACAAATAGGTGTTGTCATAAGAACAAGCAGAAAGGCCAAAACAAACCACAAAATAAAAACAAGCAACCCCGGTGAATGTTGTCGTTGAAGAATCCGACTCAGATTCTGAATGGGCACATAAGGTGCTCATGACTACCACAGATTCCACACAGAGGGATCCCATTTGGTATGTCGATTCTGGAGCTAGCAAACATATGACTGGCGATAGATCGTGGTTTGAATCATTTGTAGCCAAAGAGGGCAAACCTATCACCATTGCTGATGATAAAACCTACGAGGTTCAGGGAGAGGGTACAGTTTCAGTCACTCTTCCTGATGGCAAGTGTCAGATTGACAAAGTCCTCTATGTTCCGGGATTGGCCAACAATTTGTTGTCAGTGACACAAATCCTGGATAGAAATATGGTTGTCAACTTTCGTGTTGAGAATGGAAAGAAGTGTTGTACCATTACTAGGAAGGGTAAGCAGATTGCAACAGCTTCATATAAGCACGGCTTATTTGCACTAGATGCTATCTCTACTCCACATGTTGCCATGACTGTCTCTACGAAGGAGGCAACTTCCCTATGGCACAAGAGATATGGGCATCTTAGTTCGGCTACTTACTTGAGCTCAAGCAAGTATGAGATGGTAAAGGGTCTTCCTTCCCTTTTCGCCACATTGCCAGTGTGCTCTGACTGCTTGGCAGAAAAGCAGCATAGAGTACCATTTGAGAAGAGCTCTACAAGAGCACGAAAACCTCTGGAGTTAATTCATACCGATATTTGTGGTCCTTTCACACCCAACAGTTGTGGAGGGAAGAGGTACTTTCAGTTATTCGTAGATGACTACTCACGAAAGATGTGGGTTTTCTTTCTCCAACTGAAATCGAAGCTTTCGCATTCTTCCAGCAGTTCAAGAAATCCGTTGAGAAGGAGTCAGGAGCTTCTATTAAAACCCTCCGCTCAGATCGAGGGGGAGAGTTTACCTCTAATGATTTTTTTGCATTCCTAGATAAGCATGGAATCAAGAGACAGTTAACAACTGCCTATACTCCTTAGCAAAATGGAGTTGCTGAGAGAAGGAACCGTTCTATCATGGAAATGGTTCGTTGTATGCTCACAGGAGCTACTCTTGGGCAACAATATTGGGCAGAAGCTGTCACCACTACAGTGTATCTATTGAATAGGGCACCCACAAAGGCCCTAAAAGGAATGACTCCACAAGAAGCATGGAGTGGTCGAAAACCCTCCATATCTCATCTACGTATTTTTGGGTGTCAAGCTTTCATGCACATACCGAAAGAGAAAAGGAAGAAGCTAGATGAGAAAACACTGAGATGTATTTTTCTTGGTTATTCTGAGCACTCAAAAGGATATCGGTTGATAGATCCTTTGACCAAGAAAATTCATATCAGCAGAGATGTTGTCTTTGATGAAGCTTTCACATCATAGAGCACATCTAAAGTACACCAAGATATTGTGGAAACTAAGGAAGAGAAGATTCCTTCGTCAACACAGATAGGAGGTCCTTCTACATCTTCTTCACCACCACCGAAGAAGAATCCTAAATGGTGTACAAATACAATCAGAGACGCAAATTTATCCACTCCTCCCAATATGAATTTGGATAGACCTCGTACACGCAGTATGGCTCAAAAGGAAAGAGAAGCCAGAGAAACTGGTGAGGTTGATGATCTTTGTCAATCTTTTGAGGAACTTTCTGTGACTCCAAGTACAGAAGTAGAGGATATGGATATTGATGATGACAGGGCATTCATGTCTACCATAGATAGTCTTTGATGTTCACACAATGACACTGAGAGGGGGGGTGAATCAGTGTAGTTATTTAACTTCAAAACAGCAGCATTCAAATACTGAAGCACAGAAAACTTATAAAACCGGAAGAACAAAATGAGAGCACACCACAACACACAATATAACGAGGTTCACCAATTTGGCTACTCCTCAAAAATTAACTGTTTGGACTTCAATCCAAATCCAGTCTTTGCAAAATTTCAATTTTACAACTTCTTTACCAGCATCCACTGGAAGGAGCACCAACCCCTGTAATTTTCTGACTGCAACAGATGGAGCACCAACCCCTAGTACCAAGCACCAACTTGGACTGCAATTCTAATCAAATCAAAATGACATAAAAATGTCTTCACTACTAACTCGACCACTGACTGGTCTGTAATTTTAACAACCTCTGCATAATCTCATGTCTCTGCTTATTTCTCTATACAGACCCTCTTTTCACAGCAATTCCCTTCTTACTGCAACAACTTCTATCTTTCTTCAACAATTTCTCTTTACAGCTATTCATTTATATACATCCAATCCGGCACGCAGTCGAATCATATACCCAACTGTTCGAATTATTTTCTCCTACAAATAAGTGGTTGTTCGAAAATGACTATTCGAAACCCTGCAATACGACATTTCGATTTCTTGTGGTATGGCTATTTTGAATGCTGCAAACATATCTTCTCGAAAAGCATATCTCGATCCTTCATATTTGGCTCTTTGAATACAACCAAAATGTTTGTTCGATTCCATGAGTGCGACCGTTCGAAAGCAAAAAAAACTTTTCGAAAACCTTTCGATAATTTATATTTGATTCTTCGAATAGATGCAAACGACTGTTCGAATGCATGACTAACACTTGTCAATCTATAATCGCAGATTCGACATCAGTTACATTTTATGTAACCGGCTGCATGATGTCTTTTATGACACGTGTCACCATGCCTGCTTTTTCGGCTTTTACCTGCCAACCTGTCGCCTGTCGCGATATCGTGACATTTTTAACTTATGCTGACGTCACCCTGAAGGTTGTCACGAAATCACGATGTTTTCGGCTTCCAGTGGCTTTTCTTTCATCCTGTCACGAAATCGCGACACTTTTCAACTTTGCTGACGTCATCATCCTTCTTGTCGCAAAATCGCGACGTTTTCGACTCTTGCTGATGTCATCATCTTGCTTGTCGCAAAATCGTGACGTTTTCGGCTTCCAGTGGCTTTTCTTTCATCCTGTCGCAAAATCGTGACACTTTTCAACCTTGCTGACGTCATCATCCTTCTTGTCGTGAAATCGTGACGTTTTCGACTCTTGCTGACATCATCATCCTGCTTGTCACGAAATCGCGACACTTTCGGCTTCCGTACACTCTTCTTTGCCAGCGACAAAGAAAAGGAACATGTCACGAAATCGCGACACTTTGCTCTTCCGTACAACTCTCCTTGCCAACTCCAGCGAAAATGAAACATGTCGCGAAATCGCGACACTATGCTTCATGCAATGGCAAAATTTTTACATCTTTGTGCCTTGTGTTTTCACCTTGCCTCTTTTCATGAAATTTTGACTTGTAATATCATTGTTGCATCTTTCAGTTCTACACTTTTGACTAGTAGCGAAATCGCTACTCCTTAGTTTCCCTTTGTTTCAACATGTAGCGCCATCGCTACACCTTAGTTTCTCTTTGTTTCAACATGTAGTGCCATCGCTACACCTTAGTTTCTCTTTGTTTCAACATGTAGCGAAATCACTACACCTTCTTCTTGTGAATTTTTACTTGTGTCGAAATCGTTGCATCTCAGTTTTCTTAACTTTTGATTTGTAGCGAAATCGCTACACCTTTGTTTCCATACATTTTCAGCTGTGCTTTGAAATGCGAAACTTTAACATGCATGGAAATCGCTACTCTCTTCATTGCAAGCTCCTTTCCTCCATTTATGTCACGAAATCGCGACACATTTTCTCTCTCCTCAACGAAAACTCGACATGTCGTGACATCGCGACATTTTGGCGTGCATTTTCTCTCTCCTGCTTTTTGTCACGAAATCGCGACACATTTTCTCTCTCCTCAGCGAAAACTCGACATGTCGCGACATCGCGACATTTTGGCGTGCATTTTCTCTCTCCTACTTTTTGTCGCGAAATCGCGACACATTTTCTCTCTCCTCAGCGAAAACTCGACATGTCGTGACATCGCGACATTTTGGCGTGCATTTTCTCTCTCCTGCTTTTTGTCGCGAAATCGCGACAGAAAACATGTCGCGATATCGCAACAGTTTTCTTCCTTGTCTCTTTCTGCCAATTTTTGAATCTGGGTCACCTCTGTTTTGCTTGAAACTTTCTGCACTTGATCTGACTGACCTCTGAACTGCATCAACTGCATCAATCTGTCTGTGTTGACAATAATGACAATACTTTCTCAATGCTTTTGTTGCACCTTGCTCAACAATCTCCCTCTTTGGAATTGTTGGCAACACACAGCAACCTTGCTCAACTTCTTCTCCCCCTTTGCCAATAATACCAAAAGGCTGCTGCAGACTCCCCCCGAGTCTCTCGTACACCATTCTCGAGGAAAATATCGTTATAGTTAGCAAAAATCATAAATATAAGCAAAACTATAAGTATAGGCATGCATGCACCCATTGAGAATGTGATCCCTAATTATAGTCAGTTCTTGGGAATTGTGACCACTCCCAACTTATTCCTAAGGTACTCAAAAACATCCTTGGGCAATGGTTTTGTGAATATATCAACTACTTGCTCTGTAGTTGGAACAAAATCCAACTTGACCTCTCCTTCTATAACTTTATCCTTCAAGAAATGATATCGGATTGCAATGTGTTTGGTTCTTGAATGCATAACTGGATTCTTGGATATGTTGATAGCACTAGTGTTATCACATTTTATTGATATTGGCTCTTTGAAGTGGATACCAAGATCTTTCAAAGTTTGTCTCATCCATAATATTTGTGTATAGCAAGTTGTGGCTGCAATGTATTCTGCCTCTGCAGTGGATAGAGAAACTGATTCTTGTTTCTTGTTGTGCCATGCTACCAGCCTGTCTCCAAGATAAAATGCTCCTCCACTTGTACTCTTTCGGTCATCAATGCACCCTGCCCAATCTGCATCGAATATGCAATCAAAGTGAAGTCTTTGCATTTTGGGTACCACAACCCATAATCCATGGTACCTTTGAGGTACCTGAAGATCCTTTTTATAGCTGTGACATGAGTTTATTTGGGACTTGCCTGAAATCTAGCAACCATGCATACTGCCTGTAGTATATCTCGGTCTAGTAGCTATTAAATACAAAGAGCTTCCAATCATAGACCCGTACATTGTTTGATCCACATCTGGAGATTTATCATCCTTGCTCAACTTGCGACTGTTGTCATGGGAGTGTTGACCGGTTCTTGTCTTCCATTGTGAACTTTTTCAGCATTTATTTTACATATTTAACTTGAGAAATAAAAATGCCTTTTTCATTTTGATTGACCTGCAGATCCTAAGAAATAAGAAATTTCACCAATCATTGACATCTCAAATTCTTTTTTCATTTTAATTGATATGTCTTTGCAGTATTCATCCATCGTCTTGCCAAATATTATGTCATCTACATAAACAACAAGAACAATAAGATGACCCTTCTCTGTTTTGACATATAAGTTTCTATCCACCAAACCTTTCTTAAACCCTTGTTTAATTAGATAATTATCCAGCCTTGCATACCATGCTCTGGGTGCCTGTTTTAATCCATATAAAGCTTTCTTTAACCTGCAAACAAAATCTGGATTGTCACCAAGTTGGAAACCATCTGGTTGTTCAATGTAAACCTCTTCTTCCAGTTTTCCATTCAAAAATGCTGATTTTACATCCATTTGATATACTTTGAAGTTTTTATGAACCGCTAATGCCGTAAACATTCGATTGTCTCTAGTCCGCTACCGGTGCAAAAGTTTCTTCAAAATCAATGCCTTCAACCCGAGCATAGCCTTTACATACCAATCTTGCCTTATTTCTGACAACCTGCCCATCTTCATTCAATTTATTTCTAAAAACCCATTTAGTTCCAATTATGTTTTTATTTGTTGGTCTAGGTACTAATTCCCAGGTATTGTTTTTCTCTATCTGATCTAGTTCTTCATTGATTGCCTTCATCCAACTTTCATCAATGCTTGCTTCAACAACATTTTTAGGTTCAATACTAGATAACAGAGAATAGTTCCTCACTGCTATTCTTCTTGTCTGAATACCATCTGTGGGATCCCCAATAATCTGTTCACTTGGATGATTTTTCTGCCAGTTGCCTGTTTTAAATTTCCTATTTTCTTCTTCTTCAGATTCAGTTTTTACACCATCTGGATCAATTTTCTGATTCTTCTCTGTTTCTTTTTCATCATCACCTTCAATGACTTCTTCATACATAGGGTAGTTTTCTTGATAAGTAGTTTCTTGTTCTCTACCTTCATCAACTTTCACATCAACACTTTCAACAATTTTCTTCAACCTCTTGTTGTAACATGTGTAGGCCTTGCTTTTTGTTGAGTAACCAAGAAAGATACCTTCATCAACTCTATCTTCAAATTTACCGAGGTTATCTTCAGTCCGTTTTATGTAGCACTTGCTGCCAAATACTTTGAAATGTCTTACTGTTGCCTTTTTGCCAAACCACAACTCATAAGGTGTTTTGCTTTCATGTGGTCTTAGCATGCATCTGTTTTGAATGTAAACTGTAGTATGAACTGCCTCTTTCCAAAATCATCGACTATTTTGTTTTCTCACGACATTGTCCTTGCCATTTCCTACACTGTTCTATTCTTCCTTTCTACAACACCATTCTGTTGAGGTGTCCTAGCTGCTGAAAACTGTCTTCTTATCCCATGTTTTTGACAGTATTCTGCAAATTCTTTGGAGATAAACTCTCCTCCCCTGTCTGATCTTAGGCATTTAATTCTTTTTCCTGATTGATTCTCAACAAGATTTTTGAAGGTTTTAAACATCTCAAAGGCTTCTGACTTGAGTTTTAGAAATAGTACCCATGTCATTCTTGAGTAGTCATCTATACACAACATAAAATATTTGTGTCCATTTATGCTTTCGGTTCTCATGGGTCCACATAGATCGGTGTGAATTAGTTCTAATGGCTTGCTAGTGAAGTATTCTTTTGCTTTGAAAGTGGCTCTGGTTTTTTTACCTTTTGGCATGACTCACGGATGCTATTTATAGGTTTGCCAATGTTTGGTATATCTCTAATTGCTCTTTTTGAACTGATTTTTGCAGATTGTCAAAACTAATATGCCCAAGCCTCTTGTGCCATAGCCAGTTTTCATCTTCCTGTCCAATCAAGCATGTTCCTTCCGTAGTTTCGAAAGTGTATACAGATTTCGAAGTTCTCGATCCGATGGCTATTAACTTTTTATTTTTTGTCTTTCTTACTTCACGGCCCTCCTTCTTGAAGATTACATCATGACCTCTCGTCACATATTTGACTTACACTTAACAAGTTATGCTTCGAGGCCAATTACAAACAAGACTTCTTTTGATTTTATATTGCCATCACTGATCTTGACTGATCCCTTTCCAACAATCTTTGCTCCATCATTATTTCCAAATTTCACAGAACCACCTTCATAATTATGTAAATTCTCAAACTTTTGCTTGTCACCTGTCATGTGACTGGAACAACCACTGTCAAGTATCCAAGGTGCTGATTTGTTCTGAGCTTTAAAAGCGATCTGGAAAATCAAAGATTCCTTTTCTTTCCATTCTGGTTTGATAGCAGATTTTGCTACTTGTTTTGCCTTTGTCCTTTCATTAGCATGTGCCTGTTTTTCAAAAAAAAATTGGTTTTGTTTCAACCCACTTGGCTGAGATTTTCTACCCTGATATTTATTTGATGCAAAAGTGCTTCTGCAGTTTCTAGCAATATGTCCAAAATTATGACAATTATAACATTCAACTACATAATTCATTAAAGGAGAAAAAACATTTCTGCTAGTAAAATTCCTTTGAGATACATTATGCCTGCAATCTGAAATCTTATGGCCATAAGCATTGCATTTAAAATAATAACCAGAAAATGCATGATTAAACCTGGGTGTCGGTCTTTGCCAGTTTGAAGTAGGAGCCATGACTCTTCTCCTCCTTGGATGTGTGACTTTTGTGAATCCATCTTTGTCAGTATTCTTCTTGAATCTGGCATTATTGTTTTCTTTTGCATGATTTGGTTTTTCTGGTTCAACCTTGATCTTTTCTTCTTTCTTTATGGGTTCTATATTCAAGTTCTTTGAATCCTTTGAAGATTCTCCTTCATCAAAGCCTAAACCAAATTTTATGCCATAAGGCCTTTGGTTATTTAACATTTTATCCAGCTTTACAGTACTTTCTTCAAACTTATGAAAACAGTTCAATTTTCTATTCATCTCCTCTAACTGCATCCTTAACTTAACAATGTCTTCCTCTAGCTTGCTGCATTCAACTGTATTTACAGTTAATTGTTCATCAAGAACTTCAAAAATTTTCTTGAATTCCTCTGTTTGTATTTTCAGATTGTTTATTATGTCTGTGGCATTCTCTAATTTCTTTGAAAATTTCTTATTCTTCTTCCTTTCTGCACTCAACTCTTCAAGTGCAGCAACCAATTCTCCTTCCAAATACACTTCAAATTCATCCTTGGAATTTTCATCACCTTCCTGATTTTTCTCTGTTCTTTCTTCTTCAAGTGCCATGAACAGAGCTTCACCTCCTTGTTCTTCAGACTCCTCATCTGTGCTTTCTTCAGAACTGCTAACATTCTTGGTTATGAAGCTTTTCTTCTTGAAGTTGTTCTTTCTGAAATTTTGTTTCTTCTTCCAGTCACCTTTTTCTTGGTGTGAACCTTCACCATTTTTGGTTCTCTCCTGCATTGGACATTTGGCTGCAAAATGACCGACTCCTCCACAATTGAAGCATTTAAAAGGTAGATTCCCTCTATATTTTCCTTTTCCTTTTGTGAGTTTTCGAACAAAATTGGCTTCTATTTCATCCAGTGTTCCTTCATCCTCAGATTCATGTTCAGATTTTACATTCTTGTGTGCTTTAAAAGCTGCTTCTCTATCTGTAGACTTGGTTTGTCCTATTCTCATTTCATATGCTATCAGGGAACCATGCAACTCATCCATGCTGAAGTTGTTTAGATCTTTTGCCTCTTCTATTGCCGAGACTTTGGAATTAAATCTTTTATGAAGTGTTCTGAGAACCTTTTTCACAACAACTGCATCATCAATTTCTTCACCGAGTCCTCTGATTGCATTAATAATTTCGTTGACTCTCAGCATATAAGTCTCTATGTTTTCATCTTCACTCATTTGCAGTGCTTCGAACTGTGCTCGATGAGTTTGCAGTTTTGCTTCCTTAATCTTCCTGTCTCCTTCATGGATACTCTTCAGTTTATCCCACATGTCTTTTGCTGGTTGACAACTCATGACTCTTATCAGTTCACTGTCAACAAGCCCACACATTATGGCATTCTTAGCCTTGGAGTTGTTCTCAAATTTCTTTTTCTCAGCAGTATCTGTTGGATGAGTAGTGGGTGTTGTGTATCCACTAACTACAGAATCCCAAATATCATATCCCAATGCACTCAGCTATGTTTGCATTCTGAGTTTCCAGAAGGTGTAATTTGTTCCATCAAATAAGGGAGATTTGTTGGATGAAAATCCTTCACCACCTACCATTGTTTCTTCCAAGATCTCCTTAGCTGATTAAGCTTGTACAAGGAACCTTGCTCTGATACCAATTGATATTCACCAATGACACTGAGAGGGGGGGTGAATCAGTGTAGTTATTTAACTTCAAAACAGTAGCATTCAAAGACTGAAGCACAGAAAACTTATAAAACTAGAAGAACAAAATGAGAGCACACCACAACACACAATATAACGAGGTTCACCAATTTGGCTACTCCTCAAAAATTAACTGTTTGGACTTCAATCCAAATCCAGTCTTTGCAAAATTTCAATTTTATAACTTCTTTACCAGCATCCACTGGAAGGAGCACCAACCCTTGTAATTTTTTGTTGCAACAGATGGAGCACCAACCCCTAGTACCAAGCACCAACTTGGACTGCAATTCTAATCAAATCAAAATGACATAAAAATGTCTTCACTACTAACTCGACCCTGACTAGTCTATAATTTTAACAACCTCTGCATAATCTCATGTCTCTGCTTATTTCTCTATACAGACCCTCTTTTCACAGCAATTCCCTTCTTACTGCAACAACTTCTATCTTTCTTCAACAATTTCTCTTTACAGCTATTCATTTATATACATCCAATCCGGCACACAGTCGAATCATATACCCAACTGTTCGAATTCTTTTCTCCTGCAAATAAGTGGTTGTTCGAAAACCACTGTTCGAAACCCTGCAATACGGCATTTCGATTTCTTGTGGTATGGCTGTTTTGAATGCTGCAAACATATATTCTCGAAAAGCATATCTCGATCCTTCATATTCGGCTCTTTGAATACAAGCAAAATGTCTGTTCGATTCCATGAGTGCGACCGTTCGAAAGCAAAAAAAACTTTTCGAAAACCTTTCGATAATTTATATTTGATTCTTTGAATACATGCAAACGACTGTTCGAATGCATGACTAACACTTGTCAATATATAACTGCAGATCTGACATCAGTTACATTTTATGTAACTGGCTGCATGATGTATTTTATGACACGTGTCACCATGCCTGCTTTTTTAGCTTTTACCTGCCAACCTGTGCCTGTCGCGATATCGCGACATTTTTAACTTATGCTGATGTCACCCTGAAGGTTGTCGTGAAATCACGACGTTTTCGGCTTCTAGTGGCTTTTCTTTCATCCTGTCGCGAAATCGCGACACTTTTCAACTTTGCTGATGTCATCATCCTTCTTGTCGTGAAATCGTGACGTTTTCGACTCTTGCTGACGTCATCATCCTGCTTGTCGCGAAATCGTGACGTTTTCGGCTTCCAGTGGCTTTTCTTTCATCCTATAGCAAAATCGTGACACTTTTCAACTTTGCTGACGTCATCATCCTTCTTGTCACAAAATCGTAATGTTTCTGACTCTTACTGACGTCATCATCCTGCTTGTCGCGAAATCGCGACACTTCCAGCTTTCGTACACTCTTCTTTGCCAGCAGCAGCGAAAAAGGAACATGTCACGAAATCGCGACACTTTGCTCTTCCGTACAACTCTCCTTGCCAACTCCAGTGAAAATGGAACATGTCGCGAAATCGTGACACTATGCTTCATGCAATGGCGAAATTTTTACATCTTTGTGCCTTGTGTTTTCACCTTGCCTCTTTTCATGAAATTTTGACTTGTAATATCATTGCTGCATCTTTCAGTTCTACACTTTTGACTGGTAGCGAAATCGCTACTCCTTAGTTTCCCTTTGTTTCAACATGTAGCGCCATCGCTACACCTTAGTTTCTCTTTGTTTCAACATGTAGCGCCATCGCTACACCTTAGTTTCTCTTTGTTTCAACATGTAGCGAAATCGCTACACCTTCTTCTTGTGAATTTTTACTTGTGTCGAAATCGTTGCATCTCAGTTTTCTTAACTTTCGATTTGTAGCGAAATCGCTACACCTTTGTTTCCATACATTTCCAGTTGTGCTTTGAAATGCAAAACTTTAACATGCATGGAAATCGCTACTCTCTTCATTGCAAGCTCCTTTCCTCCATTTATGTCACGAAATCGTGACACATTTTCTCTCTCCTCAGTGAAAACTCGACATGTCATGACATCGCGACATTTTGGCGTGCATTTTCTCTCTCCTGCTTTTTGTCGTGAAATCGCGACACATTTTCTCTCTCCTCAGCGAAAACTCGACTTGTCGCGACATTGCATTTTCTCTCTCCTACTTTTTGTCGCGAAATCGCGACACATTTTCTCTCTCCTCAGCGAAAACTCGACATGTCGCGACATCGCGACATTTTGGCGTGCATTTTCTCTCTCCTGCTTTTTGTCGCGAAATCGCGACACATTTTCTCTCTCCTCAGCGAAATCGCGACAGAAAACATGTCGCGATATCGCGATAGTTTTTTTCCTTGTCTCTTTCTGCCAATTTCTGAATCTGGGTCACCTCTGTTTTGCTTGAAACTTTCTGCACTTGATCTGACTGACCTCTGAACTGCATCAACTGCATCAATCTGTCTATGTTGACAACAATGACAATACTTTCTCAATGCTTTTGCTGCACCTTGCTCAACAGTCTTGAACCTGCATCAGTGCAAGATGCTCTCAGTGAGCCTCAATGGAAGACCGCTATGGATACAGAGTATGAGTCTCTGATGAAAAATAAAACTTGGAAGCTTGTTGATCTGTCGCATGGAAAGAAACCTATTGGCTGCAAATGGGTATATAAAGTCAAGTACAAGGCAGATGGAATAATTGATAAGCATAAGGCCCGTCTTGTTGCAAAGGGCTATGCTCAAAAAGAAGGCATTGACTACGAGGAAAATTTTGCACCTACTGCTCGGATGACCACAATTCAGGTTATGTGTGCTATGGCAGCACAATATGGGTGGAAAGTTCACCAGATGGATGTCAAAAGTGCCTTTCTAAATGGTGATCTCCAAGAAGAAGTCTATATGACTCAACCTCGAAGGATTTGAAGCAGAAGGCCAAGAGCAGAAAGTTTGCAAATTGGTCAAATCCTTGTATGGTCTGAAACAAGCTCCTTGAGCTTGGTATATAAAAATGGACAATCACCTTATGCAGCATGGATTTAAGAGATGTCCATTAGATGCAAACCTCTATTTCAAGAAACAGGGTTCTGAGATAGTGTTGCTTGTACTCTATGTGGATGATCTGCTCATTACAGGGAGTTCAAAAACTATGATCTCTACTGTCAAAAGAAACTTGTGAAAATATTTTGAGATGACAGATCTCGGACTTCTCCATTACTGTCTTGGTCTGGAATTCAGCCAGAAGGAGCACTCCATCAAAGTGTCTCAGAAAAAATATGCCAAGACATTGCTTGGAAAAATATCGCATGATCGATCGCAAGCCAATGGCAACTCCAATGGAGAATGGACTTCAGTTATCGCGATATGATGACTCACCTCAGGTAGATGGTACTCTCTATCGATAGTTGATTGGAAGTCTCATATATCTGACCAATACTAGGCCGGATCTCGTATTTGTTGTCAACTATCTTTCGAGGTTCATGCAGGAGCCTAAGACCACTCATTGGAAAGCAACAAAATGTGTTCTTCACTATGTCCGTGGTACTATGGAATATGGCCTAGAATACAAGAGGAACAACAAATTATTCTTGCAAGGATATACGGACTCCGACTATGCCGGATCATTTGATGATCGCAAGTCAACTTCTGGATACATTTTTCATCTGGGATCCGGTCCTGTCTCTTGGCACAGCAAGAAGCAACAGGTGGTTGCTATTTCATCAACAGAGGCAGAGTATCGCACCGCACGTGAAGCTGTGTGCGAAGTGATATGGTTACGTCGCATTCTGACAAGTATGGGCCATCCATCAAAATCTCCAATACACTTGTTTTGTGACAATCAGGGTGTTCTGAACCTCGTCAAGAATCCAGTGCATCATGAAAGAACAAAGCACATTGACACACAATGTCATTTCATTCGAGATGAAGTTCCAAAGCACCGAATTCAGCTTCAACACATTCCCACCGATGCTCAAGTTGCGAGACATTTTCACTAAAGCACTTGGACGTGTCAAATTTGAATTGTTTCGCAGCTCACTTTGTATTGCAAAATAATGTAAGGGGATGTTAGTAGTCTAGTATAGCTATTAGTTATTACATTACCCAAATAATGTAATAATGGGGGATGTTAGCGTACTATTCTTATTTAGGCTTACTGTTGTAACAAGTTCTGTTTCCCTATAACAAATCCGTTCAGCTCAGTGCTATTCATGGCATTGTAATTGTTATTTAAACGTCTGCTCAATAATATGATTTTGTTCCTGATTTTACACTAAAGAGCTAGTAATTTTTTTGTGTTTTCATGTCAGTTTGAATCAATTGGATTTTTTAGATCTATCAAATAGGGTTGTCCTTTGGCTCCTTCTCTTTTCATATTGGCAACTGAAGCTTTTGGATACCTTCTTTCTAACCAAGTGAGTCAAGGTAATATTAAGGGTATTTCTTTACCAGGAGAATATTCTCAACTCATAAATGGACATTTTGTAGATGATTCTTTTTTGACACTTCATGAGGATGAACGCTCTATCAAACAAGCACTAGATTGCTTGGATATTTTTTACAAAGCATCAAGATCTAGCATTAAATGGTGGAAGACCTCATGTTATAGGCAATCCTTTTTGGACCTTCCAAGCTGGCTTGAAAGCTTCTAGTGGTATTGGATCCAACCAGGGGAGATGTTTAAATTCCTTGGCATCTCATTTGCATTCCAAAGTTCCCATGTTGTCTTGTGGAATTATATTTTATACAAAAAGCAGAGAAATTTTTTTCCTTTTGGATCACTAAAAAACTTACTCTAGCTGGTAAGTTTTAGGTGTGTTCCAAAATCATTGCTACTACTCATGTGTATTATTCATCATGTTGGGTCCCTTCTCAAGCCTACTATAAAAAAATGGAAAAGCTTTTAAGGGATTTTCTTTGGGCTAACTCATCACATAAACAAGGGTTTCATCGATTTGCTTGGGAGATTTGTTGTATTCCCAAAAAATCAGGAGGTATGGGACTACATGATTGTCAAAGATAAGGTTTTGCTTTTTCTGCTAAATGGATTCTTCGAGCCTTAAGTGGTTCTGAATCTTGGAAAGTTCTAATTCGGTACTGCATTTCCATTGGTTTACCTCTTGGCAGGAAGGCTTGGAAAGGCATGAGTTTTCAATCCCTCCTGGTTGCTCCTATCCCAGTTAAAATTCAAGGCTCTTTTGTCATTCAGAGCATATAGAAGGCTTGGGAGAAAATTAAGCCATGTTTGTGTTGGCAAGGGGATATTTAAGGCTCTTTTGTCATTCAGAGAATATAGAGGGCTTGAGAGAAAATTAAGCCCTGTTTGTGTTGGCAAGGGGATGGGCATCGGAAAGGTGCTTTTATTTCCACTTACAATGTTTGGTAGTCACCTTTTATTACTTTTCAAGGTTCCCCTCTTGCTTCAGTTCAATGGATTCATGCTCAACAGTTCTTCAGGAAAGGGATTTCAATAGTGGCAGATTGTTTTTCAAGATATTCAAGGGATTGGATCCCATGGGATGATTTTAGGAGATTTTTTGGTCTACAACTAGATGATAAGAATACTTATGACATTGTTTTGGATTGTATCCTTTTTTCTATTTGGCCCATGATATGTAGATATTATCAAAAGCCTTGGTGGTCTGACTAGGAATGGTTTAAGAAAACCTTGCTTCTTACTTACAAATCTAAGTTAGGGTATGCTTGGCTTACTCCCAATGTCCCTATAGTTCAAAGACTCAATGAGCGGTGGGATCTTCTTTCCACTCAGACTCATTGGAGTCTAATATTTAAAATGGCTTGGGTAGGATATATTGAACCCAAACAAGCTTTCTTTGCTTGGAGCTTATTATCCTATGGTCTTCCTCTTGGACAAAGATTAAAATATCTTGGAATATAGAATCCTTCCTACCATTTTTACAGTGCTCCAGAGGATCCTTTTCATCTTTTTTGGCAGTGCAGGAAAGCTCAAATGGCTTGGTATTGGCTTGAGTCATTCTTTCGGCCTCATATGGCCAATTCATTCACCTGGCATCGTGCTTTGCTTGGCGACCCACCATATTTTTCCTTGCGCTTGTTGGAAGTGTGGAACATTCTTCGCATCAGTGTGCTCTTTCATATTTGAAAAACTCGTAACAAAGTTCTTTTTTTTCAACAACATAGTTCAGATGAATTTTCTATTGCTGATAAGTGCATAATTTATTCTGATTTTTGGCTCCATATTTCAGTTCAAGTGGAGAAAGTTCATATGGAGGTGGAGCATCTTCGAGCTCTTATGCAAACATTGGGGTAATGTCCCATGCACGGTCATCCAAATGCCTTATACAAAGCCTTATCGATATCACAAAGTTTCTCAGTCATGCTCTCTTCGACGACTTCCCTCCTGATCTGCAAAAAGACATTGGTCTCAATCGTCTCCTATTCACCAATCCTAAGGCAAAATTGACAATAATACATCTCATCATGGCAGTGGCTAGGAGGTTTTCCAAGTGGAGAAGACCCAGTTTTTGGTTGGAGAGATCCCATTCCCATGTGCCCAGTCGCTCCAGCTAATGTGGTGGGCTAGGGTGTATCTGATGGCATTGATGGCTCTGATGCAGGTGATAATGTTCGCACGCCTAGGGAGGATGAGTGACTCATTTCCATTCCTTCTAATATCGGTTGGCAACATATGGGGGGTGAGGGACATTCACCTCGTGAGCATACCCCCATGATTGACATGATTTAATGCATGCTTTTTGGTAACATAGTTGGTGACGGGTTTAACCCTATTTTTGTTGTTTTGAATAATCCCTTCCTAACTCAAATTGAGCTAGTATGACTACCTATTGGGGTGTGCCTATCCACCTTTTTTTTTTTAAGACTTGTATTTTTAAATTAATTAAAAGTTAAACCTTTACATTAAAAAAACAAAAAAACATAAAAAAAACATACTACTACAATATCCTTCATTAAACATATTATCTTTATTATTATTATAAAATAAAATCTTTTACTTTTAACATCAAAACAAGCATTTAACTGTCATAAAAACTCCAACCTTTTAACCTCTATATAACCTCTTTATAATAAAGACACCTACTCACCACTTTGCAGAGACATGACAGTCTTTGGACCTTCATTTTGATCATAATACCTAAAACTGTCATAAAAACTGCAACCTTTCAACCTCTTTATAACAAACACACCTACTCACCACTTTGCAACATGGCAGTAGGACCTTCCATTTTGATCACGTTAATGGCTAGACTATTCCTCATGTGTTAGGTCTCTTTGTTTCGTGGACAAAGTTATAGGATGCTGGAATTCTTTCCATACGGTAATAAATAGTCTGCTCGCATATCACCATCGATATTATTATAATTACACTACACTTTTCAGAAGTACGTGAGCAATAATATTCTTTTTTATGACACAGTATAACGAGTCTTTGATTCTTTTTTCGTAGGTTTAAAGTTTAAACCAGAATGTGTTTGTAAAATTGTGTGTTAAATTTTTTATTGATAAGTTTAACTTTCTCCTTTATTAAAGGTCAGATAAAGATACTCAACTCTTTATTATAGGACAGCATAACGAATTTTTGACTCTTTTTTTGCAGGTCCAAAGTTTAAACCACAATATGTTTGAACTGTGTGTTAAATTTTCTATTAAAAAGTTCAACTCTCCCCTTTATTAAATTATAGGACAGCATAACGAGTTTTTGACTCTTTTTTTGCAGGTCCAAAGTTTAAACCACAATATGTTTGAACTGTGTGTTAAATTTTCTATTAAAAAGTTCAACTCTCCCCTTTATTAAAGGTCGATAACGATACCCAACCTTTAACATCCATAATAAGAGTATCTCATACTCACAAAAACCTTAAAAAACAGGGAAAAATAATATTCTGTCTTTGAAAAGCCACTAATAAGCGTCCCTTCTGTTTTAGCACTTCTATAATCGTTGTTATCTGCCACGACATTGAGCACGGCACCAATTGAATTCAAGGGCTATCCAGAACCTGGTCAATATTTGAAGAAACATATGCTCCTCCCTTGCAGGAACTAATCTGCGGTCCTCTTTGAATCCAACGCCAGTCTCTGCTATTTGTTTAGTTGCAAAGCACGTGCCCATAAAACACTTGTTTAATCTGGTGTAAGCAGGGAGGGAGCAAAAGATATACGTTGAGATGACGGTGGTGTTTAGAAACTAGTGAGATTGAGGAATCAATCAATCAGAACTAGAACCTTTTTTCAGATCTTTCTTGTGCTCGTAAATTTGATATTATTATTACTATTATTATTGCACAGTGGATCTAATACACTCGTCCTCGAGTAATGCATGGGAAGAAGCGTGCCTCCTGCGCATCCATGAGACTCGCATGGATAAAAATTATAGTAATTATTCGTCTGACATGGGGAACAGTGGGCTTTGTAATGGCGAAACTCTGCAGCGATTACGTGGGGTGCGTGTTGGCCTGTCAATTCTCCTGGAGATTACAGAAACCTTTTCTCGAGATGTGGATTAGAAAATGCCTTACTCAAATGCAAGTGGTAAGCTTGGCGATGATTGATAATTTAGAGGGCGTTTTGTTATGGGAATTTATTTGTGGGTCCGTAGGATGGGCAATGTGCTCGCCGATTTTATATGGAGTAAGTTGGAATCCCGGGGCAGACACACAGAAAGAGGACAGGTATGGCGTATCAGCTTAAAGGGATTCGCATCTTACCCACATAAAATAATGGGAGCCATTTCTCAGTATTTAATGTGTATGGCATAACATGTGCCTCGACGTGAGTTGCACTGAGAACACGCCGTGCCTTCGCATTCTCCTCCACTCCTATAGATATTTTTTTTTATATATAAATACTTCCTTCCCTGTTAGTCGGTTCTTCATCGCTGCTGTCTAACTTTGACACAAACTTAATCTTGCACAACAACAAGAGGTGAAAAATGTCAAGCGAGGGGTCGAGCAGAAAGAGAAGATCCGGTGGTGGGAAGCAGAATTCAAGGGCGACAGATCAACAAATCAATGATCTCCTCTCCAAATTGAAGTCCTTGTTGCCAGAGATACCTGAAAACAATGAAAAGGTAATTCCCATTCCCATACCCATTTCCGTACGAGTGAATCCGAATCTAACAAGTAACTATATGTCCCATGAACAGTAGTTGGTCGGTCGGAAAATACAGCAATGGGGAATTTCTTTCTTCTTTTGTCGTTCTTCTTCCTTTTTTTTTTAAATGGAATTTGCAGCAGTATTCGTCCAAGCTAGGCCTAGGGGGTGATTTGCAATGGTATAGGGATGTAGACTCAGATTATTTTTTGTGCTATATTTTTCTCCGGTTGTGCCAAACTAGGAGGCAAGAATATGGCGGCCGTTCTTCCTCAAATTTTATAAAGTCCATTGCCGTCACATCAGGATGGGACCAAGCATGAACCAGAAAAGAGGAAGACCACTATAGTTCCATACTGAAGGATAGAAACAGGGGCATGATTTTCTAACTGCTCTAGATTATATAATAATATCAAAAGTTCTAACACCCATCTTGGCTATATTCCTGTCGATAGTAGCAGCGTCTTTGTCGGTTGAAGGGACTCCATTAAAAAAATATAAGTGATTTTTGCTTGGGGGACATATGGGAAAATCATAGTATTTGTTGATGTAGTTGGCAATATATGTTTTTATTGAATTATATGAAAAATTATGATCTAAGCTAAAGTTCAAAAGTGAAAGGTCTAATGTTTGATTTGGGAAAATCATAGTATTTGTTAATGTAGTTGGCAATATATGTTTTTATTGAATTCTATGAAAAATTATGATCTCAGCTAAAATTCAGAAGTGAAAGGTCTAATGTTTGATTTGGGAAAATCATAGTATTTGTTAATGTAGTTGGCAATATATGATCTAAGCTAAAGTTCAGAAGTGAGAGGTCTCATGTTTGAATTGGGAAAATCATAGTATTTGTTAATGTAGTTGGCAATATATTGTTTTTTATTGAAAACTATGAAAAATATGATCTCAACTAAAGTTCAGAAGTGAGAGTTCTAATGTTTGATATGGGAAAATCATAGTATTTGTTGATGTAGTTGGCAATATATGTTTTTATTGAATACTATGAAAAACTATGATCTAAGCTAAAGTTTAGAAGTGAGAGGTTTAATGTTTGATTTTTAATGCAGGTTCCAGCGTCGAAGGTACTGTTGGAGACATGCAACTATATACGAAGCTTGCACAGAGAAGTGGACGATTTGAGCGAGAAGTTGGCTGAACTTTTAGCAAATACTGAAAATGGAAGCGCACAGGCAGCACTCATAAGGAGTCTCCTTAGATAAAATAAGATAAGATTGTGATAGAGATAATAGACAGATAAATCAGCTACTTCACATGATACTACTACTGCCAATTAAACATCGCGTTCTCTTCTTTAGCATGATAACTTTAGCTATGAAGCAAAAAAATAAATAAAAAAACCATCTCCATTTCATCTAGCTATTGTACTTGTTTACCAGGTGTTTACTAGTAAGGTTTAATTGTAACAAAAGCACGAATATTAGCATAAAAGCGTTGTCAAAATCATCAGTTTGCTACCCAGATATAGAATGGATTATATTTTTGTTTGAATTTTTGGAATATTGAATTTGGAGTGTGGGTGTGATTTAAATAAGCTTAGAGAAGAATCATGGTAACATTATATTGTGGGAGGTAATTCAATTACAGAGCCCAAGTTTTCTTCCTGAAACATGTTTACTAAATCCGTAAAGATTATAAATTTATAACTAAACCACGTGCCTTCGATTTCATACGTAACAATGGAAGGAATCAAATCAAATGGTCAAAAGATAATGCCATCCCGAAAATGAAAGTTATAATTTCCCGACTGCTAGCCAGGCCAGAAAGCCCAGAAACAAGTTTGAGCGTTTCTTTTATCTTTTAATTTATTAAAGATCGCTGATATCGGTTTATCTTCTTTAATTGTTTATCTTATTCAAGTCTATGACATGAACATTTATCTAGTGGATAATTTTGAGGAGATAAAGTGTATGAGGTGAGTATTTATTTGATGGATACTTCTGAAGAGATAAAAAAGCAATGATAAGAGATAAAAGCTATGTCATTACATCGAGAGGTATATTTTAATAAAAGAGCTAAAAGCTATGTCATTACATAGAGGTATATTTAAATTAAAAAATTCCAACAATATGTGAAATGTATTAGAATAGAAGCAGCCTATTTGAAAAATATTAGTATTAAGGGCAAGTATGAGTTTAAAAATAGTTTTGATATAAGATTTAACTATAATATTTATAGTTCTCAAATGATTTTTATTTTAATTTTTATGTTAATGAGTTTTATATATTCAAATAAAATGGTTAAATAATTATGTTTTTTTCCCTTATTAATTGATATTAGTTTATTTTGTTTATTTTTTATTTTTATTTTGAGGAGATTTAAGTTTTAATTTTGTGAAAAGATACATATATAATAAATGGTCAAAAACATCTTACTAATTTTATGTTTATGATGTGATATAGTTAGGTTGTGTTTCAAACTCATATACTTAATTTAAAATTAGTTTTTCTATTGAACCTATATTTTAATTAATTAGGTAACCTTTTCCTTAAAAAAAAAAAAAGTGGATGAGTCTCAACAACCTAAATTTTTAAAAATATATAATTAATTAGATAACATTTTCCTTAAAAAAATAAGTGGATATTTTAAAAAATATATAATTAATTAGATAAAATTTTCCTTAAAAAAAATAAGTGGATGAGCCTCAACAACCTAAATTTTGAAAAAACTATAACACATTTACTTGATAAGAATTGAATCAATCTGAACTTTATATGAATAATCATTCTTATAACTGGACTTCAACCATGTTAGATTCCTTTAATTCCATTTAATGTAAGTGATTTCATTTAACAATTTCATTAGATAGTGTGAGTTTTTTTTTTGGATTTGGTTAGTGTGAGAAACGACATCCCATCGCAATCTAAATAAGGGAGAGAGCTGAGCTGATCAATAAATAATTTAAGTGTAAATTAATCCTTACTTTATGATTATTTAAGTCTAGTTACCATTTTCTTTTTAAGTTTTTTTTTTTTTTTTAATAAGCTATGTGTGGTTTTTATTGGGGTTACTTCCATTTCGAAAATAACACATTACAATGCTTTCATTACATTTCTAACAAGTTAATTAAAGCATATTCAGATTTATCTTTTTTTTCAAAGATATTCTTTATTTACCTTTTTTATAAAAAATATTTTTCATCTTCCTTAAACTGTTAAGTTTCCACAATCAACTCTTTTTATATCAAATACCTTCAAAAATATAAATTTTGTCAAGATTAAATTCAACATGGCTAAAATATTTTGTGCCCAACTTCTATATCCAAATATATCTTGTCTATAACAGCCTCACAATTTCTTAATGTCTTCTTTTAGGGTTCTTATTAATTCCTCTAATATTCCAAGATATTATTTTCATTGTTATTTTTTTTTTCTATTTGTGGGTTTAGCTCCACTTCTTGTTAACACATGTGATATTTGATTTTGTTTTCTATATCAATATCTCTTTGTTTTTCTTTTTCTCTTTATTTTTGCTTTTTGAGTCTTCCTTTTTTTTTTTCATTCTCAACAATACTTTCATCTTCATATATTTCTTCAATCTTCTCACACTGCTCAGATTTATCATCTTTAGGTTTGCCTTGTTTAAAAATATTTGAAGTGCAAGGAATAACCTCAAAAGCACAAACTTCTTTATATTTCCTTGGAGAACCTAAAGTGCAAGGATGCTCTTCTGTAGCAATTACCTTCTTATTCTACCCTAAAAACCTTATATTGTTATGGGTTTCCTCCAACCTCATTTCTATTTTGCTCTTGAAACCTTAAAGTGCAAGGGATAACATCTTCACTACTTTTATTTTTATTACTTGAAGAGGATTCTATAGTACTTGAGAAAAATAAAGATGATTTACTTGAAATAAACTTGACCTTTTTTATTGTCTTTTTTTGGGTTTTATCTCCACAACTTCTTTTGCACCTTTAATTCCTTCTAAAATCGCCAATTAATATTGTCGATAGGATAAATTTACCTCTTATTTTGGAGTGGAATATCCTTGATCTAATCTAGCTTCTATTATTGAATGATTTCCTTGCTTCATCTTAAAGAATCTCATGGCTAGATGTTTTTATCTCTTTCTTCATAGCTTTTACTTTGCAAATTCTTGCCAAGTGTCCAATATCAAAATAATTATCACAACAAAATGCAATATTTTCATAATCTACTTGTTAATCTCATTCTCTTGGTTCAAATTTAATCTTAATGGATTGTGGCAAAGGTTTTGAAATATCCATAGCAACACATATTCAAGTATATATAGCATGTTTTCACTCCTTATTTGTTGGTCCTTCCTTGATGAATTCCCCTAGGGTATTTCCAATAATTTTTCAAAACATCCTTATTTAAAAGTTGATATGGAAATCCAAAAATCCTAACCCACACAGGAAGTTTCTTAATAGTTTCTGACTCAATGGAAAAAAATTATTCCATGGTCTCAAATAAAGTGCATCTCTTCCCCTAAACTATGGACCACCAACCATTATTTTATCCCTAATTTTTGAACTAGAAAAAATGATGAGGAAGAAACCTTTAGGAAGAAAATTCATAGAATAATTTCATTCAAATCCCACTTCCACTTGATCCAATTTTGAATCTCTAAAAACCCTAGCTATGATCTATGGAAATTACATATTAGCCCTCTACTTTTAAAAACCATTATATCATGCTCAATATTCTCATCCTTGATACTTACTTTTAGTGTACCATATACTACCTGGATCGAACTTACCATGTATTCACTCTTCTACTTATCTTTAGCTTAGGCCTTCATACTACTAACTAGGGCATTTTGATTTCTAGCTAGGGCATCCTGAATTTCCATTAGGAATTTCAAAAATTAATTTTCTTCCACAATAGCTAATGAGGCTTGCTTTTGGATTGCAATTCCTCTTGGTTCATAATCCCTCTCTGCTCGCACTTGCTCTTGCTACCAGCTTGCACTCTCTCTTACCTCACACTTACTCCTAGCTTGCACTCCCTCTTGGCTCACAATTGTTTGTGTCTCTTATTTTTCTTGATGTTCTTTTCCTTCAACATTTTTTTTGGAAACAATATTCCACACATTCATCGTAAAGTTTTGAAGAATTGATGCACTCTAGATGAATCTGTCACTCTTTTACCATGATTGAATCCTGGTTTGCACTCCCTCTTAGTTTACACTCCCTTTTGGTTCACACTCTCTTCTTCCTTGCACTCACTCCCAACTTGCACTCCCTCTTGGATCACAATTGCCTTTATCTTTTTTTTTTTATATTCCTTGGCTTCAATATTTTTGGAAATAATGTTCCACACATTCATGGTAAGGGTTCGAAGCATTGATGCACTCTAGATGAACCTATCACTCTTCTACCATGACTGAATCTTGACTCACACTCCCTCTTGGTTCACACTTCCTCTCTAATCTCATTCACTCTTGACTTGCATACTCACTCCTAGTTCAAGCTTGCACTTTTTGCTGCACTTACTCCTGGTTTGCACTTGCACTAACTTTTAGTTGCACTCACTTGCACTTACTTTCGACTACACTTAATCACACTTGTTGTTGCACTTACTCTTAGCTCATGCTTGCACTTACTGCTACACTTACTCCCAGCTTGTGCTTGCACACTCACTGCTGCAATTACTCATGGATCATGCTCACACTCGTTGCTACACTTACTCTCGACTTGCGCTCACACTCCAATAAAATACATTGTTAGAGTTAGAATTTATTACATCATTTGGATCATGTAAATTTACCTTCCTAGGTACATACTTAGGGCATTATATTACTTTAGTGGGAAGTTATCTAGTTACTTTATGTAATATAATAAATACACAAGTGTTAATGTGCAACTTGTAAATGTGCAAGGTGTCTCTTGTATAGCTAGGTAGAGTGTTGACCAAGGAATCTATCTTCCATTATAAAAGGGTCTCATTTTAAAAGATTGATAAGACAGTATGTAGTAGTAGTATTACTAAGTGACTCCATTAGTGATGGCGTACAATTTAGTTCTGTAGAATCTTTCATAGAGTGTCCATTTCCTCTATAGAAATATTGTATTCATTTCCATCATTTTTATTTATAGAATATTTTTGTAATCTTGTAAATTTAATTTCTCTTATATTTCTACATCCTGTGATTGCCATGTCCCATTACAATCTACCTCAAAAGCTAACATACATAATATATATTTTTAATTTCCTTTTAAATTTTAGCTTATAGAAAATTATCCTATAGAATATTGAAGAGAGTCTATTTTACTATTTCATAACATATTGTAAGTTGATTCTTAATTTATGATTATAATTTTATTATTTGATTCTAGTTACCAATTTCAAATAGAAAGATGTAATTTAAAATTATTATTTTTTGTAAAAAAATTGTTTTTTATTTAGAATTTTTGAACAAATTTTATGCATACAACAATCATGATAAATGGTTTATATTTGATAGATTATAGATATAAAGAAAAATTAAATCCATAATAAAATATCCTCTATTTATGGGATACAAATACTACAAACAAAAAAAGTGGTTTGGATGAAACCTCTTATAGGTTTATAGTCAAATAATAAAAATTTTGTGTCTAGTTAAAATCCTAGTCTTGTAGGAATAGGAAATATTTTTATACAATAATTTAAGAATGACAAAAAAAGGTAAAGAATAATAACATAAGTCAAAAAGTGTTATAACTCACAATTTTTTTTAGAAACAAATAAAAGCAAACCATCCACTCAAATATTATATAGAAAGCATAAAATATAAAAGAAAGAAAAGTATACAAAGAATTGGGGGCACTCATAGACACCATAAATAATCATTGTATTATTAGTAGTTAAGAATCACTACACTTTGATGATAAAATAAGGATTAATATGGGGTATTTATATAATACCAAAACCTTAAATACATAAATGAACTTAACCTTAAGTCGACATAACAAGAAAGACTTTAAAGTTAATTACAAGTTTATATGGTAAGTTTATCCATGACAAGGTTAACTACGGTCCATAGGGCTTATATAATAAAATATTACAATAAACTCAATACATTATTTAATAAATTCCTTTAGGCCTATCCAATATTACATTATACAATGTCAGCCTTAGCCATGAATCACATTACATTTTCAACACCCCCTCATAATCTAACTAGAGATGCCAAGGAGAGAAGACATCAATAATAAAAATATCCCTCCATAATGGATGCTATTTGTTGGAGTATACTACATTATTTCATACATTCTAATGTACCACCTTGGTTACATATTTAGATTATGATTAAATGCACAAGTATTATTAGAGTGTGCAAAATATTTAATAATGTAAATGTGTATATTAGTCCATGTGCACATGTGTCCTTAGAGAAGGAAAGTGAAAAGTCTCAAGAAGGTTGAAGGCCAAGAGTATTCCATATGAATAGTCACATCACATTATATATGTATCTATATGTGTGTGTTTGAAAGACACAATTTAGAGTGAGAGTGTGTGGAACTATGGTGTATTTGAGATCTTTTGTTCTATATCAAGATACTATTTTTGTGAGCATTTGTTAATGAAAATTTTATGAGTTATTGTAGAAGTTATTTATGAGTTTTACACGACTAGAATATTATCATTATCTCATATTTCATATTGAAACTTTATTATAGATCTTGCGATTATTTTGCTTTAAGGATTAATGTTACACACCAAACATAGTCGGTTATGTTTGCAATGTATAATTCATTTATTATTAATAGGTTAGATTTATTTGGTTTTGTATTATATTTATCATTAAATTCATTTATGATTTTGCAAGAGGACTGCCCTCCTAGTGGCGAGGACTAGCCCTCCTAAAGTTGCAGGATTCATTTAAACATTGTTTCATTCCTTCGGTGTATCTTTTTATTCTTATTGACTGTGAATAGTATGTGGAATTGATATTGGTAGACACAATTAAATTATAATTTTATCAAGTGAAGGTAGGAGTGCCTTCCAAGTGGTATTAGTTCAGCAAACCAAAGGACATAGCATTAGGTAACCAAGAATTTGCTCATGGGAGGTGAAAATGTAGGCCATGTCAATTTGAGTACCTGTGTCAACCAGTTCAAATCCTTGGCGAAGCTTATACGTGATTTATGCCATTGATTACAGCAGAAAAGAAGGTAATATTACGTAATTTATTTTTTGTACAACAAACATAATCTCCAACCCTAAGTCACATCCAAATCCTAGAAGATGTGTGGTAGGTTGTTTAATCTTAGCGGTTTCTAATCGCTCAGGCTGGAATTGAGTTTCGAAGTAGAAAAAGTTGGATAAGCATACAAGGCATAACAAGATGAAGATAATATTTATAGCACATACAATACTTTAAATTAGGGTAATAACCAAAATGCTCGTGACATATTAAGATAGCTACATGCACAAAGAAGCGGCATTAGTTTTAGAATAAACAACGGATGGAAGCCGTGCAAAGTGTCCTTGCGATGAACTCGGTTGTAACCCACTCTACCAGCATCTGCCTCCACGGTACTCCAAATACCAAGTGCTTGAAGTCCCAACATAGCACAGAAAACAATTATGTGCATAGGAAAAGCATAAGCACGAGCATCGGTGACCAATCATAGCACATGCCAAACAAAATTAAAACGTTGATCTAAAGTACAAAATTTAATTTTACATTTTAGTTGCAATAATTATCCCACACACCTTATGTATAAGATTGAGGTTGGTTTAAAAGTAAAATATGGCATATGGTTAAGTGTGACTATGATCACGTAACCCTCAGCTCTTCCCCCATGCGAGATCCAGGTGTTCTCAAATGCATTGTGTTGTCATGTTGTCATTGCTATGGTGGTTGGTTATCTCCGACAACATATACTATGGTGCCTTTGTCTACTCATCGTATCATTGAAGTCCACATATACTATGGTGCCTTTGTCTACTCATCGTATCATTGAAGTCCACATATACTATGGTGCCTTTGTCTACTCATCGTATCATTGAAGTCCACATATCCTATGGTGCCCATATTTCCTGTCAGTTACTATCACAATCAATAGGGTCAGTGATGTTGTATAGACGCGTGGTTAGTTCGTATCACCTAGTCTTTGTTGTATCATGTTGCATCCTAGTCATGTCTTGTCCACTTATGTTAGGTGCTCCATACATTCTGTTAATGTTTGTCCACTTGTGTTAGGTGCTTCATTCGGTCGTATTTGTTCTAGCCATTGATTGGGTTCGAAATTGAAGCAAAACTAGTCATTGGAAGTTTCAAATTCCAAATTTTACGTTGCAGTTGGAGCGATTGTTGAAGCGGAGAACAAAATTTTTTTGGTAAATTTAACCAAAATTTTACAGAAATCAAAGGCAAAATTGATAATCTGGACTGATTGACAAGTGTATAAGCATAAGGTGGACCAAAGGACCAAATTTTTGATTAACAAGTTCGGAGAATTCAAACGAAGGGATCTTAAAGTCACAAAGAAGACCTCCAAGAAACAAAGGTACACATTATTCTTCTCCTTTACGCATTAATAGTTTTGATCTCGATCGTCCACTACTTAAACCATGGCATCCAATCCTTCTCCTACTTTGTCCCATGAGAACCTCACACATGATAAAATAGTAAACCCCAATACCAACACCTCAACTATGAAAATATTAGTAGACAACATGAACAGATTGACCACATTAGTGCACCAACTAGTGGAAAAATAAATCTGACCAACTCCTAACCCAAATCACTACCATAGACAATGGAACAATAAGGATCAGGATGAAGAAGAATTCTATGAACAACAAAGAGGTCATAATGATAATACCCAAAATCGCTTCCATAGACATAGGCATAATGAGGACCAAGATAAAGATGAAGTTTACCAACAACCAAGAGGTCCTAATGGTGTCAATTTTCCATGCATTGATATGCCCACTTTTGAGGATCATGATCCACATGGTTGAATAGGTAAAATGGAAGGCATTTAGACTTGTACTGAATTCACGATTCAAAGAAGTTCCTTTTGTTGCCTCCAAACTCAATACTAAATCTTATCAATGGTTTGTATGGCTTAAACATGAGAATGGAAATACCATCTATTGGGATGATTTCACCACACATTTTCTTGAAATATTTGATGAAGGACCCTCATATTCTTACATGGTGTGGTTGTTATCACTTAAGCAAACAGGATATGTAAGGGAGTACATTTCAAAATTCACTAGTTTGCTTTCCTATGCGAGAAACTTGCCAATGGATGTGGTGGTATCCACCTTTAGAAATGGGTTGAAAGAAAATATTCAAGTTGAAGTTGACCTACAAGATCCATCCTCTTTATATACTTATATAAGGATTGCCAATTTGGCTAAAAACAAGGTGCAAATTGGGACATCTATACAATGTGATTCCTATGGTCGACCTCAATACCGTAACAACTCTTTTCATAGAAACCATCAACCATCAAGATACTTTTGCTATAAATGTTGTAATCACCACCCAAAATATTAGGCATGTGTACCACGACAAAACTTTCAAATCGAATATGATGACAAGGAAGATGAAGAAATAGAGGATACCATCTCACCTGATTTTCCCATACACAAAGACCAAATTGTACCTGAAAAGGCCATAGTTGAGGAAGATACTATGGCAATTTTAGTACATGCTCTTATGGGTTTATCAACTCACCATACAATCAAGATATCAGGGTTCATTCGACAAAGGAAGGTAACTGTATTAATTGATTCAGTTAGTACTCATAACTTTATTGACACAAATATTTCTAGGGCATTAAACTTGCACATCAACTCCTCCAATCAAGATAAATTTCAATTTTTAACTGCAAACAAGGGAAGTGCTCAATGTATAGGTAGAACATATTTAATTTCACTACAAATGGGAAGTTATACTTGGCATGGTCCTCTTTTTGTTATGAATATGGGGAATTCAAAATTTATCTTGGGAGTCGCATGGTTAGAACAAATGGAAACCACTGCCAGTTTTAAATACAAGCAACGCTTTGTTGAATGGAAATAAAATGGGAAGACCATTCACCTCCAAGGAATTCTTACACCTCCATCAAAGATAGTAAGTTCACACAGCATGGAAAAAATATTAAGAAAAGGTAGTTATGGATTCATTGTTCAAATTAATTGTATGGAAAAGCAAGCACAAGATATGTCAGAAATCCAATCATAAGATTTACAAAACATTGTGGCCAACTATGATGAGGTATTCCAAGAACCAAAGGGAATACCTCCAAAACATCCCATGACCATGCCATACATTGAGTTCCAGGAAGTATCTCTCCTAATGGTCATCCTTATTGATATCCCCAACCTCATTAAATAGAAATTGATAAAATTATCTAAGAACTATTAGAACATGGAGTCATCCGTCACAGCACTAGTCCCTATTCTTCACCAGTACTTCTAGCTCGTCGTAAAGACAATTCTTGGTGTATGTGTCCGGATTGTTGTCCCCTTAAAAAAATCACCATCAAGGATAAATTTCCTATACCTGTCATTGATGATTTACTAAATGAACTACATGGTGTAATTTTTTTTACAAAATTGGATTTACGTTCTGGGTTTCACCAAATTAGAGTTAGGGAAGAGGATATTCCCAAAACATCTTTTCGCACTCATGAAGGTCACTATGAATTCTTGGTCATACCTTTTGGTCTCACTAATACCCCATCTACATTCCAAAGTCTCATGAACCATGTGTTTCGTCCATTCCTTTACAAATTTATCCTAGTCTTCTTCGATGACATACTCATATATAGTAAATCATGGAATAATCATCTATTGCATGTGGGAAGGGTTCTTCATATACTACACAAGGAAAAATTATTTGTCAAACACTCTAAATGCTCTTTTGATGTTCAATAAGTTGAGTACCTAGTTCATATAGTTTCTCAAGAAGGTGTTAAAGTGGATCCCAATAAGATAAAGGTAATTCAGAATTTGTCCTTACCTAAAACTATCAAGAAACTTCATGGTTTTTTGGGTCTCACGGGTTTCTATCACAAGTTTATGCATAACTATGGAAAATTTGCAGCTCCTCTTATAGCTCTTACAAAAAAGGATGCTTTTCATTGGCCGGAAGCAACTACTCAAGCCTTCGAGGCTCTCAAAAAAGCAATGTGTAGTACTCCAGTATTGGCAACTCCAAATTTTCACAAACCATTTATGATTGGATGTGATGCTTTAGGTACGGGTATTGGGGTAGTATTAATGCAATAATGGCATCCCTTGGTATTCGAAAGTAAACAACTTTCAAGAAATAATTTGGGAAGATCCACATATGAGAAAGAAATATTGGCTATTTTACATGTAGTGGAGAAATAGAAACACTACTTAATCAGTAGTTGTTTCATTATAAAAATCAATCATAGTAGTCTCAAGCACTTTATAGATCAATGATTTTATTATCCAGAACAAAACAAGTGGTTAACAAAATTGTTGGGATATGATTTTGTTATAGAGTACAAGAAAGAGAAATAAAATATGGTAGTAGATGCATTATCTAGAAAATATAAAGATGAAGTGGTTATTAATGTTATTTCAGGTCCTTGTTTCCAATGGGTATCTCAGTGACAAGTAGAATGGTTTTCAAATACAGAAACAACTCAAATAATTCAGGATTTGTTGTTGGGTTCAACCAAGCATCCTCTTTTTTCCTATGAGGATGAGGTGTTAAGAAGAAAGAATCACATCTACATTCCACACAATTCTATAATCAAGTCAAGGATTCTAGATGAATCGCATGCTTCTCCATCAACAGGACATTCAGATTTTTTGAAAACCTATATGCAAATAAAACAATCCTTTTATTGGAAAGGATTGAAAGTGGACTTCAAACAATGGGTGGCTAAATGTGAAGTATGTCAATGCAATAAGGGCAAAACGGTCAAATCACCAGGTTTGCTTCAACTATTACCTATTCATGATCGTTAGTGGGAACATATTTCAATGTATTTTATTGGTCTTCCTAAGTTAGAAGGTAAAATAGTAATTTTTGTGGTAGTAGATCGCCTCTCCAAATATACTCATTTCCAGGCTCTACAACATTCATTTTCAGCAAGCAAAGTGACTAAGGTATTTATGGACTCAATTTTTAAATTGCTTGGAATGCCAAAAAATGTTGTAAGTGATCGTGATCCCATCTTTACTAGTAATTTTTGAAAAGAATTATCTTGTCTTAGCGGTACCAAATTTAATATGTCCTCTGCATACCATCCATAAACAGATGGTCAAACTGAGGTAGTTAATGAAAAAGCATTTTCAGAAAAAAGAGCACCCAAACCAGGAGCAGCGATGAGCAGGAAGGTAGCGATGGGAGGGCACGGGAGCAGGAGCGCCAGCACTGTGAACCTGGGCACTAACAAGTTGGAGGGCTACAGCAAGGCGCATGGAGGGCAGTAATAGAATGGAGGCTCGACGGAGTTACCCGAAGATGGAGGCAGACGCGGGAAGGATCCGCCTGACAAATAGAGACACTTCCAACAGAAATCGTATGCAGAGGCAGCGGCTTCTGAAACCCCAAATGGTATTTTCACTAAGGACCTCTTTCCATCCAAGGATGAACTGGACATCTCGAAGGAAATCCTATCAAGTTTCGTTGAATTTGAAAAATTTACCCTAATCGAGAAGTTTATTGGAGGGCATCCCGATATGGAGACCATCCGCAGGTGGGCGGCAGGAAAATGGCGGACCTCGGGTCATATGGAGTTGGCTGCCCTATCTCGAGGATTTTTTGCAATTAGGCTGAATTATGCGGAGGATTACTGTAAAATTTTTGCTAGGGGCCCTTGGTTTCTGGGACGTAGGAGTCTCTTTCTTAAGAAGTGGGGGATGGATTTTAACCCCGAAACCTAGAGTATTAATATTGCCCCAATATGGGTTAGGCTGTCGAACCTTCCCCTTTTTTGCTGGCATGAAAATGTTATCAAGGGTATCGCCCGTTCCATTGGTGAGTTGGTCACCATTGACCCTCCCACTCGGGCCCGAACCAGATTTGTCCAAGCTCACTTTTATGTCCTGGCAGATTTGGAGGTGAACCTTCCATCCTCCATCACTCTTCGGTATGGAGGCTCTGTTATTCATAAGCAAGTCATTAACTATGAAAATAGACCGGCATTTTGCCCCTGGTGCAGTTCCTAGGGGCATCTTTAGTCAAATTGTCCTCTTCAAAAGCCGGGGATGAAGGGTGGGGCTTCTGGAAACCCCCCGGAGCAAGAAGGAAAACAACCGAAACACCCTATAGTGACAGTGCCTGAGTCTCTAGATCCTTCTGGGGTTCTCCCCGAGTCGGACGTTGTTTTGTGCAATGCAAGTTCCCAACCAGAACCTCAAGTGGAAAAGGATCAGTCTCCTTCCCGTATGTCTGCTCAGGCTGATTCCCCTATTTGTCAAAACTAAAAACCTCCCGAGTCCTTGTTGGAAGAGTATCTGCTGGGCAAGAGGGATGAACAACATGGCAACATTAGTCCGTGAAACACTAGAAGCCGAAAGCAAGGGGTGGATTTTGGCTATGAAAGAAAACAGGGGCGACCTCCTAACAAAGAAAGAAGGGATAAGGAAACGGTAGCAGACATTGCAAATGGATCCCAATGGTTGCTTTTTCAAGAAGATTTCGACTCCCTGGTGGGTGATTCGCCTGTCCCAAAACCTCCCATCCAGCAAGGAAAGGGAGGCAAGAAAGTCTTTAAAATGTCCATATGAAAATCCTCTCATGGAATGTGAGAGGTCTTAACGGAGCGGCCAAACATAAGGTGGTGGCCGATCTCCGAAAGAAGTCTAACCCACCATCCTCATTTTGCAGGAGACTAAGTCTGATGCCTCTGCCTCTGTCAAGGTTTCTAGGGCCATTTGGGCCAAGGCCAATTTCCTTTCCATCCCTACAATAGGTTCTACAGGCGATCTCATGGTGCTGTGGGAATCTGACAAGGTCGAGGGTAGTCTTCTATCGGCTTCCAACAGGACTATCAATGTCCTATTTCACTCCAAGGTTGATAATTTTTCATGGATTTTGACCAATTTTTATGCCTCGAACTCTGCTTCGGAGTGAGCTGAGTTGTGGACAACCATCTCTCTGATGAGGGAAAGTTTTAGTGACTTCCCGTGGGTTGTGGGAGGGGATTTCAATTGCCCTCTTCATCCCTCTAAAAATATGGGAGGTGCTGAACTGGCCAGTCATAGCATGGAGGATTTTAGAGATTTTGTTTCGTCCAATAATCTGCTAGACATAAAACTTAAGGGGGCATCCTTCACCTGGAGCAACAGGAGGATTGGGAGCAATCTCATCTAGGTCAAGCTCGATCGGTTCCTCATTTCCCATGAATCTATTCCCTTCCTCGATGCTGCAACTCTCTCAGCTTTGCCAAGAATTGGGTCGGACCATAATCCCATTCTGTTAGAGGCCACTGGTGGGCCTAGGTCTATGATCCCTTTTAGATTTGAGTCCATGTGGATTTCCCACAAGGATTTCAAACAGTTGGTTTCAAAATGGTGGCAGGTGACGGTGGTTGTTTCAGCGTCCAAAAGACTGGCCCTAAAACTTAATATGATTAAAAAGAACTTAAAGGCATGGAATAAGGAGGTTTTTGGCAACATTTTTGAGTCTAAAAGGTCCATATCTGAGCGCTTGAAGAGTTTAGAGGAAAATATGGAGGTCGAAGGGTATTTTGAAGGCCTTAGAGAGGAGGAACAGAGCCTCCTGGTGGACTATCATTCCATTCTTTCCAGTGAGGAAACGCTTTGGTGTTAGAAGTCTAGGATCTCTGGCTGAAGAGTGGTGATTCAAATTCAAAGTTTTTCCATGCGTCTACCATGAGACACAGGGGGGCCAACAAGATCAGACAGGTGCTGTGTAAGGATGGGTGCACTACTAGGGAGATTGAGGAAATTCGAAGCGAAGCAGTCGATTTCTTCCAGGATTTGCTGGGTGCTCCTCCTGATAGCGTCCTCCAAGTTTAGAAATCCTTGCTTGCTAATTTCCCTACCAAAGTCCCCCATGAGGCAAGTATTAAAATCCTGGAACCTTTTTCCCATTCCGATATTAAGGATGCTCTTTTTTCCATGCGACCAGATAAGGCCCCCGGGCCTGATGGGTTCCCCCCTCGATTCTTTCAAGTTATGTGGGATGTTGTGGGGCCTGATGTCTATGAGGCTATCTTAGAAATCCAAGCTTCAAGATCCATCCATCCGAAGCTCAACTCTACCTTCCTAGCTCTCATTCCTAGGTCGCCCGCCAGCAAAAGTTTTTCTGACTATCATCCCATAAGCCTCTGCAATGTTTTCTACAAGATTCTTACCAAGACCATTGCCAATCTTCTGAGATCCCTCCTCCCATCTTTGGTAGGTTCAGCTCAGGGGAGCACCGTTAAGGGTAGAAACATCCTTGACGATGTCATTACTATTCACGAAACCCTCCATACTGCCCAATGTTCCAAGAATGTTGCATTTTTCCTTAAACTAGACATGAATAAAGCTTTTGACAGAGTGGACAGGAGGTTCCTATGTGCTATCCTTTGCAAGTTGGGCTTCCATCATCACTGGATTGACCTTGTGAACAGTTGCATTTCCACTCCATCCTTTTCTATGCTGATCAATGGGTCCCCCACTAGATTCTTCCAGAGTGCTCGTGGCCTTAGACAAGGTGATCCACTGTCTCCTATTTTATTCATTCTTTTGGCAGAGGTCCTTAGCTAGTCTTTGAATGAAGCCCTCCATCGAAGCAATATTTTTGGCATTCTGCCTACTTCCAGAGTTGATCCTGTCACTCACCAACAATTTGTGGATGACATGCTCATATCCACTGGAGCGTCTGTCACTCAGGCCAAATCTATCAAGCGCATTCGTCCGTGTATGAGAAGGCTTCTGGCCAAAAAGTTAATTATTTGAAGAGCAAAATTTATTTTGTTAATACCCCTTTGCGTAGGCAAATTCACATTGCCATAATCCTTGAATGCACTATTGATTCCCTGCTTGCAACTTATTTGGGGTTGCCGCTAGTTTGTAATGGGCGAGGCGGTGGGAACATCTAGAATTCGATTTTGGAACGACTTCATAAGAAACTCATGTTGTAATCACAGTGACACTGAGAGGTGGGTGAATCAGTGTGATCTTTAAAATTTCTAATACATATAGTTTTAAATCCAACAGCTATTTAAAACTGATAAAAGAAATATCAAATGCGAGCAAGAAAGCATGACACACACAACACGGTTATTTAACGAGGTTCACCAATGTGGCTACTCCTCAAAATGACTGCTTGGACTACCATCCAAATCCAGCCAATGCAAAGCTACAACTTTACAATATCTTTTACCGACACCAACTGGAAGGAGCACCAACCCCTTAGCTTTATCTGTTTCAAACAGAATGGAGCACCAACTCCTAATTTACCAGCACACCAACCCCTTATGCCAAGCTGCAACTTGGAAGTCAATAAAGATAATAAAAGTGACAGAATAAAACTTTCACGTTGTTTCTTACAGTCTGCTATTTTTGCATTCTACTGCTTCTACGCAAAATGCTTCGCATTGTCTGACCGCTTCTGTGTACTTCTTCGCACTCTCTGTTGCAATCGGATGATCGATCACTTCTGCTATCTACGCGCTATCACTTTGCACTTAGAACTCCACCTCTACACCTTGCGCTCTTCATTCACGCAATCACGATATGCAGACTCGAACTACGACTTCACAGTCTGCTCGACACGAACTTCACTTGCGCAATCACTCTGCTCGCATTCGCACATTATCTTCCACAGCACTCACTCAAACTCGAAGTACCCCTACTTTTATAGAAGAAATTTTAGGAAAAAATCCTAAACAACAGTCGACTGTAACCCTAAGAATGTCGGCTGCAAAACCCTAGAATTTGTCGGCCTAGATTCAACTTTGTCGGCCTCAACTTTTCCTAAACAACAGTCGGCTGTAACCCTAAGAATGTCGGCTGCAAAACCCTAGAATTTGTCGCTGCAAACCCTAGAAATTGTCGGCTACGAACCCTAAAATCTGTCGACTGCAAAACCCTAAAATCTGTCGGCCCAGATCCAACTTCTACTGCCACCTCTGTCACCTTCCTATAACTATTGTCACGAAATAGAAACATGTCGTGATATCGTGACACTTTTTGTAACCATACGCCTTCTTGTCCTTGCTGTCATGAAATCGTGACACTTTTGGCCTTTGATAGCTTTGCCACCGTTCTTGTCATGAAATCGTGACACTTCAAACTTTTGCTGACGTCATCCTCATTCTTGTCGCGAAATCATGACGCTTTCGGCTTCCAAGGCTTTTCTTGCAACCTATCATGAAATCGTGACACTTTCAGCTTTCGCTGACGTCATCCTCATCTTTGTCATGAAATCATGACGCTTTCGGCTTCCAGAGGCTTTTCTTGCAACCTATCATGAAATCGTGACACTTTCAACTTTGCTGACGTCATCCTCATCTTTGTCGCGAAATCGTGACGCTTTCGGCTTCCGTAGCATTTCTTGCTATCTCATCATGAAATCGTGACACTTTCACACATTTGTCGACATCATCCTACAACTTTTCAAAATCTTAACAGCTTTCAACTTACCCTTTCTCCTTGCTTCGCGGCGATATTTCAACATGTAGCGAAATCGCTACAACTTTTCAACTTAACGCTTTCTCCTTGCTTCGGCCAGTGAAAAACCAACATGTAGCGAAATCGCTACAGTTTCTCGACTTAGCTTCTTGGCCTCCAACATGTCGCGAAATCGTGACAGTTTGCCTTGCGCCTTCTCTCTCCTCATTTTTGTCGTGAAATCATGACAGTTTGCCTTGCGCCTTCTCTCTCCTCATTTTTGTCATGAAATCATGACATTTTTGGCTGTGCCTTCTCTCTCCTCATTTTTGTCGTGAAATCATGACATTTTTGACTGTGCCTTCTCTCTCCTCCGACTTGTCGCGAAATCGCGACAGAAAACATGTCGCGATATCGCGACAGTTTTCTAACTTGTCTTTTTCTTCGAATTTTAGAAACTGGGTCACTTCTGTTTTCCAGGAATTGCACTTTACATAATCTAACTGTCCTTTGAACTTCTGTCTTCTGCATCTGAATGACTCCTGAACTGTCTGTCCACTGCATCATTAGATCTAACTTCCTGTGTTGACAACAATGACAAACTTCTTGCAACACCTTGCTCAACAATCTCCCCCTTTGGAATTGTTGGCAACACCTGTGTACATTCCTGTAACTCTTCTCCCCCTTTGTCAATAATACCAAAGGGCTGCTGGGAACTCCCCCTGAGTCCATCCTCACAATTCTCAGGCACAATTTGTTGCATCCAACACAAATTATGATCATGAGCAAAAGAATAGTCAAATACTCAAATGCTCCCCTTGAGAAAGTGATCCCTGTAGCTAGTCACTTCTTAGGAAGTGTGACTACTCCTAATTTGCTTCGAAGGTACTCAAACACTTCCTTGGGCAAAGGTTTTGTAAAAATATCTGCTACTTGTTACGTAGTTGGGACAAAATCCAATTTGACTTCTCCTTATGCAACTTTCTCCTTCAAGAAATGATACCTTATAGCAATGTGTTTAGTCCGTGAGTGCATAACTGGATTCTTGGAGATGTTAATTGCACTCTGGTGTTATCACACTTAAGCGATATTGGTTCACTGAAATTAATTCCAAGATCTTTCAAAGTTTGTTTCATCCACAAGACTTGTGTACAACATGTTGTTGTCTGCAATATATTCTGCCTCAATTGTAGATAAAGAAACCGACTCTTGCTTCTTACTTGTGCCATGCAACCAATCTGTCCCCCAAATAGAATGCACCTCCATTGGTACTCTTTCTGTCATCAACACATCCAGCCCAATCTGCATCTGAATATGATATAAGAGTGAAGTCTTTGCCTTTTGGATACCACAACCCATACTCCATGGTGCCCTTGAGATACCGAAAAATCCTTTTAACTGTTGTCACATGAGTCTCTTTGGGACTGGCCTGAAATCTAGCTACCATGCAAACACTGCCTCGAGAATATCGAGTCTAGTAGCTGTTAAATATAGTAGACTTCCAATCATAGATCTGTATATGGTTTGGTCTATAGGTGGAGATTTGTCTTCTTTACTCAATTTGCAACCTGTTGTCATGGGAGTGCTAACTGGCTTACAGTCCTCCATAGTGAACCTCTTTAGCATTTCTTTCACATATTTGATTTGGGAAATGAATATGCCTTTCTCATTTTGATTAACTTGTAGCCCAAGAAAGTAAGACAGTTCACCAATCATAGACATTTCAAATTCATTCTGCATCTTATTTGCTAAGTCTTTACAAGATTCATCTTTGTTGCTGCCAAATATGATATCATCTACATAGACAACTAGAACAATGAGATGCCCACCTTCTATTTTTACATACAGATTACTGTCCACTAAACCTTTCTTGAATCCCTGTTGAGAGAGATAGTTATCTAGCCTTGCATACCATGCCCGTGGTGCTTGTTTTAATCCATACAATGCTTTCTTTAATTTGCAGACAAGGTTAGGATCCTCACTAATTTGAAATCCATCCGGTTGTTCAATATAGACCTCTTCTTCGAGTTTCCCATTTAAAAAGGCAGATTTTACATCCATCTGATAAACTCTGAAGTTTTTGTGAACTGCTAAGGCCAGAAACATTCTAATTGCTTCTAATCGGCCACTTGGAGCAAAAGTCTCTTCAAAATCAATGCCTTCGACACTGTGCATATCCTTTACAAACCAGTCTTGCTTTGTTCCTAATGACCTGTCCGTCTTCATTTAATTTGTTTCGAAATATCCATTTGGTGTCGATTACATTCTTATTTGCGAGGTCTAGGTACTAATTCCCAAGTTCTGTTCTTTTCAATCTGATCTAACTCTTCATTTATTGCCTTCATCCAGCTATCATCTTTGCTTGCTTCATCTATGTTTTTGGGCTCAATGCTAGATAAAAGAGAGTAATTACTTATTACTTTCCTTCTTGTCTGAATACCAGCTGTGGGATCTCCAATTATTTGGTCTCTTGGATGATTTTTCTGCCAGCTGCCTGTTTTGAATTTCTTGTTTTCTTGCACCTCTGAGTCATCGACTAATTCATCTGAATCAAACGTAGATTTATTTTCTGTTTCATTCACCTCATCTCCTTCAATGACTTCTTCATAGATTGGGTAGTTTTCCTCAAAGTCAGCTAATCGTTTCCCAACTTCATCGAATTTAACGTCTGCATTGTCCACAATTTTCTTGAGTCTCTTGTTGTAGCATTTGTAAGCTTTGCTTTTTGATGAATACCCAACAAAAACACCTTCATCTGCTCTATCTTCAAACTTCCCAAGGTTGTCATCTATTTTTTTGATGTAGCACCTACAGCCAAATATTTTGAGATGTTTTGTTGTTGCTTTTCTACCAAACCACAACTCATAAGGTGTTTTGCATTCATGAGTTCTTAACATATATCTGTTTTGGATGTATACTTGCAGGTGTGAACTGCTTCTTTCCAGAATCTATCTGCTATTTTATTTTACTCGCGCATGGTGCGTGCCATTTCCTGTATAGTTCTGTTCTTTCTTTCTACTACGCCATTCGTTGTGGAGTTCTAGCTGTTGAATATTGTGTCCTGATACCATGTTTTTCACATTACTATAAATTCATTCGAAATGAATTCTCCTCCTCTGTCTGATCGTAAGCATTTGACCCTTTTTCCTGTTTCATTCTCAACTAGCTGTTTGAAGGATCTGAACATTTCAAAAGCTTCTGTTTTATCTTTTAGGAAAAATATCCATGTCATTCTGGAATAATCATCGATACACAACATAAAGTATTTGTCGTCGTTAATGCTTTGAGTTCTCATGGGTCCACATAAGTCCGTATGAATAAGTTCCAAGGGCCTCGCTAGTGTGGTATTATTTTGTTTTAAATGAGACTTTGGTTTGCTTTCCCTTCTAACATGAAGCACAAACATTGTTTGAGGGTTTTTTAATGGTTGGAATGTCTCTCACTTGCTTGTTTCGAGCTGATTTTCACCAAATTATCAAAACTTATGTGTCCAAGCCTCTTGTTCCACAGACGGTTCTCTTCTTCTTGTCCAATGAAACACGTACCTTCGAAGTTTTTGAGAGTGTGTACAGATTTCCAGACGTCCTTGAACCGAGTTGCTATCAATTTCCCACTTGTTTATTTTTTTGACTTCACAACCCTACTTTTTGAAGACTACTTCATGTCCTTTATCACAGATTTGACTGACACTTAATAGGTTGTGTTTCAAACCATCCACAAATAAAACTTCTTCTGACTTGATTTTCCCTTCACTAATTTTGATAGATCCTTTTCCTATTATTTTGGCTCCATCATTATTTCCAAACTTCACAGAGCCACCCTCATATTTCTGTAGTTTTTCAAATTTTTGTTTATCACCTGTCATATGACTTGAGCAACCACTCATCAAGAATCCACGGTACACATTTATTATGAGCCCTGAAAGTTGTCTGCACTATTAAAGATTCCTTTTCTTCCCTGAGCTGTTCTTTCTGTTTCCATTCTGTTTTGACTATGGTATTGGGCTCTAGCTTGGATTTCCCCTTTTCAGAATCTTGCACATATCTTTCAGAAATAATTCTATTCTGTTTTGCCCTATATGGTTGAGTTCTTCTTTTTTGAGATTGATTTGAAACAGAAGTACTATGACAGTTTCTAGCAATGTGCCCAAAGTTGTGACAATTAAAGCATTCTACTGCATAACTCATTAGAGGAGCAAAAGTATTTCTACTAGTGAAACTTCTTGGACCTACATTATACTTGTAGTCAGCAATTTTATGCCCATAACCATTACATTTGAAACAGAAACCATAAAAGTAATGATTGAACCTGAAAGATGGTCTTTGCCAGGTTGTTGCAGGAGCCTTAGATCTTCCATTTCTTTGATGTGTGACCTTGGTAAAGCCCTCATTGTCAGTTCCTATTTTAGGACTGGCATTATTGCTTTCATTTGCCTGATTTGTTTTTCTTTCAACAGCCTGTTTCTTGTCTTTACTCTTTTCACATTCAACATTGCTTGCCTTTGGTCCGTTTGATGATTCTCCTTCAATAAAGCCCGGACCGAATTTGATACTTGCGGGTCTTTGATCGCTTAGGATTTTGTCCAGCTTCATCGAACTTTCTTCACGTTTGAAATGGCAGCTAATTTTTTGATCCAGCTCTTGTATCTGTATTCGAAGACCAACATTTTCTTCTTCTAATTTGCAAGCAATAATCTATCTTCGTGGTTACCTGAATTTCCAGATCTTCGAACATTTTCTTGTATTCTTCTATTTGTATTTTTAAACTGGTTATAATGTCATTTGCATCCTCAAGCTTTCTTAAAAGTTTTTTATTCTTTCTCTTCTCGGATTTCCATTCTTCAAGAGCGAAACCAGACTCACCTTCTAAATCAACTTCAGCCTCGGCTTTTTCAATAGATACTTTAGGGTTCATACCTTCTCTCTTTTTGGGTTTTCTCGCCTCTTCCGATTTTTCTACTTCAAACGCCATAAAGAGAGCTTCACTGTTCCTTCTTCGAGTCTTCACTAGAGTCTGTCCTCCGAAGAATCTGCATTTCGGGAGATAAAACTTTTCTTTTTGAAATTGCCTTTTCCGAAGTTTGTCTTCTTCCTCCATTCACTTCTTTCTTGATGCGGAGTTTCTTCACCTTTGTTCTTGTCATTGAGAGGACATTTGGTAGCAAAGTGTCCAATGCCTCCACAATTGAAACATTTAAAAGGTAGCTTTCCTTTGTATTTTCCTTTTCCTTTTCTCAGTTTTTTGACAAAATTTGCTTCCATTTCATCTGAAACATCCTCTTCTTCAGACTCTTGTTTTGTGTCTTTGCCTTTTAGTACTTTGAAGGCTGCTTCTCTATCTGTGGGATTAGATCTTCCTATTCTCATTTCAAAAGCAGTCAAAGAACCATGCATCTCATCCATACTAAAATGATTTAGATCTTTAGCTTCTTCTATGGCTGAGACTTTCGAATCAAACCTTGGAGGGAGAGATCTTAATACCTTTTTCACAATCGTAGCATCATCCATATCTTCGTCGAGACCTCTGATCGAATTTGTGATTTCGTTGACTCTTAGCATGAAAGCCTCTATGTTCTCATCATTGTCCATCTTTAAGGATTCGAATTGAGCTCGGTGTGTTTGAAGCTTGGCCTCCTTGATCCTATCGTCTCCTTCATGAATGTTCTCTAGTTTATCCCATACATCTTTTGCGGATTCACAGTTTATGATTTTGACTAGCTCATTGTCCACTAATCCACACATGATGGCATTTTTTGCTTTCGAATCATTTTCAAATGCCTTCTTACCGGTAGTGTCTGTTGGAGCAGTGGCGGGAGCTTTGTAACCATTTACTACTGCACCCCAGATGTCAAAACCCAACGCACAGAGATAAGTCTGCATTCTTATTTTCCAAAAAGCATAGTTAGTTCCATCAAACAATGGTGCTTTGTTTGAGGAGAAACCTTCACCACTTGCCATTGCGTCACTTCCAAGATCACCTTAGCTGATTGAGCCTGTTCAGGAACTTGGCTCTGATACCAATTGTTGTAATCACAGTGACACTGAGAGGGGGGTGAATCAGTGTGATCTTTAAAATTTCTAATACATATAGTTTTAAATCCAGTAACTATTTAAAACTGATAAAAGAAATATCAAATGCAGCAAGAAAGCAAAACACACACAACACGATTATTTAACGAGGTTCACCAATGTGGCTACTCCTCAAAATGACTGCTTGGACTACCATCCAAATCCAGCCAATGCAAAGCTACAACTTTACAATATCTTTTACCAGCACCAACCCCTTAGCTTTATCTGTTTCAAACAGAATGGAGCACCAACTCCTAATTTACCAGCACCTACTGGAAAGAGGCACCAACCCCTTATGCCAAGCTGCAACTTGGAAGTCAATAAAGATAATAAAAGTGACAGAATAAAACTTTCACGTTGTTTCTTACAGTCTGCTATTTTTTTGCATTCTGCTGCTTCTATGCAAAATGCTTCGCACTGTCCGACCGCTTCTGTGTACTTCTTCGCACTCTCTATTGCAATCGGATGATCGATCACTTTTACTGTCTGTGCGCTATCACTTTGCACTTAGAACTCCACCTCTACACCTTGCGCTCTTCATTCACGCAATCACGATATGCAGACTCGAACTACGACTTCGCAGTCTGCTCGACACGAACTTCACTTGCGCAATCACTCTGCTCGCATTCGCACATTATCTTCCACAACACTCACTCAAACTCGAAGTACCCCTACTTTTATAGAAGAAATTTTAGGAACAAATCCTAAACAATAGTCAGCTGTAACCCTAAGAATGTCGGTTGCAAAACCCTAGAATTTGTCGGCCCAGATTCAACTTTGTCGGCCTCAACTTTTCCTAAACAACAGTCGGCTGTAACCCTAAGAATGTCGACTGCAAAACCCTAGAATTTGTTGGTTGCAAACCCTAGAAATTATCGGCTATGAACCCTAAAATCTGTCGGTTGCAAAACCCTAAAATCTGTCGGCCCAGATCCAACTTCTACTGCCACCTCTGTCACCTTCCTGTAACTATTGCCGTGAAATAGAAACATGTCGCGATATCGTGACACTTTTTGTAACCATACGCCTTCTTGTCCTTACTGTCGTGAAATCGTGACACTTTTGGCCTTTGATAGCTTTGCCACCGTTCTTGTCACGAAATCGTGACACTTCAAACTTTTGTTGACGTCATCCTCATTCTTGTCGTGAAATCATGACGCTTTCGACTTCCAGCGGCTTTTCTTGCAACCTGTCGTGAAATCGTGACACTTTCAGCTTTCGCTGACGTCATCCTCATCTTTGTCATGAAATCGCGATGCTTTCGGCTTCCAGAGGCTTTTCTTGCAACCTGTCGTGAAATCGTGACACTTTCAGCTTTCGCTGACGTCATCCTCATCTTTGTCGTGAAATCGTGACGCTTTCGGCTTCTAGTACATTTCTTCAGCTGTCATGAAATCGCGACACTTTCAACTTTTGTCGACGTCATCCTCATCTTTATCATAAATCACGACAGCTTTAACCGCTTTCATTTCTTGCTTCGGCGAGCGATATTTCAACATGTAGCGAAATCGCTACAACTTTTCAACTTAACGCTTTCTCCTTGCTTCGACGGTGAAAAACCAACATGTAGCGAAATCGCTACAGTTTCTCGACTTAGCTTCTTGGCCTCCAACATGTCGCGAAATCGTGACAGTTTGCCTTGCGCCTTCTCTCTCCTCATTTTTGTCGTGAAATCGTGACAGTTTGCCTTATGCCTTCTCTCTCCTCATTTTTGTCGTGAAATCATGACATTTTCGGCTGTGCCTTCTCTCTCCTCATTTTTGTCATGAAATCGTGACATTTTCGACTATGCCTTCTCTCTCCTCCGACTTGTCACGAAATCGTGACAGAAAACATGTCGCGATATCGCGACAGTTTTCTAACTTGTCTTTTTCTTCGAATTTTAGAAACTGGGTCACTTCTATTTTCCAGGAATTGCACTTTACATAATTTGACTATCCTTTGAACTTCTGTCCTCTGCATCTGAATGACTCCTGAACTATCTATCCACTGCATCATTAGATCTAACTGCCTGTGTTGACAACAATGACAAACTTCTTGCAACACCTTGCTCAACAACTCAGCACTTGGAAATGCAAATTCATATCTCAAGCTGGGAAGGCAACCCTCACCAAAGCCTGTCTTCAAGGAATTCCCACCTATTTCATGTCTGTTTTCATGCTTCCTATGTTTATCCATTCCAAAATCGAGCAGATTCAAAGGAATTTTCTCTAGTCCGACAGCGAAGAAAAATCCAGAATTCCTCTGGTGGCATGGGATAAGGTTTGCCTTCGAAAGGACCAAGGGGGCATGGGATTGAGAAGATCCAAGCTCATGAAAACTACCTTAATTGCCAAACATGCTTGGAGAATTCTTATTAATGCACCGATGAAATGGATCAATATAGTTAAAAGAAAGTATCTTGGGGAAAATTCTCTCCTGGAAGCTGAGTCTCCTCATGAAGCTTCGGCTTTCTGGAAGACAGTGCTTCAAGGTCATTCAATGATTAACAGGGGTGCTCATTGGATCTTGAGGGATGGATCCACGATACTTTTTTGGAGAGACAGGTGGGCTACAGATGAAGCTCTCACTGTAAATCAGAACTTGGCTGGCTTGAGGGCCCAGATTGATCCAAACAGTCATCTCAAGGTTTCGGATTGCATTGATCGAAGTTCCCTTCCCCCTCGATGGAAACTTCCGACGGTGGATGGGTTTGATAATGAGCTGAGTTTCTTGTACAGTGTCCTCCAATCGATGTTAATTCCTTCGGTTATAAGATATGACAAAATTATTTGGAGCAACACGCAGGATGGGCAGTTTTCTGTTAAATCCGCTTATGATCTTCTATCGTGTGAGGCTGCTATGGACCCCCGATGGAAAGCAATTTGGAGGAAAGGGATTATTCCTAAGATAAATTACTTTGCTTGGATTACCTTTTATAACAAAGCCCTTACCATAGACAATCTCCATAAGAGAGGCTTTGCAATTCCCAATAGGTGCTATCTTTGCTTAGCTGACTGTGAAACATCCGATCACTTATTGTTGCATTGCCCCTTTTCCTATTCGGTCCTAAGCTGTGTGTTGTCTTCCTTCCAAGTACTCTGGTACTCCCATCACTCCCTTAAAGATGCCTTCCTCCAATGGCCCAAGCCCTTTAATAATTCTAAGCTCCGATTCCTTTGTGAGGCTGCCTTTCACCATTCCATCTGGCAAATTTGGCTAGAGCATAATGCTAGAGTCTTCGGCAAGATCCCTAGAATGGCTCCCTCTGTTGCCCAGTGGGCCTTATCCTTTGCTATCGAGAATTCAAAAACTATTCCCAGCTCCCGCCCTCACAATCCTTGGGAGGCAATTATTTTCAAAAGACTGGACCTTGGCTCCTCTTCCAGAGTTGACTCAGTGAATGGCCGCAGGGAGGTCACTTGGACCAAACCTCCTTTGGGGTGGATCAAACTTAATTTTGATGAGGCTACTAAATGCAACTCGTGGCCCGCTGGTTCTGGGGGGCTTGTCAGGGACCATAATGGGAAGCTGATCTTGGCCTACTGTGAAAATCTAGGCCCTCAGACCAATCATTTTATCGAAGCTCGTGGTGTGTTGAAAGGGTTGTAAGTCATATCGAATGATCCTAGGCCTTTATTTATTGAAGGCAATTCTCTAAACATTATCAACTACCTTCATGGCTCCAAAGACCCATTGTGGCGGGTCCTGAATATCATCCTCGAGGCTAGGATGCTCCTCTCTTGGTGCGCCAGGTGGGAGGCGGGGCACATCTACAGAGAAGGTAATCGGGTGGCGGATCACTTGGCCAACAAAGGACTGATGACCACATGCCCGGTTGTTTGGCGTTCTTGTTTCCCAACCGAGGTGGACAGTTTGGCCAAGGCAGATATTCCCTCATGATGAAGAATTTGTATCATAGGTCTTCTCCCAAAGTTTGTTGATGTATTGTCTTCGGCTACTATTCTGTTTTAATGTATTTCAAGATCAATATTTCTAGGACTATTTGCGTCTTCTGGGGCCCTCGGGAATTTTGTATTTCCCTATATTTTTTATGAACTGCTCTATTTACCTAGCCATCCGACATGAAATATCTTTTAGCAAGGCTGATTTTGTACATAAGGTTTTGGGATCCTTTATAAAAACCCACAATTAATCTATTATTATAATTACCAAAAAAAAAAACCTGAGGTAGTTAACAAATTTTTGGGTACCTACCTAAGATGTTTTTTTCAGGATAAACAATATCAATGGAGTCATTAGCTTTCCTTGGTATAATGGTGGTGCAATAATTCATACCATTACTCCATCAAGATGTCTCCCTTTGAAGCATTGTATGGAATTAAGCCATAAACAATAGCATATTATGTACCAAGATCTTCCAAAGTGGCCCAAGTAGATTATTGGTTTCAACAACAAAATTCAATGCTCACCATTCTCAAATATAATTTGGCCCCAACACAAAATTGTATGAAGTAGCAGCAAGACACACATCGTTCAAAAAAATAATTCAATATGGGTGATATGGTATTCCTGAGTTTGCAACCCTACAAACAATTTTCATTGAAGATCAAGACCAGTCAAAAATTGGCTCCACAATTTTATGGCCCTTACAAATTGTGCGTCGCATTGGAGAAGTGGCATATCAATTAAATATGCCTCCCTCATCTTGTATACATCCAGTATTTCATTTTTCCTGTCTCAAGAAGGTGATCGGCTAGAAAATACAATCTTAGTCAGAATTATCAGTACTTAATGAAGAAAGGCGTATATATCTCCAACCTAAAGTAATTTTACAAAACAGAACATGCATGTTGAGATCTCATCACATCTAAGAATTTCTCATCAAATGGCAAGACCTACCAGAAGAATATGCTACATGGGAACCTGAAAGTATTTTCTAGACATTTCTAGCTTTGAGGATAAAGCTTTCCAAGGAGGGGAGCCATGTTACACACCAAACATAGTCGGCTATGTTTGCAATATATAATTCATTTATTATTAATAGGTTAGATTGATTTGGTTTTGTATTATATTTATCATTAAATTCATTTGCAATTTCATAAGAGGACTGCCCTCCTAGTGGCGAGGACCAACCCTCTTGAAGCGACATGATTCATTTAAATATTGTTTTATTTCCTTTGGTGTTTCTGATTATTCTTATTGACTATGAATAGTATGTGGAATTGATATTGGTAGATACAATTAAATTATAATTTCATCAAGTGAAGGAAGAAGTGCCTTCCAATTTAGCATCAAAAGCTAACAATGGTATAAAAGCCACAAGGGATATTGATAAGAGATAGGGAGATTTTTTTTACAAAATTTGAGACTTTCTATTTGGCTATAGTCTTTCCACATGGTTGAAAGAAAACTTGTGAAGACTAGGACTCGACATAGATTTATTTCCACTAGATTGAAGGATAACTAGTGAAGTTTATTAATTTTATAATTCTGAATACTTGGATGTATTTGTTCTCCCTTCTTATTGAAACCCTTAAAATTAGTTCTCAAAATTTGAGAAGCTTCCTACAATAGATAGATAATAATTTCACCTTTGATTACTTGAAAGTCTATGTGCTTTCCTGGTGCATAAATTATTTTTGGAATTGTAGCAAAGAGTAGACATCGAATATGAAGGAGGTCCAATAAAGAGGTCCCATTGAAGATTAAAAATTGAGGAAGATCTAAGAAAGAATTTTCCATAGAAGATAGAATATTAAATATTGAAGAGACCCAAGAAAGAGGTCCTCATAGAATATTGAAGACTACAAATTGAAGGAAGAAGAGAGAAAGAGGCTAGAGAATCCCTATTGAATATTGAGAAGGAGGAGACCCGAGAGAAGAGGTCCCCATTGCAAATTTGAGAAAGAAGATTGAGGAGGCCTAAGAAAAAGGTCCATTGAAATTTTGAAGGAGAAAAAAGGAGAATAGAGAAGCCCTATTGAGAAATTGAAGAAGTGGCCACTAGAGAAGATTTGAAGAAATTTTGAGATAGAAGATTACAAGAAGAAGAAAATTTTGAAAAAATGTAAGCACATAAAAATTGGGAAAATTATTGTCATCCAACAATAAGCCCAAAAGGATTTATGAAACTGATTTAGGGAGAATATTTTTGGCAAGAAGTTTTCCAAATTTGAGAAAGTATTTTTGAAGACTTAAAGACATTCAAATTCTTGAAGAAGAGGCCAACAAAGAGGTCAAATTTGAATATAGAATTCAACAAAATCTAAGGAGGAGAAATAAGATTGAAAGAGGCCAAAAATTGATATTTTTGGAGACAATCATTAAAGTTTTAAAGGCTAATTTTTGAAGAAGAAGATTGTAGATTTTATTTTGGAGCAACATTTGAAGAGTTTATGACTACGAATTTGGATAGCATTAGAAGGAGATAGAAGAGCTACAAATTGGAGAATATTTGGGAAGATTTGGAAGTTTTTTTGGATAGCTTATTGAAGGAATAAATGGAATTAATTTAAGGCGAATAACTAAAGGAGACATAGGAAGTTTTTGAATAACAAAAAGGCAGCATCTTCGCAACATTTGGAGCTACAAAAAATACAAATTTTGTGAACAACAAAAAGGTAGCAAGTTGAAGGAGATAGAGCTATATATTAGACAAAATTTAAAGGAATAATTGAGCTACACATTTCAAATTTTCTTGGTAGTTTTTTGGAAGGAGAAAGGAGAAGATTTGAGGCAAAAAATTAAAACTAAGAAAGCAGTTTTTTGGGTAGCATTGAAAGTTGTAAATTTCATAAATATTGGACAACATTTGGAGAAGGAAATTAGCTAAAAATTTTAGAATTTTGAAGGCAAAAATATGAGAAGAAAATAGTTGCAAATTAAAATATTTTTGGACAGAAATAGTGCAGGTTATTGAGCAACAATTTTGAGAAGCAAAGGAGCTACAATTTCACCATTTTGGGCAGTAAGCTTGGTGAGAAAAAAGGTAGCTATAAAAGTGTTTTATTAAAGCATTAAATAAAGTGTTTTATTAGCTATGTATTCAAGTTTTAAATCCATAAAAAATAAATTTGAATTTGAGTGTCTCCAAGCTAAAGAAGGAGACATTGTTGTCATCTTCAAACCTGCAAAATACAACAACATAAAGTAGAGTTTTTTTTATTTACATGGTAGATTGATAGCCGCAACGAATCTAGGCAGGCTATCCAACTTTTTATGGCCACCACAGTATTCTGCACTAGCTATCCTGAAAGCTATCACATAGATCTTCATGCAGTACACCCCTATAACCACCATGCCACAATCATTTTAAACCTTTGGTACAAGCGTTCAGTCTGGCGAGGCCCAAGATTTGAACCTTGGACCTCCACCTCCATTATGAGGTTTGGTCAAACCAATTGGTCTACACCTCAAACCTACAACATAAAGTAGAGTTAAAAATTGCTTGAAAGGAGTAATAAGGAGAAGGAAATATTACATAGTGAATGCTATTTTTTAAAGATAAAATAGTGTAGTATTATTGAAGCATTTGGAGGCTGAATAGAGTTCAAGATAAGGCAGGATTAAAGGTGTCTAAAGACACCAAAAATAAGCAATAAATATTGTAGGAGATAGTGGTGAGAAGAAGCCACCAAAGAAGTGGTAGCACCACCAAGCAAAAGTGGAGGAGCCACCATATTGGAGGAAGTAGCCACAATTACTAAAGAGCCAATAAAGAGCATTGGAAAATTACCACCATTTGGTAGAGAAAAAAATTTAGGAATAGCATTGCTACTATAGAGGCACTAACCACCACATAGTTGAAGAAAAACCATCCACCATTGGAAGAGTTAACGTCAGGTCCACATGGAAGCTAAAGAGATCTCTTTGATGTCAAAGAGGAGATAGATTTCATAAAGGAAGGTGAATGATTTTTGAGAAGTTACAACATGGGAGAAAACATCTTTTGGAATTCTGAATAAACTTCATTCAACGTGGACTAGCCACTAAAGAGAAGATAGTGAGGAGTTACTCATTACCTGCACCATTTGGAGGAGGAATATTGTGTAATGTTCATTGGAGTAAGTTGAAACATTTGAGTAGCACCCTATGTAATGTCTAGCATCTAAAAATATAGAGTGCCACTTGTTGAAGCAGAAGGAGGAGCACCAACTACATTTTGGAGGTGATTGAAACGTCTCAGGTCCTCATAAATGCAAGGGAATTAGACTCCATTTGACACATTACCATTCAACATCAAGCTAAGTGAGGCATATTCATCCATATTCATGGAGCATTAGGTCTAAGTGCGATAAAGTGGAGAGAAGTTCCATACGTACAACAAAGGAGTGAGATTTCACAGAAGAGCATCATTCAAGGGTAGGTCAAATGTCTTTGATCAAATATTTTATGCCTCAACTTGGCAGGTAAAGCAAGTTATTTAAAATTTTATTATTTTCCCAAGTTAGGAGTTATAAGGTTGAGTATTATTATTATTTTCTAAGGTAGAAGGAAAATTAATCTATTTTCTTATAATATTAATTTAATTATTGGAGATATAAGGCATAAAAGTGAAATTTGAAACCTTAGAGACTTTAATAGTTATTATTGGAAAGTTTTGAGAAGCCTTGAAATATTTTTGAGAAATTTTGGGAATTCATTTCAAGTTTTGAGAAGACTTTATAAAGTTTTGTAATTGAATTATTGAAGCATTTTTAATATTTGCAAATATTTTGAATTTTGGAGAAATAAGGTTTCCTACATCAAATTAGGAATACAAAATTTACAAATATCCTTTTACTAAATTTCTAAATTTCTAAATTTTAAGTTATAAGGAATTCAACATCAACATAGGATTGTGAAATTTAGAATTTGGAAACCATATTAATGAAATTTGGGAGATATAAGGAATATAACTTAGAGTTTTTAGAATTTTCCACCTCAATAAAATGAGTGTGTGAGTAACCATAAAAACATTGGCATGGAACATACCAAATTGAATTGGATTGAATTTTAAGTTAAGAAGAGAAGAAGAAGAATAATAATAGAAATTCTACTTTTTCCCTAGTATAGGAGGGCTAGTAATAGTCTCAGGCAAATTTCTTGGACAAACGTGATTCTAAGATTGAGTGTTTTGTGAAGAAAACAAGATTATATTTAGGAGGGGGGGTGAAAAGTATAATATCAAACTTTTACTTTTATTTCCAAAGAAACATAATCCAATTTTATCAATTGCAATAATGAAACAATGCACAAATCATCACACACATAAGAGACACAGATTTAACATGGTTTGCCCAATGTGGGATACATCCACAAAGAGATATTTCTTATAAATTTCTTAATAAAATTCTTGGGAACTCATTCCCTATTAAAATGTTGGTGGACCTCTATCCACAGGAGACACTTGTCCCCTCTCACAATTTTGTGGGCACCTACCCACAGGAGACCTCGATCACATCTCACAAGTTCATGGGAACCTACCCACATGAGACCTCAATCCCATATGCTCTAGTTCATAGACCTCTATCCACAAGAGACCTCAATCCCCTCTACTCTGGTTCATGGACCTCTATCCATAGGAGACCTTAATCCCCTCTGCTTTAGTTCATGGACCTCTATCCATAAGAGACCTCAATCCCCTCTACTTTGGTTTACTCCAAAGCCTTCTCATATATCTTCTCATATTTTCTCATAAAAATTGCTCAAATCTAATCATTAAAACTACTTAAATTTTCTCATAAAACCTGCTTAAATATGCTCACTAAACCTACTCACAAACCTGCTCAAATTTACTCATACAACCTGCTTAAATCACTCATAAAACTTGCTTAAATTTTCTCACTAACCTGCTCAATCCTGCTCATAAACTTACTCAAATTTGCTCATACAACTTGCTCAATCTACAAATAAAACCTACTTAAATCTGCTCACTAACCTGCTCAATCCTTCTCTGAAACCTTCTCAAATTTTCTCATACAACCTGCTCAATTCTTTCCAAATCTTGCATACAAACAATACTCATATATTTTCCAAAAGTACTTTCTTCAACTAAAATAATTCAGACATATTCTACCCAAAATTATTTTATCTTTAATAACATATAGAAAATGATATGCTATAACAAATTTCCAATATGTTCTTTCACATTCATTAAGTCTTTCACTTTCACATGTCTCACATTTATTCAAAGATAGCTCTAGTCTAGCACTTGATAATTTACCTTCTTATCTACTCCCAAAATCAATCATGAACAATGCACAAATTTTCTTCACAACTATGGTCTATAACCCTTGCATATTTATTCCCAATATCAATCAAAACTAATGCACAAATTTGCTTCACAAATCTATTTTATAACCCTTGCAAATTTATTCCCAATATCAATCAAAACTAATGCACAAATTTGCTTCACAAATCTGGTCTAAAACCTTTGCTTATTTATTTTCAACTTCAAGAAAAAATAATGTACACCCAATAATTCCTTATACCTCCAACCTTATGACAATAAAAATATTTTTCTTAACAACAACCACCTTGTGAAAGAAATTAAATCACCATAACTCTAAATCTGCCTCAATAATTATTATCCTCTATGAGCTTTCCAAACATGTCTTGACAAATAATTTTCCTTTCTTTTGCCATTTCATAAATAGGTTAGCAAATCTCTTTTTCTTTCTCAATCAAATATCAAAGTATCCTCTCAAAAACTCGTATCAAAAGATATAAACAATGAAGCTTTTAAACCAATAAAACCACTTCTTATTTTATCCTTTTATGTCATATAAAAATACAACATTAAAATTCCAAGGTTATACCTTATAAGTCCAACTAATAACATTCAAAGTCACATTTTATAATTCCAACTTAAACCATATATAATACAATTTTATAATAGACAAAATCACACCTTATAACTCCAACTTAAACCATATATAATACAATTTTCTAATAGTAAAAATCACACCTTATAACTCCAACTTAACACATATATATTCCCACTTTATAATTACGAGGTAGCACCTTATATCTCCTACTTGAGTTAAAATAAAATTAATTTACTTTACCTTGCACCAAAACTCTAACTTCCATGGAGGGATTTGACCCCTAGATATTCCAAGCGTAATTTCTTGCTCGCGTCCTCCTTGACCAGTTAGACTAGCCCACTGGTTAGAACCACAAAGGGTTTATCTTCTCATAAACCTTCGTGTGCTTCCAAACAGCCAAAACTGCTATCACTTTCCCAAACAAAATGCACCCGATGAGATTCAATCCTTGGATCTCATGCTCAGCAGTAACTTACCATGGCCTAGACAACTAGCTGGGATGCACTATAGCTTAAGAACAAAGAAGAAACAACTGGCTCTTAACCTCCACACATTCACAAAAATATCACAAACCAAAGCAGTGATGCAGATTTTTAAACTATGCACACTACTTTGCAGCGCCCTCACACAGTGCTAGATGGTCGGTTGGGATACACCAACATATGGAACCTATTGGGAATTCATTGTTTAAAATCTCTACCCTAGATTTATTCCATGTAATCACATGCTTTCCTCTTTTCTCATTCATCAATCATTTGTGTTGAAGATATTTCAAAAAATGCACACAAATATTCAAATCATTACTCGCATTGAAATATTTTCAAATATAGCATTGCATATTCGTGGATAATATAATGAAATATTTTGCTCCATATTTATATGCCTTCCTTTATCCTTTGATAAGTCGGCCCACAATTTTATTTTTGATCTAATTCATGCTTTCCAAAAACATTGGCACCATACCTTATACACTTATTTTATACTATAATATTTTAAAAAATATTATAATAATAGCTTTTAAACCTTTGGACTTATCTTTTAATATTTAAACCTTACCTTCTCTTTTAATATTTAAACCTTGCCTTCTCTTTTAAACCTTGGCCTTCTCATTTAATATTTAAACCTTACCTTTTCTTTTAAACCTTTGTCCCAAATAACTCTTAAACATTTTTGTCCTTCTTTATAATATTTAAATTAATATTATAATCCTTTTCTTAAAACAAATTTCCTCGCTTTGAGATATACCTTACCTTGAATAATTGTCCAACCTTAGAAGAATATTTTTTGCCTTGAATATCATACACCCTTTGACATCAATGACAACTCAATATTCCAACAATCTCCCCCTTTGTCATTGATGGCAACCCTACAAAAGACAATTTCTTTTACTGCAACGAGATTCCCAATCTGCTCCCCCTGACAAGCTACTCCCCATCACTAAAATTCTCCTCCTTTGACATCAATGGCAAAGGGCTCCTTGGGGCTAAAAATGAGACACTTAGCACAACCCCCTCACCACCTCCTTTTCTTGAGGTGATCAACTTTGGGATGGGAGAAAAACTACTTCCAACTTACAATTCTCTTCTTCTTTTCAATTTTCTTTTTCCACACCTTTGTAATCATACCCTTTTGAGCATCCTTTTTCTTACTTGTCTTTGGAAGTTCGAGAAACTTTGTTCTACACCACTTTGATTTATGCCCAAAATTGTTGCACTTGTAACACATGATGTTGTAGTTCTTAAAGTTTCTTTTGGTGAATCCATAATAATTCTTACCATGAACCCTGCAATGTATAGCTTTATGACCAAAATTATTACATGAGTAACAATAACCTTGGAAGAAATATTCATCTTTCCTTGAATAATATGGTCTCATGGTTCTTTCTTTGCTTTTTCTGTGATGGTTCATGTTCCTTGATGGTGCATTGTTTTCTTCCTCATTGATGCTTCCACTTCTCAACTCCTCAGTATAGGTCTTGATCTCTTATTCAATTACTTCCTTTTATGCTTCCATTTATTTTGAGCTTGACTCCCTTTTTTTTTCTCTTGATCTTCTTCAAAATCAAGTTCAATATTAATAAATGGAGATCTCTGTATCTTGAGAATAACATCCATGGTTTTTGAGCTTTCCTTAGACCGTGATAACTTATCAAGATATTTTCCAAGTCCCTTATTTAGAGAGATAACTTCATATTCTAGTATTTCACATTCTAGCTCTTTTGCCTTTAACTGCTCAACCATACCTTCTTCAAATTTCTTTGCCTCTTCAACCTTAACTTTTAAATCGATGAGATATTGTAGAAGTTTTGCCTTTGTTTTCTCATCCTCTTGTACTTGATCCTTCAATATTAAGTTCTCCCTTTTCAAATCTTCAAGATCAAAATCAAGTTCTTCTTCTATATCAACCATGACTTCTTCCTTTTTTGAATCTTCCTAGGTCTTCAACTATAGGATCATCTTCTTTCTCTTTTTCTTGGTCTTCAAAAACAGAAGCATATTCTTTCTCTTTTCCTTGGTATTCAATAACAGGAGAATCTTCTTTCTCGTCTATGGTCAAAAATAGAATTTCTTCTATTTTACTATTAGATAGACTTTCATCACTATCACTTGAAGCATTGCTTTCTTATTCAACATAAAAACACTTCTAGTGCCTTTGAAATATATTATTCTCATGCTTGCCTTGACCATGCCTATTTTTATTTTCATAATAAATAAAAAAACTCCTTATTTTCTTGTAATCCTTTTCTTCTTCAATGCTACTACCTCCAATTTGCGGACAATTATATGTATAGTGTCCAATGTTACCAAAACTAAAACATTTCACAGTCTACATATTTTTGTGTTTTCTTGGACCCTTCTTATTTCTTCTAACAAATTCAAGCTTATACTGAGAAGGGGGTGAACATTATAAGACCAAAATTTACTTTTCTTTCCCAAAAAATATTATCCAATTTTATCAATGGTGATATCAATAGAAGTAATCAAATCAATGGATAAATCATAACACACAAGAGAGACACAAATTTAATGTGGTTCACCCAATGTGGGCTACTCCATGGAGAAAATATTTCTTCTAAATTTTTTTAACAAATCTCTTGGGAATCAATTCCCTATTACAATATTTATGGACCTTTATCCAAAGGAGAAACCAATCCCCTATGCTCTGATTTGTGGATATCTCTCCATAGGAGAACTCTTTCCCCTTGCTTTGATTCATCGATATCTCTCCACGGGATAACTCTATCCCCTTACTCTGGTTCATGGATATCTCTCCACAGGAGAACTTTATCCCCTTGCTCTAGTTTTTGTATCTCTCTATAGGAGAACTCCATCCCCTTGCTCTGGTTTGTGGAACTTGATCCAGGAGAACTCTATCTCCTCAACTGGTTCATATATCTCTCTCCATAGAAGAACCCTATCTTCCCAACTAGTTCACGTATCTCACTCCACAGGAGAACTCTTTCCCCTTGTTATGGTTTATGGAATCTCTCCATAGGATAACTCTTTCCCATCTACTTTGGTTTGTGGACCTCTCTCTATAGGATAACTCTATCCCCTCTAATATGGTTTTTGATCTTCTAGAATACTTCTACCCCTACTACTCTAGCTTGTGTATCTCTATCCACAGAAGACCTCTATCCCCACTACATTGGCTGATGGATCTCTATTTAATGGATACTACTTTCCTCTTTGCTCTATCACCTCCAAAGCCTTCTCTCAACTCTATCCCAAATCTGCACCAAACTCTATCCCATGTCTAGAAAACATTTTCTCTAACTCTGCTCACAAATATTCTCTTAATTCTATCTCAAATATACCCCAAGCCTTAACACAAAGCTTGAACAAATTAGCAATCAAACTTGCTCTCAATTCTATCTCAAATATTCCCTCAAGCCTTAACACAAATCTTGAATAAATCAACAATCAAACCTGCTCTCAATTTTGTCTCAAATATGCCCTCAAGCCTTAACACAAAGCTTGAACAAATCAGTAATCAAACCTACTCTCAATTCTATTGGAATATTTTCAACATTGCCTCCTTAGTCCTAAGTATTAAGTCCTAGTATTTAGTTTTAGTTTAATGTTTTGATTTACATTATTCTAGTTAATTTGATTAGCATACGTTGAGGTTTTGGCTTGGTTGGTCAATGTTTGACCATAGTCCAAGATTAGCATGTTGTTAGGATAAGAGCTATCTTTAAGTTAGTTTGTTGTAATAAGTTTGAGAGGATTTCTCTCAACCACCGTGTCTATTTTTAGTTCTTTCAAGAACTATAAAAGTATGTAATGCATTGTTGATCAATAGAACAATTTCACCATTGTTTCTCATTTGGTATCAGAGCAGGTTTTCTCAGACGGATCAAAACCTGTGGAGAGTGGCATGAAGAGATCTGAAGCACACACTTTGTCAGAGAAACTCAAGTGGCCAGCACTCAACAGATTTGCAAGGAAGAGCTCGAGTAAATCATTAATATCTCATGAATCCTAAGGTATTTTATTATGAAATTTTGAGGGTTGTTAGATAATTGTATCAAGAGGATGCTGTCAAAATTTTAGGTGATTTGGAGCTAATTTACGGATTTTATTAGCATTTTTAGTTTTTCAATAAAATGGTTGTATAAGGTGGAATACAGGGTATTTGCTTCTCAAATTTTGGGAGAAATATTATTTAGATAAAATCATAATTCAAAAAAAATTTCAGGTCATTTGGATCTGTATTGATTAATGTATGTGAATATTTATTTTTCCTTCAACAATCCTAGATCCGGAATTGTGATAGAAAGGGCAAAAGTAAATTGATCACATATTTCTCATTTGTGAATTTGGATCTGAAATTTAGTGGATTTTTAGATAAGTATATCAGAAGTCTACAGGAAAAATTTTAGTTTGTTTCAATCAGTATTGGCCGATTTATGATAAATTGGGTGCTTGAGACTTTGGTAAATAAAAGGAAGCCATGTATGCAGACTTGGCTGTACCAAAATTTGATGGAGATAATTATGCTATTTGGAGCATAATGATGAAGACCTTCTTGAAGGCTCAAGACTTATGGGATATAGTTCAAGAAGGCTATGAGGAACCCTCTTGGAGCAAGCTACAAGGCGAGGAGAGAAAAGAGAAGAAGGAGCAACAATATGCAAATTGCTTAGCTCTTATGGATTTGAGGAGAGGAATGGAAAATAATGTTTTTCCTCTCATAGCCAATTGTAGATCAGCTACAATGGCATGGCAAGTGTTGAAGGATGCTTATGGGTTTGATGAGGATACCCATAAAGCCATGTGTGACAATCATGAATATTGTTTAAGCAAGGAGGAGCCTTGCTTCCTTGAAGAATTTTCTGAATTAGATCCTTTTGAAGGAGTTTTTGAAGAGTCTTTTCAAGACTCATATGAAGACATACATTCTTATGATGGTGAATTCTTCCTTGAAGAGGAAGACATGTTTGAAGAAAAGAGTGATGATGAAATTCTTGAAGAGAAGAGATACGAAGATGAGGAATCCCTTCATGGAGAAGAGGATGAGAAGGCGAAGAAGCCTTGTATAGCTCTAATTGGAGAGAGTTATTGTGAGACACCCATAGTTGCAGACATGTCTTGTAATGGCATGGAAAATTGTAATAGTCAATTATTTCTTTTAGGAGGAGAAAAATATGAAAAGAAAAATTGTACTAATAATTTTTTTGCAGGAATGGCATGCTTGGAAAGCATTCGCATTGATAGCAAAGAGGATGGATGTCTCAATGGAGATACAATTGCTCAAGGACCTTGTAGTGAAGACCACTCAAAAGTGGAAGAAGACTTTGAAGATGAAGGAAGAGAAACACTCACATTGGAGTGTTCCTTGCTTGAAGCTCACCAAGGTGAGATGTATGATGAAGAATGTCTCATGAAGGAGACATATGAAGAAGAGTGTCTTATGGAGAAGACACCAAATCAGCTATTTGTTGAAGAATACTTTATGGAGAATGCATCTACAATTCTCATGGAGGAGAATAAAGAAGATGATGATGGAAAAGCAATGTTCATGGAAGACTATTGGCTTATTTTTGTTGAAGACCATTCACTTGGAATGGATGTGTGCTCTCTTGAAAGAACAAATGAAGTGATGTGGGATGATGATCCACAAGAAAAGTTTGATGAAGAGGAAATGGAAGCTATAAGCTTCTTGTTAGAAGATCACTCATCAAGGGTGAAGGATGTGTTGGGTGAAGAAAAGACCCCACAAGACTCCCTCATTTGGGAGATGGAAAGTGAGAAAGAAAATGGGATAGAAACAGAAAATGAAAATGAGATTGCTGATTTTCTTATCGTAATGGAAAAGGAAACATCACTCATGGATGAAGATCACTCACTTGGAGTGACTACATTGCAGAAAGAGAGTTGTCTTGAAAAGGCAACTATGTATGATTGCTTGAATGAATGGTGTTTCAACACACCAACATGGATTGAACAAAGGAGGAGAACTATTAGTGAAGAGTTGATGGTTGATCTTGAAGCACCATACAATGAAGGAGAACTGCTACAAAATAGCTTTATGGAAAGCACCAAATCTACTCATACTAAAGGTAATGTTTTTATGATTAATGATTTGTTTTTTGTGAGCAGGAATGAAAAGAAAGGTGATTGTCTCATTGAGACAACTTTGATGAAGAGTATTCTTGGAGAGAATACAGTGATGGAGAACTTGGGTCACATGGATCAAAATGATGTGTTCAAAATTCCTTGGGAGAAGGATTCTTGTAAAGTCATTGTTGTGAGAGAATATTTGTGTGAGGAGCAACTTTATGTTGCATATGTAGTTGGTCATTATATGGCCATATTTGTTGTGATATTTTGTGTGGAAATATGTGAAAGAGTTGTATGGTATAATCATCTATGTGAGATGATTAATTGTAAATACTCATGTGGAGTATTGTTTAGTGTTGAAGATGTAAAAGAAGATCAAAATGTGAGAGCATGGTTTAAAGACCATAATGATAAATATGTAAGAGAGTGGTTGCTGAAAACCACAAGAGGAGATACTTTTGTTGAAGGGGGAGCTAATCAACAAAAGAAGGCACTCAAGCATTTGCAGGAAATTCCACATGAAGAGTGGAAGGAGTGCCACCATAAGTATTTTGTAAATTCTGATTTCTTGATTCAAGATTGGAGGAAACGTAAGAGAAATATTTTCTTCCAACTCTGTGATGCTTAAAGAACTCTTGCATGAGTGTCTTTAGCATCAAGGGGGAGAATGTTGGAATATTTTCAACATTGCCTCCTTAGTCCTAAGTATTAAGTCCTAGTATTTAGTTTTAGTTTAATGTTTTGATTTACATATTTCTAGTTAATTTGATTAGCATACGTTGAGGTTTTGGCTTGGTTGGTCAATGTTTGACCATAGTCCAAGATTAGCATGTTGTTAGGATAAGAGCTATCTTTAAGTTAGTTTGTTGTAATAAGTTTGAGAGGATTTCTCTCAACCACCGTGTCTATTTTTAGTTCTTTCAAGAACTATAAAACTATGTAATGCATTGTTGATCAATAGAACAATTTCACCATTGTTTCTCAAATTCTATCTCAAATATATCCTCAATCCTTAACAAAATACTTGCTCAAATATTACCTTCAAGCCTTCTCAAAAGACTTGCTCAAATATGCCTTCAAGCCTTCTCAAAAGACTTGCTCAAATCTGCCCTCAAGTCTTCTCAAAAGACTTGCTCAAATATGCCTTCAAGTCTTCTCAAAGACTTGCTCACAAACACAATTTAAATCTCTTTCAAAAAGCTTTCTTCACACAAACAAATTCTACTTAGAATTAATTTAACCTCTGGAACATATAGAGAATGATATGCTCTATCAAAAACTCAATATGTTTCACACTCACAAATCTTGTACTCAATTAACCACTCTCTATCTCTTGCAAAATCCCTTTCAAATCAAATCAAAATAATGTATAACAAAACTAGTTTATTCTTCTTGCAAATTTTCTCTCAAATATCAATCACACCAATGCACAATTTCCCTCATAAAATTGATCTCAAACACCTTCACAATTGCTATCAATATCTCTCAAATCAATGTTTAAAAGATTTCACAAAGATGCACTAACTTGTCTTCAACCCTAGCACAAGTAGTTCACAATATCTAGCTCAAATGTCTCAAACCCTTTCAACAATAGAAGCACAAATTATTCTCAAATTCTATCCCAAATGTTTCTAAAACATTCAACAATGAAGCACAAAAACCTCACTCAAATATTTCCAACAATGCTTATCAAACAATCCTTTTCACTCCACCTTATGTTCCAAAACATTCATTCCAACAAACACTTTAAACAAGGGATGATGTGCCCATACCTCTTAATTGCTCTTGTGGAGATATGTCTTCAAAAATATATCTCACAAACAATTGATCTTTCTAGTGCCACTTCAAGAGTTAGATATCAAAATACTCTCTCAATACATCCATATGAATTTTCTTCTCAAAATATATTTCACCATACAAAAATTACAATAAAATATCAAACCACTTTTACACCTTATTACTCCTATTCTTTCATGCAAAATAATGCTAAAAAAACAACACATGAATTTCACATATACACCTTATACCTCCTTATGAAAACAAAAATAATGCACTTCAAATTTCAATAAGACCAAAGAAATTATCACTTCATCTCATGCATCAACCAAGCACTAGCAATCTGAAATTTCACCTTTCATCCCTTTCTAAAATAAAAATCAAATCACTTTACTATCCTTATAGCTCCCTAACCATTTCATATCACAATGATAAAATTGACTAACCCTTATAACTCCCTAACCAAGCACAACATGCATACCTTTTTAAAAAATTAATTCTACCTTCAAGCATTGTCGTCGTTGCTCGAACCTATGACCTTGCTAGCCTCCGCATCCTAGCACAAGGGCAAACACCATGTGGGCTAGCCACCCACACAAGCCCAAGGAGCATGTGCTCCTTCTTGTCCTCTATCGTCGATGCAAAATGAAAAACTTCAAACAAAACCTTATCACCTACCTCCACCGCATCTCGAACACGAGACCTATCTACTGCCATGTCCTAGCACCGTGGATGCTATCGTCTAGGCTACCTTCTCAGATGGGATAGAAATTCGGAGCCCCTGCTCCTTGTACTTTACTCTGCCTCAATTTCTAAAAACTGATGTCTTCTTCCTCTCCACCGTGAATCGAACGACAATATTTTGGGCGCACGAATTTCTCAACACATGAACACTTTATTAACCACCTTAGCATGCAATATTTATATGCAATGGTTGGCATTGACTTTGATGTCGACGCTCAAATTTGCAAACCTTTGGCACCAATAAAATATTATATTTTAATTATAATAATTTAAATCCAAGGGATTTAAATATTATAATTTCTCTTAGGGCCTTTTCTTAGGTTAAAACTTTTGCCACCATAGTTAATCAATTTAACCTTTTTCTTTTGCAAAATTACCACCAAGGTAAATTAGATAGACCTTTTTATTTTTCCTTTTTCAAATACCACCATGGTAAATCAACTTGACCCTTTTATTTTTCTTTTTTAATACCATCATGGAGAAGGCTTTTATTTCTTCTTGTTGCCTCATGCCTCATGTGCCCTTTGAAGAATATTCTCACAAACATTTCCATCAACTTAGGACATCAAACCTTTTGACATCAATGACAACACAACATGCTCAAATTTCCAACAATCTCCCCCTTTGTCATTGATGGCAACCCTTTTCTAAAAATTCCTTTTTCCAAACCATTTGATTCCAAATCTTCTCCCCTGAGAAACTGCTCCCCTTGACTAAATGCTCTCCCCCTTACTCAAATCTCTCCCCCTTTGACATCAATGGAAAAGGGACTCCTTTGGGGCTAAATATAAGACTCTTAGCTCAGCCCCCTCCCCACCTCCTCTCCTTGAGGTGATTAATTTTGGGGTGGGAGTATTTCTACTCCCAACATACAATGCTCTTTTTCTTTTTCAACCTTCTTTCTCAACACTTTTGTACCCATACTTTTTGATCCTTTTGAGTGTCCTTATTCTTGCTTGTCTTTAGAAGCTCTGGAAACTATGTTCTACACCACTTGGCCTTATGCCCTAGATTATTACACTTGTAACACTTAATGTTGTAGTTCTTAGAAGGTGCAAATATCTTGAAGTTCCTCCTAGTGAAACCATAATCATTTCTGTCATGAACCCTACAGTGGATTGCTTTATGACCAAATTGATTACAAGAGTAGCAATACCCTTGAAAGATATGTCCATATTTTAAGTTCCTCTTAGTAAAACCATATTCCTTCTTTCCATGAACCCTGTAATGCATAGCCTTGTGACCAAACCGATTACATGAAAAACAATGTCCTTTGAAGAAATCTTATCTTGAGCCTTTTGGTCTCTTAGTCCTTTCTTTGTCTTCTCTATGATGATCCATGTTTCTTGTTTATGCATTATTTCCTTTCTTAGTGAAGCTTTTATTCTTTAACTTATCCTCATAAGTCTCAATTTCTTCTTCACTCTCTTCCTCTGAAAATTCCTCCTATTTTGAGCTTGAGCTTGATCCTTCTTCTTGTTTCCCTTGTCCTTCTTCAAAACCAAGTCCTGTTTTGATAGATGAAGATCTTTGTGCATTGATAATCTTATCCAAAGTTTTTGAACTTTTCCCAAACCTGTGTAGCTTATCCTTAGAATATTTTACTTCCATCCTTAGTGAAACTACCTCATGTTCTAATATTTCACATTCTGACTCTTTTACCTCTAACTTTTCACTCATGACCTCTTTGATTCTCCTTGCCTTAGCTTTTGAGTTTTTTAGATCTTGTAGAAGCTTTTCTTTTTCTTCCTCACATTCTTGAACTTGAGTCTTTAGTCTTGAATTTTACTTTCTAACCTTTTTCAATTCTCTAAGAGCAACAATAAGTTTTGCTTCTAGATCTATTGTGCCTTCTTCATTTTTTGAATCTTTCTCTACTTCTTGGTCTCCAAGAGCATCTTCATACTATTTGACGTTATCTTCAATAGGAGCATTTTATTCCTCTTCTATTGCCAAAAATAGGATCTCTTCTTCTTCACTATCTAAGGGTCTTTCATCACTATCACTTGAAGCCTTGCTTCCCTTATTAACATAGAAACTCTTCTTGTGCCTTTGAAAGAACTTCTTTTCATGCTTGCCTTGACCATACATATTTTTCTTTTCATACCTGGATTTTCCTCCTTCCTTTTTCTTATGATCCTATTTCTCTTCACTGCTACTACTTCTAGCTTCTGGACAATTAGATGCATAGTGACCAAAATTACCACAATTAAAACATTTCACTATTTTCATACCTTTGTGCTTTCTTGAGTCCTTATTTCTTCTACCATAGTTAGCTTCTTCATCACTGCTTGACTCACCACTTGATTCTGGTTTCTTATCTTTTGTATTCTTTGATGCTTTGAAAGCTGCCTCTTTATTGGAGTTGGGATCCTTTACTATTCTCATCTCATAAGTTGTGAGAATTCCATGTAACTCATCCATAGTAAATTTCTCAATATCTCTCATCTCTTCTATAGTTGAAACCTTTCCATCATACCTCATAGGAAGTGACCTTAGTACTTTCTGAGAAACACTAGAGTATTCAATTTCGAATCCAAGTCCACGCATGGTATTTACAACTTCATCCACACGAAGTAAGTATGTAGCAATATCTTCCTCATCTTCCATCTTCAAATATTTAAAAATTTTCTTGTGATTTTGTAGTTTTGCCATCTTGACCTTTTTATCTCCCTCATATGTTTGCTTCAATTTTTTCCATATCTCTTTTGTTGATTTGCAATGCATAACTTTCACAAATTTTGCTTCACGTAATCCACTTAAGATTCCATTCATATCATTGGAATTATTCACATGTAACATCTTACCATCTTTATCTGTGGGAGGAGTAGTTGTAGGTGTGAACCCATCCTCAATGGATTTCCATGTCTCATATCCTTGTGCCATCAAGTAAGTCTTCATTCTTATGCTCCAGAAAGCATAAATATTCCCATCAAGCAATGGTGCCTTACTTGATGAAGATCTATTTTGATATGCCATCTATGTTCCTGTACTATCTTCCTTCAAGTTGTTAGACATTTTCAAAGGAACCTGATCTGATACCAGTTGAAGAACATAGGCTTATACTAAGAGGGGAGGTGAAAAGTATAAGACCAAATTTTACTTTTATTTCCCAAATAATATTATCCAATATTATCAATGGCAATATCAATAGCATTAATCAAATTAATGCACAAATCATCACACACAAGAGAGACACAAATTTAATGTGGTTCACCCAATGTGGGCTACTCCACGGAGAAAATATTTCTTCTAAATTTTCTCAAAAAATATCTTGGGAATCAATTCCCTATTACAATATTTATGGACCTTTGTCCAAAGGATACACTAATCCCCTATGCTCTAATTTATAGATATATCTCCATAGGAGAACTCTTTTCCCTTGCTCTAATTCATGGATCTCTCTCCATAGGAGAACTTTATCCCCTTGCTCTACTTTGTGTATCTCTCTCCAAAGGAGAACTCTATCCCCTTGCTCTAGTTCATGTATATATCTCCATAGGAGAACTCTATCCCCTCACTCTGGTTCATGGAACTTGATCCAGAAGAACTCTATATCCTCAACTAGTTCACAGATATCTCTCCACATAAAAACCCTATATTTCCAGCTGGTTCACAAATCTCACTCCATAGGAGAACTCTTTCCCATTGCTATAGTTTGTGGATATCTCTCCATAGGAGAACTTTTTCACCTCTACTCTGATTCATGGATCTCTCTCCACATGATAACTCTATCCCCTATGTTCTGGTTAGTGATATTCTAGAAGACTTCTACCCCCACTACTCTGGATTGTGGATTTCTCTCCTAAGGAGATCTTTATCCCCACTACACTGTATGATGGATATCTATCCACTGAAGACTATTATCCTCTTTGCTCTATCACCTCCAAAGCCTGATATCAACTCTATCTCAAATTTACACCAAACTCTATCCCAAATATAGAAAGAACTTACTCTAACTCTGCTCACAAATATGCTCTTAATTTTATCTCAAATCTACCCCAAGCCTTAACACAAATCTTGAAAAAATCAAAAATTAAACTTGCTCTCAACTCTATCTCAAATATACCCTCAAGCCTTAATACAAATCTTGAACAAATTAGCGATCAAACATTCTCTCAATTCTATCTCAAATCTACCCTCAAGCCTCAACACAAAGCTTGAAAAATTATTAATCAAACCTGCCCTTAATTATGTCTCAAATTTGTCCTCAATCCTTAACAAAAGACTTACTCAAAATTGCCTTCAAGGCTTCTCAAAATACTTGCTCAAATCTGCCTTCAAGCATTCTCAAAAGACTTGCTCAAATTTACCTTCAAGTCTTCTCAAAAGACTTGCTCAAATCTGCCTTCAAGTCTTTTCAAATACTTGCTCACAAACACAATTTAAATCTCTTTCAAAAAGCTTTTTTCACACAAATAAATTCTACTTAGAATTAATTTAACCTTTGGAATATATATATAATGGTATGCTCTATCAAAAACTTAATATGTTATACACTCACAAATCTTGTACTCAATTAACCACTCTCTATCTCTTGCAAAATCCTTTTCAAATCAAACCAAAACAATGTATAACAAAACTATATTATTTTTATTGCAAATTTTATCTCAAATATCAATCACACAAATGCATAATTTCCCTCATAAAATTGATCTCAAACACCTTCACAACTGCAATCAATATGTTTGCTTCCAAATGGCTAGGTCCTTACATTATTAAACAAAAGTTTGGTTCTAGTGCTTACAAGCTCACCAATATTGAAGGGATTGAGGAACCCAACCCCCTCAACATCATTATTCATCATGCTTTATATGCATAATCATATCAAACAAGGCTCTCAAATTCTTGTCCATTCTTTTCACAAAAAAAGAAACAAAAAAAACAACAAAATCAATAAAACAACAAATTTCAACCAATTTATTCATGATTCAAATTTTCTCTTCAATAAATTCACAAAAATACCTCAAGGCATCTAAATTCAATAATCTCCTTCCTCATATATTCATGGTGATATTCCCAAGCATTTGGGCTTCAATATTTTTTCTTTTGGTAAATATTTATCCCCTTCCTCAACCTTCTTTTCCTCGTTATTTTGCTCCTCTTTTTCTTCTTCTTTTAGTAGGCTCCATGTGAATTTTTTATGGTTATGCACATGTGACTATATACCTTTGGTTGGTCCTTTACCTCCTCAATCCATCTTTTACTCTTTCTTTTCCTCTTTATTCAACCTTATTTTCCTCATTTTTTCCCATTTCTCAATTTTCTTCTTTCCCTCATTCTTCCTCCCTCACTCAACATTATTTTCTTCCTCATTTCTCTCCTCCTTTTCAAACCACTTTTCTATCTGGGAGGAGTTAACCCTCCCTTCAAATTTCATTTTGTCACTTCTCTTCTATCCATGGTGATGTTCCTAATAATTTGGGTCTTTTTCATCTTCTTTTTGCATTGCATTCATCTCACACATGCATCCATAAATAAACTAAGGCTCATAACATGCTAATTTGATCACCTTTTGGATGCATAGATATGTATTCCCTAATCCTAATTGGTGTAATTAATCAATAACATATACATAGTATACATATTATCCTCATCTACATGTGTTACATTATATCTATCTATCTATCTATCTATCTATATATATATAGTGTTCTATAATTTTTCATGTCATCTTATCAACCATATTGCATACAAATATCATTTGTCTTTTGCAAGTTATCAGTAAGCATGCACTAGTTATCCCAACTATTGTGATGTCTTGTTCAATCATTCTTAGGTTGCTTGGTAATATAAATATTTTCTATTATTCAACCATTCCTAGTTGATCCAATCAACCTTTGTCGAATGCCATTATGTTCTAATGTGATTTTAGGATTCCTCTGACTGCCTTGAGTTCATTCTTGGACTAACCACATATCATACATTAACCAAAATTTTAATTTTTAGGAAAGACAATACCATGAGTAGTCTTCCCATAAAGTGAAAGTTTTATCGATAATTCTATCATTCACATAACAAAAACCCAAGTATCCAAAAAACAAGTTACAAAAAAAGAGAAAAAGCAATTCAAATATTGGCTCTCTTAGGTATTTTAGGTGCCTCCATTGAGGCTATAAGTGCCTAGTTGGTAGTGGAGCTACATCAAAGGATTATGGGACTAACCTCCATCAAGGCTATAGACACCTATTTGGAAATGGAGTATACCTTATGAGTGGTGAACAGTCACATTAGTGACCTTATTTAGTACAAAATTTTGCACACTTGTGGATGAGCTAGCTTATATTGGCTTGAGTCACAAATAATTAGTTCAACCTTACTCAAAATTGAAGATGAACATCATTGCATACACTTTGGTCCATGATAGGCTTGATCTTATTTAGGATGATCTAGATTTCTATGGGATATTATTTGACCATTAGATGAGTTTGATTATTCAAAATAGGGTGTTTGAATTTCTTGAAAGTATTCTAGCATCTAAAAACCCTTAAAAATTTGGATGAAATGCATCAAGCCTAGCCTCAACCCACTAGCTATATCCTTAAGTTATTTTTAAAAATTCTCATTCACCTTGTTTCTTATGTTCATTTTTCCTTGTTATTAGGCCCATTTTTAATTCATTATCCCTAAATATACCCATTATAATTATTATCATTCCATTCATCGTGTTCATTGCTTGTGTTAATGTGTATATTGTGATTGTTAACTTACCATTGATTAATTAAACCATTTTTAATTGTAAAATTCATCTAAAAATTGATTAAACAAACACATGTACATTTAAGCCATGTAATTAAGTAGATATATCATAAACCATCACATAAGCACATTAAATCCATGTCATCTAGCATATCATATTTATATAATCACGTACATTCATTATTCGTACACATTGAAATAAAAATAACATATGCATTACATCACATCATGATAAACATCAACTCATCATAATGTGTATCAACCATGAAAGATACATAGTACATATGTCATAATCAATACCCATAGGGCTACATCAAAGTTTCCCCTTGGGTTACATCATATATACATATCCACATGTCATACTGCATACATCATCATAGCTCACAAAACTATTGCTCTACAAAGTCATGGCCAATATACCACACTAAATAACCTACTCATGTTTATCAATTGTTGGGAGGCTCTCCACTTCCCTCTTGCCCTCCTAATCTATCACCTCTACTCATCTACTAAATCTCACCACCTTGAGATGGTGATGCTCCTGACATCTATGATGTTACTGGATCAAAAAATCAAGGTACTAATGAGACCATTGATGGTGTGATTCTATGGCTCTATCAAGACCGAGAAGCTAAGAATGCCAAAAATACCACACCCTTGATCATCATGTGTTCTATATACAACCAAACCTAGTCCCTCTCACTGAAGCAACTAGTCGTGATATTATCTTAGGCATGTTGTAACTTTATGATCTTGCCTCACAAGATTGCCACCTCACCTCTATCTCCCACTCTCTTGGTTACTGGTGGTTGTATCCTTAAATGATTCAACTATTGAGATAAATCCTCAACTTGCTTCTAGATCCTATACATCTTTGTAGTCATAGCCTCAAGCCATACTTGTATCCCATCTAGTTTCCCATGCAACTCATATCCCTTTGTTTGGAGTTTGTCTTGCTTAGATATCACTATGTTTAGTTAACCTTGTAGCCCATCTCTCTTTGTCTACAACCCCATCCTATCTAGTATCCCTACTACCTCCTACTTAGTTAGCTATAAATCTAGCTATCATACTCACTCTCTCAATATCTCAACCTCCTTGGTTGCATCCATCATCCTACCCCACTCCATGGTGACATCAAAATAAACTACCTATCCACCCTAAAAAACCATCACTAACATCTCCTCAGTTATCATACTTGATGGACCTACTCCCTCACCTACTCGATGATATACTCATTGAATTAGTGGTTCCTCCTCTCTCTCTCTATCCAACTACCTCTCCTACCCCTCTAATTGCATCTCCACCCTCCTACTTATCCACCTCTTCCTTCATGACCCTCCCTATGCACCACCGTTGCATAGCCCACAATCTAACATACTTTTTTGTAGTATCTACATAATCTATATCTTACACTAATACCACCTCATCAACCTCCAAATCTAATGAATCTATCTACAATATAGACCTAGTCTCATTCTTGATCCTTTAGTATACTATAAGTGATTTTGCTAGCCCTTGCCTCAATCCAAACTATCTCAAAGCTTGAGTATACTAAAAATACTTGACTTGTGTGCCCCTATGATCAATAACCCATTTCCTTAATTACACATAATATATATGGTACATCTCCTCTGCCCATATTGGACCTCCTCTCCATGATTGCTATATAGTATCTTATGACCTTAGGTATGCCTACATATTATAACAGTGCAATCCATCCCCCTCATAGGGCCTACTTACCTGTACCTCCATATTTGTACATCACATCAAGGTATATGGAAAATATTACTGCATTAAGTTATGTGCATCATACAATAAACCCCATGGTCTCTCAACTACTACATGTTTCCCTATCCATAGTTGTATCAAAACATTGTAGCTCTATCCCATTTGATCAGTCATCCTCATCACATATATCTCCCTATAAGTCTTTACTAGCAATGTCAGTACCCATGCATAGATCACTGAATCCTCTACTAAATCCCCCATAATATCTAGTAGGTTCCATGGGAACCATACACCTAATGAGTTTGGTAGTATGAAGATGGATATTAATACCATCACCAATGCATGCCTCCATGATAATACCTCCTCATAAAAATAATTCTCATATAGGACACTGCCACTGTCAGTCTTCACCAAATCCTAATTTGCTTCAAATATCCTCTCCACCACCTTTACCTTCTGTGTCAAACCTACTATTATTATAGTACATCCCTCCATTGATAACCAATAATCTGGTAGAAATCCTCTAATTTTAGAGTCATTTCCCTTGTAGGGAAATGGAAGGTACCCTTGTCCAAGTCCTAGCACTCGCATATTACTAACAGATATGCTTTACCGATATGAAAAGTCTCCATCTATGCTACTCCATAAAACCCTATCCTTGGTAACCAATCCCAATCATCCTAATCCAAATTCCTCCTCAACTTGAAGAAGAATGCCCTAAATCTCTATCATGGTCGTAACATATTTAGATACCATCATTCCACTTGTCAAATATCATCTTCCATCAACCACACTTCAAAGAAAAATCATACAGAATAGGATGGTTCCCATAATCATCCATATGATCATAATGTTCGTACATTATATGAACATAAAAATCATATGAATAGGGATAGTGTTCATCCATACATTATTTTGAACACCCATTAATGTAAAAATAGTAAAACATGCAAAAACAAAAAAAATGCATCAAAATAAAAATAAAAAATTTCAATCAAACACCCACACAAAAATGCACCAAAAAAGAAATTGAAAAACAAGCCCCACCACCCAACAAGCAAGAAATCACATACATGTTGTACTCACAGTGACACTGAGAGAGGGGGTGAATCAATGTGGTCTTTTAAATTCCAAAAATATAGCTTTAAATCCAGCAGCAGTTTAAAAACAATAAAAGATATATCAAATACCGCAAGAGAGCATGACACACAACATAGTAATTTAACGAGGTTCACCAATGTGGCTACTCCTCAAAATGACTGCTTGGACTACCATCCAAATCCAGCCAATGCAAAGCTACAACTTTACAATATCTTTTACCAGCACCAACTGGAAGGAGCACCAACCCCTAATTTACTAGGACCTACTGGAAAGAGGCACCAACCCCTTATGCCAAGCTACAACTTGGAAGTCAATAAAGATAATGAAAATTACAGAATAATACTTTCACCTTATTTCTCACAGTCTGCTGTTCCTATGTATTCTGCTGCTTCTGCGCAAAACGCTTCGCACTATCCGACTGCTTCTGTGAACTTCTTCGCACTCAACTAGATGATCGATCACTTCTGCTGTCTACGTGCTATTACTTTGCACTTAGAAATCAACCTCTGCACCCTGCGCTCTTAATTCACTCAATCACGATACGCACACTTTGCTTCAACTCGAACTACGACTTCGCACTCAACTCAAACTGATATGACTCAACATCTGCACCCTGCGCACTTCATTCGCACAAGTTCGATATGACTCACTCTCTGCTCGACACGAACTTCACTTGCGCAAACACTATACTCGCATTCGCACATTATCTTCACACCACATCTGTCAAACTCAAAGTAGCCCTCCTATTATAGATGAAATTTTAGGAACAAACCCTAAAGAACGTTGGTTGAGAAACCCTAAATTTAGTCAGTTGCAAACCCTAGAAGGTCGGCTTCAAAACCCTAATAAATGTCGGCTCAAAAACCCTAATGAATGTCGGTCCAGATTTAACTTTGTCGGCTTCATCCCTTTCTCTGGTTCTGTAGCTTTCCTCGTGAAACTCCAACATGTCACGATATCGCGACACCTTTTACATCCGTACGCCTTCTTGTCCTTGCTGTCGCAAAATCGTGACACTTTTGGCCTTTGTTAGCTTTGTCACCTTTCTTGTCGTGAAATCGCGACACTTCTATCATTCGCTAATGTCATTCTAACTCTTGTCGTGAAATCGCGATGCTTTTCTGCCTTAGTGCTGTTCTTTGCTTTTTGCCCGCGAAAATGCAACATGTCACGAAATCGTGACATATTTTGCATCCGTACATTTCTCACTTCGTGCACTAGCGAAATCAAGACATGTAGCAAAATCACTACAACTTTGTGCTTTGTGCTTCCAACTTTGCTTCGACCCGCAAAACTTTGACTTGTAGCGAAATCGCTACACCTTTGTGCCTTGCACTTTTGACTTGTAGCATAATCGCTACACCTTTATGTTCTGCACTTGTAGCGAAATCGCTACACTTTTGTGTTCTGCACTTTTGACTTGTAGCGAAATCACTACACTTTTGTGTTCTGCACTTTTGACTTGTAGCGAAATCGCTACACCTTTGTGTCTTGCACTTTTGACTTGTAGCAAAATCGCTACACCTTTGTGTCTTGTAGTTTCAACTTGTAGCGAAATCGCTACACCTTTGTGCTTTGACTCTTCCTCTCTGCTTTGGCCCGTGAAACTCCAACATGTAGCGAAATCGCTACAACTTTTTGACTTAGCGCTTCTTCTCTGCTTCAGCCAACGAAACTTCAACATGTAGCAAAATCGCTACACTTTTGTTGCCGTACATTCTCTCTCCTCTTCGGGTCGTGAAAACCCGACATGTCGTGATATCGCGACACTTTTCATCCTTCTGTGCTTTTATTTTGAAACTGTCATGAAATCGTGACACTTTTCGTCCTTGGCGCTGCTTCTCCAAACTTGTCGCGAAATCGCGACAATTTTTTCAACTTTGCTTCTTTCCTTCCAACATGTCACGAAATCACAACATTTTTGGCTGCACCTTCTCTCTCCTCATTTTTGTCATGAAATCACGACATTTTCGGTTGTGCCTTCTCTCTCCTCATTTTTGTCGTGAAATCATGAAATTTTCGGCTGCGCCTTCTCTCTCCTCATTTTTTTCGTGAATTCACGACAGAAAACATGTCGCGATATCGCGACAATTTTCTTACTTGTATTTTTCTACAAATTTCTAAATCTGGGTCACTTTTGTTTTCCTGGAATTGCACTTTACAAGATCTAACTATCCTTTGAACTTCTATCCTCTGCATCTGAATGACTCCTGAACTGTCTGTCCACTGTATCATTAGATCTAACTGCCTATGTTGACAACAATGACAAACCTCTTGCAACACCTTGCTCAACAATCTCCCCCTTTGGAATTGTTGGCAACACCTGTGTACATTCCTGTAACTCTTCTCCCCCTTTGTCAATAATACCAAAGGGCTGCTGCAGACTCCCCTTGAGTCCATACATCCAATTCTCAGGCACAATTTGTTGCACTTAGCACAAATTATGATCATGAGCAAAGGAATAGGCAAATATTCAAATGCTCCCCCTGAGAAAGTGATCCCTGTAGCTAGTCACTTCTTGGGAAGTGTGACTACTCCTAATTTTCTTCGAAGGTACTCAAACACTTCCTTGGGCAATGGTTTTGTAAAAATATCTGCTACTTGTTCTGTGGTTGGGACAAAATCCAATTTAACTTCTCCTTCTCGCAACTTTCTCCTTCAAGAAATGATACCTTATAGCAATGTGTTTTGTCCGTGAGTGCATTACTAGATTCTTGGAGATGTTAATTGCACTGGTGTTATCACACTTAACTGATATTGGTTCACTGAAATTAATACCAAGATCTTTCAAAGTTTGTTTCATCCACAAAACTTGTGTACAGTAAGTTGTTGCTGCAATATATTCTGCCTCAGCTATTGATAAAGAAACTGACTCTTGTTTCTTGTTGTGCCAAGCAACCAACCTATCACCAAGATAAAAAGCACCTCCACTTGTACTCTTCCTATCATCAACACAACCTGCCCAATCTGCATCTGAATATGATATAAGAGTGAAGTATTTGCCTTTTGGATACCACAACCCATACTCCATGGTGCCTTTGAGATACCGAAGAATCCTTTTTACGACTATTACATGAGTCTCTTTGGGACTGGCCTGAAATCTTGCTACCATGCAAACTGCCTGCAGAATATCAGGTCTGGTAGCTGTTAAATACAGTAAGCTTCCTATCATTGATCTGTACATGGTTTGATCTACAGGTGGAGATTTGTCTTCTTTACTCAACTTGTAGCCTGTTGTCATGGGAGTGCTAACTGGCTTACAGTCCTCCATTGTGAACCTTTTTAGCATCTCTTTCACATATTTTATTTGGGAAATGAAAATGCCTTTCTCATTTTGATTAACTTGTAACCCAAGAAAATAAGACAGTTCACCAATCATAGACATTTCAAATTCATTCTGCATCTTATGTGCTAAGTATTTACAAGATTCATCTTTGCTGCTGCCAAATATGATATCATCGACATAGACAACAAAAACTATGAGATGCCCACCTTCTGTTTTCACATACAGATTACTATCAACCAACCGTCTCTTGAATCCCTGTTGAGAGAGATAATTGTCTAGCCTTGCATACCATGCCCGTGGTGCTTGTTTTAATCCATACAATGCTTTCTTTAATTTGCAGACAAGGTTAGGATCTTCACTAATTTGAAAGTCATCCGGTTGTTCAATATAGACCTCTTCTTCGAGTTTCCCATTTAAAAAAGCAAATTTTACATCCATCTAATAAACTCTGAAGTTATTGTGAACTGCTAAGGCCAGAAACATTCTAATTGCTTCTAATCTAGCCACTGGTGCAAAAGTCTCTTCGAAATCAATGCCTTCGACCTGTGCATAACCTTTACAAATCAGTATTGCTTTTTTCCTAATGACCTGTCTGTCTTCATTTAGTTTGTTTCGAAATATCCATTTGGTGCTGATTACATTCTTATTCGCAGGTCTAGGTACTAATTCCCAAGTTCTGTTCTTTTCAATCTGATATAACTCTTCATTTATTGCCTTCATCCAACTATCATCTTTGCTTGCTTCATCTATGTTTTTGGGCTCAATGCTGGATAAAAGAGAGTAATTACTTATTACTTTCCTTCTTGTCTGAATACCAGCTGTGGGATCTCCAATTATTTGATCTCTTGGATGATTTTTTTGCCAGCTGCTTGTTTTGAATTTCTTGTTTTCTTGCACCTCTGAGTCATCGATTAATTCATCTGAATCAAATGTAGATTTATTTTATGTTTCATTCACCTCATCTCCTTCAAAGAATTCTTCATATATTGGGTAGTTTTCCTCAAAGTCAGCTAATCATTTTCCACCTTCATCGAATTTAACATCTGCACTGTCCACAATTTTCTTGAGTCTCTTGTTGTAGCATTTGTAAGCTTTGCTTTTTGATGAATACCAAACAAAAACACCTTCATCTACTCTATCTTCAAACTTCCCATGGTTGTCATCAGTTTTTATGATGTAGCACCTACAGCCAAATACTTTGAGATGTTTTGTTGTTGCTTTTCTACCAAACCACAACTCATAAGGTGTTTTGCATTCATGACTTCTTAACATATATCTGTTTTGGATGTATACTGTAGTGTGAACTGCTTCTTTCCGGAATCTATCTCGCTATTTTGTTTTCTCGCGGCATGGTGCGTGCCATTTCCTGTATAGTTCTGTTCTTTCTTTCTACTACACCATTATGTTGTGGAGTTCTAGCTGCTGAATATTGTCTCCTGATACCATGTTTTTCACAGTATTCTGTAAATTCATTCGAAATGAATTCTCCTCCTCTATCTGATCGTAAACATTTGACCCTTTTTCTTGTTTCATTCTCAACTAGCTGTTTGAAGGATCTGAACATTTCAAAAGCTTCTGTCTTATCTTTTAAGAAAAAAATCCATGTCATTCTGGAATAATCATCGATACACAACATAAAGTATTTGTCGCCATTTATGCTTTGAGTTCTCATAGGTCCACATAAGTCTGTATGAATAAGTTCCAAAGGCCTTCTAGTGTGGTACTCTTTTATTTTGAATGAGACTCTGGTTTGCTTTCCCTTCTGACATGAAGCACAAACATTGTTTGAAGGTTTTTTAATGGTTGGAATATCTCTCACTGCTTGTTTCGAGCTAATTTTCACCAAATTATCAGAACTTATGTGTCCAAGCCTCTTGTGCCATAGCCAGTTCTCTTCTTCTTGTCCAATGAAACACGTACCTTCTGAATTTTTTGAGAGTGTGTACAAATTTCCAGATGTCCTTGAACCGGTTGCTATCAATTTCCCACTGTTTATTTTTTTGATTTCACAACCCTGCTTTTTGAAGACTACTTCATGTCCTTTATCACAGATTTGATCGACACTTAACAAAGTTGTGTTTCAAACCATCCACAAATAAAACTTCTTCTGACTTGATTTTCCCTTCACTAATTTTGATAGATCCTTTTCCTATTATTTTGGCTTCATCATTATTTCCAAACTTCACAGAGCCACCCTCATATTTTTGTAGTTTTTCAAATTTCTGTTTATCACCTGTCATATGACTTGAGCAACCACTGTCAAGAATCCACGATACACATTTATTTTGAGCCCTGAAAGCTGACTGCACTATTAAAGATTCATTTTCTTCCTTGAGCTGTTCTTTCTGTTTCCATTCTGTTATGACTATGGTATTGGGCTTTGACTTAGATTTCCCATTTTCAGAATCTTGCACATATCTTTCAGAAATAATTCTATTTTGTTTTGCCCTATATGGTTGAATTCTTCTTTTCTGAGATTGATTTGATACAGAAGTACTATGACAGTTTCTAGCAATGTGCCCAAAGTTGTGACAATTAAAGCATTCTACTGCATAACTCATTAGAGGAGCAAAAATATTTCTACTAGTGAAACTTCTTGGACCTACATTATACTTGCAGTCAACAATTTTATGCCCATAACCATTACATTTGAAACAGAAACCATAAAAGTAATGATTGAACCTGAAAGATGGTCTTTGCCAAGTTGTTGCAGGAGCCTTAGATCTTCTTTTCTTTTGATGTGTGACCTTGGTAAAGCCATCATTGTCGGTTCCTATTTCAGGATCGGCATTACTGCTTTCTTTTGCCTGATTTGTTTTTCTTTCAACAGCCTTTTTCTTGTCTTTACTCTTTTCACATTCAACATTGCTTGCCTTTGGTCCGTTTGATGATTCTCCTTCAATAAAGCCTTTTTCCAGATTCATCAAAATTTCTTCATGTTTGAAATGGCAGCTAATTTTTTGATCCAACTCTTGTATCTGTATTCGAAGACCAACATTTTCTTCTTCCAGTTTACAACAGTAATCTATCTTCATGGTTACCTATACTTCAAGATCTTCGAACATTTTCTTGTACTCTTCTGTCTGTGTTTTTAGACTGGTTATAATCTCATTTGCATCCTCAAGCTTCCTTGACAGTTTTTTATTCTTTCTTTTCTCAGATTTCCATTTCATAAGAGTAGAAACCAGCTCACCTTCTAAATCAACTTTAGCCTCAGCTTTTTCAATAGACACTTTAGAGTTCATTCCTTCTCTCTTTTCGTGTTTTCTGCCTCTTCTGATTTTTCTACTTCAAACACCATAAAGAGAGCCTCACCTGTTCCTTCTTTAGAGTCTTCACTAGAGCTGTCCTCTGAAGAATCTGCATTTCGGGAGATAAAACTTTTCTTTTTGAAATTGCCATTTTTGAAGTTTGTTTTCTTCCTCCAATCACTTCTTTCTTGATGTGGAGTTTCTTCACCTTTGTTATTGTCATTGAGAGGACATTTTTTAGCAAAGTGTCTATTGAGAAGCAACACACCCCCACTGAAAAATGAGATTCCATCCTCTTGAAAACTCTGAAATTCCATTTTTTGCAGCAGGGACCCTCTTGATCATTTTCAGGTTTAAATCCAATTTTGCTTGCCTCCTTTTTAAAGTTGTGCTTTTTCTTTCATTCTAGCTGTGTTATCCAAGAATTCACTTTTTACATGCTAGAATCATTCATGCTAAAGAAAATATCGCACCGATACCGAGAAAAATCCAGAAAACAGTTGCATAATTCACTGAAAAATCAAACTTTCCATTTTTGGTAGTGTCGCGATATCTCGACACTTCCATTTTCAGAAATGTCGTGATATCGCGACGTATTTTGGCAAAAGCAGCTAAGTCGAAAAGTGTAGCGAAATCGTGACACTTTCCATTTTTGGAAGTGCCGCGATATCGCGACATTTCCATTTTTGGAAGTGCCGCGATATCGCGACATTTCCATTTTTGGAAGTGTCGCGATATCGCGACAATTCCATTTTTGGAAGTGTCGCGATATCGTGACATTTCCATTTTTGGAAAGTGTCGCGAAATCGCTGCAGGATGAGGAGAGAGAAAGCCGGGGAGAAAAATGTCGTGAAATCGTGACATGTCGCATTTTCGCGATAGGAGAGAGAAAATACATGAAAATCGGCTAAGTGCCAGAAAGGTCGCGATTTCGCGACATGTCGCGAAATCGTGACAGTTTTTGGAGAGAGAAGCAAGTTGTACGGAAGGGCACGATTTTGCGACATGTCGCGAAATCGTGACATGTCGCATTTTCACGGTAGGAGAGAGAAAGTGGGCTGAAGAATCAAAAATCCGCCAAGTCATTTTTGTGTAGCGAAATCGCGACACTTTCCATTTTTGGAAGTGTCGCGATATCGCGACATTTTCATTTTTGGAAAGTGTCGCAAAATCGCTGTCTGTCGGAGGAGAGAGAAGAAATCAGTACGGACCAGCGCGATTTCGTGACATGTCGTGAAATCGTGACATGTCCCATTTTTGCTGAGGATAAATGATAAATTGACCAAGTCCAAAAGTTGCAGCGATGCGCTGCATGTCTCAAAATCGTGGGCTAAAGGGCGCAGCGATGCGCTGCATGTTTCCAAGTCGAGAGGTAAAGTTGCAGCGATGCGCTGCATGTCTCAAAATCATGGGCTGGAGCTTGCAGCGATGCGCTGCATGTTTCAAAATCAGGGGTGAAAAGTGGCAGCGATGCGCTGCATGTTTCGAAGTCGAAGGGTGAAAATGGTAGCGACGCGCTGCACGTTTTGAGGAAGTCTTGCAAGACAAGCATGTCGCGAAATCGCGACATGCTGGAGCAAAGTTGTACGACAGCCGGCAAGAGGCACGATTTCGTGACATGTCGCGAAATCGCAACATGTCGCATTTTTGCGGTCGACAGGGGGAGAAGCAGCGCAGCGCTGGGGACGTCGTGATTTCGCGACATGTCGCGAAATCGCGACATGTCGCAGAATCACGACAGGAGAGAGAAAGTCCTCAAAGTTGACCAGAAGTGCATTCCAGTGGGAAACAGAAGGCATCCTGGGGTAGCGACACGTGTCAAAGCGTGTATGAGACAGAGCAGAGGCCGACATGCAAGCTTGTTTTGCGATTTTTAATCTGTTTTAACCTTTAATGCTTTAATTTAATGATTTTAAAGTACTAATATAATCTTTTTGTCTTTCATGCAGGATTCCATCTGGCACTTGCGGGACAACCGGGAAAGGCCATAAAGTCAAAGTTAAAGTGCAGATTCGATCAAGGACCGCCATGCTAGAAGAGAAGCTGTCGGTGAGAGCATTCAATAGCAAATTTATGACAGAATTGATAGCATGGAGATAATTTCAACTTGGGATGGCTTTACGGAGATCAGATCTGAGAGAAGTGGTGACTCATCCGGCTCACCAGCAGAATTAATGGAGGCATTTATTTGCAGCTGCGGATGAATGCAAGTGACTTTAGATTTTATCTTCATTTATGGCAGCTGACTCCCCTGATTTGCCGAAGGGTTAAGTTCTATCTGGACTTTGATTTTAAATGGATTTTTATTGTAAAACCCGGTCCTAGGGTTTAGATGTGATAATATTTGCAGTTATGAGAAGAAGATATTTCTGAAAAGATCAGGGGTTGTCCTGAGTCTATAAATACTTCTTCTCAATGTAATTGCGGGAGGCGGAGACTTAGAAATAAAAGGCTTATAAGCAATTTCTTACAAATTTTGTGAAATCCTTTATTTCTGGACTTGGAGTTGATGTGCTTTAGCTTTTCTGTGATAGCATGGCCAGGAGCCTAATATTTTGCGAGTGTGATAAGTGTATCTTCTTTTGTTATCCGTTTCATTAAAGTTTGTTAGATATATGTCAGTAAATCTGCCATTATCAAGTTTAAATATGTTGTTAGGCTTCAGTTGTTCTTTTGTCTGCTAGGGGAAATTACAGATTTGAGGTTAAGTTTGTTCTAATTGCTCTGTCTTCACTGTGTGAGCTAGGCTACCGATGAAAGATACAAGTTTTAATCAGCTGCCCTTGGATTTATAATTTTTTTCTAGATCTGTTCCACTCTGCCTTGTGCTCTTAGTTGAAAGTGATCTTAGACTGACTGGACACTTTCTTCTTTGATTTGTTCTATTGTGAAGCTAGTAGCATGGATAAAATTGATAGTTTGGGTTTTACAGTTGATGTCTGATAAACTTCTCTTTCTGCCCTACCCTACCCTCTCTTTGCTTATCGTGAATGATCCATTTTTATTTTCTTTGTTTGTATTTTATTTGAATCTGCTGACCCATGAGAGCTAGATCAAGAATTCAAGTTAAATCTGATAAACAACTTTTGCAACTACTGAACAAGTTCAGGAACCCCCTGTAAGGTAACAGAAGCGATCCATATTGAAATCTATTCCAGAAGTGTAAAAGAGTGAATTGCCATTCGACCCAACTCTGTAACTCGCACCTTGGATAACCAGCTAGATCCTAAAGTGAGTGGGATTCGTCCCATGGGTGTCTCCGGAGCTTCCTTGCTTCATCCTTTCCCGGGGTGTGCATGAAAGCCGGACCAACAGTGTCCAATGCCTCCATAGTTGAAACATTTAAAAGGTGGCTTTCCTCTGTATTTTCCTTTTCCTTTTCTCAGTTTTTTGACAAAATTTTCTTCCATTTCATCTAATACATCCTCTTCTTCAGACTCTTGTTTTGTGTCTTTGCCTTTTAGAGCTTTGAAAGTTGCTTCTCTATCTGTGGGATTTGACCTTCCTATTCTCATTTCAAAAGCAGTCAAAGAACCATGCATCTCATCCATACTAAAGTGATTTAGATCTTTAGCTTCTTCTATGGCTGAGACTTTCGAATCAAACCTTGGAGGGAGAGATCTTAATACCTTTTTCACAATCGTAGCATCATCCATATCTTCGCTGAGACCTTTGATTGAATTTGTGATTCCGTTGACTCTTAGCATGAAAGCCTCTATGTTCTCATCATTATCCATCTTTAAGGATTCAAATTGAGCTCGGTGTGTTTAAAGCTTGGCCTCCTTGATCCTATCATCTCCTTCATGAATGTTCTCTAGTTTATCCCATACATCTTTTGTGGATTCACAGTTTATGATTTTGACTAGCTCACTGTCCACTAATCCACACATGATGGCATTTTTTGCTTTTGAATCATTTTCAAATGCCTTCTTGCTGGAAGTGTTTGTTGGAGCAGTGGCGGGAGCTTTATAACCATTAACTACTGCACCCCGGATGTCAAAACCCAAAGCACAGAGATATGTCTGCATCCTTATTTTCCGGAAAGCATAGTTAGTTCCATCAAACAATGGTGCTTTGTTTGAGGAGAAACCCTCACCACTTGCCATTGCGTCACTTCCAAGATCACCCTAGCTTATTGAGCCTGTTCAGGAACCTCGCTCTGATACCAATTGTTGTACTCACAGTGACACTGAGAGGGGGGGTGAATCAGTGTGGTCTTTTAAATTCCAAAAATATAGCTTTAAATCCAGCAGTAGTTTAAAAACAATAAAAGATATATCAAATACCGTAATAGAGCATGACACACAACATAGTAATTTAACGAGGTTCACCAATGTGGCTACTCCTCAAAATGACTGCTTGGACTACCATCCAAATCCAGCCAATGCAAAGCTACAACTTTACAATATCTTTTACCAACACCAACTGGAAGGAGCACCAACCCCTAATTTACTAGCACCTACTAGAAAGAGGCACCAACCCCTTATGCCAAGCTACAACTTGGAAGTCAATAAAGATAATGAAAATTACAGAATAATACTTTCACCTTATTTCTCATAGTCTGCTGTTCCTATGCATTCTGTTGCTTCTGCGCAAAACGCTTCGCACTATCCGACTGCTTCTATGAACTTCTTTGCACTCTCTGCTACAACCAGATGATCGATCACTTCTACTGTCTACGTGCTATTACTTCGCACTTAGAAATCAACCTCTGCACCCTGCGCTCTTAATTCACTCAATCACGATACACACACTTCGCTTCAACTCGAACTACGACTTCACACTCAACTCGAAATGATATGACTCAACATCTGCACCCTACGCACTTCATTTGCACAAGTTCGATACAACTCGCTCTTTGCTCGACATGAACTTCACATTCACAAACACTATACTCGCATTTGCACATTATCTTCACACCACATCTGTCAAACTCGAAGTAGCCCTCCTTTTATAGATGAAATTTTAGGAACAAACCCTAAAGAATGTTAGCTGAGAAACCCTAAATTTAGTCGGTTGCAAACCCTAAAAGGTCAGCTTCAAAACCCTAATAAATGTCGGCTCAAAAACCCTAATGAATTTCGGCCCAGATTTAACTCTGTCGGCTTCATCCGTTTCTCTGGTTCTATAGCTTTCCTTGCGAAACTCCAACACGTCACGATATCGTGACACCTTTTACATCTGTATGCCTTCTTGTCCTTACTGTCATGAAATCGTGACACTTTTGGCCTTTGTTAGCTTTGCCACCTTTCTTGTCACGAAATCACGACATTTCTATCATTCGTAGATGTCATTCTCACCCTTGTCATGAAATCGTGACGCTTTTCTGCCTTAGCGCTGTTCTTTGCTTTTCTCCCGCGAAAATGCAACATGTTGCGAAATCATGACATCTTTCGCATCCGAACATTTCTCGCTTCGTGCACTAGCGAAATCAAGACATGTAGCGAAATCGCTACAACTTTGTGCCTTGTGCTTCCAACTTTGCTTCGACCCTCGAAACTTTGACTTTTAGCGAAATCGCTACACCTTTGTGCCTTGCACTTTCGACTTGTAGCATAATCGCTACACCTTTATGTTATGCACTTTTGACTTGTAGTGAAATCGCTACACTTTTGTGTTCTGCACTTTTGACTTGTAGCGAAATCGCTACACTTTTGTGTTCTGCACTTTTGACTTGTAGCGAAATCGCTACACCTTTGTGTCTTGCACTTTTGACTTGTAGCAAAATCGCTACACCTTTGTGTCTTGCAGTTTTGACTTGTAGCAAAATCGCTACACCTTTGTGCTTTGACTCTTCCTCTTTGCTTTGGCCTGCGAAACTCCAACATGTAGCGAAATCGCTACAACTTTTTGACTTAGCGCTTCTTCTCTACTTTAGCCAGCGAAACTTCAACATGTAGCGAAATCGCTACACTTTTGTTGCCATACATTCTCTCTCCTCTTTGGGTCACGAAAACCCGACGTGTCGCGATATCGTGACACTTTTCGTCCTTTTGTGTTTTTCTTTCGAAACTGTCACGAAATCGTGACACTTTTTGTCCTTGGCGCTGCTTCTCCAAAATTGTCACGAAATCGTGACAGTTTTTTCAACTTTGCTTCTTTCCTTCCAACATGTCACGAAATCACGACATTTTTGGCTGCGCCTCGCGAAATCACGACATTTTCGGTTGTGCCTTCTCTCTCCTCATTTTTGTCGCAAAATCATAACATTTTCGGCTGCGCCTTATCTCTCCTCATTTTTGTCATGAATTCGCGACAGAAAACATGTCGCGATATCGCGACAGTTTTCTTACTTGTCTTTTTCTGCAAATTTTTGAATCTGGGTCACTTCTGTTTTCCTGTAATTGCACTTTACAAGATCCGACTATCCTTTGAACTTCTGTCCTCTGCATCTGAATGACTCCTGAACTGTCTATCCACTGTATCATTAGATCTAACTTCCTGTGTTGACAACAATGACAAACCTCTTGCAACACCTTGCTCAAAAATACATTTTCTATTCCTACACTACCCTACTCTTCTACGGTTTCATTTCACTAAAATGCAACAACAACAAACAAATAAACAAAAAGGAACAAAAATCAACTAACCGATATTGCACTCCCTCATTTACTTAGTCCTGCACCATCATCATCTATCTCATCTGCCTGTGTGTCTAATCCAACCATGTTCTACGTCATATTATAAACCTCACCCCCCTCTCTCTCTATATTCTTACAAATTGTATGTTAAAAATGAGTGCTTATGCCTTGTGGCCCCCCTTTATATTCTAGCATGCTCCCCAACTGTATTGTATGGTCCATGTAACTCCATCATCGATCGTATGGTCTAGGTTTGGCTAGGAAATTTCTATTCCTACTTGCAAAATTTTCCATTTTCTTTAATCATTTCCATTCCCTGGTTGTGCAACTACCTTTCGTCAAGCACTTTTGTTGTTGATTTTCGCTTCTTCATTCATCAAATCACCACTTGAGGAGGAATATATTACCCATAAATTATGTCTTGAACATTTTCAATATCAAAATGTTGGAAATATTGAGTTATCATTGACATCAAAGGGTGCATGATATTCAAGGCATAAAATATTCTTCTAAGTTTGGACAATTATTCAAGGCAAAGTATATCTCAAAGTGATAAAATTTATTTTAAGAAAAGGATTATAGTATTTAATTTAAATATTATAAAGAAGGACGGAAAGGTTTAAGAGTTATTTGGGACAAAGGTTTAAAAGAGAAGGTAAGGTTTAAATATTAATTGAGAAGGCCAAGGTTTAAAAGAGAAGGCAAGGTTTAACTATTAAAAGAGAAGGCCAAAGGTTTAAAAGCTATTATTATAATATTTTTAAAATATTATAATATAAAATAAGTGTATAAGGTTTGGCACCAACATTTTTGGAAAGCATGAATTAAATAAAAAATAAAATCACAGGCTAAAGTCTCAAAGGACAAAGGAAGACATATAAATATGGAGCAAAAGATTTCATTATATCATCCACGAATATGCAATGCTATATTTGAAAATATTTCAATGCGAGTAATGATTTGAATATTTGTGTGTGAAATTTGAAATATCTCCAGTGCAAACGATTGACGAATGAGGAAAGAAGAAAGCATGTGATTGCGTGGCTGAAATCCAGGGTAGAGAGTTTGAACAATAAATTTCCAGCAGGTTCCATCCGTTGGTGTATCCAAGCCGGACGTCTAGCCCTATGTGAGGGTGCTATGAAGTAGTGTGTAAAGTTTGAAACTCTACACTACCATTTTTGTTTGTGATGTTTTTATGAACATGTGGAGGTTAATAGCCAGTTGTTTCTTCTCTGTTATCGAGTTGTGGTGCATCCCAACTGGTTGGCTAGGCCATGGTAAGTTGCTACTGAGCATGAAATCCTAGGATTGAATCCCGTCATGTGTATTTTATTTGGAAAAGTGATAGCAGTTCTGGCTGTTTGGAAGTGCACGAAGGTTTATGAGAAGAGAAACCCTTTTTGGTTCTAACCAGTGGGCTAGTCTAGCTGGTCAAGGAGGACGTGAGCAAGACATTGCACTTGGAAGGTCTAGGGGTCAAATCCCCTCTGCGACAATTAGAGTTTTGGTGCAAGGTAAAGTAAATTAAATTTATTTTAATTCAAGTAGGAGTTATAAGGTGCTACTTGGTTATTATAAAAGTGGGAATCTGTATGTGTTAATATGGAGTTATAAGGTGTGATTTTGGTTGTTATAAAATTGTATTATATATGGTTTAAGTTGGAGTTATAAGGTGTGATTTTGACTGTTATAAAATTGTATTATATATGGTTTAAGTTGGAATTTTAAGGTGTGATTTTGAATGTTATTAGTTGGAGTTATAAGGCGTAATCTTGGAATTTTAATGTTGTATTTTTACATGACATAAAAGGATAAAATAAGAAGTGGTTTTATTGGTTTAAAAGATTCATTGTTTATATATTTTGATAAGAGTTTTTGAGAGGATGATTTAATATCTGATTGAGAAATAAAAGAGATTTGCTAACCCGTTTATGAAGTGGCAAGAGAAAGAAAAATTATTTTTCAAGATAGGTTTGGAAAGATCATAGAGGATCATCAGTATTGAGGTCGATGTAGAGGTATGGCGATCTAATTTCTTTCACAAGGTGGTTGTTGTTAAGGAAAATATTTTTATTGTCATAAGGTTGGAGGTATAAGGAATTATTGGGTGTACATTATTTTTTATTGAAGTTGAAAATAAATAAGCAAAGGTTTTAGACCATATTTGTGAAGAAAATTTGTGCATTACTTTCGATTGATATTGGGAATAAATTTGCAAGGATTATAGACCAGATTTGTGAAGTAAATTTGTGCATTAGTTTTGATTGATATTGAGAATAAATTTGCAAGGGTTATAGACTAGAGTTGTGAAGCAAATTTATGTATTGTTCATAATTGATATTTAGAGTAGATAAGAAGGTCGATTATCAAGTGCTAGACTAGAGCTATCTTTGAATAAATGTGAGACATGTGAAAGTGACATAATTAATGAATGTGAAAGAACATATTGGGTATTTTTTATTGCATATTAATTTCTATATGTTATTGAAGATAAAAGAATTTTGGGTAGAATATGTCTGGATTAATTTAGTTGAAGAAAGCATTTTTGGAAAATATGAGTATTGTTTGTATGCAAGGTTTGGAAAGAATTGAGCAGATTGTATGAGCAAATTTGAGAATGTTTGTGAGTAGGATTGAGCAGGTTAGTGAGCAGATTTCAGCAGGTTGTATGAGAATATTGAGCAGGTTGTATGACAAGTTGTGCAGGTTTGTGAGCAGGATTAAGCATGTTAGTGAGAAAATTTAAGCAGGTTTTATGAGTAGATTTAAGCAGGTTGTATGAGCAAATTTGAGCAGGTTTATGAGAAGGATTGGGCAGGTTAGTGAATAGATTTAAGCAGGTTTTATGAGCAAATTTAAGTAGGTTTTATGAGTATATTTGAGTAGGTTTTGTGAGAAAATTTGAGCAGAGTTGTGAGCAATATTTAGAGTGAACCAGAGTAGAGAGTATTGCGGTCTCCTATTGATAGAGGTCCACGAACTAGAGTAGCGGGGATTGAGGTCTCCTATGGATAGAGGTCCATGAAATATAGCATAGGGGATTGAGGTCTCTGGTGGATAGAGGTCCACGAGCCAGAGCAGAGGGGATTGAGGTCTCTTGTGGATAGAGGTCTATGAAATAGAGCATAGGGGATTGAGGTCTGTTATGGGTAGGTGCCCATGAAATTGTGAGAGAGGATAGGTGTATCCTATGGATAGGGGTCCACAAACATTGTTATAGGGAATGAGTTCCCAAGAATTTTGTTCATAAATTTATAAGAAATATTTCTCCATGGATGTAGCCCACATTGGGTGAACCACATTAAATCGATGTCTCTTATGTGTGTGATGATTTGTGAATTGTTTCATTATTATAATTGATAAAATTGGATGATAATGCTTTGAAAATAAAAGTAAAAGTTTGATCTTATACTGTTCACTCCCTCTCCCTTAGTATAAGATTATGTTATTCATTTGGTATCAAAGTCGGTTTCTTCGTGAAGGCCTAAAATATTGAAGGAAGATCTTATAGGAACACACATGGATCATGAGAAAGAATTTTCATCAAATAAGGCTCCATTGTTTTATGGGACTAGTGTGAGGATGAAGAATTATTTGATGGCACATGGATATGATACATGGAAATCCTTTTATAATTGAATCACATCATCTACAACTTCTCCTACAGATGCAAGTGGTAAGAAACCATATGAAGATAATGCTAAGGCAATGAATGCAATTTTGAGTGGGTTATGTGAATCAAAGTTTGTGAAAGTCATGCAATGCACTTCAACAAAAGAAATGTGGGATAAGTTATAGAGAACATATGAAGGAGACGACAAGGTAAAAATGGCAAAAATTCAAACACATAGAAGGAAGTTTAAAGACTTGAAGATGAAATATGATGAATATGTTGTTATGTATCTACTTCATGTTGATGAGGTTGTCAACACTATTCGTGGACTTGGAGAAAATATTGAGGAATTCACTATTGTTTAAAAAATATTGAGGTCATTCCCTATGAGGTATGATGCAAAGGTTTTAGAAATATAAGAGATGAAGGATCTCAAAACTTCAAGCATGGATGAGCTACATGGAATTCTCACAGTCTATGAGATGAGGACAAAAAAAAAACAAACATAAAAGAGAGAGGTAAAATTCAAAGCTTCAAAGAAGGGAAAGAATAAAGATCAAGAATAAAGTGAAGAATCACGTAGTGAAGAAGAGGCTAACTTGTTAGAATTTTGAGCATGTTGTGTTGTCATTGATGTCGAAAGTTTTGATGTCCTAAATTGATGGTAATTTTTGTGAGAATATTCTTCAAAGGGCACATGAGGCATGAGGCAGCAGGAAGAAAGAAAAGCCTTCTCCATGATGGTATTAAAAAGAAAAATAAAAGGGTCAAGTTGATTTACCATGGTGGTATTTGAAAAAGGAAAAATAAAAATGTCTATCTGATTTACCTTAGTGGTAATTTTACAAAATAAAAAGGTTAAATTGATGAACTATGATGGCAACATTTTTAACCTAAGAAAAGGCCCTAAGATAAATTATAAATTATTATAATTAAAATATAATATTTTTATTGGTGCCAAAGGTTTACAAATTTGAGCACTGATGTCAAATTCAATCCCAACCATGGCATATAAATATTGCATTCTATGGTGGTTAATAAAGTGTTCGTGTGTTGAGAAATTTGTGCACCCAAAATATCATCATTTGGTTTGTGACGGAGAGGAAGAAGACATCAGTTTTATGAGTTAGTGCTTAAAGGTAGAATTAAATTTTTAAAGGCATGCATGTTGTGTTTTGTTAGTGAGTTATAAGGGTTAGTCAGTTTTATCATTGTCATATGAAATGGTTAAGGAGATATAAGGATGGTAAAGTGATTTGATTTTTAATTTAGAAAGGGATGAAAGGTGAAATTTCAGATTGCTAGTGCTTGGTTGATGCATGAGATGAAGTGATAATTTCTTTGGTCTTCTTGAAATTTGAAGTGTATTATTTTTGTTTTAATAAGGAGGTATAAGGTGTATATGTGAAATTCATGCATGTAATTTCTAGTTTTTTTGTTGAGCATTATTTTACATGAAAGAATAGGAGTAATAAGGTGTAAAAGTGGTTTGATATTTTATTGTAATTTTTGTATGGGGAAATGTATTTTGAGAAGAATATTTATATGGATGTATTGAGAGAGTATTTTAATATCTAACTCTTGAAGTGGCACTAGAAAGATCAATTGTTTGTGAGACAGATATTTGAAGACATATCTCCACAAGAGCAATTAAGAGGTATGGGCACATCATCCCTTGTTTAAAGTGTTTGTTGGAATGAATATTTTGGAACATAAGGTGGAGTGAAAAGGATTGTTTGATAAGCATTGTTGGAAATATTTGAGTGAGGTTTTTGTGCTTCATTTTTGAATATTTTTGAAATATTTGGGATAGAATTTGAGAACAATTTATGCTTATATTGTTGAAAGGATTTGAGACATTTGAGCTAGATATTGTGAACCACTTTTGCTAGGATTGAAGACAAGTTAGTGTCTCTTTGTGAAATATTTTAAACATTTGCTTGAGAGATATTGATTGCAATTGTAAAGATGTTTGAGATTAATTTTATGAGGAAAATTGTGCATTGGTGTGATTGATCTTTGAGACAAAATTTGCAATAAGAATAAGACAATTTTGTTATACATTGTTTTGGTTTGATTTGAAAGGGATTTTGTAAGAGATAGAGAGTGGTTAATTGAGTACAATATTTGTGAGTCTGAAACATATTGAGTTTTTGATAGAGCATATCATTATCTAAATGTTCCAAAGGTTAAATGAATTCTAAGTAGATTTTTTTTGTGTGAAGAAAGATTTTTGAAAGATATTTAAATTGTGTTTGTGAGAAAGTCTTTGAGAAGACTTGAAGGCAGATTTGAGAAAGTATTTTGAGAAGACTTGAAGGCAGATTTGAGCAAGTCTTTTAAGAAGGCTTGAAGGCAAATTTGAGAAACTCTTTTGAGAAGGCTTGAAGGCAGATTTGAGAAACTCTTTTGAGAAGGCTTGAAGGCAGTTTTGATTATGTCTTTTGTTAAGGCTTGAGGAAATATTTGAGAGTAGGTTTGATTGCTGATTTTTTTAAGCTTTGTGTTAAGGCTTAAGGGCATATTTGAGATAAAATTGAGAGCAGGTTTGATTGCTGATTTGTTCAAATTTTGTGTTCAGGATTGAGGGCAGATTTGAGATAGAATTGAGAGCAAGTTTGATTTTGATTTTTTCAAGATTTATGTTAAGGCTTGGGGCATATTTGAGATAGAATTAAGAGTAAATTTGTGAGTAGAGTTAGAGCATATTATGCTAGATTTGGGATAGAGTTTGGTGTAAATTTGAATAGAGTTGAGAGCAGGCTTTGGAGGTGATAGAGCAAAGAGGATAATAGTCTTCAGTGGATAGAGATCCATCATCCAGTGTAGTGGGGACAGAGGTCTCCTATGGAGAGATCCATAAGCTAGAGCAGTGGGGGTAGATATCTTCTAGAAGATCACCAACCAGAGCAGAGGGGTTAGAGTTATCCTATAGAGAGAGATCCATGAACCAGATCATAGGGGAAAGAGTTCTCCTATGGAGAGATATCCATAAACTAAAGCAAGGGGAAAGAGTTCTCCTATGGAGTGAGATCCATGAACCAGTTGGGAAGATAGAGTTATTTAGTGGAGAGAGATCCACAAACTAGTTGAGGAGATAGAGTTCTCCTAGATCAAGTTCCACAAACCAGAGCAAGGGGATAGAGTTCTCCTATGGAGAGAGATCCATGAACCAGAGCAAGGGGATAGATTTATCCTGTGGGGATAAATACACAAACTAGAGCAAGGGGATGGATTTCTCCTGTGGAGAGAGATCCATGAATTAGAGCAAGGGAAAAAAGTTCTCCTATGGAGAGATATCCATAAATCAGAGCATAGGGGATTGGTGTCTCCTTTGTAAAGAGGTGCATAAAAAATTGTAATAGAGAATTTATTCCCAAGATATTTGTTGAGAAAATTTAGAAGAAATATTTTCTCTGTTGATTAGCCCACATTGGGTGAACCACATTAAATTTGTGTCTCTCTTGTGTGTGATGATTTGTTCATTGCTTTGATTACTGCTATTGATATTTCCATTGATAATATTGGATAATATTGTTTGAAAAATAAAATTAAAAGTTAATCTTATACTATTCACCTCCCCTCTCAGTATAAGCCTATGTTCTTCAACTAGTATTAGAGCGATTTCCTTTGAAAATTTCTAACAACTTGAAGGAAGATAGTACAGGAAAACAAATGGCATCTCAGAATGAATCTTCATCAAATAAGACACCATTGTTTGATGGGAAAAAATATGCTCTCTAGATCATAATAATGAAGACTTACTTTATGGCACAAGGATATGAGACATGGAAATCCATTGAGGATGGGTTCACATCTAAAACAACTCCTCCCATAGATAAATATGGTAAGATATTACATGTGAATAATATCAAGGCTATGAATGGAATATTAAGTGGATTACATGAAGCAAAATTTGTGAAAGTTATGCATTGTAAATAAACAAAAAAAATATGGAGAAAAATGAAGCAAACATATGAAGGAGATAAAAAGGTCAAGATGGAAAAACTAAAAAATCACAAAGAAAAGGTTTGAATATTTGAATATGGAATATGAGGAAGATATTGCTACATACTCACTTTGTGTGGATGAAGCTGTAAATACCATGCGTGGACTTGGATTTGAAATTGAAGACTCTAGTGTTGCTTAGAAAGTACTAAGGTCACTTCCTATGAGGTATGATGAAAAGGTTTTATCTATAAAAGAGACGAGAGATATTGAGAAATTGACTATGGATGAGCTACATGGAATTATCATAGCTTATGAGATGAGAATAGTAAAGGATCCCAAATCCAAGAAAGAGGTAACTTTCAAAGTATCAAAGATGACAAAATATAATAAACCAGAACCAAGTGGTGAGTCAAGCAGTGATGAAGAAGCTAACTATGGTAGAAGAAATAAGAAGGACTCAAGAAAGCAAAAAGGTATGAAAAAAGTGAAATGTTTTAATTATGGTAATTTTGGTCACTATGCATCTAATTGTCTAGAAGCTAGAAGCAGTAGTAGTGAAGAGAAACATGATCATAAGAAAAAGGAAGGAGGAAAATACAAGTATGAAAAGAAAAATAGGTATGGTTAAGGTAGGAATGAAAAGAATTTATTTCAAAGGCACAAAAAGAGTTTCTATGTTAATAAGAGAAGCAAGGCTTCAAGTGAGTGATGAAAGAACCTTAGATAGTGAAGAAGAAAAAATTCTACTTTTGGCAATAGAAGAGGAAGAAAATGCTCCTGTTGAAGATAAGATCAAAGAGTATGAAGATGCTCGTGGAGACCAAGAAGTAGAGAAAGCTTCAAAAAATGAAGAAGGCACAGTAGATATAGAAGCAAAACTTATTGTTGCTCTTAGAGAATTGAAAAAGGTTAGAAAGCAGAATTCAAGACTAAAGACTCAAGTTCAAGAATGTGAGGAAGAAAAAGAAAAGCTTCTACAAGACCTGACAAACTCAAAATCTAAGGCAAGGAGAATTAAAGAGGTCATGAGTGAAAATCTAGAAGCAAAAAAGTTAGAATGTGAAAGATTAGAACATGAGGTAGTTTCACTAAGGATGGAAGTGAAATATTCTAAGGACAAGCTACATAGGTTTGGGAAAAGTTAAAAAACTTTGGATAAAATTATCAATGCACAAAGATCTTCATCTATTAAAATAGGATTTGGTTTTGAAGAAGGACAAGGGAAACAAGAAGAAGGATCAAGCTCAAGCTCAAAAGAGGAAGAAGTTTCAAAGGAAGAGAGTGAAGAAGAAATTGAGACTTATGAGGATAAGTTGAAGAATAGAAGCTTCACTAAGAAAGGAAATAATGCACAAACAAGAAACAAGGATCATCACAGAGAAGAAAGGACTAAGAGACCAGTAGGATCTAGATAATATTTCTTCAAAGGATGTTGTTTTTCATTTAATCGGTTTGGTCACAAGGCTATGAATTGTAGGGTTCATGGAAAGAAGAAATATGGTTTTACTAAGATGAACTTCAAAAATGGACATCTCTTTCAAGGGTGTTGCTACTCTTGTAATCGATTTGGTCATAAAGCAATCCACTGTGGGGTTCATGATATAATGATTATGGTTTGACCAGGAGGAAATTTAAGATATCTGCACCTTCTAAGAACTACAACATTAAGTGTTACAAGTGCAATAATCTAGGGAATAAGGCCAAGTGGTGTAGAACATAGTTTTCAGAGCTTCCAAAGACAAGCAAGAACAGGGACAATCAAAATAATAAAAAATATATGGCTACAAAAGTGTTGAAAAATAAGGTTGAAAAAGAAAAAGAGCATTGTATGCTAGGAGTAGAAATACTCCCACCCCAAAATTAATCACCTCAAATAGAGGAGGTGGGGAGGGGGCTGAGATAAGATTCTTATATTTAGCCCCAAAGGAGTCCCTTTGCCATTGATGTCAAAGGGGGAGATATTTGAGTAAGGGGGAGAACATTCAGTCATGGGGAGCAGTTTCTTAGGGGGAGCATATTTAGATTCAAATGGTTTGGAAAAAATAATTTTTAGAAAAGGGTTTCCATCAATGACAAAGGGGAAGATTGTTGAAAATTTGAGCATGTTGTGTTGTCATTGATGTCAAAAGGTTTGATGTCCTAAATTGATGGCAATGTTTGTGATAATATTCTTTAAAGGGCACATGAGGCATGAGGCAACAAGAAGAAAGAAAAGCCTTCTTCATGATGGTATTAAAAAGAAAAATAAAAGGTTCAAGTTGATTTACCATGGTGATATTTGAAAAAGGAAAAATAAAATGGTCTATCTGATTTACCTTGGTGATAATTTTACAAAAGAAAAAGGTTAAATTGATTAACTACGGTGGCAAAAGTTTTAACCTAAGAAAATGCCCTAAGATAAATTATAATATTTATTATAATTAAAATATAATATTTTATTGGTGCCAAAGGTTTACAAATTTGATCACTGATGTCAAAGTCAATGCCAACCATGGCATATAAATATTGCATGCTAAAGTGGTTAATAAAGTGTTCGTGTGTTGAGTATGCCCAAAATATCGTCGTTAGATTTGTGGTGGAGAGTAAGAAGACAACAATTTTTTGGAAATTGAGGTAGATTCAAGGATAAGGAGTAGAGGCTCCAAATTTCTATCCCATTCGGGTAGGTATTCCAGACGGTAGCATATAGGTCTCATGTTCGAGACACAGGGAAGGTAGGTGATAAGGTTTTGTTTGAAGTTTTTCATTTCACATCAATGGTAGAGGATAAAAAGGAGCACATGCTCCTTGGGATTGTGTGGGTGGCTAGCCCATGTGGTGTTTTCCCTTGTGCTAGGGTGCAGAGGCCAGCGAGGTCACATGTTTGAGCAACCACAACAACACTTGATGGTAAAATTAAATTTATAAGGTATGCATGTTGTGTTTGGTTAGGGAGTTATAAGGGTTAGTCAATTTTATCATTGTGATATGAAATGGTTAAGGAGCTATAAGGATGGTAAAGTGATTTTATTTTTATTTTAGAAAGGGATGAAAGGTGAAATTTTAGATTGCTAGTGCTTGGTTGATGCATGAGATGAAGTGATAATTTCTTTGGTCTTATTAAAATTTGAAGTGCATTATTTTTGTTTTCATAAGGAGGTATAAGGTGTATATGTGAAATTCATGTGTGTAATTTTTGGTTGTTTTGTTGAGCATTATTTTACATGAAAGAATAGGAGTAATAAGGTGTAAAAGTGGTTTGATATTTTATTGTAATTTTTGTATGGTGAAATATCTTTTGAGAAGAAAATTCATATGGATGTATTGAGAGAGTATTTTAATATCTAAATCTTGAAGTGGCACTATAAAGATCAATTGTTTGTGAGATAGATTTTTGAATACATATCTCCACAAGAGCAATTAATAGGTATGGGCACATCATCCCTTATTTTAAGTGTTTGTTGGAATGAATGTTTTGGAACATAAGGTGGGTGAAAAGGATTGTTTGATAAGCATTGTTGGAAATATTTGAGTGAGGTTTTTGTGCTTCATTTTTGAATGTTTTTGAAACATTTTGGATAGATTTTGAGAACAATCTGTGCTTCTATTGTTGAAAGGGTTTGAGACATTTGAGCTAGATATTGTGAACTACTTGTGCTAGGATTGAAGACAAGTTAGTGTCTCTTTGTGAAATATTTTAAACATTTGTTTAGACTAAGTCTACTGTAATAAAATAACAAATCAATCATGAACAAAAAATCATTGATTTTGTATTTTAGAATAGGGATGTCAAAAATATTATAAATAATACTACTCACCTATTGGTTGGAGTTAGTCAAAAGTTAGAAATTAGATTCAAGCTTAGTCAAGAATTTGTACTGTAGTTACAAACTATAACAACATTATCAATAAAGTACAATAATTTCTAGAATGTGTTGATTTATGAGTGAATGAGTGATTAGAGATTAGGGTTTGGAGTGTAATCAATAGTTTACTCCAATATCAAAAAACAAATAATATTGCTATGCAGACATTAGGTTTGAAAATGAATAATCAAACCTAATATATAGGTTACAAAATAGTAAACCTAACAAGGTTAGCGTAGGATGTGCTAACCACCTAGAAAATAGAATATGCCAAATAACCAACTAAAATATCTCAGGATATTTTAGCTATTAACCTAAGTTAATCTAGGAGGTAATTTATACAATGGTAAATATCTCCTATGGTAGAAAAGTAAATGTAATAATCTATGTAGTGTAATGCAATACACTACCTATTTTACCCTAACATCCCCCCTTTATTACATTACTTTGATATACAAAGTTTACTCTGGAACAGTTGAAATTTGACACGTCCAAGTGCCTTTGTAAAAATTTTAGCAACCTGTTCATCGGTGGGAATGTGTTGGAGCTTGATTTTGTGCTTAGGAACTTCATCACGAATAAAATGACAATCTGTGTCAATATGCTTTGTTCGTTCATGATGTACTAGATTCTTGACCAAGTTCAAAACACCTGAGTTGTCGCAAAACATGTGAATAGGAAGTTTCTTTGGTAGGCCCATGGTAGTCAAGATGCGACTTAGCCATATCGCTTCACACACAGCTCCACGTGCAGTGCAATATTCTGCCTCAGTTGAAGATAAAGCAACCACCTATTGCTTTTTACTATGCCATGAGACAGGACCAGATCCAAGATGAAATACATACCCTGATGTTGATTTTCTATCATCTATGGATCCAGTGTAATTAGAGTCGGTGTAACTCTGTAAGAAGAATGAGTTATTCTTCTTATACTCTAGACCATAATCTACACTACCTTGAATGTAGTGAAGAACCCTCTTAGTTGCTTTCCAATGAGAGACCTTTGGTTCTTGCATGAACCGTGAAAGATAGTTTACAACATAAGTAATATCTGGTCTAGTATTAGTCAGATAGATGAGGCTTCCAATCATCTATCTATAAAGTGTGCCATCTACCTGTGGTGAGTCATCATATCATGATAACTGAAGCCCTGATTCCATTGGTGTTGCTTTGGGCTTACAATCAATCATACGATATTTTTCTACTAAAGTCTTGGCATATTTTTTCTGAGTCACCCTAAGATGATTCTTCTTCTATTCTATCTCAAGGCCAAGACAGTAGTGGATAAGTCCTAGATCTGTCATATCAAATGACTCTTTCAAGTCATCTTTCACGGCGTTAATCAAGTTCTCTGAATTTCCAGTGATGATCAGATCATCTACATATAACACAAGAATCACTATTTCAGAACATGTATTCTTGATATAGAGATTTGCGTCAGATGGACTTCTCTTAAATCCATGTTGTAGTAGGTGACTATCCATTTTTATGTACCATGCTCTTGGGGCTTGTTTTAGCCCATATAATGATTTGACCAATTTGCAAACTTGTTGCTCATGGCCTTCCTCAGCATATCCAGGAGGTTGAGTCATGTACACCTCTTCTTTTAAGTCACCATTTAGAAAGGCATTTTTACATCCATATGATGTAATTTCCATCCGAATTGTGCTGCCATAGCACAAAGCACTCGAATGGTGGTCATCCTTGCTGTAGGAGCAAAGGTTTCCTCATAGTCAAGTCCTTCCTTTTGAGCATAGCCCTTCGCCACAAGATGGGCCTTATGCTTATCTATGGTGCCATCTGCCTTATATTTTACTTTGTAAACCCATTTGCAGCCTATGGGTTTCTTTCCTTTAGGCAAATCCACCAGCTTCCATGTTTTATTCTTTATGAGGGAGTTATGTTCTGCATCCATAGTTGCCTTCCACTGAGGTAGTCTAAGTGCTTCATCAACTGTAGAAGGTTCATTTTCATCATATGTTGACAGGTAAACCCTCTCCTCATCTATTTCCATATCATCTTCCCTTGGTAACTCTCTATCAATAGAAAGCTCTTGAAAATCTACACAAAGATCATCAACTGAAGTGGATGCTTCATTCTTTTCTTTCTGAGTCATGCTTCGTGTCTTTGGACGATTGAGAGTAAGATCAGGTGGTGAAGTGAGCTTGAAATATTTCATTGTGCTTGTAAACCATTTGGGAGGCTTTTTCTATTGTGGAGGAGGAAGTGGTTGTTGCTCCTCATCATCTAGGTATATTGATGTAGTGTTGGGTGTGAAAGCTTCATCAAACACTACATCTCTGCTGACATGTATTTTCTTGGTAAGTGGGTCTATCAATCGATAGCCTTTTGAGAATTCATCATATCCAAGAAAAACACATGGTAGGGACTTCTCATATAATTTCTTTCTTTTCTCCTTGGGTATATGCATAAAAGCCTTACACCCAAATACCCGTAGATGAGATATGGAGGGTTTCCTTCCACTCCATGCTTCCTGAGGAGTCATACCTTCAAGAGCCCTTGTGGGTGCCCTATTCAGAAGATATATTACAGTTTGAACAACTTCAGCCCAGTAAATTTGCTCAAGATTGGCTCCCTTAAGCATACATCAAACCATTTCCATAATGGACCGATTTCTTCTCTCAACAACTCCATTTGACTGAGGAGAGTAGGTTGTTGTCAACTGTCTCTTTATCCCATGTGTCTGTAAAAATGAGGAAAATTCCTTTGATGTGTATTCCCCCCTCGATCTAAATGGAGGGTCTTGATGAAGCATCCTGATTCTTTCTCAACTAGCTTTTTGAACTATTGAAAATAGGTAAATGCTTCAGACTTCAACTGTAAGAAGAAGACCCACATATTGCGTGAGTGATCATCGATAAACAATTGAAAATACCTTTTCCCTCCACAACTAGTAGACATGGGACCACACAAATCTATGTGAACCAACTCCAAAGGTACCTTAGCTCGAAAGGAGCTAGGCTCAAAGGGTACTCGATGTTGCTTTCCTGACAAGAAATCAGAGCACACTAGCAAAGTAAATGAAAAAGTAGGCAGTCCTTTCACCATTTGATATTTACTCAATTCTAGTAAATATCTCGAACTTAAATGCCCAAATCTCTTATGCCATAGAGAAGTGGCCTCTTTTGTGGTTACTGCCATTGCAGTATGTGTTGAGGTAATTGCATCTAAGACAAACAAACCATGTTGGTATGAACTTGTTGCTATCTATTTTCCCTTCTGAGTGATAAAGCAATGTTTCTTTTCTTTGTCCACTTTAAAATTGACATTCATGTTATTGTCCAGGATTTGTGGAACTGACAAGAGATTATTTTTCAATCCTGGTACATAAAGAACTTTTTGAATTTTACATTCTCCATCTGGAAGGGAGACAAAAACACTTCCTTCTCCCTGAACTCGATAGGTTTGATCATCAACAATGGTGACCGGTCTACCTTCTCGAGCCTCAAATGTTGCAAACCAGGACTTATCGCCAGTCATATGCTTACTAGCGCCTGAATCTATGTACCACACAGAGTCCTTGTGAGGGGAATCTGTATGTGTCATGAGCACCTTGTGTGCTCTTTCAAAGTCCGAACTAGAATCTTCAGCTGCAATGTGTCCCTGTTGCTGTTTATTCTTGTTCTTTGGTTTGCCTTTGCCCTTTTTGTTTCCTTGCTCATTGGGCGGTTTGTTCTTAAACCAACATATTTTGGTTTCATGAGTGTCCTTGTCGCAAATCTTACAATACTGCTTCTTCTTCTTAATCTCTTTGCCTTTACCCTTGTATTTATTAGAAGAAGAACCTTTCTGTTGATTCCACTTTTTCTTACCACCTTGTTTGTTTGAAAAAAGAGCATTGTTGGATGCCTCATCTCTTTGGAGTTGATTAGCTTCTTCTGTTTGAAGCATATTTACCAACTCGACAAAAGTTATTGTCCTACCAGAAACTTGTAGTGAAGTGATCAACATTCTGTAGGAGTCGGGAAGAGCCCTCAAAATGATAGAGGTCAAGACTTGGTCTTCCACTTTTTCTCCTAAGGATTGCAGTTTTGTTTTCAATTCTGCCACTCTGCAGAGGAATAGCTCTACTGTTTCTCCTGATTTCATATGAAGAGTATGAAGCTGTGTTTGGAGGTTAAGAATCGTTGATTGATTCTTGCCCTCAAAGATGGTGCTCAAGGCATCCCAAGCCTCCTTACCATTCTTAGCTTCACTGATATGAGGTTGGATATCATCAATAATAGCTAGCAAGATCATTAAGGATAGTTTCTTATCCTTCTTATCAAAAGTTGTTTGATCTGCTCCAGGTGATGTAGGTCTAGTTTCACTTCCATTCACTATAGACCACAAATCCTCTACATTTAAGATAGCTTTCATCTTAGTCTTCGATGCTGAATAATTTGAACCTTTGAGCAATTGGCTCTCAGTGAGATACTTGTGTATCATGGCCATGGTTAAGGTTTCAAATTTGATAGGACTAAGATGGTTGTATCTTGCACTATACCCTCAAAAGAGTATATGGAAGATGTTTAATTTACCTCTATAAGATATTTAATGGCACCTGCCTTAACACCCTTAACAAGGGATGAGAAGTTTGAGGAAATTAAGCCAAACAAGATAGAGCAAATTAAAGGGGTTTGGTTGACAGACTTATGACTATGCTCTCTAGGATATTTAATGGCACCTACCTTAACACCCTTCAAGAAGGATGAGAATATGGAGGAAATTAAGCCAAACAAAGAGAGGTAATCAAGGTGTTTTAGATTTTGACCTTTTGAGGGAGTAAAAAAATTGACTTTTGTTCAACCTGTGCAAAGTGTAGCACGTTTTGGAGTGAAATATGGGTTTTGTGAAATGCTTCTGCCAATGTTGTATCTGATTGTTTAATTGCACACAAAAACATGAGTGTTAGTGCAATAATCAAAACATGAGAGAAACCCACATTATTATCACTCTAGGCATCGGGTTCAACCGAAAATGCACCTAGTATTAGTCAATTTTTTTTTTTTGGAAAGGTGTCGAGTACAATCGAGATTGCACCTTTCTTACTCTGAAATATCCCCTTTTTTCTCTTTACAATTTTGCAAAAAAAAATAGAATCACAAATGTGACTTCTATCCCCCCTTAATTTTTACAAAATTAGAAATCAAGCACTCCTTTCAAGACAAGTCGACACACGACCCGCATTTGAAAGGCTTCCAGACCAGTCAACACACGACTTGGTTTATCTCTTTAACACTCGAGAAATAGGGTGAGCATTAGGATCAAAAAGAGGTTCAAAATTCTTCTCAAGGTTACAACAAAAAAATTGCAATTTTATGTCTTATATCTCCTATGTGAAGGAGAAAACAAAAGCAAATGTTTGGTTTTGTTGCAAAAATAAAATAAAAAATAAACTTTGTCCTTGCCCAATTTTGAAGTGTTTTGGTTTTGCAATAGAATATGGAGTTCCTATGTCTCTTTATCTCCAACAAAATGTGGGAGAAAACTATAGGAATTTTTAGGAGTTTATTGCAAAAAATGTTGAAGAGAAAAAAAAACTTTTATGTTTTGCAACCAAATAGGTGATCTCTTTGTCTCTTTATCTCCAAGTTTTGAAGAAAACTAAAGAAATTTGATGGCTATGGTTTGCAAAAAAAAATTGAAGGTTTTGTTTTGTTTTGCTTTTTTTTTTTTTTTAAATCATGCATAAATTTATTAGATTTAGTATATTTTAAAATAATAAAAAAAATTAATGTAAAAAATCAAAGAGATTGATTTTAAACAAAAAAAAATTAAATTATTTAAAAAAATACTTAAAAAAATAAATTAAAAAATTACACATGAAAAAAAAATACCTGCGGACGGGCTTTGTATTTGATGTTTTCAAAAAAAAATTATGACCCCGCTCGGGGTCGAACCCGCGACCGCGCGGGTATCCGCCTTCCGACTGGCGCTCCTGCCAGTCGGACTATCCCGTCCGACGGGAAGTGAAGGTGAATACCTTCACTTTGAAGGTAATCCCTCCGTCGGGCGGGAAGAAAAAAAATTATGGGATTAATAATCCCACATGCACCATGCGGGGTGCAATTTGGTCTTTAAAATCATGAATGCGCGATTATCTCAACGGTTGCCTTTCGGCAATCAGGAGGCGTCAGCGAGAAATTTTTCCGACCAAGACCATGAATGGACACCTGCCACATGGAGGATTCGAAGCTCGTCGTCGCGTGTCATCTACCAACTTAGCGCCTAGTCAGCCACCTCGAACCGTGTGTCGTCCACCCAGTCAGCCACCTCGATCTACCTCGAGATCTATGTCAATGCTAAATTATGTCAGTCGATCTGCGTGTCGTCCACCCAGTCAGCCACCTCGATCCACCTCGGGATCCGTGTCAATTCTAGATGACGTCAGTCTGTCAGATCCCCGTGCAGGTTCCAGATGACGTCAGTCTATCAGATCTACCTCGAGATCCATGCAGGTTCCAGATGATGTCTCGATTTGCTTATCGAGAAAATGAGCCCGTGCCTCGAAAAGCGGGTCCTGTCCAAGGATCTCGTGTCTCAAGATTTGTGCCCTTAGTCTAGTCCTCTAGAGCGAGAAAATTTCTAGCCTTGTCCAGATCCAAGCTTGCCCAGTCCAACGTATTAGCTCTAATGCCAATGTAAGCAATAGTTTACTCCAATATCAAAAAACAAATAATATTGCTATGCAGACATTAGGTTTGAAAATGAATAATCAAACCTAATATATAGGTTACAAAATAGTAAACCTAACAAGGTTAGCGTAGGATGTGCTAACCACCTAGAAAATAGAATATGCCAAATAACCAACTAAAATATCTCAAGATATTTTAGCTATTAACCTAAGTTAATCTAGGAGGTAATTTATACAATGGTAAATATCTCCTATGGTAGAAAAGTAAATGTAATAATCTATGTAGTGTAATGCAATACACTACCTATTTTACCCTAACATGGAGTTGAAACCAAGCAAAAGAGACAATTACACTACAATCCTTCATTTAAAATTATAGTGATCCACGACTTTGATATTAAGATAATAAAGAGAGGTTACAGAGTGAACTCCCCTTTACAATCCTTGCCCTAAAGACTACAATGGGTTTTCCTAAAGAAAACCCTCTAAGAAGTGTTCCAAAGACAACAAGATCTCTCTTTTGGATGTTCCTCAATGCAGATAGGCTTCTCATACATGGGCCACCGCTGGTCTAGTGTGTTCTTTGTACCTGTTAGACCTACAAAATATTATTAGTATGTTAAGGGGCCTGCCTTAGTCAAACCCCATGTTTATGAAAACAAAAATACTCTTAAATCAACTCAAAGCATGAAATAACTTGCTAAAAACAACATAAAACACTAAACTAGACCATACTTATCTGGGTGATTTTGATTTGTTGTAGCAAAGGTTTACATGGGGGTGTGAACCTGGTCTAAATTAGGAGGTTCACACGGGGAGTGCGAACATGTATTTTCTGGCCGAACTTACAAGATGTGATTTTTGGGATTTTTTGATGTGAATGCTCCTTGAATAATTTGATGGGTCACCTTCAAATTTTGTTTTTGATGATGATTAACCTATCTATATCGCAATGATTGTTATGAAAACGACTAAACTACTATTGCAATATGAATGTGATGGATGTGTTATGGATGCTATATGTCTGGAGTGATTTCTACAGAGTTTCTGTAAGCTAAATTTGATCTCCCCAAAATGGTGAAAATGACCTTCTATTTATAGACTTGGTCAAGGTGAAGGGAGGGAATGAGGTGTCCCTTGTGAGGTGTGTGTGGTAAGGTGTCCACCTAAGAGGTGTCCCCTAAGGTATCCAAACTCATAAATGAGATTGGGTGAGATAATCCCTCACCCATATACAAATCATGATGACCTAGATAAAAGTCTCCACTTGGTATTTATTGGAACATTTTTGGAGATATATTTTAATTTAAAATTACTTCTTGTGTGCAAAAGTCTCAATTTCTCATTTATGACCCAGGGGAATGTGAGGTGGAGAAATATTTGGGTGAGAGGTGGCAAGGCTAGGCTAGGCTAGTCAAAGTAGACTATGTGAGGTGGCAGGCTTAGCTTAAATCAATATTAGATCTAATTAAGCATGTGTTTAGCCATAAAGCATATTTTGACCAAAAATATTGACTTTTTATCATAAAGTGCTTTTTGACCGTGGTGGAGAACCTTGGTTGAGTTGTGAATGAGGTCACATGAGGACCTAGATTTAAGTGTAGGAAGGGGCTTAGCTAGCCCAATGGGTTTAAGGATGATGAATAGTGCTTTTGATAAATGAATAGTGTTTTTAGCTAATTTATACAATTTTCATGGGTTTTACAAATTTATTGACTGTGATGATGTGAGTGTAAATGTGTGACTTTTGGGTGTCTAAATTTTATCTCTTTTTGTATTGAATTGTGTGAATACATGGTTTAGTACAAAAACTGATGATATGAATTGATGAAATGATTGGAAGGCAAAGAATTTGTGATTGATGACTTGCGGATGACTATGAGAGAGACGCATTAATAAAAAAAAAAATTATGATTGAGTACAACACTTTATAGTATCATAATGATTGCTTTCAAAAGAAGACGTAAGATTACCTTGCTTTGTGATCAATTTGAGATGTTCCAATTATGGAAGGAACAAATGCCTTTGTTCATTTTTACTTTGATTGATTGATGAGTTCTTTTGAAAACATTTGATAAACTTCTAGAGTCATAGGGTAGAAATTTTAGGAGCTTCATTCGAGAGTGGTCTTACAACTACCATAATGAAGAGAGGAATCCATGAGTTATCTACAGTTAGAGGCATTTTGAGGTGTATAAAAAATTGTTTTGCTTTGGATTGGAGTTTTGATTGAGAAGATAAGTTTCACTTTTGTATCTATCCTAGCATGAGGACTTGAGATAATCTTTAGAAAAAAAATTTCTTAGGTAATTGTTGTATCCATGCTTGGATATTTGGTTGTTTAATCATATGCTTGGCAGTTTTTGATGTGTTGAATGACTACCCCCTCAAGATATGATTTGGCAATGGAGGAGACAAAAATCGGTGGCAAAACGATTGATAATGATGAGAAAGAATGAAAAAATAGAAAAAAAGGAATATTTGTAGGAACCCAAGAGGAATTTGATGTGGGAGCATAAAATTTGAATTGCAAATAGAGGTTTGCACGTCAGGGTATGAATGGGGGTGGTTTGCATGGGGTCATGCAAACTAGTCGATTTGCACATGTGGGGTGTGAATCTATGCAAAGCAGATATATAAGTTAAAAATGATGTTTTTATAATTTTTGTTCGAGTACGAAGGAAAATAGGAGAGGAGGATAAAAAGTGGAAGTGAACTGCAACCAAGTTGTGGACTGGATGGGACAAAATGGTGAGTGTGTCAGCGAGTATGAGTGCAGGGGTGGCAATGCCAAAGGTAAGCAAATTACGCTAGCTCAAAATGCATGTGAATTACTAGGGTAAATAAAAGAGTGTGAGTGCCTGAAATGGTGTGTAGTATGCTTGTATGTGATATAGTAGTAAAATGCGTACACTTCATGACAAAAAATCCAAATGGGTATCTCGAGATGCTTCCTGTTTTTGTATGCGAGTATTTTTTACCGTTAGAAAGTGTGAATGAGGTGCAATGTGTGGTTTTTGATGTAAGAATACATGCATGTGGAAATTTATGGGTGAATAATACTATTGGACCAAATTTGTATCCAAATATGTGTTTGCTTAACTATTTTAACTTTCGGTTGATGACCTCATTTTGTGTGCATGTGTGGATGGAGTTGTGCATATTTTTGCATTATTGAGCATGTTTTTGATGTTGTTCATGTGTGTGAAATGTATTTTTGGACTGTGGGATGAGAGGTGAGAATGTGTATGGTAAAATATTTGAAAATAGGAGGTTCACACAGTGTCATGCGAACTGAGTGGTTCACACGGGGGCGTGCGAATAGACCGGTTCACACGGGGTTGTGCGAACACGAATTTTTTTGTGTAAATTTTTACAATTGAAAAATAAATTTGGATAAAAAAATTGGCTATGTGAAAAATAACAAAAATAGTTGGTATATTATGACGAAAATGAAATGTATGGAGTGATTTTAGTTACTATTAGGTGTGATAATGTGCAAATGATGAAAATTGCTTATGTGAATCAAAAAATAAAATGTATGAATTTATGTAATTGATAATGGTATTGTAAAACCTATGATTTGTATTTAGCATGTGGTATGTTATGTGTGGCAGGTGAAGAAGATATTTGCTCGACATAGGCTACAAAAATTTAGAATGACACTACAGGATGTATGGTGCACAAAGGATGCAGAGTGGTTGCGCACTATAGGGATTTATGGTGTGTGGGAGATACGTGAGGTGTATGTGAATCATGTGTATACATCTGTGCTATGTAAGAGGTAGGACCTGTTGAGTGGTAATTTCACCCAATTGTGAAATCGCACTCTCCCTTAGGATTTTTTTCCAAAATCCCCTCTAGCAAAGAAGTTAAACAAAACAACTTCTCCAAGGTCTGTGCTATATTAGCATTTGCATATGTATATTAGTAATCTCAAATAAAGAGGTATCAATTTAAATTCTTGAAACACCTTAGTGATTACAACTATAAACAAGGGGCACGTATTGGTTTATTTTACCATGCTACTTTAATGAATTTTCATTGAACCAAGATAAAGCAAATGTGAGTTGGCCCTCCTTCTAGTGCCAAAATGTTGAGTGATTATTTTACCCTATTGCAAAATGATCACCACAAATAGAGTATTAAGTTGAAAAATCTCTCTTGCAAAGAAATTAGATGAAATCACCCATTTCTCCAAGGTTTTGGTAAGCAAACATTTGTATGTATATATAATTAATGAGGATTGAAATAGAAACAGATGTGTACCAGAATAAACTCAAACTTGTAAGTGACAGTTAACAATGGGCCTTGATATTTCATACAATGCTTAGAAATCATGATCCTTAAACCTTCAAAAATGCAAATATGTTTTATCCTTTGAGTCTCGCACTTGATCTAATCTGATTGTGCTTGTTTTACAGGTCTGTTAGGTCAAGTTGTCTTAGATTTATCTCATAACTTGGGGTTTTTTAGGGAGGGGATTGTTAACCAAAATCTGATGCCATTTTTTTTCCAGCTAACCTTGTAGATACTATTTTTGCTTTTCTTTTCTTGCACTTAGGTTAATTTTGGTATTCATTTCAGTTGTAGTTTTTTTATTCTGGTCATTTCTAGAATTTATGTTTTGTTACATTCTAGTCCTTCTAGAATTTTTGTGTTCATTCATTTTCTATTCTGGTCATTTCTAGAATTTTGTTAGTTCCTTCCATTCTGGTATTTCTAGATTTTTGTTTTTAATTCTTTCTATTCTGGTCCTTCCAAAATTTTTGCATTTAATTTTAGTTTTTATTCTGGTCCATTTTCCATAATTTCATTTTCACATTTCTTGTTCATTTACTTCTATTTTGGTCCTTATCCAAAATTTTTGCACCTCCAAGCTACATCAATATAATATTTAGATAAAACATTTTGAAGATTATGTTAATATCAAGAGCACTAAAAGGAATCAATCTTTTGCACTTTTGAAGGTTTAAGGAACGTGATTGCTAAGCATTGTCTAAACTATCAAGGCCCCTTGTTAACTGTCACTTGCAGGTTTGAGTTTATTCTGGTATACATATGTTTCTATTTCAATATTTATTGATTATATATACACACAAATGTTTGCTTACCAGAACCTTGGAGAAATGGGTGATTTCATCTAATTTCTTTTCAAGAGAGATTTTTCAACTTAATACTCTATTTGTGGTGATAATTTTGAAATAGGGCAAAATAATCACTCAACAAGACCCTGATAGGAACACCTTCCACATACTGATAGGGGAGATGATAGTGACCCTAGAGGACATACCGCATCTATCGACTATCGGTAGAAGGGATTATGATGATGATTGTTGAGAAATATGCACGAGATGGCATCTTATAGAGGGTGTTCAGGCATAAGTGGATGAGGGTGGATATGAAGGGTGGATTAGATTATGTGAAGTATTGGGGGAAGAAGTTCCTATCTAATCGCCATGCGATGGCGATGTTGATGATAGCTAGCCATGCTTTACCAGATACTTCAAGGATGAGACTCCCTTGAAATATGATGGGGATAGTGTGTGACATGGTTGAGTGTAAGATATTATATACATGGGCACCTACCTTATGAGCATATGTATATAGACATCTCCATGGAGTGGTTAGAATGAAGCAAATGGTAATCAATGTTAGTCCACTATTGTAGGTGTGGGCTTGGAAGCACATCATGATTTTATAGCCATCAAAGCTATCACATGATGCAAATAGATTGGATGGCCATGATGTGCCCTATGCTATGAGATGGAGGGTAGATATGGAGAAGAAAGTGAAGAGAGTGCATGAGGGTGATTTGATGTATCACCAAGAGGATCCGGGATGCTTTATGATGGATCAGGTGAGATGGAGACCTTGGAAAGGAGCACCTAAGTGGGCTAAGGATGTAGACTAGCTAGTCTACATCAGATGAGGGTGATGGGTGGTGGGGAAATACTTATGGCATATAGAGTATTTTCCATTCTCATGGGTGTTGTGATAATTCATATTAATACAGGTGCAAATAATCCACCCATGATGATCTATAGAGTGACAGGTGATCTAGGCCCAGATCCAGTGATACCACCACTTGACTTGACACTTGATGAGCCAATAGTTTTTCTTGATGTGGATAACGTAGGGACCATGCCAAAGTATGATGTATGGTGGTATAGGTAGTGATGGGAGCCTATGATCGAGGTGGTGGATGGATGGTATGAGGTAGTATGAGTGTTTCCAATTAGTGCATTTCTAGGTGGAGGAGGTTAGTTTCGCTAAGACATACGAGAGGATGCAGGGATGAGATATCACCTAAGCCTGGTGAGGAGGAGGCAGAGCTGGATTGGTTGATTAGGTAGGTGAAACCACACCATGATGGTTAGGACTGATTGGTAAGTGATAGCGATGTAGGAATGCTAATGGAGGGTGGGGAGGGGACAATAGAGAGCATAATAATGATAAAGGATGTGTCATTGATGGATATTGATGAGGATTCATCAGATGATGAGGATATAGCAAGGTCGAATGAGTCACACTTGATAGAGGAGGATGATGTTGGGGGTGATATGGTGGTAGAGCCAACATATTTTGATTTCTTGATAGGTCTACAGAAGATGATGGTAGTAGAGGATGAGATACAGTAGCTACAAGTGGAGGTTAAGAAGCTTAAGGATAAGCTTTTAGACACAAAGTTGGATTGGACGATGGATCGCTCAGCACTAGAGGAGGAGAGGTGTAAAGTGGTGGTTGACAATCATCCTAGGGGAGTGAGATGAGGTGAGATTGAGATTGGAATAGTTGATCGAGGAGAGGGATGTGCTTATGGGTGAGTGATATGCACTAAGAAGTGAGTGAGATACACTCATAGGTGAGCAAGATGCTACGATAATAGAGAGGGATGAGATGATTGAGTCCATTGAGCAGTTGCAAGGGCTTTTGGATTTGGTAAGGGCAGAGACAGAGGTCATTATGGCCAATCATATAACAAGGATCATAGAGCTAGAGCAGTGTGTGTGTGTGTGATATGGAGTTTGTTGAGAGATAGGTGGCTAGGAAGATTGAGGGTTTGGGAGTGATTGTGTTGCAGTTAGAGCAAGCATGGGCAGAGGTGGGGTGTTTATAGTAGGTAAATGCAATATTGATAGTAGTCCACATAAAAGAGGCTGTGAAGAGGGCTAAGTGCAAGGAGAGCTACTGATGCTAGGGATACTTTTTCCTACATATTCAATATTAATATCTTTATCACAAGCTCACTCACATTGGAGTCAATGGAGTACGTCATTAGTGGTAGGGAGGATCCAATAGATAGTGGCACCTATAACATCACAAGCAGTGAGATTGGTACCAAAGGTGTAGATGGAGGTATCATTGGCATAGGAAACGAGTGATGTGCAATAGACATAAGGGGTGGTAGAGTGAATGCTGATAAATAAGGGGAGTGGAGAGACTCCTACGGGATAGCGTACATGATGGAGCTATGAGGGTAGTGATGGGCAGTCGACCTATAATTTTGTATTTTGATGGATGTACATATGATGATTTATTTTGTGGTGGTGTACCCATAAGGGTACACACCTTATTGTAGTCGTATGATATTTTTGATAGATAGATATATACATGATATGGATATGTGGTGATGTGCCTACAAGGGCACATGTTTTACTATAGTCGTATAGTATTTTTGAGATATATCCAAGATATTTTATGGTATTTTTGTGAGATTGCATTGATGTGTATGTTTATTTCTGCTTTTTATTATGTATGAGTATGAGTGATGTGATTTTGGTAGAGTAGAGCTATGTATATGTATGCATGTGGAGTATGTGATATACGTGTATATACATGGAATGTTGACTAAAGAAACAAATGGGAAATAACATATGAAATAATGTGAAATGAGTATGCATGACATAAAAATGCAAGTGACAAAAAGTAATGCTTGTTGAAAGCATTTGCATCTTTGTAAAAATCAGATAGTGTAATCTCTTTCATTTTTTCTAAGAAGTTGGATATGAAGATATTATTTAAAGAGATTCAAAAATTACAGTTTTAAGTAACTGTAGATAAGAGGTGTCTAGTTAAGTTTTCAATTAGGACTACCTACAAAGATAAAGTATGGTGTGATGTAATTCCAATGGATGCATGTCACTTGTTATTGGGGAGGCCTTCTCAATATGATAGGAAGGCAACCCATGATGGAGGTAGGAATACTTACACATTCTAGAAGGATGGAGCAAAAGTGGTCCTATTACCATATAAGGAAGAAGAGCAGATCAAAAGCTTGTTAACGACTAAGAAATTTTTCACAGGGATGAAAAAACCTAGGGTTTGTTGTGTTGACAGCAAAGAAGGTGGATACTGAAGATGTTGCTATACCACCTGCAGTAGCAAATTTTTTCAAAGAGTATGCATATGTCGTGCTAGAAGAGTTACCAAATGGATTACCCACAAAAATGGATATTCAATATCATATTGATCTAATTCCAAGATCAACTCTTCCAAATCAGGCAGCCTATAGGATGAGTCCCATGCAGACTGAGGAGTTGAATAAATAAGTGACACAATTGATAAATAAGGGAGTTGTTAGAGAAAGTATGAGTCCCTGTGCGACTCCTGCACTATTGATGCTAAAGAAATATAATACATGGTAGATGTATATGGATATTAGGAAAATCAATAAAATTACAATAAAGTATTGGTTCCCCATTCCAAGACTCAATGATATGATGGATGTGCTAGCCGGAGCACGATCCTTTAGCAAAATTGACTTACGTAGTGGATACTATCAGATTCAAATATAGGAAGGATATGCATGAAAGACTGATTTCAAGATTAAATATGGGTTGTATGAATGGATGGTGATGTCATTTGGGTTATGCAATGCACCTAGTACATTTATAAGGATGATGAACATAGTATTACGGGAATATATTGGTAAGTTTGTAGTTGTGTATTTTGATAATATTTTGTTATTTAGTAGGAATGAAGAAGAACACTTGTTGCATTTGAAATTAGTGCTAGAGTTGTTAAGAAAAGAGAAGTTGTATGTCAATATGAAGAAGTGTAGATTTCTTCAGAAGAGTCTAGTGTTCTTGGGATTTGTAATCTCATAGAATAGAGTGAGGATGGACAAAGAGAAGGTGAAGGTAATTTTAGAATGGCCCATTCTGAGAAATGTGATAGAGATGAGGAGTTTCCATGGCTTGGTAACTTTTTACAGGAAGTTCATTAGGAATTTTAGTAGCATTGTTGCACCTATAACAGAGTGTATGAAGGGAAGAAAATTTGTATGGATGAAGGCAGCAATAGAGAGTTTTGAACTATTGAAGAAGAAGGTGACAAAAGCACATTTTTTGATATTTTCATATTTTAGCAAGTTTTTTGAGGTTGATTGTGATGCCTCCCATGTGGAGATTGGAGTTGTACTGAGTCAATAAGAGCATCCTATAGCATTATTTAGTGAGAAGTTGAATGAGGTAAGGAAAAAGTATTCTAATTATGATGTGGAATTATATGCTATTGTGCAGGCATTGAGACACTAGAGGCATTATTTAGTGTCTAAATATTTTGTGTTATTTACTGATCATGAAGCATTGAGGTATGTAAATACCTAGAAGAAATTAAATAATAGGCATGCAAAGTGGGTATCATTCTTGCAAGAGTATACATTTGTTTTGAAGCATAATTAAGGTAAGAAAATAAATTTTTTGATGCTTTGAGTAGACGTATAGTGTTATTGACTACTATGGAGCATGAAGTAGTCGGATTTGAGGTAATTAAGAAAATGTATAAAAATGACCCAGATTTTGGTGATATTGTGAAGCAGTGTAAGAATCTAGTGTTGGGAGAAGTTGGTAGTGGTGTTTGTGATTATCTAATGTAAAATGGTTATTTTTTTAAAGGAAAGTAGTTGTGCATTCCTGTTGGTTCAATGAGGGAGAACATTATTAGAGAACTACACAACAGAGGTTTGGTTGGGCACTTTGCAGTGAGCAAGATGATTTCTCTTGTGGAGGAGAAGTATCATTGGCTGAAGGTAAAGAGGGATATAACCAAGTTTGTGTTAAGATGTAGAGTATGCCAAATGGCTAAATGCCATGCACAGAATATAGGATTTTATATGCCTTTGCCCACCCCTACAGGACCATGGATAGATTTGAGCATGGATTTTGTGTTAGGGTTTCCTAACATACAACAGATTAAGGATTCAATTTTTTTGTGGTAGATAGTTTTTCTAAGATGGCACATTTCATTTCTTGCCAAAAAACCAATGATGCTACTACGGTTGAAGATTTATTCTTTAGAGAAGTTGTTAGACTACGTGGTGTCCCAAAAATAATCACCTCATATCAGGATACAAGGTTTCTAAGTCACTTTTGGAGGACTCTATGGGGGAATATGGGAACAAAGCTACAGTTCAATTGCGCATATCACCTCCAGACTGATGGGCAAACAAAAGTAGTAAATCATAGTTTGGGAAAACTTCTAAGGTGTATTTTTGGAGAAAAACCAAAATAGTGGGACTTAGCCTTACCACAAGCTGAGTTTGCATATAATAGTTCAATCAACAGATCAATAGGAAAATATCCTTTTCAAATTATTTATGGTAATAATCCCAATGGTGTGTTAGATTTGATTGATCTATCGATTTAGGGTAAAATCAGTGATGATGCAGAGGCATTTGCAGAGCACATACAAGAATTACAAGAAGGTATCAGAAAGAAGTTACAAGATAGTTATGAAAAGTATAAGGTAAAAAAAAATGCAAGTAGGAGAATTAAATTCTTTAAGGTGGGATGCATGGTGATGGTTCACCTCAGGAACGAGATATTTCCAAAGGGCACATATAACAAATTGAAGTATAAGAAGATTGGACCATGTAGAATTCTGAAGAAGATGAATGATAATGCCTATAAAGTGGAGTTGCTTGATGATTTTGATATTTCACAAATTTTTAATGTTAAAAATTTGTATGACTTTCATGGGAATGAAGATGAAGTTAAAGAAGAAGACATAAATTGGGAGCAACAAATACCTAAGAAGAAGAATAAAAAAGTTATGCAAGTACTTGATAAGAAGATAATTAGTACCAGAAAAGGAAACTACAACAAATACTTGGTACAATGGGAAGGCTTACAACATGAATATAATACTTAGATTTCATAGGGGAAACTAAAAAATATTGACAGCAAAAAGTTGCAAGATTTTGATCAAAGGAACTCGCAAGAGCAGAGTTCTTTTCAACCAGAGGAGAACGATGTAGGAGCCTATATTATGGAGGGCATAACTTTTGATCCGACCATTGGATCAGCTTGAAATTTTATGGAAAGTTAGATAAATAAGTATACATGCCATGGGATAGAAAAATATAGTCGTATAATTGTTTTTTCAGCCTTTTTCAAGTTCTAATTCCTTCATCTAGTGCCCCAGAAATGGGATTTAGTATTTTTTTGAAAATTTCAAAGAAAACATATCTGGAATAACTTCTTATTTATGCATGGGTATGTGTTGCAATTTTCTATGAGGCTTAATATAGATGATACAAAGGTGTGTATCAATTTTAAGGGCTATCCAAGTTTTTTTGGGTGATTTAGATTTTGGCACTAAAGACGAAATAGCCTAAGAAAATAAAAATAAAAATAAGAAAAAATAAATAATTTCTTATTTTTAAGGCTTAAGATTTAGTTTTTTGATTTTTGAGGTTTCTTTTGGGATATATATTCCCTTGGTATCACATTGTAAAATGGGTGAAATATAGGAATGAGAAAGAAAGCATTTATCATATTATTTCCATTTATTGTAACTTTTGTATGATTGGGAATATTGTCTTTTGCTTTGTTTCTTTTTGTCACAATATTATGTGATTGGAGGTTCTTGTTCTAACCTCTTGCATCTAGATTTACACCAATAACAATTAAATCAACAATGGATGGATCCACAATGAGCACATCTACAAAGGTTGTATCAACAAAAAATACAAGAACAAAAGATACAACAAGAGCAATTACAAAATGCATTGCATGAAGTGGTGCTTACACCTAGCACCTATAGGATGCAACAATACATAAGGTATCCAATAAAATCTCAAAATATTCCTCCTCGACCATGCTAAAATTACGTTCAACACCAAAGTTCATTACCTGGTTATCATCAAGAACCTCATACTCCTCAATAGTACCAAGATCAATACGAGGAATAATCATATGAAGAGTCCCAATTGGAAAATTAGGATCGAATATATACCTACATTTAATCTATTTAATATGAGATATCTAATTATCATACTTATTATCCACCTCAACATCAAAATTGGCCTTCTTTATCTAATAATGGCGATAGCAAGAAGATCGTATTATTTTGCCTAGGGCATTCAAAATACTAACTGATCAGATAAATGCATTAGAAAACAAGATCAAATTTTGGGTTATCAAAAACCCACACTAAAGCAACTTAGCAATTAGCCTTTACATCCATCAATGTCATCACTGACATACCCATTGAATTACAAGATGCCTAAAATTGAAAATTTCAAAGATGACGAAGATGCATGAGAGCACGTGACAAGCTTCATCCATATGTGCTTTAGTCTTCAAGAAAATGACCCCTTGATGTTGAGAATATTCCTTGCAAAATTATTTGGGGATGCTTTGGAATGGTATCATAATCTACCACATCATAGCATAAACACCTTTGAGCAATTAGCAGATGCATTCCTGCAATATTTTACCCTTAGCGTTAAGAAAATGACAAACTTGACTAGCCTTTGTCAACTTGACAATGAGCTAGTCATAGAGTATGGTAATAGATGGAGGAATGTGATGTCAAAATTACCTTTCACCCTACCCATAATGGAGCTCACTCGAATGTTTACAAAAATTTGTTCAAAACAAATTTTGCTTCTCTTGCAATTACAGCAGTGTCAAACATTCGATTAAGCTTTGGCAGAAGCCAAGATCATTAAGGACATAAATTTCCAAGAGGATGATGTTAAACTCCACAAAATGGAATGGTCAAACAAGAATATTATAGGTGGCAACATGCAACAAAAGGTGGCCCCATTCAATCAAATTGTTTTGAGTATCCCCAACTCCTCAAACCAGGTAGCATCACCTCCACTACCAATGCAGCATAATTACCAAGCTCAGCCTCCTCTGGCCCAAAATAATATGCAACAAAATCAAGGAAAAGGCCAACGACGTCTTCCACCACAACAATATATTGATTTTCCAAAGATATTAGCATCGATCTTTAATCGACTATGTGAAGCATGAAAAATCAATCTTTTGAAGATCCGTCTGTTGAAACCTAATAAGCATGGATCAAAGGTGCACAGGAAAAATCTATATTGTGTTTACCATCGATAAATAGGTCATGACATCCAAACATGTTATCCCTTCAGATATTTATTACAGGATATTATTGAAAGGTAAGAACTTCATATAGGAGTCTTTGAGGACCCCTTTCCCACACACGAAGCAAACACAATACCTGTCAATCAATTTGAGCAATCTAATCAGGTGCATATAAATCTACTTCCCCAAGATTTTATGAGAATGATCAGTTTTGTAAAAAATGACCAAGAATATCAAAATTGATCTACACAACATGTGGTTTCATCCAACATTTCTCCTTCACCCCTATCGTCTCATCAAAACATTGGCATTGCACAAAATTCAATGCCACAATGGGGGAAATCAATTTCCATCACTCCTCATAGAAAAACCAATCACATTACTTTAGTTAAAATGCACACTGGGGGTCTTCAAGGTATTACATATTCCCCACCATCCACGTTGTAGCCAACAAAGCAAAGTGAGAGCTTTAAAGGTATCGCATCTTCCTCATTTTTATTGAGTGGCACACATACTAGGGGTAACTAAGGTATCGCACCTTCCTCCTATAAAATAATAAAATCCAAAAAAATAATAAAACATCAAAATCCAAAAAAATCAAAAATTTATAAAATTAAAAAACAATTCAAAACATTCAAAAACATAAAAACATCTACATGTATTGTATCATATAAATTCCTTTAATTGCATTGCATTAGGTATATTCATCTATTACACTTACATTAGGTTAAATTATGTTTTCAATATTATAAATGACACAACATTTGTATGCTAATCATGCATCCACAAGTCATCATCATCCATAATTCCTTGTGAGAAATTGTGTTTTTCAACACAACCCCATCAATTGCTATAAGGTTTATACTAGGGTTTTTTGATCATTCAGCCTTACTTAGTGATCTTTTCAGATTTTGTAGAAATCTATTTTTACTTTCATAAGATGAGTTCTAGTTTTGATAGCACCTAGCATATATCGAAATCCTACAACAATTTAAGCATTAAAAATCCTAGTTTGAACAAGGAAGGATGACATTACAAAGTGGTCCTAGTCACCTTAAGAAAAAGGTTTTCCCTGCTCATTCTATCATGCACATGGTCTAGAGTGCTAATTATTGGCAAAAGTACAAGCTCCCCTACCCAAGTAATCCCTTTCTTTCATACAAAATAAGCAAATTTTTGAAACAAAGCAAAGCAAAATATATAGTGATTTCATCACTAAGCAAATCCCTTTCTCAAAAAGAAAATAAAGTGCAAAATAAATAGTGGTTATCATCACTAATCATGAGCAAGTATACCAAGAAATGAAAATAAAAGAAGGGGGTGAAGATCTTGAATCCATGGAATGGTCAGTATTCGAAAACCATTGAGTGATCCCCACTATAGCAGTGGGTTGAATGAATCATGTCTATAAATGGGGTAGTTCTAAGCAATTTATAGATGAGTTAGCTTTACGTGGCTTGTATTACCAAGTAGTCTAATCTAACTATGTCCAAACCTAGGATCAGGATGAACATATGATGATCCTCATTACAAAAATGGGTTGAATGAGTTCTGCCTGGCAATGAGGTAGTTCTATGCTTCATCTAATATATTCATTTCCACACACAGGGATAATGAATATTTGGGTATTCTTAACAAAGATTTTATCTTTCAAGAGTCTTGTGTAGTCATTATACATATTTTGATTAATCAACTAGGGTGTTTTAATCTCATGGAAAACCTCAAAATTTTCCTTATAGCAACAAATCATCTCCTCAATCATAGATATTTTTCCTTATAAATTTTTTCTTATTAAAGGATGTTCATGAAATAGGATAGATATCGGATGGATATCAACAATGATATTTAGACAGCCACTAACTATTTTGTGCATATATTTTAATTTGCAGAAGCTTATAGGGAAAGCCCATACATCTCACATCATCTCATCTCATATATGAATGCTTAAATGATTAATTATTATGATAAGAAAAACCATTTTCATTCATGATTTCTATACATTCTGTGGTGCCTTCAATTATTTTGTAACACATATTAGATTCATTCATTATGTTTTAATTGATTAAAGCATACAAGTTTATTTGCATTAGACCATCATCATGAAATTAATGTATTACATGCACTACATCCGCCATATCATATAACAACACTTAAATGCATAGTCAATTAAACAAATCTAAACACATGCATTTAACATTCACCATTGCATCCATATAAGCATACATGGTAGTGCATTCATACATTTAGATCATAGCATCTAATCATACATATATCATCTAGTTATTGCATGTCATCAGTACATCATATACATATAGCATAATCACCTCATCATATAGGTATTACATTCATTAATGCATCCATAAATCATAACACATAATACATATAATGGTCCACCATCATCAAAAATTGCAAAAATCACAAAAAAATTAAATAAACCAAAATTTTAAATGCACCTCGTATTCAGTCATTTATTCTATACACTTGGCAGTTGCAGCGACTTGCACTCCATGCAATATGACAAGATGAGTAAATTACCATATGGTCTTTTGAACCAAATTATTCGTCTTTGAATTGAAATATCTTCACTTCAATCCCCAAGAAGACCATGCAACCGAACTGCTCCATAGGAACGAAGCGTTCATTCCATTTCTTCTATGAAATTTTATCAAATCATCAAACACATTGATTCATCATATGCTTTAATTGAATTACTATCATCTTGATTTCCTAAGAAGACCATTGTGGCTAGACTACTCCATAGGATAGAGATGAACAATTATTATTAATAGTTGAAATCACAACTATAATAGTTACTACCCTCTAACAACTTTAATCATCTTGCACTATCCAAATCAGTCATATTGGTTAAGCGAATCATCACTTTCATCATTTGCCATTTTCCTCATTGACTCATTGCTTGAGAGGGTAGTCATAATCAAAGAATACATAATAAAAATAAACAATCAACCACTTAATCATGTTAATTATGTTTATCTGTGAATAATTTCTTAAGACAAACATGCACCTTCCTTGCTTGGGGTAAATAAACAAAAAATCAAAAATAAATTCAAGCAAATTGGGTAGCTTTTCTCCTAATTGCCACCAAGGCTAGGATTAGACTTAAGCTTATCTCCTAATTGCCGCCAAGGCTAGGATTTGTCATGACCCTCCTAGATGAACTTTTGAAACATAGAAAAATAATGTATTAAAAAATGTGACTAATATTTTATTTTGAGCAATAAGTAATGAAGGATATGTTATTACTAATAAATTGCCAATGTGTAGGATTAGGTGCACTCGTGAGTGGAGGAAATTGAGTCATCCACCAGAGGCAAGAGTACTTAAGGAAGTGAAAATAATGATAAGGTAACTCGAAGGTAACATGGATAGATACCTTCATATAGGAATGCATTCGGTTAAGGGATAATCATTAATGTCTTATCACCTTGAGACCCAAATTGATGGCCTCATAGCTATCGTAAGTTCTAGAGGCTAAGACAGGTGATTAGATTGATGAAAAGACTCCCTCTTTGTTTGATGCACTTGCATGATTGTCTTTTACTTCAGCATTATTAACCTTGATAACCGGTGATCATGGGGTAGATGGTTTGCCTTCACAAAATTCATGTGTGTTGTTTAAATAAATAATTTATTTATTTAAAAATAGCAAAAATATATTTAAATAAATAGTTTATTTATTTAAAAAGAGCAAAAGATATTGTTTAAATAAATAGTTTATTTATTTAAAAGGGCAAAATATATTGTTTAAAATAAATAGTTTATTTATTTAAAAAGAGCAAAAGATGTTTAAATAAATAGTTTATTTATTTAAAAAGAGCAAAAGATGTTGTTAAATAAATAGTTTATTTATTTAAAAGGGAAAAAGATATTGTTTAAATAAAAATTTGGTTTATTTTAGAAAGGCAAAAGATAATGATTAATTAAAAGGTTAGCTATTTAAAATAAAACAAAAAGAAAACCCTAAAAAAAAAGGTGTTTGCCTCGACGTATCTAGGAAGGTGATAGCTCTATATAAAAGAGCCTAGAAGCTCTATGTTAAAGAGCATGAAAGCCCTGTGTTAAAAAGTGTGAAGCTCTATGTAAAGAGCATTGAGGCTCTGTGTTAAAGAGCGCGAAATATCTATGTTAAAGAGCATGAAATCTCTATGTTAGAGAGCATTGAAGCTCTATGTTAAAGGGTGTTGATAGCTTTGTGTAAAAGAGCGTAGAAGCTATGTGTTAAAGAGCTCAAAATATTTGTGTTAAAGAGTGTGAAGATCTATATAAAGAGCATTGAAGTTCTATGTTAAAGAGCACAAAAGCTCTATGTTAAATAGTATGAAAGCTTTGTGTTAGAGAGTGATGAAGCTCTATGTTAAAGAGCATAAAAGGTCTATGTTAGAGAGAGTTGAAGATCTATGTTCAAGAGCATTGATAGCTTTGTGTAAAAGAGCATAGAATCTCTATTTAAATAGCATGAAAGATTTGTGTTAAAGAGCATGAAGCTCTATGTAAATATAATTGAAGCTCTGTGTTAAAGAGCAAGAAAGCTCTGTGTTAAAGAGAGTGAAAGATCTGTGTTAGAGAGCGATGAAGCTTTGTGTTAAAGAGCATGAAATCTTTGTGTTAAAAAGGGTTCAAGATCTATGTAAATAGCATTGATAGCTCTATGTAAAAGAGCATAGAATCTCTATGTTAAAGAGCATGAAAGATCTATGTTAAAGAGTGTGAATCTTTGTGTAAATAACATTGAGACTCTATGTTAAAGAGTGAAAAAGCTTTATGTTAAAGAACATAAAAGCTCTATGTTAAAGAGTGTGAAATTCGTGTGTTACAGAGCATCGAAGCTCTGTGTTAAAGAGCATTGATAGCTATGTGTTAATGAGTGTGAAAGCTCTATGTTAAAGAGTGTGAAGCTCTATGTAAAGAGCATTGAGACTCTGTGTTAAAGAGCACAAAAGCTCTATGTTAAAGAGCGTGAAAGCTCTATGTTAAAGAGTGTGAAAGCTCTATGTTATATAGTGTTGAAGCTCTATGCTAAATAGCATTGATAGCTCTATTTTAAATAGTGTGAAAGCTCTATGCTAAATAGCATAGAAGATCTATGCTAAAGAGCATTGTATCTCTATGTCAAATCAAGCATTGTAGCTTCATATTAGAGCATCATAACCCTATGTTAGAGGACACATATCATCCTAGATGGTTGTGTTTTACGCTAGCCAAGAATCTGGGTGCTTTGTCATCCGATAGCTCATTGCGGTTGGTAGAAGCTTAGCTATTGTTCATTGTCTTCTTTATCGATTTTAAAATAAAATGAATGTTTATTTTGTAATGTAGGGGTATGGGACCTTATGTTATGAAATAAAATTGAAATGAATAATTATTTTTTAATGTAGGGGTATGGGACCTTATGTCATGAAATAAAATGGAAATGAATGATTATTTTGTAATGTATGGGTATGGGACCTTATGTTATAAAATAAATGAAATGAATGGTTATTTTGTAATTTAAGGGTATGGGACCTTATGTTATAAAATAATTGGAATAGTTGGTTATTTTGTCATTTAAGGGTATGGGACCTTATGTTATGAAATAAATGAAAGGAATGGTTATTTTATAATTTAAGGGTATGGTACCTTATGTTATGAAATAAATGAAATGAATGGTTATTTTGTAATTTAAGGGTTGAAGAACATGAACTTATACTGAGAGGGGGGGGTGAACAGTATAAGACTTAACCATTTAATAATTTTAATTTCAGATAGCAGTGGCATCAATACAACATTAAACAAGACAGAAAACATCACACATTGAAGACTCATTTTTAACGTGGTTCACCCAGAATGGCTGGGCTACGTCCACAAAACTTTTCTCTAAAATTTTATCTCAAATTCTTTGGGAAACCTTCCCAATTACAAATTTTATGAGCCTCTGCTCAAAGGAGATACCTTCCCCTAACTCTGCTCTGACTGGTGATCCTCTAGAAGACCTCTGTCTCAATTGCCCTTAGCAAATGGAACTCTATCCATAGAAGACACCTGTCTTCCCTACTCTGGCTGGAGACCTCTGTCCTCAACTCTATCACCTCAAAGCTGGTCCTCGAAATTGCACTAAACATAGTCCTTCGGTCTGGCACAAATGTCCTCGATCTCTTTCTCTGATCTGCACCAAACACAGTCCTTCGATTTGGCACAAATGTCTTTGTCCTCTTTTTTTGGTCTGCACAAAAACATAGTCCTTCACTCTTTTTGTGCAATCACAGCTGCACTCGATCAAACTTTGACCTTTGCACTTCTACGCAATTACAACTGTATAGTCTTCGCGCACTCTACTTCCTTCGATCTCTCTTACTTGGAAGTTTCGACAGAATACACTCTGCTCTCGACGATCGAACTTCTTCTCTTCACACAGACTGTGAATGCCGCTCCTCGAACGCACACTTCGATCGATATGTTTCTCTTCAAACAGCCCTCCTCTTATACTAAAACTTTCAAGATCAAAACTTTGATCCTAGTCAGCTGCACAACCCTAAACAATGTCGACTGCAAACCCTAAACTACGTCGGCCCAAATTTAACTTTATCGGCTCAAATTTAACTCTGCAACTCTTCTATAGCTTTTCCCATGAAACTACAACATGTCACGATATCATGACACTTTTGCAACCATACACTATCTTATGGCTTTTGTCATGATATCGTGACACTTTAGCCATTGACGACTTTGACTAAGCTCTTCGTCGTGATATCGTGACACTTCTCACTTTATCGGCAACTTCTTCTGCTTTTGTTGTGAAATCGTGACACTTCTGCCTCTATTGATGTCATCTTCACTTCTGTCATGAAATCGTGACACTTCTCGCTTTCTCAACCTTTTCTCGGCTTGCACTAGCAAAAACGGAACATGTCACGAAATCGTGACACTTTCGTTGCCTTGAGCTTCTCTCTGCCTTACTCCCGCAAAACTGGAACATGTCACGAAATCATGATGCTTTTGTCTTCATAGCCTTCCTTTCTGCTTCTATCATGAAATCGTGACACTTCTCCTATAGAAGACCTGCTTCCAGTTTCTATCATGAAATCGTGACACTTTCTCCATCCGTACGCTTTTCTTTCATCCTGTCACGAAATCGCTACATCTTCATCCACTGGCTTCTTCACTTCTACCTGTCATGAAATCATGACACTTTCTGCATCCGTACACTTTTCTTTCATCCTATCATGAAATCGTGATGCTTTCAGCTTTCGAAAGCTTTCTTTGCAACCTGTCGCGAAATCGTGATGCTTCTCATTTCAAACTCTTCCCTTTGTTGCATGTCACGAAATCGTGATAGTTCTCACTTCGAGCTTTTTAGCATGTCGCAAAATCGTGACAGTCCTCACCTCGACCTCTGCAGCATGTCACGAAATCGTGACATTTCTCATGTTACTTTCTCTCTCTTCGAACTTGTCGTGAAATCGTGACAGTTCACACTGTGGACTCTCTTTTCTGCATTATGTCGTGAAATCGTGACACTTTTTCGTCCGTACAACTTTCTTGGCAATGTGTCGTGAAATCGTGACACTTTTCCTTTTCTGCCTTCCTGCACTTTTCGAGTCGTGAAAATGCGACATGTCACGAAATCGTGACACTTTCCATCTTGCTCTCCTTCTCTGCCAACATGTCGCGAAATCACGACAGTTTTGCCAGCTTCTTCTCTTTCTTCCAGCATGTCACGAAATCGTGACAGTTTTGCCAGAACTTTCTCTCTCCTCAAACATGTCATGAAATCATGACAGTTTTGCCAGAACTTTCTCTCTCCTCAAACATGTCACGAAATCGTGACAGTTTTTCTAGTCGGCTGCATACTTTTTCTTACTTGTCTTTTTCTTGATCTTTTGCAAATGGGCCACTAAGAACTTCTTGGAAACTCACTGATCATGCTCTGAATAACCTTTCAACAAAACAAATTCCTTGGCATCAAATCAAATTGCTTCAAGAACTTCTTGACATCAATGACAACATCTACACTTGAGTAAAGGCAATGTACCCAAGGTACCCAAAATTGCCAACAATCTCCCCCTTTGTCATTGATGGCAAACTTTTACTGAAACACATCTTAAGAGCCAAAACTGAAACCAACTGTGCCAACAACTTGAGAATCTGCCTTTGAAGTTTTGCTCCCCATGACTTGAAGCTTTCCTCTTCACTTGAAGCTCTCCCCCTTACTCATATCTCTCCCCCTTTGTCATCAATGGCAAAGGGTCACCTTTGGGGCTCGGGACTAAGAAAGATCTTCTTAGCTTGGTCCCTCCCCCACCTCCTGATGAGGTGATTAATTCTGGGGTGGGAGTACAACTCCCAATTTCTCCCTTAGATACTCAAACGTATCTCTTGGAAGAGGTTTGGTGAAGATATCGGCAATCTGCTCTTTAGTAGACACATACTCTAGCTTGACCTGCTTGTCTTGCACTTTCTCCCTTAGAAAATGATATTTGATGGAAATGTGCTTTGTCCTTGAGTGCATTACCAGATTTTTGGAAATACTTATGGCACTTGTATTATCACAAAGAATGGAGATGGGTTGTTCATGCTTGACTTTGAAATCCTCCAAGGTGGTTTTCATCCATAAAACCTGTGTGCACCCGACCACTGTTGCTATGTATTCAGCCTCTGCTGTAGATAAGGAAACTGAAGGTTGTTTCTTACTTAGCCAAGAAACCAAACTCTTTCCTAGAAAGAATGCTCCACCACTAGTGCTTTTCCTATCATCAATACTGCCTGCCCAATCTGCATCTGTATAAGTTGTGAGGGTGAAATCATCACCTTTGGGATACCAAAGCCCAAAGTCCATAGTGCCCTTCAAATATCTGAATATCCTCTTAACTGCTATAACATGAGATTCTTTTGGAGCTGCCTGAAATCTTGCTACTAACCCAATGGCCTACATGATATACTGGTCTGGTAGTTGTACTGTATAGTAAACTGCCAATCATAGATCTGTACAACCTCTGATCTACCGCTGGAGATTCATCATCTTTACTCAGATTGCACCCTGTAATCATTGGAGTACACACGGGTTTGTTGTCCATCATCCCAAATTTTTTCAACATTTCTTTGATATACTTTCCCTGAGAGAGAAATATACCATCTTTTGATTGCGCAATCTGAAGACCTAAAAAGAATGATAGCTCTCCAATCATAGACATCTCAAATTCCTTCTGCATGGTATTAGCAAAAACTTTGCACATCTGATTATTATTTCCCCCAAAAATAATATCATCAACATAGACAACTATAATCAACATATCATCATCTTCATTCTTAATATACAGATTGCTATCTGCCATGCCTTTCCTGAAGCCTTGCTCATGAAGATAACTGTCAAGTCTTGAGTACCACGCCCTTGGTGCTTGCTTTAACCCATATAAGGCTTTTTTTAGTTTACACACATAGTCTGATCGTTACGAGAGAGACACTCCTTCTGGATGTTCTATGTAGACTTCTTCTACCAACACCCCATTTAAAAAAGCTGACTTTACATCCATTTGATATACTTTGAATGATTTGAAGCTTGAAAGGGCCAAAAACATTCTGATAGCTTCAAGACGAGCAATAGGCGCAAACGTCTCTTCGAAATCAACACCTTCGACTTGAGCATAACCCTTACAGACTAACCTCGCTTTGTTTCTGACAATATTTCCATCCTCATTGAGTTTATTTCTGAATATCCATTTTGTGCCAATGACATTCTTGCCCTTAGGTCTTGGAACCAAATCCCAGGTTTCACTTTTCTCTATTTGATTTAGCTCTTCATCCATTGCTTTTACCCAAAACTTATCTGTACATGCTTCATTGAAATATTTTGGCTCAATCTGAGATAACAATGAAACATTCACAGAATCATGTGAAGGAATGACTCTTCTTCTTGTTTTCCTGCTATTTGGATCACCAATGATCAAATCTTTGGGATGATGTTTCTGAACATACCGTGAAGGAGTTTTGGGAAGCAGTTGTTGTCTTTCCTCTTCTTCATCTGAAACCTCTCTGAATTCTTCTTGACAAATTTCATCACTGAGTTCCTTGACTGGTTCTCTTATCCCTGTCTTTTCATCTACTGTTACATTTATGCTCTCTACAATTGTATGAGTTCTTTTGTTGAAACATCTGTAGGCCTTGCTTTTGCTGGAATATCCAAGAAAAATTCCCTCATCACACCTAGGATCAAACTTACCCAGATTCTGATCTTCCCTTCTGATGAAGCACTTACTCCCAAACACTTTGAAGTATTTTACTGTAGCTGGTCTTCCTTTCCATAATTCATAGGGAGTTTTATGATGATTGACTCCGAGTTGAGCCCTGGTGATGATGTAGACTGTTGTATTGACTGCTTCTCTCCAAAAGCCATCTAAAAGTTTTGACTCATTTAACATTGCTCTAGCCATATTTTCAACGGTTCTGTTTTTCCTTTCAACTACTCCATTTTGTTGAGGAGTTCTTGCTGCTGAATATTCTCTTTTGATTTCGTGTTGCTCACAGTATTCCACAAATTCATTTGAAGTGAACTCTCCTCCTCTATCTGATCTTAAGCATTTGATTCTCTTGTCAGTCTCATTTTCAATCATTTCTTTGAAAGCTTTAAATTTTTCAAACGCTTCAGATTTTTCTTTGAGAAAAGTAACCCAAGTCATTCTAGAATAATCATCTATAAACAGCATGAAGTAGCTTTCTCCCTGAATGCTCTGAGTTATGGTGGGGCCACATAAATCAGTATGAATAAGCTCCAATGGTTTTGAAGAAGTATACCCTTTTGATTTGAAACTGGTTCTAGTCTATTTTCCATGTTGACAAGGACCGCAAACGATGTTATGGGGCCTTTTTATTTTGGGCAAGTCTCTTACTGCTTCCTTGTTACTAATATTGACAAGATTATCAAAGCTCAAATGCCCCAGTCTTTTATGCCATAGCCAACTCTCATCTTCTTGAGTTAGAAAACATTTTTCCCTTTTTATCTCACTTAACATGTAAAGATTGTTTGGAGTCCTTGTAGCACTCGCAATGAGTTTTCCATTTTTTTCTTTACTTATCTCACATCTATCTGAAAAGAAGGATACTATGTGCCCTTGATCGCAAAGTTGACTCACGCTTAGAAGATTATGTCTTAGGCCTTCTACATAAAGCACATTTTCTGTTTTGGATTTCCCATCCAAACTAAGAGTTCCTTTACCACAGATTTTAGCTGACCTGTTATCACCAAAACTGACTGTTCCTCTATTTGTTTCTTTAAAGACCAAGAACTTTTCCTTTTCACCAGTCATATGTTTTGAACAGCCACTATCAAGATACCATTTTTCTACTTTGTCTTGAGCATGAAAAGCAGTTTGAACTATCATTGACTTAGATTTGATCTCATTTCTCTTTTTAGTGAACTCAAGGCTAGATCTATTGCACATCCTTGCTATATGCCCAAAATTCTTGCATTTGAAACACATGACATTTTTATTCATAAGAGGAGCAAAAGAGTTAACATTTTCCTTACTATGACTGTTCAAGGATTTTTTGCAATGCATAGCTTTGTGACCAAAATTCTTGCAGGATAAACAATAGTCATGGAAAGTATTATGTAACCTGTTTTGATGTCTTGGATGATTGTTCTTCTTGTGACGGACTGGAATCCACCGCTCTTCAGGATGAAAATTGATCTTGCTCGAAGACCCTATTTCATGAATGGTGAAACCATCCTTCTCTTGCTTTTCACATGGAGCCAACTGTTCCAACTTCACTCTAAGAGTCATAACCTCTTCTTCTAGTTTCTCGCAATCAGCTTCCTTTCCTTTTAAGGCCTCTGTCAGAACCTGTTCAATCTTCTTTCCTTCTTCAGCTAGAATTTTGAAATCTATAACCTTTTGAGACAAATCTGATCTTGCTATCTCTTCTTCCTGACATTGATGCTTGAGAACAGAATTCTCTTCCCTGAATTTCTCAAGCTTTCTTAAAGCCAAGAAGAATTCACCTTTGAGATCGAACTCAACCTCTTTATCTGTATGTTCCTCTGATCGATCCTTCTCCAAGCTGTTAGGCTCTTTCTGGAGAAACCCGCCCTGATACCAATTGAAGAACATGAACTTATACTGAGAGGGGGGGTGAACAGTATAAGACTTAACCATTTAATAATTTTAATTTCAGATAGCAGTGGCATCAATACAACATTAAACAAGACAGAAAACATCACACATTGAAGACTCATTTTTAACGTGGTTCACCCAGAATGGCTGGGCTACGTCCACAAAACTTTTCTCTAAAATTTTATCTCAAATTCTTTGGGAAACCTTCCCAATTACAAAGTTTATGAGCCTCTGCTCAAAGGAGATACCTTCCCCTAACTCTGCTTGACTGGTGATCCTCTAGAAGACCTCTGTCTTAGCTGCCCTTAGCAAATGGAACTCTATCCATAGAAGACACCTGTCTTCCCTGCTCTGGCTGGAGACCTCTGTCCTCAACTCTATCACCTCAAAGCTGGTCCTCGAAATTGCACTAAACACAGTCCTTCGGTCTAGCACAAATGTCCTCGATCTCTTTCTCTGATCTGCACCAAACATAGTCCTTCGGTCTGGCACAAATGTCTTTGTCCTCTTTTTTTGGTCTGCACAAAAACACAGTCCTTCACTCTTTTTGTGCAATCACAACTGCACTCGATCAAACTTTGACCTTTGCACTTCTGTGCAATTACAACTGTATAGTCTTCACGCACTCTGCTTCCTTCGATCTCTCTTACTTGGAAGTTTTGATAGAATACACTCTGCTCTCGACGATCGAACTTCTTCTCTTCGCACAGACTGTGAATGCCGCTCCTCGAACGCACACTTCGATCGATATATTTCTCTTCAAGCAGCCCTCCTCTTATACTAAAACTTTCAAGATTAAAACTTTGATCCTAGTCGGTTGCACTACCCTAAACAACATCGACTGCAAAACCCTAATCTTCGTCGGCCCAAATTCAACTTTGTCGGCTCAAATTTAACTCTACAACTCTTTTGTAGCTTCTACCGTGAAACTACAACATGTCACGATATCGTGACATCTTTTGCAACCATACACTATCTTATGGCTTTTGTCGTGATATCGTGACACTTTAGCCATTGACGACTTTGACTAAGCTCTTCGTCGCGATATCGTGACCCTTCTCACTTCATCGGCATCTTCTTCTGCTTTTGTCATGAAATCATGACACTTCTGCATTTGCTGATGTCATCTTCACTTTTGTCGCAAAATCATGACCCTTCTCGCTTTCTCAACATTTTCTTGGCTTGCACTAGCGAAAACGGAACATGTCGCAAAATCACGACACTTTCGCTGCCTTGAGCTTCTCTCTGCCTTACTCCTGCGAAACTGGAACATGTCACGAAATCATGATGCTTTTGTCTTCATAGCCTTCCTTTCTACTTCTGTCATGAAATCATGACACTTCTCCTATAGAAGACCTGCTTCCAGTTTCTGTCATGAAATCGTGACACTTTCTCCATCCATACGCTTTTCTTTCATCTTATCACAAAATCGCTACATCTTCATCCTTGGCTTCTTCACTTCTGCCTATCACGAAATCATGACACTTTTTGCATCCATACGCTTTTCTTTCATCCTGTCACGAAATCGTGACGCTTTCAGCTTCCGAAAGCTTTCTTTGCAACCTGTCGCGAAATCGTGATGCTTCTCATTTCAAACTCTTCCCTTTGCTGCATGTCACGAAATCACGATAGTTCTCACTTTGAGCTTTTTAGCATGTCGCGAAATCGTGACAGTCCTCACCTCGACCTCTGCAGCATGTCACGAAATCGTGACATTTCTCATGTTACTTTCTCTCTCTTCGAACTTGTCGCGAAATCATGACAGTTCACATCTGCGGACTCTCTTTTCGCATTATGTCGTGAAATCGTGACACTTTTTCGTCCGTACAACTTTCTTGGCAATGTGTCACGAAATCGTGACACTTTTCCTTTTCTGCCTTCCTGCACTTTTCGAGTCACGAAAATGCGACATGTCACAAAATCGTGACACTTTCCATCTTGCTCTCCTTCTCTGCCAACATGTCACGAAATCGTGATAGTTTTGCCAGCTTCTTCTCTCTCTTCCAGCATGTCGCGAAATCGTGACAGTTTTGCCAAAACTTTCTCTCTCCTCAAACATGTCGCGAAATCGTGACAGTTTTGCCAAAACTTTCTCTCTCCTCAAACATGTCACGAAATCGCGACAGTTTTTCCAGCCGACTGCATACTTTTTCTTACTTGTCTTTTTCTTGATCTTTTGCAAATGGGCCACTAAGAACTTCTTGGAAACTCACTGATCATGCTCTGAATAACCTTTCAACAAGACAAATTCCTTGGCATCAAATCAAATTTCTTCAAGAACTTCTTGACATCAATGACAACATCTACACTTGAGTAAAGGCAATGTACCCAAGGTACCCAAAATTGCCAACAAGGGTATGGGACCTTATGTTATAAAATAAATGGAATAGTTGGTTATTTTGTAATATAAGGGTATGGGACCTTATGTTATGAAATAAATGAAATGAATGGTTATTTTTTAATCTAATGGTATGGGACCTTATGTTATGAAATAAATAATTACTTAGAAATTATGGGTATGGGATTCTAATTTTTGAGGAGGGTAGTTCATTTACTACAAATAGAGCACGTAATCTAATGCATGGTTTATTGACTCTCTCAAGTTGGGTGAGAGAGGAAGTGGAAAGGATAGTTTATATGATAAAGGACTATGCATTAGTAAGTTGAATTGCTTGGTTTATTTGTATAGTTGCAATGTGGAAATGAATTAAGTGCATATAGAAGCATGTCTATCCGGATCCATGAGTGTCTTTATCCTCTACTATCCTCACTTGATCGATGGAAGAGAGGAAAGGTCAAATTTAGGAGATAGACCAATCCACAAGTTTTCTCTCTACCTTACTTCTTGATTACTTTTATAATAGATTATATTGTGGGGATATTTTCTCAATAAAATGGATGTAAAGTAGTGTGAAAAGGTATGGGGTGTACCATACTAGTTCATGAACTTGAACAAACTTTGTAACTACCACATCTTGTACTTCTTTATTTAGTCTTCTGCATTTAAATATTTTAATGTATGCATAATTGGCTATTGTTTCTCTATGCCTTGACTATGCTTGCTTGATGATAATTCATTTTGTTAGATTTAGTATCTAGATATTTTGTGCTCTTGTGATGATTAAAAAGGAAAGAATATTTAGTAAGTTCTAGGTGAAATTAGAGGTACCCTAAGGGCTTGATACCCCCTTAGGGAGATTGAAAACTAAATTTTTAAGATTGTACCAAAGCTAATATAGCTTGTCAATAGACAATATCGATAGCTTAGCTCGCAGTACACATAGCATGCCCACACATAATGGCTTGTGTGTATATGGATATGCGTGTACACCTTCTAATGATTGAAGGTGGTAAGTCTTGCTCATCAATACTGATGAGAGAGATATACTTACATGCACAACACAAGATAGGCTTATGCATATGGGACTTGCATGAAGAGAATCTTGTATGGTATAGTTCTTAAGAAACTTAGGCTATGTCAAACAGTAGGTCAATCTAAGGTTGGTTGGGGATTTATGAATCCTCCTCCTTAGTAATATATATATATATATATGTCAACTTTTCTTTTTTGTGTGTGTTTTCTTGTTTCATGTTTTTGGGGTGTTACATTTGGTATCAGAGCTCTAGTTTCGAGGGTATAGAGCTTCTTATGTGTTGTAAAAGATATTCAAGGATCTTCAATAAAGGCTTGCTTAGGAATAAGTTGAAAGCTGGAGTAACCTAGAGTCTCTGCTCATTTAGGATCTAAAGGATTTGATTTCAAAAAAGGGTAGATAATACGATACCTTAGTATGGGCTTTGGTATTAATGATATATCCTAACCTTCGAATCTCATCCTAGTTAGATATCTAATGAATAATGAAACAAGGACTCTGTATTGTGGTCAAGTTAGTAATTTAGTTAAGAGAAATTTGTAGTCTAAATATTTTTTTGGGTGGAAACCAGATCAAGATGCCACCCAAAGCCACTACGGGAAGACCTCCACCTAGACAAACTTGACAAAGTAATGTCGAAGAAGGGATCCAAAATGAGGATCCAGAGGTTCCTAATGTAGTAATAAAGGAACTTACTACTACAGTTGTCGAGTTACATCATCAGTTAAGACAAGTTCTAGAAACTATGAAAAATCAAAATTTGAAAGCTATAGATTCAAAAGTCAACCAAGTTGAGGGGTTGATAGCGGAACAAAAGGAAGCAAGTACCCTCTTAGAAAAAGAGACAGTAAGGGACCTAAATAATGTCTATATCTCCAATTTTTATGGATAAGGGGAGGGAGACACAACTGAATCTTGGTTAAGAGAGTTGGAAGTCTTATTCACAGTGAAGGGGTATTGTTTAGGTACCCGAACATTTTGGGCTACTATTTACCTTGAATGAGATGCCCTAGAATGGTAGGAGATTTACTATAAGGAAAATAATAATGAACCAATAGAAATTCCATGGAAGGAATTTATAGACATCTTCAAGAAGAGATTCCTCACATAACACTTCTATGCTTTAAAGTTTGAAGATTTTGCCAGTCTAAGGCAAGGAACTAACTTAGTGGAGGTATATTACAGGAAGTTGGTAAAATTGTTGAAGTATGTACCCACCTATAATTAGAAGATGCAAATTCATAATTTTACTCATGGATTGCAGTCTAGGATAAAGCATGACGTAGAAATGCAAGAACCTAAGTAATTGCATAAGGCTTATGATTTAACAAAGAAAGTAGAGTCTCATTTTTGCTATAAGTATGAAAACCTAAATGACTAGAAATGTTAGGAACTAAAGAAGAGGAATAGCAATGGGGTTATAAAATGGGAGGCAGAGCAAGAATTAAAGGCTAAGAAACCCAAGAATCTAGAGAATAAATTCAATGAAGGTCAAAATAAATTCAAGAACTTCTTCACGAAAGGCAACAACCCTAATAATGCTAAACCTCCCTCATAGAATCCATTAGCTCTAGTATCAAAGATTAAGAGCGAGGATAAAAAATTAAAAAGAGACAAGGGCCCAAGGATGGATGTTTCCATTACAAATGGATGCTATGCTAATAAATGCTTGTATCAACCAGGGACAAGCATGCCCAACAATAAAGGAAAGGCTTTGATGCATAAGATATACGCTGCAACTAAGAATCAAAAATTTGAAGGGCAAGCCACCCCTTTAATTATCAAAGGTAAGATTTTTGTTAAGCAAGTAGATATCTTAAAATATAGTGGAGCCATCGATAGTTTCATTTCTTGTAAATTAGCCAAATATATGTTGAAAAAGGTAGGGCATCTGGCTCATGGATGGAAGGTTGAGTATGGGTCTGGATAGACCTACTCCATAAACCAATGCTTCCCAATTATGGAAATTACTTTAGAAAGTGGAACCACAAAAATTTTCCTGTACATAACCCCACTTCACAGCTTTGATGTGATCCTAGATATGGATTGGCTACAGGCCCATCAAGACATAATCAATTTTCAAGATAGATACATTGTGTATTTTGAGGGAAATAATGAGAGGTTGTGAATTTATAGCAAGCAAGGGGCATTCAATCCCTAGATTTTGTCAACCATGCAGTTGAAGAAAGCCCTTAGGAAAGGGGGGATCATTTATGTTGTAAAAATGAATGAAGTTGAGAGAGATCGAAAGAAAGAGGTGATTAAGGCACACCCAATTCTATGGGAATTTTAGGATGTATTTCCAAAATATCTACCAGGGCTCCCTCCTATGCGATAATTTTATTTTACTATAGATATTATACTAGGAGTGGAACCTATCCACCGATATCCATATAGGATTTCACCTATTGAGATGCAAGAGTTAAAGGTACAACTACAAGGGTTATTGGAAAATGGGTTGATGAAACCAAGTGTGTCATCGTGGGGTACACCCATTTTATTTATGAAAAATAAGGAAAAATCTCTAATATTGTGTATTGACTATAGGATGTTGAATAAGGCCACAATCAAGAATCGTTACCCCTTTCCTAGGATTGAATATTTATTCAACTAGCTAAGAGATACCACGGTATTTACCAAGATAGACCTAAGGTCAATGTATCACCAAATGAGGATTCATGAGGAAGATACTCAAAAAACAACATTTAAAACAAGGTATGGGTATTACGAGTTCACCATCCTACATTTTTGGGTTGACTAATGCAACCTTTGCCTTCTTTAATCTAATGAACAATGTGTTTAGGAGGCACCTGGACTAGTTTGTCCTTGTATCTCTTGATGACATCCTAATATACTCATAGAACAGGGAAGAGCATGACAAACATCTCAAGATCATGTTGGAGTGGCTAAGGGAAAACCAACTCTATGGGAATCTAGCTAAGAGTGATTTCTATGTTTCAAATGTGTCTTATTTATGGCATATCATATTGGTTGAAGGGATCACAGTGGATCCAGATAATATAGAAGCCATGATAAATTGGTTGCTCCCTACAAATGTTACTAAGGTAAGAAGCTTCATGGGGCTAACAAGCTATTACTGATGTCAGATTAAAGGAAAAGAAAATAAGGTTGCAAATATCTTAAGTAGGAGGAAACACATAGAATCCATAACCAGGAGCCACATAAATCTCATGGACAAAGTAAGAAAGGAGTATAATATCAGTTTGAATATTATCAAGAAATTTGATCCAATTTAAGAGAATACCCAAAGAGCAATAAGGAGTGAAGAGGGACATTACAGATTTTATGGCTTGATGCCTTGAATTCCAGAATGTCAAGGCAGAATGCAAGCATCCCGTAGGATATTTATACCCCCATATTATACCTACTCAAAAATGGTAGGTCATATCAATGGATTTTTTTGTAGGCATACCTAAGACTAGGTACCAGCATGATGCAATATTTGTGGCGATCAAAAAATTGACCAAGTTTGCACACTTCATACCTGGAAGCACCAAGGATAATGCTCAAGTGGTGGCTAATAGGTTTGTTAAAGAATTGTTTAGACTGCATAGATTCCTAAAAGCAATTATATTAGATAAGGATTCAAAGTTTAATTCAGAGTTTTGGAGAGCCCTGCATCTGGTGATAGGCATAAAGTTGCATATGATTTTAGAATACCACCCCAAAATAGATTGTCAGACAGAGTGAGTAAACCAAGTTCTAGAAGATATGCTCTGCATGTATTGCATGGACCACAAGTCTTTGTGGGAATACTATCTATCATTGGTAGAATTTTCCTACAAAAATGGATATCATTCCTCTCTAGGGATGGCACCTTTTGATGCATTATATGGATGAAAGTGTAGAACACCATTTTCATGGGATAGCCCAAAGGATAGATCAGTGATTGGACCAAAAATGGTCAAGGAAAAGTCTCAAAGAGGTTGTTGATAGGCAAAAGAGCTATGTCAATTTAAAAATAACTCCCAAAGAATACTCGATGTGAGATAAAATGTTCCTAAGGATAAAATCCAATGAAAAGCGCGATCAAGTCCACAAAACTAGATCTACGAGTTGTAGGATCCTTTAAGATCACTGAGAAGATTAGTCCAGTTGCATATCAACTCAACTTACCTCCAAATTTGTCAAAAATCCATGACACCTTCCACATATCTTTGCTTAGAAAATATATTTCTAACCCTAAACATGTATAGGATGTCTCTAACTTGCAAATGGAAAACCTGAAGGTAATCGAAGTAATTCCAGTAAGTATCCTTGAATTTCTCTCTAAAGCTATGCATAATTAGACCCTTGAGCACTATAAGGTCCAATGGGACCATTTCTCAAAGAGAAATTCCACTTGGGAGAATGTGGCGGACATGCAAAAACATTTTTCTTTTTTGTTTGATGAACTTTAAGTTATTGTAACAAGTTGCTTAATTTTGTCTTTGAAAAACTAATAAACACTGGGGATGGTGTTAATCCTAGTGGGAGAGGATGTCATGACCCTCCCAGATGGACTTTTGAAACATAGAAAAATAATGTATTAATAAATGTGACCAATAATTTAATTTTAAGCAATAAGTAATGAAGGATATGTTACTACTAATAAATTGCCAATGTGTAGGATCAGGTGCACTTGTGAGTGGAGTAAATTGAGTCATCCACCAAAGGTGAGAGTACTTGAGGAAGGAGAAATGATGATAAGGCAACTTGAAGGTAATACAGATAGATACCTTCATATAGCTATGCATTCAATTAAGGGATAATCATCAATGTCTAATCACCTTGAGCCCCATACTGATGGCCTAGTAGCTATTGTAAATTCTAGAGGCTAAGATAGGTGATTAGATTGATGGAAAGACTCCCTCTTTGTTTGATGCACTTGCATGATTGTCTTTTACTTCAACATTATTAACCTTGATAACCGATGATCATGGGGTAGATGGTTTGCCTTCACAAAATTCATATGTATGTTGTTTAAATAAATAGTTTATTTATTTAAAAAGAGCAAAAGATGTTTAAATAAATAGTTTATTTATTTAAAAAGAGCAAAAGATGTTTAAATAAATAGTTTATTTATTTAAAAGGGCAAAAGATATTGTTTAAAATAAATAGTTTATTTATTTAAAAAGAGCAAAAAAAATAAAATGAATAGTTTATTTATTTAAAAAGAGCAAAAGATGTTAAATAAATAGTTTATTTATTTAAAATGGCAAAAGATATTGTTTAAAATAAATAGTTGATTTATTTTAGAAAGGCAAAATATAATGCTTAATTAAAAGGTTGACTATTTAAAATAAAACAAAAATAAAACCCTAAAAAAAAGGTGTTTGGCTCGGCATATCTAGGAAGTCACCACCCACCCATCGGTCGACCCCTCTGAGAGGTTATGGTGACAAGACAACATCTGGTAGAATAGGCCGAATTGCCCTTTGGAGACCTAAATGGCCAGATGCATGAAGCTCCTCTGACATGAGAACAAAACTCTTTATGACAATCACCTTGAAAATAGAAATGAGAGGGGTGTTCACCCTACCTCCTTTCGGAGGTGGTAAGGGAGTAATGGTGGGTAGGCGAGAGCATGAACCGAGGAGAAAAAAAGACATGAAAGGAAAAGTCTGAAGAGGCATATATGTAAGGGAGGACATATGGGGAAGGAGTGAAGAAAGAGTAGAGAGCGACGAGCGACCGTCGAGTAGTGCAGGTAACCCAATTATCGTGGGTGAACTAGTTTGGTCCTCATCCTAAGTTGGTTGTTATGATATTATATGTATTAAAGAGTGTGAAGCTCTGTGTAAAAAGCATTGAGTCTCTATGTTAAAGAGTATGAAAGCTCTGTGTTAGAGATTGATGAAGGTATGTATAAAGAGCATTGATAGCTCTGTATAAAAGAGCATAGAAGCTTTGTGTTAAAGAGCATTAAGCTCTGTGTAGAGAGCCTTGAGGCTTTATGTTAAAGAGCGTGAAAGCTCTATGTTAAAGAGTGTGAAAACTCTATGTTAAAGAGCATGAAAGCTTTGTGTTAGAAATCGTGAAAGCTTTGTGTTAGAGAGCATTGAAGCTCTATGTTAAAGAGCATTTATAGCTCTATGTAAAAGAGCATAGAAGCTCTGTGTTAAAGAGCATGAAATCTCTATGGTAAAGAGCGTGAAGCTCTGTGTAAAGAGCATTGAAGCTCTATGTTAAAGAGTGTAAAAGCTATATGTTAAATAGTGTAAAAGCTTTGTGTTAGAGAGTGATGAAGCTTTGTGTTAAAGAGCGTGAAAGCTCTGTGTTAGAGAACATTGAAGATCTATGTTAAAGAGTGTTGATAGCTTTATGTAAAAGAGTGTAGAAGCTCTATGTTAAAAAATATTAAATTTATGTGTTAAAGAGCATGAAGATCTGTGTAAAGAGTGTTGAAGCTCTGTGTTAAAGAGCATGAAAGCTCTATGTTAAAGAGCATGAAAGCTCTGTGTTAAAGAGCATGAAATCTCTATATTAAAGAGCATTGAAGCTCTATGTAAATAGCATTGATAGCTCTATGTAAAAGAGCGTAGAAGATCTGTGTTAAAGAGTGTGAAATCTCTATGTTAAAGAGTGTGAAAGCTCTATGTTAAAGAATGTGAAGCTTCATGTAAAGAGTGTTGAGGCTCTATATTTAAAAGCACAAAAGCTCTATGTTAAAGAGCGTGAAATATCTATGTTAAAGAGTGTGAAATTCATGTGTTAAAGAGCATTGAAGCTCTATGTTAAAGAGCATTGATAGCTACGTTTTAAATAGTGTGAAAGCTCTATGTTAAAGAGCACAAAGCTCTGTGTAAAGAGAGTTGAGGCTCTGTGTTAAGAGCACGAAATCTCTATGTTAAAGAGTGTAAAATCTCTATGTTAAAGAGTGTGAAATCTCTATGTTAGAGAGTGTTGAATCTTTGTGTTAAAGAGTTTTGATAGCTCTATGTTAAAGAGCATCAAAGCTTTGTGTTAAAGAGCATAGAAGCTTTGTGCTAAAGAGCATTATAGCTCTGTGTCAAAGCAAGCTTTGTAGCTTCATATTAGGGCATCGTAACCCTATGTTAGAGGACACACAGCATCGTAGATGGTTGTATTTTATGCTAGCCAATAATCTGGATGCTTTGCCATTATATATCTCATTGCGGTTGGTAGAAGCTTAGCTACTATTCATTGCCTTTTTTATCGATTTTAAAATAAAATGAATCTTTATTTTGTAATGTATGGGTATGGGACCTTATGTTATGAAATAAAATGGAAATGAATTATTATTTTGTAATGTAGGGGTATGGGACCTTATGTTATGAAATAAAATGGAAATGAATGACTATTTTGTAATGTAGGGGTATGGGACCTTATGTTATGAAATAAAATGGAAATGAATGATTATTTTGTAATGTAGGGGTATGGGAACTTATGTTATAAAATAAATGAAATGAATGGTTATTTTTTAATTTAAGGGTATGGGACCTTATGTTATTAAATAATTGGAATAGTTGGTTATTTTGTAATTTTATGGTATGGGACCTTATGTTATGAAATAAATAAAAGGAATGGTTATTTTGTAATTTAAGGGTATGGGACCTCATGTTATGAAATAAATGAAAATAATGGTTATTTTGTAATTTAAGGGTATGGGACCTTATGTTATAAAATAAGTGGAATAGTTGGTTATTTTGTAATTTAAGGGTATGGGACCTTATGTTATGAAATAATTGAAATGAGTGGTTATTTTGTAATCTAAGGGTATGATACCTTATGAAATAAATGATTACTTAGCAATTATGGGTATGGGATTCTAATTGTTGAGGAGGGTAGTTCATTTGCTACAAATAGAGCACGTGAGCTAATGCATCGTTGATTGAATCTCTCAAGTTAGGTGAGAGATGAAGTGGAAAGGGTAGTTTCTATGATAAAGGATTATGCATTAGTAAGTAGAATTGCTTTGGTTATTTGTATAGTTGCAATGTGGCAATGAATTAAGTGCATATAGAAGCATGTCTATCTGAATCCATGAGTGTCCTAATCCCCTACTATCCTCACTTGATCGATGGAAGAGAGAGAAGGTCAAAGTTAGGAGATAGACCAATCCACAAGTTTGCTCTCTACCTTACTTCTTGATTATTTTTACAATATATTATATTTGCGGAGATTTCCCCGATAAAATGGATGTAAAGTAGTGTGGAAAGGTATGGGGTGTACCATACTAGTTCATGTACTTGAATGAAATTTGTAACTACCACATCTAGTACTTATTTATTTAGTCTTATGCATTTAAACCTTTTAATGTATGCATAATTGGTTATTGTTTCGCTATGCCTTCACTATGCTTGCTTTATGATAATTCATTATGTTAGATTCAATATCTAGATCTTTTATGCTCTTGTAATGATTAAAAAGGAAAGAATATTTAGTAATTTCTAGGTGAACTTAGAAGTACCCTAAGGGCTTTAGACCCCCTTAGAGAGGTTGGAAACTAGGTTTGGAATATTTTACTAGAGCTAAGATAGCTTGTTAGTGGACAAGATCGATAGCTTAGCTTGTAGTACACATAGCATGCCCACACATAATGGCTTGTGTGGATATGGAGATGCATGTACACCTTCTAACAATTGAAGGTGGTAAGTCTAGCTTGTCAATATTGATGAGAGATATAGACTTATGTGTACAACACAAGATAGGCTTACGTAGATGGGACTTGCATGAAGGGAATATTGTGTGGTATAGTTCTTAAGAAACTTAGGCTATGTCAAATAGTATGTCGATCTAAGGTTTTGTTGTAGGGATTTCCTACTTACCTCTTTTAAAATATGTCACATCGCAGGGATCTCGAGAATCACAACTAGTTTGTAGACTCTAGTGGATCTACCTCTTTGACCTAGAAATAGATTATCTACAAGACTCTAGATAGACCAGGTCGGGTAAGGAAACCCTAGATAATGGGTTCGAATATTTGCCCCTATGACACTATAACCCATATCTTACCAGATTTAATGATATTATTTTAGTTTTATCTATATTTGACCAAACCATGTAGCATTTAAATTTATTTATACCAGACCGGTGCCATGTCCATTGGGTAATCATAGCAAGTTAATAAACTTCATGAACCAGAAGGGAAAATAAGAGAGAGGAACTAGTTCGTTCAAATTTATTCAAATGATGTAATAAACCTGAACCATTTAAACTAGCGAGGAGAAAGCACTATTTACACATTCGGATACCATAATATGCAAGTAGGCGACACATAAATCATTAACGCAGAAAATGCCAGGAACCGAGTTGGAATTTATATTTATCAAAATATTATACAAAAGAACCTAGTGGGATGCTCGATTCTCTATGGCTACATTTAGAATTTTTTCCCCCATTAAAATATCATAACAGGGGTAGTCCTCTCTATCCTAATTTTAGAGATATGAGTCTCCAACTCTATGCACGTCCGCTAGAAATGATCTTAGCTAGTCAGGCTCCCTGGACAGTTCCTGGGAAATGACAGAAGAAGGGGAGACGTAAGAAATATAGGAAAAACATGCACAAAGGGAAATACGACTATCTTTTAGACACAACAATACCTGGACTCAAATTTGCTCTCAGAGGTTTGATGATCCCTCACTACTACGATGGTCTTCTATATATAGAGCCAGATGCTCGAGTTGGGTCGTAACTATTTTTTCATTGACCCTCCACCTGGCCTGATCTCCTTTCCCATACAAAAATATGGTAGGAGCAAAAATGGATATGTGGCCCATGCCTTTCTCCCTATGGGTGTTGTTGTTGTTTCTGCATGCCATATTTCCCACTATCCTAAGTAGGTAACTTTTTCGTGCTTTGATCCAGAGCTTCCTTTGGCATGTTGGGCCCCACTCCATCTCCTCCAAGATTCTATAGACTCTGATCAATATAAACCCATGCCTCATCGTGAAAGGTCAAGGTGAATGTTAGCAAGTTGACATCCTGCATGATTTTATTTACCCATTCCTTGGACCATTCCATGGTGTTCTCAATGAAGACACATAGGCGATCCACCATTTCCACCAAGGAGGTAAACTACTTTGTCAACTTTATATTTTGATCGAATTCAAACTCTTGTATTTTATTAAAAAAAAAATCCTTAATATCAAGGGTTTGGATAAATTCATCCAACGTGAACCCACAGTCATTTAGCTCATTTTCTACTTCCTCTTCGGAGTTGGTGATCTCTTGGTCCCAATGAAGCCAATTTGGTTTGTTCTACAGATAAATGAAAACCTTTGCATATTATTCTACAAAGAAATAAATGGAACCATCCCTCAAGGTAACTTCCCCTGTGCTAACCTCCACATAATTTTCTTTGAATTTTTGGAACACAAGGTATATCAGATTCACTCTCTGATTAGCTTGCTACAATAGGTCTTTTAGAATACCGATAGTATGCCTGGTAGCATAAATATTATAAAATATTATTGAGAGATCATCCATTCTCTCTTGTATCTTATCCTTCATCTCCTGCTTGAACTCTTCAATGGTTCCAAAGTGATCGCTGGCTTGCATGGTGATAGCCTGAGAGAGAGTTGAGATTTGCTTCAGTTGATCTATTTTTTCCTGTAATTGTTGTACCTTATGTTGTAACTATTATGCCTCTGTGGCCTTGGTATTTAAAACTGCAACCTCCTTCTCTATTGCTTCCACCACTTGCACTTGGGAGGCTACGTGTGATTTCATCATATCCATTGGTCCAGCTTCAGCCATCATTACTCCCTTTTCAAGGTCAATCATGGCTTCTTTTAGGCTAGGTGGTAGAGGGATGGTAAATGTGGCAGTGGACACATCACATGGTTCTTGTCTTGCTATCCCCCTAGTCTTACTTACTCCTTTACTAGGAGATCTTTGTTCCTCCATGTCTTGTATCTAATCTTCTTCATCGATCGTGAACTGGAGTGTGTCCCTCATTCTGGATAGTGTAAAGTTCTCTATGTCCAAAGAAGCTGACTCAGTCCTGGTCCTTTTCTTGGTGGGGGATTGTGAGGGACTTCCTTCCTGGACTTCATATTCCCTGAGTATGCTTGACAACCCTCCTGGTTCCTATATTTTCTTCAGATATTTTTAGAGGGATGGGATGTTCCTTTTGGTTGATTACCAGGGTGGTAGAAAATAATGTGGATTGATCAGTCTGGTCAGATGGAGACATCAATGCCTGGTCCAATGATGCAAAGCTTTGCACTTGATGTGAGGAGTGAGTGACAAACTCCTTTTCTTTTAATGAAGCAATGGGAGAGCTAGAGGATGAAGGGAGCCTTTCCTACTCTTGTTGCGCTTCATCCACTATCTTCATCATGACTTCAAATAGGTTTGTATTCTGATGGACAACCTAAAATGTGGGGTCCTAGAATTATTCTGGAGGAGCAACAAGGACCAAAGGGACCACCTTATCAACCAATAATTCCCTGTGAAGCCTCAAATTAGAGCCATAATCCCCTACTTCTAATTTTCTGTGTGGCCTATTATCCATCTTCCACACTAAATCTAATGACCATTTTTGCTTGAGAGCCTTTTGCATTTCATCCTCAAAATTGTCCTCCCTATGTGTAACCTGCAAGAGGGAGAGCTTTGAAGAGATAGTCTGTTTATGATAACCATGAGGGTCATAGGGTCTCCAAGTAACTTCTTGAAAATAGTATGTGTCCATATTCCATATAGCCCACAACAAAGAGAAGTGGCCTAGATATATATAGGGGCCCATTCTGTAGGGTATCGATAACCATGGAACCCCTCCTTTCTTCCTTATAGACCGGACTTTCACCTCCTCTACTATCTGCATGGATATCTCCAGAATGGCTATGGATGTTGGGCAATGTTTAGGCAATGCTTTTGGTGGTAACTTAGACCCATACAATCTAATATAATAATATTCTTCTATATAGAAGAAATCTCCTGCTTTAGCTTCATGTAGGAACATCCTCACCCTGACCCCAAATCTATCAGGTTTTTCTCTGCATAGGCGAGCATGAATCACTAGGAGGACATTCTCAAAGAAGGTTGCATAGCTTGAGCACCCCTCCTGTACACACAATAATCTATCTTGGACCATGGTAGTGGAGACTCCTCCTATCTGAGTGATCAAGGACTGATCCAATTGGCCTATAACTAAGTGAATCAAAAATGAATAGTAGGAGAAAGGGGGGAGTTTTTCTTTATCTGCTAGTATGGCTTCCTATAATTCTATCAATTCTTTGTTCATGTTGTCGTTGATGACCTCTTCCCATCGATACATAGGCGTCTTATCTATTTTGTTGCATTGAATTATCAGGAACATGACCTCCTTTGTAATATGTTCCAAGTCTTTTGTGCCCAACACCAGGTTGATCATATCTGCATAATCCTGTGCCTAGGGGTAGAGAATGAACTTACAAATGGGAAAATTGGGAGGCATATGCTTATTTCTCTTCAGGAGCATGCCCAGGAAGGAGGTTTTGAGCATGAAATTGGACTAGAGAGCCAATGTTTGGAAGTCCAATATTTGTGAGGCTATGGAGAGCCCGAATACCCTTCTGATTCTATCAGCTATCAACCTAAACACCACCTGATTTGTGTGATCCCTGATAGTCCTATTCTTGGGGTCATATACTACCACCAACCATGCTAGGAGGTTCAAGGAGTGGTAGACTCTAGGGCAAGTTAATTTTCCAAGGTTGGTAGCCCATTTATTGCATACAGGGCTCAGATCACCACTGTCTCTCTGCACCCTCATGAATAGACCCCTCAACAGAGTAGGGTGACACTAGTTATCCTCCTCTATTGGATCAAAACTATATATTGTTATATTCTCCACCTCTCACTACTGGTCTAGTGTGATATCCTTGCTTGAATCAGGTGGGTCAATTAGCACCTTTGGGTCCTTGGCCCTTCCTGCTCTTTTATTCACTAGCCAAGCCCCTATCAATTTCTTGATTTGAGCCTTCACATATGTTACTCTAGTTGCAGTTGTGCTCGTGGAAGTGCTCTAGATTGTAGTGCTCAATCTCTCAATAGTTTAATTTCACCTCTATGATTAATATCTGTAATGCACTCTGCATGCGCGTATTGAATCCACTTATGTTGATGCCATGAGGGAAGTCTACCACCTTATTTTTAAAGGGCCTGCATTAATATCATTAGGTGGAGTGTTGTTTCCTTATTGGTAGGATAAGCCTTATTAGTTGTGCCATGAGGGTTGGGTGCATGAATTAATTTTTCATTGGGTGCTTATTGTACATCTCCTAGATCTATTTGATTGGATCTCCATTAGGTGGAATCAGGGCCACCCTCATGTCTGCTTCATATTGGCTCAAGTGAGGCATATGACTTTAGGAAGGGGTGCATGAAATTCATGCACCTTTAATTCACCTGTGCACTTTAACCTTTTGAACCTTCGTGTGCTCCATAGAAAATGGATTTTATTAAACAAAAATGGGGCACGTGGACTAGTGCACCCCTTAAACCTTTTATGCGCTCCACCAAAGGTGAGGCGCACAAGACCAAAAGCGGTGCGCACATACTAGTGTACCCCTTAAAACTTTTATGCAGTCCACCAAAGGTGAGGTGCATGAGGCCAAAGGTGGGATGCACAAACTAGCACACCCCTTAAAAATTTTATGCACTCCACCAAAGGTGAGGTGCATGGACTAGTGTACCCCTTACAACTTTTGTGTACTCCACCAAAGGTGAGGCACATGAGACCAAAGGCAAGGTGTGTAGATTAGCATACCCCTTACAAATTTTGTGTGCTCCACCAAAGGTGATATGCATGAGACCAAATGCAAGGCGTGTGGACTAGTGTGCCCCTTAAACTTTCATGTGCTCCACTAAAAGTGAGGCGCACAACTCAAAGAGCCTAACCTAAGTCTCGAGCACTTCGCTAAGGCCTAAAAATAATTAGGTAACACTCCAAAAAAAAGGAGGAGAAGTTGGTTACAAGGACAACATTGGCTCTAACTTGGACAGGGGAATGAATGATAGATTTTCATGAATTATCCTGAGAACCTCAGAATCTTCAGGCTAATTGGGTACTACCAAAACAAGTAAAGCAAATAACCATATATATATGCCTCTTTTTTTTGTGAACACTAGGGATAGAGTTATTTCTCACTTCCCTCATGGAGAGGGCTAAATGATTTTAGGTGCTGGCCATTGATTGGTATGGGCATTTCTTCTCCATTCAGGTCTTGTAACCTATAAGTATGTTGGCCAATCACTTTGGCAATCTGATAAGGACCCAACCACTTTGGCTCAAACTTACCTTTCTCCCCGGGCTTATCATTTTTTGGATCCTAGTAGAGTACTACTTCACCTATTGAGAAAGATTCACCCTTTACCTTCTTATTGAATAACTGAGTCGTTCTATCTGCCTGGGTGATCATTTTAGTGACTACCTCTTTTCTATCTTCTTCTAACTGTACAATCTGATCCATTCTCCTTTGCAAGGCATTAGGCTTTTCATGGTCCTGGAGTAGTAAGGAAAGTGTTATTCATTCCAACTAAGGTGGTAGGAGTGCTCTTTCACCATAAACTAGTTCATAGGGTGATTTACCTATGGCTCTTTTTATCGATAGTCTATCTACCCATAATGCATATTTTAACTCACTATCCCAACTCCTTTTGTTTTTCCCAGTGACCTCTTGACTCGGGTAATGATGTTTTTGTTTGAGGATTCTGCTAACCCATTCCCCTAAGGGTAATAATTTTTTGAGTGGGATAACTCTATACTATACTTGGCACAAAATTCAATCATCTCAAAGGAGGTAAAATATTTAGCATTATCTATAACAAATTTTTTGGGCACCCCAAATCTGGTCAGAATGTTCTCTTCTAAGAAGTTGATAATAACCCCTATTGTTGACCTTCGGAGAGGGGCTACCTCAACCCATTTGGTAAGATAATATGTAGCTATGATTATCCATTTATGACCTCCTAAAGAGTTTGGGTTGATTTCCCCTATCAGGTCTATTCCCCATTGAGTGAATGGAGCTTCTATGATGACAGGTTTCAGTGGCATTGTAGGAAGATTTTTCTTGCCTATGAAAACTTGGTAGTTATAACACTTCCTAACAAATTGGTAGACATATTTGAACATTGAAGGCCAATAATACCTTGCCCTCATAATAGTGTTAGTTGTTGCTTTTGGAGTAAAATGGCCACCACAAAATCCTGTATGGAATTCCTTGATGATCTTGGGGACTTCCTTCTCTGATAGACATAGAAGCAACACTCCACTTGGGTGTCTCCAATAAAGCTGATTTTCCTGGAGATAATACTTATGGGCTTATTTTTTGATGCTTCTGATTCTTCTGGTAGATTTTTCTAGGTAAGAAGGATAGGGTCTTTAAATAGAATAGGATATCTTTATACCAATCACATTCCTTGTCGTCTGCATGTATGACTTGTTGTGAGTCTTCTGCTAAGATGGTGTTATCCATATCTTCTCCTCCTTCATTGGCCATATATTTTGCTAATCCTTGTCCTTTGATCACTTTGATTACCTTGAACTCTACATCGTACTGCAATAATTTCACCATCCATCTTGTTGAACTCCCCATAGGTTTGGGTTGGGTGAGAACATCTTTCACAACCATGTAGGGGATGCAAGCAATCACCTTACTGGAGCCAAAGATGCTTTTAAAATGTTCCAAAGCCTAGATCAGGGTGAACACCTGTTTCTCTATGGGTTTATACCTCAATTGGGCTCCCTTCATTCTAAAACTCATGAATGCTATGGGTTTTTCATTCCCTTCTTCATCCTTCTAGGACAACACTGTAGCTATTGTGTGTTCTAAAGCGAAATAATAGAGGTTAAAGTCCTTTGAATGATCTGGACAAGTTAACACAGGTGCAGTGGTAATGGCCTCTTTGATCCACTAGAAAGCCTTGATGTTATCTTCATTCCACCTTATACTTGCATCCTTTTTTATCATATCATTAATAGGTTTGGCAATCTCAGAAAAATTGGGGATGAATCTCCTGATGAAGTTTATCTTGCCAAAGAAGGACCTAACTCCTTTGATATTTTTAAGGGGTGTAATATTTGCAATAACATTTGTTCTTTGAGGATCGATACTTATTCCTTATTTGGAGACTACATGCCCCAACAACTTGCCATGGGTGGCCCCGAATAGGTATTTTTTTGGATTTAGGGATATCCCATACTCCTTGCATATTTCAAAAACTTGGGATAGATGGGAGAAGTGATCTGCTAGATTTTTTGAAAAGATTGTGATGTCATCTAGATATACCACTATGATCTTAAACATTAGTCCTTTAAAAGTGAAATCCATGGCCCTTTGAAAAGTGGCACCTGCATTCATTAACCCAAACGACATCCTTTGATACTCAAACATTCCCCATGGTGTGGTAAATGTAGTTTTATATCGGTCTTCTGGGTTGACTAGAATCTGATTATACCTTGAGAAACCATCTAGTAAGGATATTCTGGTTGACCCCACCACTACCTGTAAAAGTTGTTCCATATTGGGGAGGGGGTAGTTATCCTTGAGAGAATTTTTATTCAGGTTTCTAAAGTCGACACATAGTCTTATTTCCCCATTCTTTTTTTTGACAAGCACTAAATTTGCTATCCAGGATGAGAATCTTACCTTTTTGATTATTTTTACATTCAAAAGCTTTTGTACCTCTTTTTGCATGATAGGATGTAGAGTAGGATTGAATTTTATCTATTTCTACCTGAATGGTTTAGTATCTTCCTATAAGGGGATAATATGGGTCATGACATCGGTATTGAAAGTTCTCAAATCATCATAGTTCCAAGAAAAGCTATCCCTATTTTTTCTTAGGTACTGGATGTACTATTTATTTTCTTTACCTGATAATGCTTTATCTATTCTAACTATTTTTGGTTCTTCTACTGTCCCAATATTGACTTCTTCAACTTCTAACTCATGAAGTGTAGTCCTATGTGCCTTTTCAAAATCATCAAAAAGGGATTCTAGAGATACCAACCCCCTAGGGATCTTATTTGTTTTTAATTGTATTACTTTTGTAGGCTACCCTATAATATGTTATAACTTATTCTCATCTTCTTCATCACAAATCATGTTGGCAAAAATTATTTAGCACAGTCAAAATCTTTGATATCGATATCATCTTGGAAGACCTGTAAGTATATCACATTATCTGGGATAGAAGGATGGTACACAAAAATGGTGGGAAACCTATCCATATATTCTATGTCTATTTTAGGATTGTCTGCTCTAGAAGCATTCACGGCCAGTAGGTTGGTGATATGGTTCTTCTCCCTAGGTATATGAGATATATTGAAGGCTAAAAACTTATCGATCTTGTCTTGCACTGCTTGTTTATATTGCTTCAACCTAGGATGCTTGGTTTGATATTTTCCTTTTATTTTTTGGATAATTAGTTCAGCATCCCCATAAATAGTGAGATAATTTATACCTAGTTCCTTAGCTTTCTTGAGCCCCAGTAGTAGTACCTCATACTCTACCACGTTATTTGTGCAAGGGAATTCCAATTGATAGGGTATGCCCAAATAGTTCCCTTTTATGTCCATGAGATTGATCCCAACACTAGCCCCTATTTGTGACTTTGCTCCATCAAAAGTCATTATCCACATCTCGGTGGTTAAAAATCTATCTGATTCTGCATCTACTACTACTTTTACTTTGGGATCCATACCCTCTGCACCAAGGACCTCTTTCAGAAAAGGTATATGCCAAATGGAATAAACACCTAGTTCTTTCTCTTCAATGGAACTGACCAGGTTGACTGTTGTGTCGTCAGGCCTTCTTAGTTCAACTGAGTGTTTATTAAAAGGCTCCCTCCTCAAGGTTGCTTGTTATTTGGATGAAAGGGGTATGGTGGCATATGACCAGTCCAACTGGATTGATCCACCCAGTTGTTCAGCCCAGTGCCTAGATAGTAGCAAAGAGAAAAATGGGTCCACGTCTACTACGACCACATCCATGACAATCCCCTTCTTAGGATATTGATCTAGGAAAACTAAGAGGCCTATGATTATCCCTACACAAGGTACTTGTCTGTTATCCATGATAGATATAGGAGGGGAATCTTTGGTACATATTAATCCCAATTGGTCTACCACCTATTTAGGCATGATGTTGTGGGATGCTCTGCTATCAAGCATGCAATTGTGTATCACATAGCGATCACCATATCCAGATGTATAGTGGAGAGATATATAAAAGGGCCTTACTAAAGAGGGGTTCCTACTAGGTGGATTAGAAGTTGAAGCAGCGAGAACATGACCATATCCTTGTTTAGTTAACCCAAAGGCCTTACAGACCTGGTCTCTATATTTGGGCACTATCATCAATTCCCCAAAAGTTATATTTATTTTCTATTTTGACAACTCCAGTCCTATATCAAACTCAAATTTCTTATTTTTTATTACCTTACTGACTGGCTCTAGTATTTTGGGAAGAATGTGTTGATGACTATCATTTTGCTTCTTCATATTGGTGTGTTCTTTGCCTTCGCCTGTACCCTTTTTGTCAGTTTTATTTGGTATGGCCCAACTTCGGAGATTAGTGGCATGGATCCTTTCCAAGGATTCTACCTCTTCAGCTATGGGGATCAGCTTACCCCATTTCATTTGTTCAAAATGGTTATCTAGTGGTCTTTTTAAAATTTTCACACCATCAAGGGTGAAGGTCATAGGTCTATCTTCAGAGTTAGGAGGTTCATTTGGCCCCTCTTGAGCCTATGCTCTTTTAATGGTTTCATCCCAAGTCCAACAAGCATTTATCCTAATTTCATCATTTGGTTCCTCCTCGAGGTCAACACTCGAGTGGAGGCTGAGGTAAACACCATAATCGGTTGAGTTGTGGGGGGCATCACATGCTAGGCAAAAGAAAGGAAAATCAGAGGCCACATTGATTGAAGCCATGGGGTTTGGGATAGTATCTTGATCTTTCTAGACCTCCTTTATTTTCTAGTTATTATTTGGGTTTCTACCTCCCTCATTATTCCAATTCCTATTGAAATTTCTTCTAAAAGGGGGCCTACCTTCATTCTGGTGTTGTGAGGGTTCTCCACTATTTGTCTTATCCCTTTCAATATTGGAGAGCTTTTATTTCATTGAATGGAATATTTCTATCAATTGGGTTGATAATTTCTTGATAGGATCAGGTTTTGATTTTTTTAGGATACCGAAACCCACTTTCTTAGGCTTCTTCTTGGTCTAGCTTGGGCTAGGATCTACTAAAGTTGGCTTCATATTCCCACTATCTATCATGTTTCTTTCTATCACTATTGCTCTTTCCATACAAGCATCAATGGTGAGTGTGGGTTGTTATCTGAGCTCATAGTTAAAGTCCCCAAGGAAAGTATTATAATAGAAACATATATATTGGTGATCATTTAGCCTAATATCCATAGGAATTTTGTTCCTTAATTTGGTGAACCACCTATTAAAATCATCCATGATCTCATTGTCTCTCTTCTTCATTGTGGCTAGCTCGGTTAACATAGATTGTTCATTCTTCTTTTCCTCGTATTTCCTTAGGAATGTGGTTTCTAATTCTTGAAAAGTGCCTATAGAGTCTATCACGAGGTCGTTGAACCATTCTTGAGCATCCTTTTCTAAGGTCTGAAGAAATAGTCTAAGGACAACATCTTCGTCCTCTACTTCTAGGCTATCCATAGCATATAGGAAGTCTTTGATATGGTCCTCACCGATTACGGTGTTATCCCCCATGAATTTGGGTAGGTATTTGTGGGCTTTAGGGGGTAATGGGTTTAGGATAGGTGGTAACACAAAGGGCCTATATCTATTGGTACGCTAATTATTTAAAGGTGGATTAGCCATTTGTGTAACTAGGCCCCTTAACATAGGAGGTACAGTAGATAGGACAGTACTTGATAGGTGGGGACTTTTAGGAATACAATTAGTACTGTTGTTATTATGATTACCTAAAGGAACAGAAATTGGAGGTTCCTTTCTATTCTTACGTGGATAGAAAAGTACCTATGGATCTAGAAGTTTAGGGTAGAGTTCTTTTCCACTACTTCTTGTGGCTACCAGATCAACTTCTACTTCTTGATTGTGGGTCCTTCAGAGTCGCCAGCATGATGTGCAAAATTAGGGGTGCTCTTTGGCTAAGATTGCTCAACCCACTAATCCTAAATCTCATAGGGAACAACCAGGAAGATTTTGAAAAATAATAAAATGGTTAGTCCCTAAAAATGGTGCCAAAAACTATTGTGGGGATTTCTTGCTTACCTCTTTTAAAATATGTCATGTCATAGGGATCCTAAGAATCACAACTAGTTTGTAGACTCTGGTGGATCTACCTCTTTGACCTAGGAATATATTATCTATAAGACTCTAGACAGACTAGGTCGGGTAAGGAAACCCCAGATAATGGGTTTAGATATTTACCATTATGATGCTATAACCCATATCTTACCAGATTTAATGATATTATATTAGTTTTTTTTATTTTTGACCAAACCAAGTAGTATTAAAATCATTAAGACCAGACCGGTGCCATGTCCATTGGGTAGTCATAGCAAGTTTAAATTTTATGAACCAAGAGAAAAGAAGAGAGAAAAACTAGTTCATTCAGATTTATTCAAATGATGTAATAAACATGAACCATTAAACTAGTGAAGAGAAGTGTTATTCACACATTCGGATTACTATAATATGTAAGTAGAAGACACATAAACCATGAACACAGGAAATGCTAAGAATAGAGTTGGAATTTATATTCATATCAAAATATTATACAAAAGAACCTAACAGAATGCTCAGGTCTATATAGCAATAGTTACAATTTTTCCCCCATTCAAATATCGTAACAAGGATAGTCCTCTCCATATTGATTGTAGAGAAGTGAGAGTCTCCAATTCTATGCACATTCGTTGGAAATGATCTCAGATAGTCAGGATTCCTGGATAATTCTTGGAAAATGGTAGAAGAAAGGGTGAGGTGAGAAAGATAGGATAAAACATGCACAAAGGAAAATATGACTAACTTTTAGACACAACTATACCTGGACTCAAATTTTCTCTCTAGAGGTTTGATAAAAAAACTCGCTATTGCGATGGTCTTCTATATATAGAGCCAGATGCTCGAGTTGGGTTGTAACTATTTTTTCATCGACCCTCCACCTAGCCTGATCTCCTTTCCCATACAAAAATATGGTAGGAGAAAAAATGGATAGGTGGCCCATATCTTTCCTCCTACAGGTGTTATTTTTGTTGCTACGTGCCATATTTCCTACTATCCTGAGCAAGCAGCTCTATCATGCTTTGATCTGGAACTTCCTTTGGTGTGTTGGGCCCCACTCTATCTCCTCCAAGATTCTATAGACTCTGATCAATATAAACCCACGCCTCATCATGAAAGGTCAAGGTGAATGTTAGCAAGTTGACATCCTACATGATTTTATTTACCTATTCCTTGGACCATTCCATGGTGTTCTTAGAGAATACACATAGGCGATCCACCATTTCCACCAAAGAGGTAAACTACTTTGTCAGCTTTATATTTTGATCAAAGTCAAACTCTTGTATTTTATTAAAAATAAAATCCTTAATATCAAGGGTTTGGATAAATTCCTCCAACGTGAACCCACAATCATTAAGCTCATTTTCTACTTCCTCTTCAGAGCTGATGATCTCTTGGTCCTAGCAAAGCCAATTTGGTTTGTTCTATAGATAAATGAAAACCTTCACATATTCTTCTACAAAGAAACAAATAGAACCATCCCTCAAGGTAACTGCCCTTGCACTGACCTCCACATAATTTTCTTTGAATTTTTGGAACATAGGGTATATCAGATTCACTCTCTGATTAGCTTGCTACAATAGGTCTTTTAGAATACCAATAGTATGCTTGGTAGCATAAATATTGTAAAATATCATCGAGAGATCATCCATTCTCTCTTGTATCTTATCCTTCATCTCCTACTTGAACTCTTCAATGGTTCTGGAGTGATCATTGGCTTGCATGGTGACATCCTGAGAGGGAGTCGACATTTGCTTCAGTTGATCTATCTCTACCTGCAATTATTGTACCTTATGTTATAACTATTCTACCTCTATGACCTTGGTCTTTAAAACTGCAACCTCCTTCTCCACAACTTCTACCACCTACACTTGGGAGGCCACGTGTGATTTCATCATATCTATTTGGCCAGCTTCAGCCATCATTACTCCCTTGCCGAGGTCAATCATGGCTTCTTTTAGGCTAGGTGGTAGGGGGATGGCAAATGTAGTAGTGGACACGTCGCATGGTTCTTGTCTTGCTATCCCTCTGGTCCTACTTACTCCTTTACTAGGAGATATTTGTTCCTCCATATCTTGTATCTGATCTTCTTCATCGGTAGTGAACTGGAGTGTGTCCCTCATTCTGGACAGTGTGAAGTTCTCCATGTTTAAAGTAGATGACTCAGTCCTGGTCCTTTTCCTAGTGGGATATTATGAGGGACTTCTTTCCTGGACTTCATACTCCCTGAGTATGCTTGACAACCCTCCTACTTCCTATATTTTATTTAGAGATTTTTGGAGGTATTGGATGTTCCTTTTGGTTGATTACCAGGGTGGCAGAGAACAACATGGATTGATTGATTGTCATATCAGTCTGGTTGGATGGAGACATCAATGCCTAGGTCGATGATGCAAAGCTTTGCACTTGGTGTGAGGAGTGAGTGACCAACTCCTTTCCTTTTGATGTAGTAATGGGAGAGTTGGAGGATGAAGGGAGCCTTACCTACTCCTATTGCACTTCATCCACTATCTTCATCATGACTTCAAATAGGTTTGTATTCTGATGGACAACCTGAAAGGTGGGGTCCTAGAATTCTTTTGGAGGAGCAACAGGGACCAAAGGGACCACCTTATCAACCAAAAATTCCCTATGATGCCTCAAATTAGAGCCATAATCCCCTACTACTTCTAATTTTTTGTGTGGTCTATTATCCATTTTCCACACTAAATCTAATGATCGATTCTTGCTGAAAGCCTTTTGCATTTCATCCTCAAAATTGTCCTCCCTGTGTGTAACCTACAAGAGGGAGAGCTTTGAAGAGACAATTTATTTATGATAACCATGAGGGTCATAGGGTCTCCAAGTAACTTCTTGAAAATAGTACATGTCCATATTCCATATAGCTCAAAGCAAAGAGAAGTGGCCTAGATATGTATAGGGGCCCATTTGGTAGGGTATCAATAACCATGGAATCCCTCCTTTCTTCCTTATAGACCAAACTTTCACCTCCTCTACTCTTCTTGGATATCTCTAGAATGGCTATGGATGTTGGGAAATGTTTAGGCAATGATTTTGGTGGTAACTTAGACCCATACAATCTAATATAAGAATATTCTTCTATATAGAATAAATCACCTACTTTAGCTTCATGCAGGAACATCCTCACCCTGACCCCAAATCTATCAGGTTTTTCTTCGCATAGGCAAGCATGAATAATTGGGAGGACATTCTCGAAGAAGGCTACATAGCTTGAGCACCCCTCCTATATACACAATAATCTATCCTAGACCATGGTAGCATAGACTCCTCCTATCTGAGCGATCAAGTATTGCTCCAATTGTCCTATATCTAAGAGAATAAAAAATGAATAATAGGAGAAATGGAGATTTCTTCCTTATCTGCTAGTATGGCTTTATGTAATTCTATCAACTCTTTGTTCATGTTGTCACTGATGATCTCTTCCCATTGATACATAGGCATCTTGTCTATTTTGTTGCATTAAATTATTATGAACAGGACCTTCTTTGTAATATGTTCTAAATATTTCATGCCCAGCACCAGGTTGATCATATCTACATAATCTTATACCTAGGGGCAAAGAATGAACTTATGAATGGGAAAACTAGGAGGCATACACTTATTTCTTTTCAAGAGCATGCCTGGGAAGGAGGTTTTGAGCATGAAATTGGATTGGAGAGCCAATGTTTGGAAGTCCAAAATTCACGAGGTTGTGGAGATCCCGAATACCCTTCTGATTCTATTAGTTGTCAACCTGAATACCACCTGATTTGTGTGATCCCTGATAGTCTTGTTCTTGGGGTCATACACTACCACCAACCATGCTAGGAGGTCTGAGGAGTGGTAGACCCTAGGGTAAGTTAACTTGCTAAGGTTGGTAGTCCATTTATTGCATACAAGGCTTGGCTCACCACTGTCTCTCTATGCCCTCATGAATAGACCCCTCAGTAGAGTAGGGTGATGCTGGTTATCCTCCTCTATTGGATCAAAACTATATATTGTTATATTTTCCACCTCCTACTGCTAACCTAGTGTGATATATTTGCTTGAATCAGGTGGGTCAGTTAGCACCTTTGGGTCTTTGGCCCTTCCTACTCTTTTATTCATCGGCCAAGCCCCTATCAATTTCCTAATTCAAGCCTTCACATTAGTTACTTCAGTTGCAACTATGCTCATGGAAGCCATCTGTGGACTGGTGATGCCTCTAGGCCATAGTAATCACTCTCTCAAGAGTTTAATTTTACCCATGTGACTAATATATGCAATGCACTTTGCATGCACATATTGAATCCTCTTAGGTTTACATTTCTAGGGAAATTTGCCACCTTCTTTTTAAAGGGCTTACATTAATATCATTAGGTGGGGTACTATTTCCTTATTGGTAGGGAAAACCTTATTAGTTTTACCATGAGGTTTGGATGCACAAATTAATTCTCTATTGTGTGCTTATTGGGAATCTCCCAAATCTCTTTGATTGGATCTCCATCACGTGGAATCAGGGCCATCCATGTGTCTACTTCATATCAGCTCGAGCAGATCATGCTTTTGTGAGGTGCATGACTTTAGGAAGGGACACACGAAATTCATGCACATTTAATTCACTTGTGCACTTTCACATGACTCGGAGCAAGGCACTCAAAGATCACACACCTTTCAAACCTTTGTGTGCTCCATAGGAAATGGAGCATATTAAAAAAAAATAGTTTGTGCGCCCCTTAAAAGTTTTGTGCACTCCACCAAAGATGAGGTGCACGAGACCAAAATTGGGATACGCATACTAGCGCACCCCTTAAAAATTTTGTGCACTCCATCAAAGGTGAGGTGCACGAGACCAAATGTAGGGCATGCGGATTAGCACACCCCTTAAAACTTTTGTGCACTCCACCAAAGGTGAGGTGCACGAGATCAAAGGCAGGGCACGTGGACAAGCGTACCCCTTACAACTTTTATGTGCTCAACCAAAGGTGAGGTGCATGAGACCAAAGGTAAGGTGCATAGACTAGCACACCCATTACAACATTCATTTTCTTCATTAAAGGTGAGGCACACAAGACCAAATGCGGGGTGCACGGACTAGCGCACATCTTAAAATTTCATGCATTCCACTAGAAGTGAGGCTCACAACTTAAAGAGCCTAGCCGATGTCCCAGGCATTTTGCTAAGGCCTAAAAGGAACTAGGCAACACTCTGAAAACAAGAAGGGGAATTTGGTTACAAGGACAATAGGTTGGTTGGGGATTTATGAATCCTCCTCCTTAGTCAAAAAATATATATAATAATATATGTAAACTTTTCTTTTGTGTGTGTGTGTTTTCTTGTTTCATGTTTTTGGGGTGTTACAAATTTGACTTAAGATTATCTCCTAATTGCCACTAAGGCTAGTATTAGACTTAATATTTTCTCCTAATAACCACCAAGGCTAGTATTTGACTTAAGCTTATCTCCTAATCACCACCAAGGCTAGGATTTGACTTAAGCTTATCTCCTAATCACTGCCAAGGCTAGGATTTGACTTAAGCTTATCTCCTAATCACTACCAAGGCTAGGATTTGACTTAATCTTATCTCCTAATCACTACCAAGGCTAGAATTTTACTTAATATTATCTTCTAATTATCGCCAAGGCTAATATTTGACTTAAGCTTGTCTCCTAATCACTGCCAAGGTTAGAATTTGACTTAAGCTTATCTCATAATTGCTACCAAGGCTAGGATTTGTCTTAAGCTTATATCCTAATTACCTCTAAGGCTAGTATTAGACTTAAGCTTGTATTCCAATACCCCAAAGATTGTTAAAATCAAGTTCTTTAACTTGTCATAATTAATGATTCAAATATGTATGTTCTTTCTATTATTGGGGCATCTAACATTGGTCAGATCAATGAACATCAATCAACCTATAATATGGCTTTAGGTTGTTTGTTTTTGCTCAGTATTGTGCTTTTCCAAAACACATCTCAAAAATGGGTATCTTTAGACACCTAAAACACGTCATGTTTAGGAGGCTACTCATATGGACACCTTTGTAGACCATATGACTGATATTGGACCTTTCCAAGACCCAACAGTGGTTCTAACCACTCATTTAGGGTAGTCTAGTCCTATGCAGCCATAGTCATTTATGTCATCGATGATAGCCTCTATCGCCATCGATTATCAAAGTAGCTACATGCTAGCCACTGATAGTTATAGTGGCTAGATCCATAGACATGCATATTGATAGTGGCTAAACCTGTAACAAACTCGAGCTCCTTGAGCTAAGTAAAATTAGTTGTATACAATAAATTTACAATGGTCTTTGGTTCTAAAATCCTCTAGAAGTTTTGCCTAACTACTGAAGCTTAATTGAATCTTTTTCTTGGCTTCCTAAGGAATCTATAACTATGTCTTGATACATGACTGACCATTGCACATTAATTTAGCATGGGAATTGATCATCTTCAGGTTTCGAACACAAAAGGCAGAGTCTTTTTCTCATGGTAACTGTACTGCTCCAAATTTTTTGCATCCTTACCTTCAGGCTATAGGATCCACACCCGAAATGGAGTTGCAAGAAGGATGGTACAATACCTCATATTGAGAGGCCCTTTGAAGGTCGTGCCTCTCGGGGGAGAGGTATAAGGGTGAATTTTCGATGGATGATGGGTTCACTAGGAAACTTTTGAGTGGCAGTTTCCATGCCTAGGTTGAGAATGGGTTTGATGTGTTCATTTTGTACTTTAATCATTTATATCCTAGGTGTGTCCAAGATGAATATAAGATATTCTATATGTCGATGTTGATTTATATGGATACAAAAATCATGAATAAGTGCTAAACATAGAAAGTGTGTTAAATAAGATAGAATGTACTTAATTCTGGATGTTTGATGAATATTTTGAGGTTTGTAGAAGTCTAGATCATCTCCAATATTACATAATAATCTACAATTGCATAGAATCATCTCAGATCATTGTCGATCGTCAGAGATCAGACGAGATCATCGTCGACCTGATGAATTCGTCAGGCAAATTCGTCAGAAACCTGCAATCACAGAAATAGATACCAAAGACCAAAAATGCAATCTGCAAAAGCAAGGGGAAATGATAGAAATGATAGTAAACTTGCCTAAATGATAAATCCAGGATAACAATTAAAGGAAATGCATTAATTTAATAATTTATTTTAACTTTATCATGCATCTATGCTAAATGAGGTGAACTCGGAATGCGAAATAGAATGAACTAAGTTAATGCATAAGAAAATAAAGAGAGAAGATAAAAAATGCAAACTCTGGGCTCTGATTGCCCCCAATCTGGACTGCAGTCGAGATCGCCTCCAATCAAACAAGATCATCGTCGATCTGCAATAGGATCATCCGAAATCGTCTAGAACCGTCAGCAATGATCCGATCTTGCACCAATTGAAAAACAGTAAAATTCTTGCAAGAAAAACTTGAAATACACAATGCAACAATGGTATGAAGGTGTTTTAATGCACGATAAACTAAATTTGCAGGGAAAATCAAGTAGGGGGAAGTCAAGGAAAATCCTAAGTTTATATAGGATTTAGGGAGAGGTTAGGAGGTTGGAGATCACCCCAATTTGGGAGATCTCCAATGGGGGAGACTCTAACCACGCAGACACACTTTCTACCCAAGTTAGAGAAGTTGTTGAAACAGAAGCTAATTATGAAAATTTAGTTTTGGGACGAAATCGTCTGGACATTCTGTTCCAGCAAATTCATCAGATCTAGGATGATTTCATCTGATCGTCGATGATATCGTCCAACGGTCAAAACAAATCCTAAAAATGGCATGAGAAACGATGGAAGCAGGTAACAGGCATTTAACAGGCGGTTTTGGAGTTGAAATTCAAATTTTTATCTTTTACTAAGGGTTTAACTGCACCAATTTTAGGGTGCTACATTTTGCCCCCTCTTTAGCGAATTTTTTGAAGAAAATGTGTTAAAGACGATTTCTTCCCGTTTTACGAGAAAGCAAAAATTTACTCAATTTTTTAGACAATGATTCTAGGTCGAATCGTACGACTGCTTACTATGGTGCCCCCTCCGTTTTTTTACCCAAATCGAACGTTTGAGGTAAAAGCACGGAAAAGCAAAATTAAAAATGTTGTTATTTTTAAATAAAATTAAGAAAAATAGGGTAAAACCCTAATTCATTTTTACTATTCATTTTCACTGTTTTTAGAGCTCTGCAGACAAAATGGTCGAAACCACACACAAATCGACAGAGGTCCGACGTGGGCTACGGGTAAGAATCTAAACCTAGTGAATTTTATTTTAATTTGATTTGTGTAATTTGCAATTTAAATTTTGATTGTTTTGGGGCATCGCGGCCGTTTTTAGGTCATCGACGACGTCGAGACGAAATCATCCCAATTTTGTTGAAATTGTCCCTAGATCGTCGATTTCGTTTGAGGGCGAAATCGACAAAATAGGGGCGATCCCCAAGTTGAGAAATCAGATATGATTTCATCCTATAAAGGATGATTTGATTTAATTTAGGATGATATCATCCAATGGTGGACGATATCATCATTTTTATGAAATTAAGCTTGTTTGAATTGCATTTAATTGATTGTAATAATTGTTTTATTAATGAATTTTGTTGTTTTATTGTTTATTTTGCAGATAGGATTACTAAAGATTCAGAAATGGAAATACGGGGGGCTGAGGGATGACGTGGCCGCGCTCGACCAGGTGGAGCGAGACCAACTGGCACAGGTTGGACTACAGCATGTGGCAGAGATGCCACAAATATCGACAGACATGGGGCTACTGACAGCCCTAGCAGAGAGATGGTATCCGGGGTCATCCTGCTTTTGGTTATCGACAGGGGAGATGGCTCCCACACTAGAGGACGTATGGAGGATCTTGAGGATCCCCATATAGGGACGGTTTATGAAGAACACAAGCTTATACTAAGAGGGGGGGTGAACAGTATAAGACCTCTTTTTACTTTTTCCTTTATACTTCAAAATAGTAAAGCAATATACCCAAAGCAATATCAAAGCAATGCAAAATATCATCCACAAAGTGACACCAATTTTAACGTGGTTCACCCAGAATGGCTGGGCTACGTCCACAAAAATTTTCTCTAAAAGTTATCTCAAAGTTCTTTGGGAATCCTTCCTAATTACAATGTTTATGATCCTCGGCCCAAAGGAGATACCTTCCCCCAATCAAAATTTATGAGCCTTTTCTCAAAGGAGATATCTTTCCCTCTGCTCTGGAAATGATCCCTCAGAAGATCAACTGCCTCTACCTCTTTCCAGCACGTGGAACTCCTTTCCATCGAAGACCTCCTGTCCTCAATGCTTAGCCTAAGAGACCTCTCGCCTTCTATTATCACGTCCACGGTAGCTCAGCAACTTTGTACCAAACACAGTCAATCGATCTAGTACAAGTCTTCCTTTGTCTGTCAGATCTCTCCAACTCTTGAACAAATCAATCCTCTGCATACAAGCCTTCTCAAAGACTTGCCAACTATCCTTAGGTTCTTCTCATAGAACCAATGCACCTCTGTCCTCAAGTTCTCTGATAGAACTCAGCTCACAAGTCCTCTGCTAGGACCTGTCAAAATCTGCTCACAAGTCCCCACTAGAACCTGTCCAAAAACTGCTCACAAGTTCCCACTGGAACCTGTCCAAAAAGTTCTCACAAGTCCCCACTGGAACCTGTCCAAAAACTGCTCACAAGTCCCCACTAGAACCTATCCAAAAACTAAGCAAGCTCTCCAAGAAAAAATTTCTTAGTAGGAAATCACAAAGTGAATTGTTAGAGACCCAATGTGATTTGTCAAACTCATAGAAGCATAAATAGAATTGTTAGAGACTCAATATGTTCTATACTCAAATCCCAATCTCAAAACTCAACTCAAATCAACTCAGCTCAATCTCAATCTCAAATCTGAAAACTCAACTCAATATCTGAAATGGATAGGATAGAATGTTTTCTTTCAAGAACATGAAACCCCAACAATTGCCAACTATGCAAAGAATCACATAACAATGATACTCATGTTCTTTTCATCATCAATTAGGGTTTCAACAACAATGCTCATCAAACAAGGTTTAGTCAACCAACACCACTCAACTCAACATCAACCTTGAAGCATTCAACCAATCATCACAAGAAAAGGAAACAAGTAGAAATCATTTTCCCTCCAAATATATTTGAACAAAACAACCACCAACACAATATCACCAAATGCAAAGAATAACTTGCTCAAATCAACTCAATGGAGTAAGCCCAATATCATGAATCAAGTAAAGCAATAACTTGATCAAACAACCTCTATGGAAGCAACTCAACCATCAAACTCAAAATAGCCAACCAAGGGGTCCACCAACTCAATGCAAGTAGCAAGACTCACAAACATAAACCCTAGTGCACAATGCTTCCACTACCTCAAACCATAATTATGCATTCACCAAAACTCTCATCAAGGATAACAATGCATAAGAAGTCTTCAAAAAACCATAAAATAGGATTTACACCCAACCAAAGGAAACCTAGTTGAAAACCTTTTCACTCCAACCTTATTTCAGAAAACATACACCAATCATACTCATAAGGAAAATGTGCCCATACCTTTTTGGAGTAGAAGAAAATTGATCCTTAAAGTTGTCACCAAACACAACCCTCAAACTTCCAACCAAGTTAGGGTTAGAACCAAGATAAATGAGCATATATAAAAACTTTCCTTCATACATCTTTTAGCTTCTCTTCTTTTAAAACAACCACCAAAGAAGCCAAAAACACAACCAAAACTTACACCTTATATCTCCATTTTTAAATTTAGCATAGCAAAAGACTAATATCAAAAATACAACCCAAGAAATATCCACTTATTTCTCCTATGTCTTTTAAACAATGCTAAACAATGCCAAAAATCATATCAAGAAAATAATCACACCTTATATTGGCTGCCCTTGAAGAATCCGAAATTCGCAGCACAAAACACGTTTTAATAAAAACGTGACTAATCCATGCACAGCTCCCTCCGTGGGGATCAAAACGCAGACCTCCGCCTACGCAAGGCCCAAATGTAGCCTTCACTACCACTAGCCCACAAGGGGCTTACGAAGTCCAAGACGGACTTCCTTCCGCATAAACGGTCAAGCTTTTCGAAAGCTTTTCAAACCACAAGCTCTCCTCTTTCGCAGCGTAAACAAAACATTCAATCGCATCCAAACCAATTAATTGCCTTCGATTTTCAAAAAGGGTTTAACCTTAGGAACCTTCTCATATTTATAGTCCATACGTGGACTTTAGAACACGTCGGCTGCAAAGAAAAGTAATTTCGAATTTAATCGAAATTTGCTTTCTAAAGGGTTTAAAAACCCTTAAAGTATTTTTAATAAATTAAAAATAATTTCTCCCTTAATTAATTAAATAATTAATTAATTAAAACCTTGAAGGGTTTTAAATAATAATTAAATAAATAATAAATAGAACCTCCATTAGTTTTAATAAAAACCATTGCCAATGGAATCTCTCTGGGTTCTCTTAAAAAGATTCTCTTGGAATCTTCCACCTTTGAAGCCAACACATCCTCTTAACATTAATGTCATTTCCTTTTGACATCAATGACAACTCATAGACAAGAAGCTAGGATCTCAAACCACAAATTGCTAACAATCTCCCCCTTTGTCATTGATGGCAAACCATGCTTCTCAACAACACAAAAACTCAACATAAACAACTCCCCCTGTCTTGAGGCTCTCCCCCTTACTCATATCTCTCCCCATTTGTCATCAATGGCAAAGGGTCACCTTTGGGGCTTGGGACTAAGAATGAGCCTCTTAGCTTAGTCCCTCCCCCACCTCCTGTTGAGGTGTTTAATTCTGGGGTGGGAGTAAAACTCCCAACAGGCACTGATCATCATCAGTGTCTATAGCTGCCTTACCATGTCTTCTCTTGTTCTCCTTGTCCATATTCATGTTCTTGTTCCTGTCACTATTCCTGTTCTTGTTATCATTCTTGGTCTTATCCATGCCTTGATCCTTGGACCTGTTCATACCACTGTTTCTATTCATGTACCTTGGAAGTTCAGCTCTACACTGTCTAGTTGTGTGACCTTCATTGTTGCACTTATAACAAGTAACAATGTTATTTCTTTTAGGCATACCTGTTCTTTGAATCCACCTGTTCTGACTAACCCTATTCTTGTTATTAGCCTTGCAAAAAATTTCCTTATGCCCAAACTATTTACAAGAGTAGAAATACCCTTGAAATAAATTACCACCTCTGAAACTGTCATTTACCTTCCTTACTTGAGTCATGCAATGTGAAGCCATGTGACCAAACCTGTGACAAGCAAAACATCTACCATTAAACTTTTTTGTAAATGACTTTCTAGGTCTTGTAAACTTTCTCCCCTTTTTTTGTTTCCTATTTTATGTTTCTGTGCATCTATCACTCAAGGACTCTTTCTCTAAAATACTCTCCTCATCAGAACTCTCTTCTTTTTGGAATCTCTTACTAGATTCCCCAACCTATTCCTTGTGTTTCTTACCAAAACCAAGACCTATTTTATCTGTTGCCCTTATTTGATTTTTGATGATGGACTTTACCTTTTTGGAGCTATCTTGAAACCTGTAAAGCTTATCCTTGTACTCTTTAGTTTCCTCTTTCAAAGAAGCCATTTTTTGTTCTAACTCATTATACTCAAGAACCTTAGACTCTAACTCATCCTTGAGTTCTTGTGTCTTAGCTATAGAGAAGTCAAGACTTTCTATAAGATCATCTCTCTCCATACAACATTCATCTAACTTATCCTTGAGTCTAGCATTCTTCTTTCTTTCCTTTTCCAAAACACTAAGAGCACTAATAAGTTCACTTTCAAGATCCTTTATTTGTTTGCTTTTTGAATCATCAAAGCCTTTTTCAGATTTCTTATCACTAGAGGTGCTACCCTTTTCAAAAACCATACATGCATCTTCCTTATAGTTTTCTGAAGCATCCTCATACATACTAGAAACCAAATCATTATTTGTGCAATCATCCTCAAGATGACCAAAATTTCCACATCTAAGACATTTCATGATAATGAATCTATGTTTTGTTTCTTCCTCTTTTTGTTCATCTCATTTTCATTATCACTTGAAGAACTTTCACTATCACTACTAGAACACTTACTTGCTTTGTCTAGGTAGAAACTCTTCTTGTGCTTGTGAGAATACCTCTTTTCTTGATTGATGTGCTCATCTTTGTTTTTCCTGTGATGCTTGTGCTTTTCAGAATCCTTGCTCTTAGAATCCTGTTTATCTTCATCACTTTCATTCTTGGGAACAGTATAGTCAGTAGCATAATGACCAAAATTTCCACAATTGAAACTTCTTATATTTTTCATACTTTTGTGCTTTCTAGAGAACTTGCCTTTCTTACTGTAATATGCCTCTTCATCACTAGAAGACTCATCATGAATAGGTGTTGCATTGCCACATGAATAATCCATTGTGTTCTTTACTAGATTTTCCTTCAAGCTGTTAAACTTTTCAAAGGCACCTGCTCTGATACCAATTGAAGAACACAAGCTTATATTGAGAGGGGGGTGAACAGTATAAGATCTCTTTTTACTTTTTCCTTTATACTTCAAAACAATAAAGAAATATACCCAAAGCAATATCAAAGCAATGCACAATATCATCCACAAAGTGACACCAATTTTAACGTGGTTCACCCATAATGGCTAGGCTACGTCCACAAAAATTTTCTCTAAAAGTTATCTCAAAGTTCTTTGGAAATCCTTCCTAATTACAATGTTTATGAGCCTCGGCCCAAAGGAGATACCTTCCCCCAATCAAAATTTATCAGCCTCTGCTCAAAGGACCTCTTCTTTGGAAATGATCCCTTAGAATATCAACTGCCTCTACCTCTTGCCAGCATGTGGAACTCCTTTCCACCGAAGACCTCCTATCCTCAATGCTTAGCCTAATAGACCTCTGCCTTCTATTATCACGTCCACAGCAGCTCAGTAACCTGTACCAAACACAGTCATTCGATCTAGTACAAGTCTTCCTCTATCTATCAGATCTGTCCAACTCTTGAACAAATAAATCCTCTGCATACAAGCCTTCTCAAATACTTGCCAACTGTCCTCAAGTTCTTCTCATAGAACCAATGCACCTCTATCCTCAAGTTCTCTGATAGAACTCAGCTCACAAGTCCTATGCTAGGACCTGTCAAAATCTGCTCACAATTCCCCACCAAAACTTTTCCAAAAATTGCTCACAAGTTCCCACCGGAACCTGTCCAAAAACTTCTCACAAGTCCCCACCGGAACCTGTCCAAAAACTACTCACAAGTCCCCACTGGAACCTGTCCAAAAAATCAGCAAGCTCACCAAGAAAAACTTTCTTAGTAGGAAATCACAAAGTGAATTGTTAGAGACCCAATGTGATTTGTCAAACTCATAGAAGCATAAAGAGAATCGTTAGAGACTCAATATGTTCTATACTCAAATCCCAATCTCAAAACTCAACTCAAATCAACTCAGCTCAATCTCAATCTCAAATCTGAAAACTCAACTCAATATCTGAAATGGATAGGATAGAATGTTTTCTTTCAAGAACATGAAACCCCAAAAATTGCCAACTATGCAAAGAATCACATAACAATGATACTCATGTTCTTTTCATCATCAATTAGGGTTTCAAAAACAATGCTCATCAAACAAGGTTTAGTCAACCAACACCACTCAACTCAACATCAACCTTGAAGAATTCAACCAATCATCACAAGAAAAGGAAACAAGTAGAAATCATTTTCCCTCCAAAGATATTTGAACAAAACAGCCACCAACACAATATCACCAAATGCAAAGAATAACTTTCTCAAATCAACTCAATGGAGTAAGCCCAATATCATGAATCAAGTAAAGCAATAACTTGATCAAACAACCTCTATGGAAGTAACTCAACCATCAAACTCAAAACAGCCAACCAAGGGTTCCACCAACTCAATGCAAGTAGCAAGACTCACAAACATAAACCCTAGTGCACAATGCTTCCACTACCTCAAACCATAATTATGCATTCACCAAAACTCTCATCAAGGATAACAATGCATAAGAAGTCTTCAACAAACCAGAAAATAGGATTTACACCCAACCAAAGGAAACCTAGTTGAAAACCTTTTCACTCCAACCTTATTTCAGAAAACATACACCAATCATACTCATAAGGAAAATGTGCCCATACCTTTTTGGAGTAGAAGAAAATTGATCCTTAAAGCTATCACCACACACAACCCTCAAACTTCCAACCAAGTTAGGGTTAGAACCAAGATAAATGAGCATATATAAAAACTTTCCTTAATACATCTTTTAGCTTCTCTTCTTTTAAAACAACCACCAAAGAAGCCAAAAACACAACAACCAAAACTTACACCTTATATCTCCATTTTTAAATTTAGCATAGCAAAAGACTAATCTCAAAAATACAACCAAAGAAATATCCCCTTATTTCTCCTGTCTTTTAAACAATGCCAAAATCATATCAAGAAAATAATCACACCTTATATTGGCTACCCTTGAAGAATCCAAAATTCGTGGCACAAAACACGTTTTAATAAAAACATGACTTATCCATGCACAGCTCCCTCCACGGGGATCGAAACACAGACCTCCGCCTACGCAAGGCCCAAACATAGCCTTCACTACCACTAGCCCACAAGGGGCTTACAAAGTCCAAGGCGGACTTCCTTCCGCATAAACGGTCAAGCTTTTCGAAAGCTTTTCAAACCACGAGCTCTCCTCTTTTGCAGCGTAAACAGAACATTCGATCACAGCCAAACCAATTAATTGCCTTCAATTTTCAAAAAGGGTTTAACCTTAGGAACCTTCTCATATTTATAATCCATACGTGGACTTTAGAACACGTCGGTTGCAAAGAAAAGTAATTTCGAATTTAATCGAAATTTGCTTTCTAAAGGGTTTAAAAACCCTTAAAGTATTTTTAATAAATTAAAAAATAATTTCTCCCTTAATTAATTAAATAATTAATTAATTAAAACCTTGAAGGGTTTTAAATAATAATTAAATAAATAATAAAGAGAACCTCCATTGGTTTTAATAAAAACCATTGCCAATGGAATATCTTCGGATTCTCTTAAAAATATTCTCTTGGAATCTTCCACCTTTGAAGCCAACACATCCTCTTAACATTAATGTCATTTCCTTTTGACATCAATGACAACTCATAAACAAGAAGCTAGGATCTCAAACCCAAAATTGCCAACATTTTATGACTCCTACGGACAATCAGGGCTAGGCTATGATGAGAGGTTATGCGGAGACCCGAGCTTCGCCCTAGAGAAGGGCGGAGTGAACATCGAGTCTCTGAGGCAGATTCCTAGGGCATCTAGGTTGACTCAAGTTTTGGCAGGGATAGTGAGTGGCCTATTGTTGTGCCACCAGAGCAGGTGCAGATTACCATGGCTCCTTTCAGATGTGGTCTGTGACATGAGAGACCAAGGATATAGATTTGCATGGGGCAGCTTTGTATTGTGCCACTTGTATAGGATCTTGCACCGAGTCGTATACAAGGGAGGTCGATGTCTGGTTTTGACATCGCTACTACAGGTATGGTGTTGGGAGCACATTATGGTGCGGAGGCTAGTAGGACTCCCACTAATAGGGGTTGACTAGGAGAGACCCCAGGTTTTCTATTGGTGGCTACAGAGAGGGTCACAGTGGCGAATAGATCTATCGATGTCATGGAGGTTGCTAGACGACCTCATCCCAGACTAGATCACCTGGAGGTCATGGAGAGAGCATATAAGGTGGGGAGAGGATGGATAGGAGTTGGCTCACATCAAGCGAGTCTACTGGCTAAGGATAGAGCGAGGAGAGGTAGAGCTCCATCGCTACGATCGAGTTGTGTGACAGTTCGATCTACAATAGAGGATCCCATCTCTCAGGGACTATGAGTACTCCTGGACTATTCAGGATAATACCACACTAAGCAGGGCTTTGGATATGCAACGATTCTGGAGCCAAGACATAGATGATGCCCCTATCCAGCAAGTGTATGGGGATGACGTTGGGGTTTTTGATGGATACGATGCCTGGTACGTAGGCATCCTCCCTCTTCAGATGACGAGAGCATAGGATTCGATGCATGCCATGGTGCGACAAATTTGGAGGTGGTGCCAGACTACTATTGAGGTAGCACAGGGTCACGAAGTGATATACCAGTGATGGTCTCCATAGGAGAGACACCATAGGATGCCACAGGCTCCACAGGGACCGCAACAGAAAGGGAGGAGGGAGGATGGATTCCCTTCTCAGTAGGGGGAGAGGCCACCATCACCCAATAAGGGCAAGGGTGTTGAGGTTGGGGAGAGCAGTGAGATGGCGGCTCTCTAGGCTGAGAATGTCTACTTACGAGCTCAGGTGCAGACTCTACAGGATGAGGCTACACGGCTTAAGGCTCGAAGCGGAGGAGCAAGCATGCAGGAGTTGGCGTGGTCTATGGTTCAGACTGTGTTCTATCAGGGAGCATACTTCTAGCTAGTTCTATAGGACCATAGGTTGTAGCTGCTAGCTAGAATTACGGAGCTGATCAGGGTGGGATCATCAAGGACATCCTCATGATCGATGACAAGGACCCAAGACACATCTCGAACCTATATGGGACCACCTCCTCCACCTCAGGGTGGAAGAGGAGATGAGGCTGAGAGCTCGAGGGCTTCTCGAGGCTAGCTGCTATAGACTAGATTGCATATATTTTTGGGAGGATTGAGTATGCCAGGGTATAGATTGTGGCATACCAATCCAGTTTTGATATGATGTACATAATTTGTTGATATATATATGGTCTTTTTGATGATATGACTTGTGTATATGTTGTATGATGCTTTAATTTTGGATTTGTTGATTGATTATTCATGTAATTATGTCGTTGGAAATAAATTATAATTTTATGTCATGCCATAAAATTTAAATAGAATAATCTGATGTAAACAAATTGGTTTTTTTGGTGGTGTGATGTGATGCAAAATAAAAGGGACTTCTAACGATAATTTCAAAGGATATTGTCGTTGTTATAGACCATTTCATGGATTCGTCGCTCGCTAGGTCGTCAAGCTAATCCCAGTATAGAAATATTGCTAAAAGTAAAAGAGTGCTTAAGAGACTGTCTTAAGACTTTGTGTTGTGATGATGAAAATGATGATGGTGATGATTTGTTTTCAGATTTTCATAAAAATATTATGCATGAAATATAAAAGAAATATGATTTTTGCTAGGCATAAATTCCTAAGTGTGATAAAATTTTGAACAATTCCGTAGGAATTATACCATCATTGCAAAATGGAATGTTGACATAATGAAATGAAAATAGAAAAAATTTGCGTTCCTTTTAAAGCACAATTGTGTAACATAATGATGTAAGCCATATGTTTTTATGAATTAAGATAAATGGGAAATAAAATGAGAACAATGGTTTGCGCTAGGCATAGAATTATAGGTATAGACTTATACCATCATCGCGAAATCCAAAAAGGAAATTGATATAATAGTTTTATTGCATGATTGTTTTTTTGATTTTGAGATAAACAAAAAATAATAACGTGACTTTATTTACTAGGTTTTTGAAGATGTTGTGAAAGAAAATTTTGGATTTTGGAAAGAAATATATTTAACTGTTTTTATGCTAAGCAAATGTTTTTAAATAAGAAGATGAAATGGTTCTAAAAGAATTGCAGAAATATTTTAAATTATCTCAAAGACAAAATGTAGATTTATAAGGAACCCCATGTGCAGATGTGAGTTCATTGCCGATCTTGATCTATCATAATGATACAAAATCTCTCAAATACAAATGTGTGTGCAGTTCTTGTTCATTCACCAATTTTGAGCAAGATAATTTGATACAAGTAATTTGAATTAACCAAATAAGTGTTCGTTGACCATGATTTATATGCATGTAAGCGTACCAGACTACTATGTAAGTCGGGTCATCAAGAGCTAGCTAATCCATAAGCTTACATTGGTCTATACAAAATAAGGTCGCTAATGTGATAGACATATCACCATACTAGGGATTACCCAAGGCCAAGCGGGTTAGGCACAAACCACCTGTTATGGGGCTTACCTCACAGTTTTCAAATAATTGAGAATTCCAGGGATTCAAGCTCATTCACCCTTCTTTTCTTTTTCAAGGGGTATGGAAAGGGATTTTATTGTTTTTTGCTGTTTCTTTTCTATTTTGCTCTCTTTCTTTCCTTTATATATATATATATATATATATATATATATATATATATATATATATTTTTTTTTTTTTTTTTTTTTTTTTTTCTTTGAACTGAGACAATGCTGAAATATTATTGCGATGGTACAAAATAATATTTTTATTTTTCTCATTTTCTTTGACTTTTCTTTTTCTTCCTATACTAGGGATACTTGCTCGGATTGGTTGTGGAGCAAGGGATTTTTATTCTGGGCAGGGGTGAGCTTGTCCTTTTGTCAATTCTCAAATATTCTAGACCATGTGCATGATAGGATAGCAGGGGAAACTTTTCGCTCAAGAAACCGTTTCTACTATGTAGCATCATATTGAATTTGTAATGAAATCATTTTAATGTGAAAATATATGCTTGGTTCAAGTAAATAACAAGATCAGTTATCTATGCTCAAAACTTTATTTAGTTCAACTGTGGACTTTGATATAAGAGAGATTAATAATCATACCAAATAAAATTAAGATATTTATTCATGTGAGTGTGAAAGTGCGGGATTCCAAATAAATGCTAATTTATCCAAAATAATTGAAAATATAACTGCAATAGTTCAAGACTTGATAGGTGTGAAAAAAAAGATGTTTTTTTTTTAAGATTTTGATGATTTTGAAGTTTTTATATTTTGATTTTAATTTATGAATGGAAAGAATAAATACTATTACTGTTTTTGAAATTTTTATATGGATGACTAAAATGAAACAATATGCAAAATAATAATATATATAATGATGAAATGACCAGATGTTATGCATAATAGTGCTTAAGATGCATAATGTTCATAGGTTCTTTAATATCTTTACCATCAAAGGTAGCTAATCGGTATGCTCCCGATCCAAATTTAGCAGTGATGATATATGGTCCAAGCCAGTTGGGCTCGAATTTACCTTTAAGATCTTTAGTTGCATTAGTATTTTTTTTATTTTCTTTCAAGACAAGGTCGTCGATCTCAAAGGATCGATGATGAACTTTATTGAGGTATGCTCGCTTGAGCTTGTTTTGGTAGGCACGAAGATGTTCCAAAGCATTGATGCACTTCTCATCTAGGAGTTCCAGCTGACTAAGTCTGCCAGCATGATATTCATCTCCTACTTTAGTATCTTGAAGTAGTAGAGCCAAAGAAGGAACTTCTAATTCAAATGGAAAAATAGCTTCAGCGCCATAAACCAAAACAAAATGTGAAGTGCCCGTGGGAGTGTGAACGCTAGTTCGATAAGCCCACAAAGTAGGATATAATTGGATGTGCCAATCTCGGCCAGATTTATTGACCAGTATTTTGAGGATTTTAATTAATGTTTTATTAGATGCTTTTGCTTGGCCATTACCCTAAGGATAATAGGGAGTGGACCAACGATGTTGAATTTTATATTTTTGACATAATTTTTTGACATCTTTATTTTTGAAACAAGTTCCATTATCTGAGATGAGATTTGTAGAAATTTTGAACCTACAAATAATTTGATTAAAAATAAATTTGGAAACTTGGGTTCTAGTGCAAGAATCTAAGGGCATAGCTCCAACCCACTTCGTGAAATACTCGGTGGCGGTTATGATGAATTTGTGTCCATCAGATGACACAGGGTTGATTTTTCCAATGATGTCTAAGCCCCATTTTGAAAAGGGGCAAGGAGATGAAATAGACTATAGCTCTTGTGCAGGCGCATGGACAAGGTCAGCGTGTTTCTAGAACTTGTCGTAATGGTGCACATAATCATGTGCATCATTCTCCATGGTGGGCCAAAAATATCCTATCCTAAGAAGCTTCTTAGCAATGGCGCTACCACTAAAATGTCCCCCATAAGATCCATCGTGGGCTTCACTCAAAGCTGATCTAGATTCTTCTAGATTCAAACATCTCAATAGGATGCTTTCAAAAGATCTCCTATACAACGTATTGCCAATAATTATGAAGCAACTTTCTCATCTACGTAATAACTGATGTTGGTTGTTATTACAACCTTCAGGGAAGGTCCCATTTTGAAGAAAATTAAATATATCAGTGTACCAAGGTTCAAGAGTAGTTTCATTGATTAGAAACACATACAAAGGTTCTAAGCATGATTTATTTGAAGTGGGTTCCTAGAGTCGATGAATAATTATGGTAGCATATTTGTCATCTAACTCCAAGGGCAAAAGAGATGCAGCTGCAGCCATAGCGTCAGCCGCACGGTTGCTAGTTCGAGGAATAGCTTCCAAGGTAACTTGATCAAATAAAGATATTAATTGTAAGACATATGCTTTATATGGACGCAATTTATCATCTATGTTCTAATAAACATCATTGATTTGATTTATGACAAGTTGAGAATCATCGAAAACTAATATATTTTTAATTTTCAATGCCAAGGCAGCTCGTAATCCAAGGATTAGAGCCTCATATTCAACAGTGTTATTAGTACAAGAAAATGTTAATTTAAAGGACAAAGGTATAATATGTTTCTACAAAGATATTAAAATAATACCTGCACCAGCCCCACTCATGCATCGGGCTCCGTCAAAGTATAGGGACCATTGCTCTGGATGGTTTGCCTCTATTGTAAGGCATTCATCAGGAAAAACAATGATGAGGGGATGGGTAGACTCTAAGGGTGTAACAACTAATTAATCTACTATGATTTGACCCTTAACATACTTCTATCCTATAAACATGAGTTCAAACTCGCTTAGCACAAGAACCCACTTTGCTATGCGACCAGATAAGTACGATCAACTCATGAGATACCGCAAAGGATCAAATTTAGCAATAACATACGTTTTTTGACTGAGCATATAATGGTGTAGTTTCTGTGTAGAAAATACGACTACTAGACATAGTTTCTCTAATGCTGTGTAGTGGGTTTCATAACTGATTAAGGTTTGGCTAATGTAATAATTAGCACGCTCTCTTTTCTCATCGTCAAGTTGAGCTAACATAGCTCCTAAGGCAAAATCTGAAGCAGAAATATACAAGATAAATGGGTGATCAGATCTAGGTGGTGAAAGCACAGGTGGGTTAAGGAGATATTATTTGAGGAGTTCAAATGCTTCCTGAAATTCATCATCCCAATGAAAAGAGACATCTTTCTTAAGAAGCTTAAGAAAAGGTCATGTTTTGTCCGCCAACTTATCGATGAAGCGACGAATAGCTTGAAGCTTACCTTGTAGACTCCATAATTTAGATATATTTGTGGGTGTAAGCATATCAGTGATAGCCATGATCTTGAGAGGGTCAATTTTAATGCCACATAAATAAACTATAACCCCCAATAATTTACCGGACTTGACTCCAAATATACATTTGGTTGGATTCAGTTAGATAAGATATTCCCTTAATCGATCAAATACTTTTCTCGAGTCATCTAAATGATCATCTTCTTTGATGGAACGAGCTATAATATCATCTACATAATCATGTAGAATATCATGCATCATATCATGAAATATATAATTCATGGCTCGTTGATATGTTGCACCTGCATTCTTCAAACCGAATGGCATCACTTTCCAATAAAAGGTCCCCTAAGGGGTAATAAAGGTTGTTTTAGCCTGATCTTCAGAAGCTATCCTAATCTGATTATAACTAGAAAATACATCCATTAAGGATATAATTCCACTCCCAACAATAAAATTAATGATCTGATCCATGTTGGGAAAAGGAAAATCATCTTTAGGGCATGCAGCATTAATATCTCTAAAGTCTGTGCAAACCCTAACTTTGGTAGCTTCTTTCTTAGCTACTATAACTACATTCGATATCCATTCAGCATAATCAATGGCTTGTATAAAAATAATCTTTAGGAGTTTTTCTAATTCCCCTTTGACTAGTAAAGCCACTTTAGGATGCATTTTTCTAAGTTTCTGTTTAACAGGTTTAGCATCCGGATGGACTACTAGGTGATGCATAACTACAAAAGGGTCTAATCCTGGCATATCTTCATATGTCCAAGCAAAGACATCTTCATATTCTTTAAGAAATGCAATGTATTTATCCTATTTTTCTTGACTCAATTCTGATCCAATGTTGATTATGTGAGGGTTATCATTGGTTCCAATGTTAATTTTTATGACATTCTCTACTTCCATGTGTAGATCTCTCTCAAAATTAGGTGGGGCGGGTGAAACGCCCAATTCTTGTAATTCTTTCAAGGTTAGCTTAGATAATTCATCTTGAGGAGTCGTGGCCTCAAGCTGGGCTATACTAGGTATAGAGCCATCGAAATAAAATCCGTTATGTAATAATTCCTTAATGGAGACATCATGGAAGATATCTCCCTCCAACTCATTGTCGGATTCAGCGATCATCTGAGGGTAAGCTATGGATAGCATATTACATGTAAATGGCTTATTCATTAAACATAAGGCATCATGTTTATCCAAATAATCTTGGTAACATATGAGATGGTCATCATCCTCAAATGGGAAGGGCTGACCCTTACTAGGAAATAGGCCCACACCACAGCGGGCGGGCCACGGCTCTACCTCAAAAGGTTATTTCATACCATTCTAGAAAGGTCCCAAACCTTTCCATTTATATCCCAATTTAAGCATTATAGGCTTAGCTTTAATATACTCATTAATAAAATAACATCGAGCATATCCATCATAATGTGTCTTGATGTTTCTATGTATTCTTCCCCAGTCATATCCCTTATAAATAAAAGCATAGCTCCCGACCTGATAAATACTTCCCATAGGTTGTGGGAGGCCCAAGGTATGAGGAGAGGGTGGCAAATTATTTAAAATAAGGGAATCTTGCATAGCAGTGTTTGTTTTTTCTGATATAAGAAGTTTAGATAAATCGGGTAAGATCTCATCAGTAAAAGCATAAGAGGTAGAAGGAACATTTCCTACATCTTCAGATGTGGAAAATATGCCTCTGGTAGGTTTAGATGTTGTAGGGATGTCGATGGATGGGTCTATAGGTATGGAAGTTATAGGAGTAAAACAGGAAGCATTGGTTGTGGGTTTAGGATCTTGTTGAGGTCCTAATGTGGTTTGTTCGGAAGATGGTTTAACTATATGTAGAGGTGGAGTTGATGGAGAAAAAGTAGATGATGTTATGGGTGTGTGTTTCACATGTTTAGATGGATGATGTGAATTAGAATGTGTGGATGACAAAGTAGGGCAAAATTAAACTCCAACAGGTTCTACCAAAGCACACATATCAAAGGGCATAGGATCACCATGAACGGTAACCAACTGATTCTTAAATTCAAATTTAACACACTGATGTAAAGTTGAGGGAACAACTCACATCGCATTGATCCAAGGGCGACCCAAGAGTATATTGTACGATGCAGGGCAATGTACAATAAACACGGTCGTGTCTAAGGTTCTTGGACCAACTTGCAATGGGATAGTAATAACTCCACACGTTTCTTGTGTTTCGTCATTGAAGGCTTTTATGATCATATCAGTTCTTTTCATTTTGTCACTTCTAAACCCAAATCTTTGGTAGAAGTCAAAAGTGCAAATGTTTAAAGATGAACCATTATCAATCAAGACTCGTTTAACTGCTACATCTCCAATTAGGGCAGTAACATATAAGGGGTTATCCTTATGTAAACTATGTTGCGGTATATCTCTATCCCGGAAGTCAATACAATCGACTTCTCGAGTTATGATAGTATTGGCCATGGTTTCAGGTTGAATATTTTGTGGTACCATCATTTGGCTTAATGTGAGCATTAATTCATCCCTATGTGTAGGAGAAGATTTTAAAAGGTCCAAAAGGGAAATTCTAGCTGTAGTATTTGATAATTGTTCATTAATATTATAAGGAGGTTTAGGTTGAACATTAGGCACATGATTCCCTTTATTAGGAACTTTCAAAACAAATGGAGCTGATCCATCATTTTGAGTTTGATCTTGTTGAGAATTTTGAGCCTGTTGTCGAGTAACAGCTCCGATGGTACCTACAATATTATTTTGCGGATGATGAATGGGTCTTGGTCTAGAATTTATGGCTTGTTCATTACAAATTAATTGGTGAGAATATGGTCTAGTAGTGACTCTTCTTGGAAATGGTTCTTTCAAAACCATAGAATTTGTGATAGGTTGAATAGCATCTGATTCATCTTCAGAACTGTTCGATTGATTTGATGTGATTTCCATGTCACTTTCAATCTCGTATTCTGTATCACTAAGATCAGGTGTCCAAATATTATATAGAGGTCTGGTCGTAACCATGGATAAAGTTGTATCAAATATTTGCATATCATGAGCAGGTGAATGTCCATTAATAGTCCCTACATATCGGGTGGGAGGGGGAACATTATGATGCTCAATTTGATTAGCCACCTCTTTACCATTCTTTAGAAAAGGATGTTGAAATATGTCCAATGATTGGTTGGCATTCTAATTCTTATTTTGGGGGATGTTCTTTTGAGCATTATTAGAGGGATTTTGTTTAGGTTGAAAGGCTTGCACCTCCATCTCATTGTTATCAATTAAGTCTTGTATTTTATGTTTTAATATTTTACAAGATTTGGTAGCGTGTCCAGGTCCTCTATGGAAATCATAGTGTAAATCAGCTCTGTATTCGGGTATAGTTGGATCAGGTTCTCAAATATTTGGTAATTGGATCAAACCTCGTTCTAATAATTACGATAGAATGGTTGATAGAGGTTGATTTAACCTAGTAAATTCTCGAGGTGGTTTATCAGGAGGTTTCAGTATAAACTTCTTCATTGTCTTCGCAGCATTAACAGTAGCAATATTTCTACTATCAGTGACTCCATCACCCACAACTTGTTTATTTTTATATTTATTTCTGGATGTTTTCTCATCATATTTATTTTTAAGTTGTCCTCTCCTAATGAGAGCATCTTCCACTCTTCGGGCTAAGTCTATAGCCTGATCAAAGGTGGTCAAGGTAGCGGTTGATAACTCACAGGATAGTTGTTCTTGTAAGTTATTGATAAAGATATCCAACATTTCTTTATAAGGTAACACAAAGTGTAATTTTCCTATCAACTGTCTCCACCGAGCTAGGAAATCAGCAAAACATTCATTTTTGTCTTGTTTTAAGTTGTAAAAATATTTAATGGTTACATTCCTTTCGATGTAGACACTAAATTGATGAAAAAAAGACTCGGCTGTTTCTTCGGAATTCCTCAAAGAATGAGTGGGTAATTGATAAAACCACTCCAATGCCATTCCTCCTAAACTTTTTGAGAATATTTTTAGTAATAACAAGTCATCATGTGATATATCATGACATGTTATCCTAAACATACGAAGATGCTCTATGGGATCTTTGGTTCCTTTGTATATAGGTAGGACAGGCATAGGAAAGTGTTTAGGATATGGTTGTGCTACGACTATAGGATCTAAATGCTTACTACACATCTCTCAATAATTGTACGAGGGACGATAGGGATATATCTGGTCCATGCGAGAGACTAACTGTTTCACCATGGCTTCCAGATTACTAGTTTGTCCACCATATTGGTTTTGTGGTACATGAGTATGGGATTTGTGAGCATATGATGGCGTGACATAAGGATTAGATGCTATATTGCTATTATGCAAATGGTTGGTAGGGAGAGTATTATGAAGAATATTTGTAGTAGCATTATGTTGTATCCCAAATTGTTGGAAATTGGTGTTTGGTTTTGTTTTGGGCTTTTGTTGATTTGAGGTATGTTGATCAATAACTTGGCAAAATAGAGTAGTGAATGAAGGTTTCTTTTGTGTGGGAATAACTCTAGGCTTGGTAACAGGAACTCTAGGTGGTTGGGTAACCTGTTGTTGTTGCATGTTCTGGATTATAGCGGCCATATCCAAATTGGATGGTCCAGCTTGATCACTTTCTTGATCAACAAAGGATAAGGGATTAGTGCGTGTGTGATATATTTCTTCTAGGGTTGCTTGAGTGTCACTAATTTTATCCTTGTCCATGTAGATTGCTCTATTAAGAGTGCCAATATTAGTATTGAGGAACTTCCATAAATGTTCCATGTTCTCAAAAGTAACAGCTCCTCCCAGAGACATTTTAGGGGATGAGGATCCTTCCTCTCTAACAGTTTCTCTTTGTTCATTTCCTTCAACAAACTCTTCTTCTTGTTGGTCTAGGGTTCCTTCTTCCTGAATTGGGTCTTCAGGAAGGATATCTGGGTTATTTGACGGTTTTCCTAACCAATCTTCTTCTACTTCTGTTTGTTTTCCATTCCTAAGTCTAGTCATTATGCTCAAACTTAGATTTTAGCAAATATATATATATATATATATATATATATATATATATATATATATATATATATATATATATATATATTTGCGACAAGTTTGGGAGGTATATATTTTAATTATATACCTACTATAATACTTAAAAGAAAACATTTTGACTTTTGTTATATTTTTGTTTTTTTTTTTTTTTATGATAATATTATAAAGACAACAAACAGCATACTAAATGCAAGAAATATTAATAATAAAAGAATGGCCTAGTTTTTTATAAATATTTTATGGATATCATTAATAGAATCAAGTTCATCAAGAGTCATGAAATGCTTCTCTTCAAATTGGAAATGGTTTTTCAATAATTTGACAAAGTGTGCTATGGTGATATTATCTGTTTCAGACTCTGACCTATAGAAATAAATTTCATGGCAATACTCTCGATATAACATAGCTCTAGGAACTCTATTCCATCTCTTTCTATCTGTAAGAATGACCTCTTGATCCTTTATATGAGATAGAAATTTATGTACTACAACTACGTTGTCGAGGTATTCCTCAAAGGTGTACAACTCAGAAGACAAAAGTACTCTTTTATCAGCTAACCACCTATGGCAAGCTCTCTGAAGCTTATGGTACAAAGTCACCTGATCAGGATCCAAGATTCTATCTAGGACAAACCTCTTAACTTGCCTAAGTTCTGTCGACCTGGATGAAATAATACTCAATCTCCTATTAAGTTCGTCCCATAAAGGTGGGACTCTATATGTTTGAGATACTCTAAGAAAAGAAGTAATCTCTATGGCTACTAATTGATTTTCAATATTTATGGTGACAACTCATCTTTTATTATAATCTACCATCTAAATATGATATGCAATCTTAACAATCTTCTTTTTTTTTCTTTTTCTTTTTTCAAAAGGTTTTTACTTTTCACGTCAGGTTCACCAAAAATGTACTGCTTCAAATTTTTCGCATCCTTACCTTCAAGCTATAGGATCCACACCCGGAAGGGGGTTGCGAGAAGGATGGGACAATATCTCAAACTGAGAGGCCCTTTGAAGGTCGTGCCTCTTAGGGGAGGGGTATAAGGGTGAATTTTCGACGGATGGTGGGTTCACCAAGAAACTTTTGAGTGGAAGTTTCCATGCCTAGGTTGAGAATGGGTTTGATGTGTTCATTTTGTACTTTAATCATTCATATCCTAAGTGTGGCCAAGATGAATCTAAGCTATTCTATATGCCGATGTTGATTTATGTGGAAACAGAAAGCATGAATAAGTGCTAAACATAGAAAGTGTGCTAAATAAGACAGAATGTACCTGATTTCGGATGTCTAATGAATATTATGAGGTTTGTAGAAGTCTAGATCATCTCCAATCTTACATAATCATATGCAATTGCATAGAATCATCTCAAATCATAGTCAATCATCTGAGATCAGAAGAGATCATCGTCGACCTGACGAATTCATCAAGCGAATTCGTCAAAAACTTGCAATCACAGAAATAGATACCGAAGACCAACAATGCAACTGTAAAAGCAATGGGAAATGATAGAAATGATAGTAAACTTGCCTAAATGATAAATCTAGATAACAATTAAAGGAAATGCATTAATTTAATAATTTATTTTAACTTTATCATGCATCTATGCTAAATGAGGTGAACTCCAGAATACAGAAATAGAATGAACTAAGTTAATGCATAAGGAAATAAAGAGAGAAGATAAAAAAATGCAAACTTCGGGCTCTGATTGCCCCCAATCTAGACTGCAATCGATATCACCTCCAATCGTACGATATTGTCGTCGATCTATGACAGGATCGTCCGAAATCGTCTGGAATCGTCAGCGACGATCCGAGCTTGCTCCATCTGAAAAACAGTAAAATTCTTGTAAGAAAAAATTGAAATACAAAATGCAACAATGGTATGAAAGTGTTTTAATGCACAAGAAACTAAAGTTGCAGGTAAAATCAGCCAGGGGGAAGTCAAGGAAAATCCTAAGTTTATATAGGATTTAGGGAGAGGTTAGGAGGTTCGAGATCACCCCAATTTGGGAGATCTCAAATGGGGGATACTCTAACCATGCAGACACGTTTTCTACCCAAGTTAGAGAAGCTGTTGAAACAGAAGCTAATTATGAAAATTCAATTTTGGGACGAAATTGTCTGGACGATCTGTTCCAGATGAATTCGTTAGATCTAGGACGATTTCGTTTGATCGTCGATGATATCTTCCAACGGTCAAAACAAATCCTAAAAATGGCACGGATAATGATGGGAGAAGGTAATGGGCGGTTAACGTGCGGTTTTGGAGTTAAAATTCAATTTTTTATCTTTTACTAAGGGTTTAACTACACTAATTTTAGGGTGCTACAGTAACTATTTTTAAAAATGTCCCACAAGCATAGTCATTGATATTTATAGCGGCTAATAGAGCCATCTACTCTGATCATTAGCAACCAAGGTTTGAATGATCTTTTCCTTTTTTTTAGCCATAGATTTTAGATTAGCAGTCTTTTATTCAGATTTCTAACCTAGTGTAGTAGCATTTACATTCTCTACATTCAGTCTTTCAAGCATTATTTCCTTGTATTTCATGTATCTTTTCATATTGTCATGCATTTGCTATATGGTTTACAGTATTCAAGATTCAAGCCTCATTTTGAGAGGCCTCATATGCTACTGACTATATTTTTAGTTTCATGTGTGCAGGTCATATAGCAATTTCAAGGTCAAATATCATCAAGATCTATCTTCTTGACATCAAGAAGTGGAGGTTCTCAAGATAATCCCTCCTATAATCAAGTTTTGAGGATCCTAAAGTCTATTGAAGACATCTACCACAAGAATTGTGGATTGTAATATGTATCACAATGGTCTCCCTAAGAGGGATGTTTTTTAACCTTGTTTTAATAAGGATTTCATAAATATCAATAAATATGGGCACATTTATTTTACCTTTCTTTCTTTGCACTTGGATTACATGCTTTATCATGCTTATTTGATTACATATTGCATAGATGTTATATTTTTAGCTTCCTTCAGAAATCTTAGAGACTTTAATAGTTATTATTGGAAAGTTTTGAAAAGCCTTGAAATATTTTTGAGAAATTTTGGGAATTCATTTCAAGTTTTGAGAAGACTTTATAAAGTTTTGTAATTGAATTATTGAAGCATTTTTAATATTTACAAATATTTTGAATTTTGGAGAAATAAGGTTTCCTACATCAAATTAGGAATACAAAATTTGCAAATATCCTTTTACTAAATTTTTAAATTTGGAGTTATAAGGAATTCAACACCAACATAGGATTGTGAAATTTAGAATTTGGAAACCATATTATTGAAATTTGGGAGATAAGGAATATAACATAGATTTTTTGGAAAGTTGTAAAATTGCATTGACATTAGTCTCTCATTCAAAATTAACAAGACATAAGGAATCCAACTTAAAGTTTTTGAAAGTAGAGAATTTTATCAAAATTGAAATTGCATCAAAATTGTCTTTAGCCTTTCATTCATAATTAGGGAGACAAAAGGAATTCAACTCAAAGGAGAACTTAGAAAGCTAAGTATTTTATCAAAGTTATCTTACATTCAAAATCCTAGGGAGCTATAAGGAATTCTACTTCAAAAGTACAAAGTTAAAGGACTATGGATGAAACAATTAAGAATGTGTTTGATAAAGATAATGAAGAACTACTTCATGAATGTAAGGAACCAAAATGGTTTAAAGATACAATGAAAGGTTTAGTAGGATTTCAAAATAATAAAAAAGATACATCATTGGATTCTATTACCATAGAATGTTCTAAATATACTAAATATCTTTATCATCTACTACATATATATAGAAAGAGCAAAGACATAGTAGGTCAAGTCATACACAAATGGTTATATTGTTTTGTTAAGAAAATATATGAACTTGAAATTTCAAAAACAAGTAACAAAGAAGTGAATATATCTTCAAGATGTACTTATTGCAATAATACTGGTCATGAGAAAGCAAATTGTTGGAATTACCATCCACATAAATATTATGGAGGGAAAACCCATTCATATATTTTTTGCTATTACAAAGAGGAGTATTGTAATAGATTTGAAAGGGAACTAATATTTAGATTAGATTGTTTGTTTCAAAATAAACTACTAACAATGGATTTAAGAATGAAATGTTTGAAGAGTAGGAAAGAAGGTTATTCAAAAAGCAAGAAAAATAAAAGTGGACTAGAGAAGTAATCATATCTCTTGCTCAACAAGGCTATATAATGAAGAACCTATACAAAATAAAAATTCAAATATAAAAAAAATAAACCATATCAAGAGAGGAAAGATGAATATTGAAGAAGACATTTACAAGATAGATCCAAATATTGATCTTAAAGAGATAGAACTGAAGATAGAAGATGAAGACCATATTGAAGACTAAAGTCTTCAATAGCCAAATAATGTAATACAAGGGGGTGTTGGAGTATATTACATTATTTGGTACATGCTAATATACCACCTTGGGCACATATTTAGATTAGGAGTGTGTCTTAGAATAGAGTGAGTATTTACTTTATGTAATGTAATAAATGCACAAGTATTATTAGAGTGTGCAAAGTATTTAATAATGTAAATATGCATATTAGTCCATGTTCACATGTGTCCTTAGAGTAGGAAAGTGAATATTATTAATAAGAGTGAAGGCCAAGAGTAATCCATATTAAGAGTCACATCCCATTATATATGTGTCTATGTGTGTGTGTTTGAAAGATACAATATAGAGTGACAGTGTATGGAAGTATGGTGTATTTGAGATATTTATTCTATATCAAGATACTATTTTTGTGAGCATTTGTTAATGGCAATTTTATGAGTTTTTGCAAAATTTATTTATGAGTTTTATATGATTATAATATTACCATTATCTTATATTTCATATAGCAACTTTATTTTAGATATTGTGGTTATTTTACTTTAAGTATTAAGAATCAAAAGCTAACACTCTTGTGGGCCTCCACATTTTTAGGTAGACTCGTCTAAATCCTCCTCATCATCTAAAATTTTCTACAACAAAATTACTTCCTACATAAGAGTTTCCTTGGGCTAGACCGTAGTCAACATTGCCACTTTTAGACACTCTAATAAACATCCAAAAACACTTTTTCTAGGGATTCAAATGAAGAATAAAAGTCAATATCACTACCTCCTCTAAATATAAGCTCCTTCAATCTTCCATAGTCCCATAAATTATGAATTGAAGACATAGCTTTTCCTCTAATAGCATACATCACCCTATATTAAAGACCTCCTTACCCTTGGGCCACCCAATTTTAGTCACCAAAAAATGTTTTGCATGAACATACTTAAAATAAGAGATATAGTAAACTTCCAAGAGTACCTAGTTAAGAAATAGAAGAAATAAAATATCATGAATTATTAGATCTTCATGAATAAGCTAAATCAATCACCCAAAGGAGGAAGAGGGATTGACTAAAGTACATATTGAATCCTTTTCCTCTAAACCCCCAAAAGACTCAAAATTTATTGAATATATCACATATCTAGTTGCTTCTCCTAAAGAAGTGGACCAAATATTCTAATTATATAGAATATTATAATTTTTCCCTTTTAAAATAGGCCTAAAGGGCTTGAAGACTATTCCATACAATTTGGTCCCTAGCATTGGAAGATATGCATAAATTAATATCACCAATATGTAGAGCTTAAAAATGTTAGCTTTTGATGCTTAATACTTAAATCAAAATAACCACAAGATCTAAAATAAAGTTGCTATATAAAATATATGATAATGGAAATATTCTAATCATATAAAAATCATAAATAACTTCTGCAAAAAATCATAAAAATACCATTAACAAATGCTTACGAAATTAGTATTTTTATATAGAATAAAGATCTCAAATACACCATACTTTCACACACTCTCACTCTACATTGTGTCTCTCACACACACACACAAACACATATATAATGGAATGTGACTCTTCATATGGAGTACGCTTATCCTTCGCTCTTCTTGAGACTCTTCACTTTCCTAATCTAAGGACACATGTGCACTCTTATATAAAGGACACTTGTGCACATCTACACTCATCATACTTGCACACTTAACTACAGGACACTTGTGCATTTCTTGCTTATTATTACATTACATAAATTAAATTCTCACTCTCTAATATAAGACACACTTCTAATCTAAATATATACCCAATATGGTATATTAGCATATACCAAATAATGTAATATACTCCAACATCTATATTATATGGTTATTGAAGACTTTAGTCTTCAATATGGTCTTCAACTTTTATCTTCAATCTACCTCCTATACATTTTAATTTTGGATCTATCTTGTAAATGTCTTCTTCAATATTTATCTTACCTATCTTGATCTGGTTTCTTTTCTTTGTATTTGAGTTATGATTTTGTCTAGGTTCTTTAATATAGTCTATTGTTAGATAGCCTTGTTGATTAAGGGATCTAATTACTTATAGTCCATTTTTGTTTTTCTTATTTTTTAAATGACCTTAACATTTAATTCTTAAATACACTATTAGTAGATACTTTTGAAATAATATTCTAAAACAATAATCTAATCTAAATATTAATTCCCTTTCAAATATATTCCAATACTCCTCTTTGTAATAGCATAAAATAGATGAATGAGTTTTTCCTCCAAAATATTTACATGAATGGAAATTACAACAATTTACTTTCTCATGACAAGTCTTATTACAATAAGTACATCTTGAAGATATCTTCACTTCTTTGTTACTAATTTTTGAAATTCCAAGTTCATCTATTTTCTTAACAAAATAGTATAACCATTTATGTGTGACTTGACCTACTTTGTATTTGTTCTTTCTATATATGTAGTAGATGATAAAGATCTTTAGTATCTTTATAAAATTATATTTTTGATATGGTATCAGAATCCACTAATCTGTCTTTTTTATTATTCTGAAATCTTGCTAAATCTTTCATTGTATCTCTAGACCATTTTGGTTTTCATTATTTTACAAAAAACATGCTTAACTATTTCATCTATAGTCCTGTTGGCATTTTTGCCACATTATGTTGATTATTGATCATTCATGCATAAGCTATTGAAATTCTAACTCCTCTATAGGTTTTGATGCAAAAAACAAGCTAAGTCTGAAGGCTGTCGTGAAATCGTGACAAAAAACAGCATGGAGAGCCAAAGTTAAAAACCATCGCGATATCGCGACATGTCGCGTTATCGCGGGTCAGATGAGGAGAGAGAAAACAAATGCCAAGTCGTCGTGATTTTGTGACATGTCAAAAAATTGTGGTCAATGCAGTCAACGGCAGCATGGGGGCAAAACCGTCACGATATCGCGATGCGTTGGATTTTCACAGTCAAACCAGTCAACGGAGGCAGTGCAGCAAACTTGTCACGAAATCGTGACATGTCATGTTTTCGCGACTTGCGATGGCCAAGGAGCATAACATTAGAAACTGTCACGAAATCGTGACATAACTCAGCAGAGGGTGATGGTGACAAAGTTATAGCAAAATTGTGACACAATATGGCACATAGCGCAAAATTCAAAAGACGTTGCGAAATTGCGACGCATCGTGTTTTCGCGACGTGGGTGGACAGAAAGGCTTAAGACATAAAATGGTCGTGATTTCATGACACTTTTGAGAATGAGTCCAAGAAAGACAAAGACGTCATGAAATCATGACAGGAAGTGTGAACAGTGGAGAGTGCAAGCAAATGTCGCGATTTCGTGATACAGTGAGCAAGAAAGGCTTAAGGCAAAAAATGGTAGCGATTTCGTGACATTTGCAGGATGGAGCTGATCAAGACAGAACTTGTCATGATTTCATGACATTGTTGAGGCTAAGGGCAAGAAAGAAGTTGGCGTCGTGATTTCACAACATTCAAGGAGATAAAGGCTAGCAGCAAGGAACCGTCGTGATTTTGCGACACATTGTTGAAGAAAGACTAAGTGCAGAGAATTGTAGCGAAATCGTGTAGTGTCACATTTTCGTGGTTGACGAAATACAAAGTCCAAGGAAACAGAACCTATAGCAAAATTGTGACATGGTGGAAGTTGAAGAAGCATAGAGGCAAGAGTGTCACGTTTTCGCGATTTGAAGCAGCGAAGAGAAAAAAAGATGAAGAACGTCGCAAAATCGCGCATTGTCACGTTTTCGTGGTTCAAGGTTGCGAAGGAGACAAAGAAGCCGAATACGTCACAATTTCATGACATGATTGATTTTCACAATTTGAAAGTAAGGAAAGTGTACGGAGCAGAAAGACATCACGATTTTGCGACATGTCACGTTTTCGCGACCTGTTACAGTTTCGCACCAGAATGCAGTTCAAACGGCCTGATGCAGTTTTGCGATTTTTGAGAATTAAAAGCACTCTAGAATTAAATGTTTTGCTGCTTTTCGATGTGGTCAAGGTAGAAGAATGCGCTCAAGCTACCATAATTGAATATTTCCATTATTCAAAGCTGCTGTTCACGATTTTTCTAACGATTTCAAGCATATTTTCAAGAACAACAATTTAATGAAGACGACCAACTCCTCCTTATGGCATTTAATTTGTGGTTTCTCCGAGGCTGTTTAAGGATATCATTTCCTTTTTTCCATTGCATAATTTTTAGATCTCGAGGAGGTCCGTTTCATATTTTTAATGCTGCAAAGAGGCAAGACCTCTATAAAAATCAATGTAAATCTCAAGAACAAGGATCGGGAGTTTGAGAGACATTTGCTAGAAACATTCACATTTTGTGTAAATAAGAAATATTTGGCCTCTGATTTTGCAAGCATCCTGTTGTGTAATTATTTCCTTCTATTTCCATGTATTTCCTGTTAAACTTGTCTTTCTGATCTGCTGTTAGATTTAAATTTTGCATTTGAATTTAAATACTGCTCATAAGGAAGTAAGTTCTGGAATGCAATTCTGGAGGTAGTTTGCGCAAGGTTGTAGATGAATTATGTTGTTTGCTATTATTATATGTTGTTCATACACTTGAAGTTCCATCTTGCTGAGTTTCTTTTTCCCGATCTAACAAATTTGGCCTACAGCTATATTTCCCATCTCTTTCCATAATTTCCTATTTCTTTCTACGTATTTCTCATCTCTTTCCTGCAACTTTAATCTAAAATAAAGTTTAGAAATAGTAAGGGAACCAGCCCTCTCTGGAGATTGGTCTGGGAGACATCTCTTTCTCCCAGCCTTTCAATGTTGGTCGGGTCTAGGGTGCATAGTTTTTAGAAAATCCTTTCCTATGGCAGATTCGTGACCAACAATTTTTGGCACGCCCGGTGGGACAGAATTCTATCTTAGAAATATCCCATAGTGTTGAAGGCTTAATGTTTGCCTTCATGCCATAAAGTTAGAACATTTGGTGACTCTTCAGTACCCATAAATCTTTGAACGTGGATGCAGTGAAAGCTGTACTTCATGATCACGAGATCACAGTCTAAAAAAGTTGAAGATCTTGTTGAGTTTTTCAAACTTGACATCACAAAAAGAGGTGAACAATCTAGGTTGGTTTCCCCATCACTTGCATCATCTGCCATATCTACACAAATCCCTGGTATTGTTACTATTTTTCCACCTTCTCAGTCACATCCATTAGTCCCAATGGCTCAGTATCCTCCACCCAGGAAGTTCTTGGCATGGAACAGCTCAGGAGCCTTGAATTTGTAGGCTCAGAATCTAGTTCCTCAGGCCACTTTAAAGGTTTTACCGACCTATTATGGTACGGGTAAAATTGCATATGAACATATTAATGATGTAGCTTCTCTGGTAGCCATTCATGATATAACTAATGAAGATGTGATGGTGAAGTTATTGGTGTTATCCCTGAGAGGAAAATTGTTGTACTAGTACCAACATTGCAACCAGGCACCATTACATCATGGGATCAGCTAGGAGAACTGCTAGTTAAGAATTTTCATGAACAGGCTGATCCATTTTCATTGTTGCATTAGTTTAATGCAATCCAGAGGCACCCGTAAGAAGAGATAGCTGATTTTAATGTTCGATTCACCAGAACCTGGCAGAGAATTCCTGATGGTCTTTAGCCTGCTGATGAGCTGGCTACATTTTACTACCTCAGAGCATTCAACACAGACATCGGTTGGGTTGTCCGGCAGTCCAACGTGATGATATTTCCAGAGTTGTTTGAACAAGCGTTAAAGGCGAAAGCTGATCTGATTGCTATAGGTAGACTTCCTTCGAAGGTAACTATGCCTATTATACCTTATCTGCCTAAGTATTTATATTCTGGCTCGCTTCCATAGCCCATGCCATCTATGTATCCTACCCCATCATGGAGCTCCAACGCACCTCAAATCGCACCTATTCCAGTTCCCCAGCTTCCTGCTCCAACTGTTCCCCAGTTTCCTACATCGAGCATTCCAAGGTTAGTTCCTCCACTTCCAACTCTTGCAGTATCTTCCCCATAGTTTCCATTACCTTTACCAGCACCGCCTGTGTCCTCAAGTCCAGATACTCAATTGGTTATGTTACAAGAAATTCAATCGGCTATGAGATATCTCACTGACAAGGTGACATCTATGGAACAGAGAGAGGTGGAAAGAAGCTATCAGCCACGAAGATTTATGCCGACAGTAACTAGAGAACAACCTGCTCCAAGCAAGGCTTTGTAGAAAGCACCTGAAAGGAACTCAGTAGTTCTGGTAAGTGAAGATGCTGGCTCTTCTGAAGTTTCACATGAGCCCTCTTACTGGTGTTCTTCCTGTAATGACCCACATGATGAGTCCACTTGCATGGTCCACCAAAATTATTTGCAAGTTCTTATAGGGAGCCATGTAAATATGATTCGAGAGGTGGCTCTTACTTTCGTGGAGTCTCTGGAGGAACATATAGCAATACAGACATGCAGCGGCAAGAAACCAATGTTGGTAGATCCGGCTAAGATGGAGCCATTGAAAGTGCCTCCTGTACAAGCAACGAAGCAACAAATGCCAACAAAGGCTCATGATTCCCCAGTGTAATGGCAATCACCTATTTTGTTGAAGGATCCACTTCCATCACTAGTAAAAGACAAGGAACAAGCTTCTACTTCCTAGCTGCAAGCAGAAACAAAAGAGCAAGCCAAAGAAACGTTGCGATATCCATCATTGACTAAACGGCAATGAGTGGAGGCTACCCAGCAATATAAGAGCAAATTTGAAGCTGCTAGTGGTGGGAAGGAACAAACCTCCATGGAGTACAACATTTTTGAAGAACTTAAACGGATACCAGCTTAGGTAAAGTCTATATGACACCTTATAGTTGCCTGGACAGGTAAATCTCTTACAGGAATCCCTGAAGACCATACAAAGCAAGGGGAAAGTTGTAGCCCAGGTAGTTATGGCTCAAACATTAACTTTTGCAGCCAATGGCAGGAGTAGACCACCCCCATTTTATCTGTCATTGCAAATAGAGGGTTGGATCGTACATAATTGCCTTATCGATTCTGGTGTCGCTACAACTATCATGCCAAAGGCAGTCTATGAAGCAATGGGAATGGAATTCACATGAAGTAGCCTCAAAGTTTTATAGTTAGATGGTACTCCAGTGAAAATAGTGGGTGTAATCAAGGATGTCCCGATTGTTTTGCATAATATGCCCTAGATTACAGTCATTCAGGAGATAGTTGTGGTCGATCTAGAACCATATTTTAGTATGTGCTTATCTAGAGAGTTTACCACAAAGTTGTGCGGTTACCTTGCACTGGATTATTCTCACTTGGAGATTTTTTTCAAAGGAAGACGAGTCCGGGTCTACAATCAGAAACCTTCTACTTTTCATATTGAGAAGATAGAAGAAGAACATGTTGTTCATATCATAACTGAAGATTTGGAGGATGAGTTTTCAATGCTTAATTTCAATGCTTTGATCCAGAACGAAATTGGTTTTTATTCCATTATGCAACCTGAAGAGGTTGAAGTCAGGTTGCCACTTGATCAATTTGAACAAGATTCTCTGTCATATCAGCTCTATTTTGGTGGAACACAATACAGAAATGGTGCTAACACTGGGACTGAACAATCATGCCTTGGTCTTAAGATGGCTGGGACACTTGGAGTGCAGCAGTTACAGACCCTTGGTGATTCTGAGCTAATCAAGAACCAAAAGTCTACTGAGCATTTGTCAAGGATCTGGGATCCAGGAGATAGAGCCGTGTTTGGGTTCGTGTCTTTCCCAAAAGACGTCGCGATTTCGTGACATGTCGCGTTTTCGCGACCTGTTACAGTTTCATGCCAGAATGCAGTTCAAATGACCTAATGCAGTTTTGCGATTTCTGAGAATTAAAAGCACTCCATAATTAAATGTTTTACTGCTTTCCAATGCGGTCAAGGTAGAAGAACACGCTCAAGCTACCATAATTGAAGATTTCCATTATTCGAAGCTACTGTTCACGATTTTTCTAACGGTTTCAAGCATATTTTCAAGAACAACAATTTAATGAAGACGACCGACTCCTTCTTATGGCATTTAATTTCTGGTTTCTTCGAGGTTGTTTAAGGATATAATTTCCTTGTTTCCGTTGCATAATGTGTAGATCTCGAGGAGGTCCGTTTCATATTTTTAATGCTACAAAGAGGCAAGACCCCTATAAAAATCAATGTAAATCTCAAGAACAAGGATCGGGAGTTTGAGAGACATTTGCTGGAAACATTCAAGTTTTGCGTAAATAAGAAATATTTGGCCTCTAATTTTGCAAGCGTCCTGTTGTGTAATGATTTTCTTCTATTTCCATGTATTTCCTGTTAAGCTTGTCTTTCTGATCTGCTGTTAGGTTTAAATTCTGCATTTGAATTTAAATACTGCTCGTAAGGAAGTAAGTTCTGGAATGCAATTCTGGAGGTAGTTTGCGCAAGGTCGTAGATGAATTATGTTGTTTTCTATTATTATATGTTGTTCATACACTTGAAGGTCCATATTGCTGAGTTTCTTTTTCTCGATCTAACAAATTCGGCCTACAGCTATATTTCCCATCTTTTTCCATAATTTCCTGTTTCTTTCTGTGTATTTCTCATCTCTTTCCTGCAACTTTAATCTAAAATCAAGTTTAGAAATAGTAAGGGAACCAGCCCTCTCTAGAGATTTGTCTGGGATACATCTCTTTCTCCTAGCCTTTCAATGTTGGTCGGGTCTAGGGTGCATAGTTTTTAGAAAATCCTTTCCTGTGGCAGATTCGTGACCAACAAGTCCTTTAGCTTTGTATTTTGTAAACCTTTGAAGTATAATTCCTTATATCTCCCTAAGATTTTGAATGTAATATAACTCCGATAAAATAATTAGCTTTATAATTTTTCCTTTGAGTTGAATCCTTTTTTTTCTCCCTAATTATGAGTAGAAAGGCTAAAGACAACTTTGATGCAATTTCAATTTTGATAAAATTCTCTACTTTATGTAGATGGGGAAAAATGCCCTACCATGTATTTTTCTTGACTGGATCTGCAAGGAGTCTAGGTGAACCATGGGGGTATGTTATAACTCTACAACTAGTGAGATATGAAGGTTTCACAAAGAATAGTTTTAGGACTCGCTCCAATTTTGGGGATGGAATGTGTTTGATGTGTTCAATTAAATATAATCACTTATGTTTGGTCCTTCTATAACTAAGCTATGTGTTGCATAACTTTTATTATCAAACATGAACCATTCACCAATATGCAGAAATATCAAATCATTCATCCACAATACATTATCCACAATAACAATCCACAAATGAGAGAGATAGATAATACCCTTAAGGTAGGGAAACACCAATAATAATCCTTAAGGAAGGAATAACTCCACAAGATCTCCCAAGATGAGAGGCCACTTCATGGGCACGACGATTACATAAGATTCTTCTTCAATGATATGAATGATTACAATAACAAATATCTCTTCTTTATATATCCATATTCTTATTCTACTTTGGAGAGCTTACTACTAATATTATATTATATTAAAATATAATATAATATTATAATACAATCAACCTTGGGTTATGTGTGGCCCATGCCAACCCTTATACAATATAATAATATATCCCCATATATCTATTCCTAGGTACCCTACCATGCCACCCTCCTTACAAATGTTTCGTCCTCGAAACATATGAAGAAACCTCGATAGTATGATTTGCTAAGCAATGTTAGCAAGTGGTACCAATCTCGCTCATCCATCCATCCAAGTGAAACCCGATGATGCTGGTACGCCATTTTGTTACTTGAGTATCCAAATCTGCTTCGTTGGCTCCATGCTTCTGCTGCTGCATTTTGATAACTTGAATGATGGGTCCACTTGTTCCTTGATGCTGATGAACCATGCTGAAAACCATGATCACTATGTTTTCTTTGCCAAACACTGCCATAGTTGGTGCCCTGCTGATTACATGTAGAATCATAATATTGTTTCCGCTCATGGTGGTGTGGATGGCGATATGGTGCAACCTTTACTTGAAGTTCTACCTTCTTTGACTTTTCAACCTTTGGGTTCATTGTTTTAAATTCTTCTACACCTTGTTCTTTCATGTTATCTTTCTTTGGTGTGTCCTTGTGCTCTTCTATCAAATATTCCTTGGACTCTGTTGCTGCTATCGCCTTCATGGATTCTGTTTCCTGTTCTTCAATTTGTTCTTCTACAACCACTTCTTGATTTTCTTTGTATCCTTGCTCCTCAAGCTGAGAAATATCTTGCAATGTTATTTCCACTGAATTAGTTACTGCTACTTCTTTCATGGAATATGTTGCTACTATCGCCTTCTTGGATTCTATTTCATATTCTTCAATTTGTTCTTCTACAACCGCTTCTTGATTTTCCTTGTATCCTTTCTCCTCAAGCTGAGACATATCCTGCAATGTTATCTTCTTTTTCTTGTACCATAACTTCATAAACTTCTTTTGCACATTAATGTTAACAGTACCCAAATAATCTAACCAAGGATAACCAAGAACAATATCCTCCTCATCCATCTCAATAGCATAGAAATCTGAATGTAAAACATATTTATCCATGGTGATCTTCAAATCTTTAAAAATCTGAACATTCTCACCCTCTAGCTGTATGTCCTTAATTTTTGTTGCTTGAACTTGCAATTTCTGAGCCAAAGCAATATTAATAAAATTATATCTGCTACCAGATTCAATGGAAATAATAACCTATTCCTTTTGAATGCTTCCATGAACCCGAACTAAACAAATTGTCTTTTGAAAAATTCACGACTTGAAAATTTGTCACTTTCCTTGTTCCAGATGGCTGACTTCAAAAGGTCGTATCTCCTTCAATATTGCTCGTATTCCTTCATATGACCACTCATTTTAAATCTCTTCAAATTTTTCACAATTTGATCCAAGAATCACCTCAATCGGATTAACTGTCACAAAGATATGGCTTCTAAAAGATGAGGTGTTTTTCCAAAAAAAATCTGCGAAATTCGTCACTATCCTTGTTTCGGATGACTAACTTCAAAAGGTTGTATCTCCCTTAATAATGCTCAAATTCCATAATATAACCACTCATTTTAAAGCTCTTCAAATTCTGCACAATCTGATCCAAGAATCGCCTCAATCGGATTAACTGTCGCAAAGATATGGCTGCTGAAAGATGAGGCATTTTTCCAGAAAAAATATACGAAATTCGTCACTATCCTTGTTTCAAATGACTAACTTCAAAAGGTCGTATCTCCCTCAATACTGCTCGGATTCCATCATATGACCACTCATTTTAAAGCTCTTCAAATTCTTCACAATCTGATCCAAGAATCGCTTGAATCGGATAAACTTGCACAGAGATACGACTCCTGAAAGATGAGATGTTTTTCCAAAAAAAAAAAATTTGCCCTAATTCTAGGGTTTCACACAAAAATCCCCACTTTGCCAAAATTGTTGCTTTGATACCACTTGTTGCAAAACTATTATTATCAAACATGAACCATTCACCAATATGCAGAAATATCAAATCATTCATCCACAATACATTATCCACAATAACAATCCACAAATGAGAGAGAGATAGATAATACCCTTAAGGTATGGAAACACCAATAATAATCCTTAAGGAAGGAATAACTCCACAAGATCTTCCAAGATGAGAGGCCACTTCATGGGCATGACGATTACATAAGATTCTTCTTCAATGATATGAATGTTTACAATGACAAATATCTCTTCTTTATATATCCATATTCTTATTCTACTTTGGAGAGCCTACTACTAATATTATATTATATTAAAATATAATATAATATTATAATACAATCAACCTTGGGTTATGTGTGGCCCATGCCAACCCTTATACAATATAATAATATATCCCCATATATCTATTCCTAGGTACCCTACCACTATGAAATGAAAGAAAATGCAAGAAGCAAGATGCAAGAATACAAGAGCTAACCCTAGAATGATTATTTTATTGAATGATATCTAACCCTAATATTTGCAAAACAAAACCTTTGAGCAAGGGTTCAAGGGAGATGCACAAGCAAATATTAAACCCTAGATGCACACTATATGCTTTTGTCCTTTCAAATGCCTAGAAACTTAATTAAATATTTTCCTTTTATTTATGATCTAGGGTTTTGACAAAAACAAAAATCACCCAACAAATAGCCTAAATATTTATTAGGACACTTATCTCATCTAGTGGTTGATCCAAACTTTATCTGTCGTTTAGGCTCCAACAATGTTCCATGATTTCTAATCCTACAATAAATCTTCACAAACACTTGAAAAATATGAAGAGTGTTACGGAGCCTACGTAGGTCATTTTATGACAATGCTTAGAGGAACAACAATCAGGCCCCCTAGATCCTTGTATCTGACCTTTGAAATACAAAATTTAAAGTTGACATTTGGAAGATGGACAAATAGAATAAAGTACAATAAAACAGTATGATGAACAAAATGTAAATTGGGCTATTATGATCAAGATGCAACATGAAATGCAAACCTAGGATTTGGTGATAGTAGATTGCCCCCAATCCTAGTCTATGCAAAATCACATCTTGTACTAAGTGACCATAATTTTTTAGAACAACAAAATCACACCTCAAAATTACCAGGCACAATATCGTAGTAGAGGGGAAAATTCCCAAATGATGCAGATAAACTAATGCAAAATAAAGATCTAACTAATATGCAAATGCAGAAGTGTGAAAACAACTTGGTGTTAAAAAAATAGGAAAAAGTATGGAGACCTCCAAGTAGCAGATATCCTCCTTAGGGCTTCAACACTTGTCCACCAAAAGCAACAAACACACAAACAATACATAGAAGAAATAATCCACAATGGTTAGAGAGCTTCAACAGATCACTTTAGCTTGCTTGGAAACTTGAACTTGAGCACTTGCAAAATCACTTTGGAACTTTTAGAACTTGCTTGGTTATGAAATTCTAGGAGAGAAAATAAGATTTTAAACCCTCTATTTATAAGGGATTTGAAACAAGAATAAGCAAGAAAAGTTAACCTTAAAATATCAAAATTGAAAAATTAGGGTTTCCTAGGAGAAAACCCTAGCTATGCAAAATCACGCCCCATAAAATTCGATCATGATTTCGCATAAAGAGGAAAAAAAGGAGGAAATAAGGGGGAAGGGAGGTCCAAATTTTTTTAGGGCAAGTTGGAGGGTCTCCCTAAGGATCTAGGAAAAATGACTCACTCAAGTAGGTCAATTTTTGTGACAAAATTTGTCCCCCTCTTTGATGCATTTATGGCCAATTAGATGCATCAAATAAATATGTAGACTCCTATGGGTGAAAGCGATAGACAAAAAAAGGGGTTTCTAGGTTTGGGCAAAGGGGTGATGCAAAAAGGTATCACTATAGATACTTTTGACTTTTGCACACAAAGTGAGACATTACTATCATTAATGCCTCTAAGGCTAGGATGCCCCCTCAAGTTTTAGAAGGAATGGGAAATTCTTTAAGAAACACAAAAAAGGAAAAAAATGCATCTAACTAATACAACTAACTAATGCATGAAATGCAATCTACCCAAGATGAAATGCATAGATGCAAGAAGAAATGGAAATAAATAAGAGAGGAAAATAAGAGAAGAATGAGACAAAGAAGAAGAAGAAACCAAACTTCCAAAATAGGTCAAAGATATATAGAGCAAAATAAAATGGTCAAAACCATGGATGCAGAGAATTATGCTCAAAAAAATGGTAAAATGTGGAGTGAACACCCTCTGTGGGTGGAGTACTCTCTAAGATGGATAAATGATCAAATTTGGAGCACGACTCGCTATGGGTACAATGCTTGCTAATATGGATTGATGGTCAAAAGATACCTGCTAAGATGTATGCTTGCAAATGGCCAAGATGGAGGCTACCCCTCATGTATGGCCATGAAGCTATCCCATGTGGGGTGTGATGTGTGTGAAATTGATGTCTTAGAAAATACTATCCAATAGGGGTGTAAAGTGTAAATGGAACAAATGATCTGAGCATAACATAATGTGAATGTGTGCACGTGCCATAAGAAAAGAGAGGAAGAAGAACAAGAAGCAAAGCAATTGTGTGCCAAAGCTATCCATTGCTCAAGCAGAGATGAATCTAAATGAAAAGAAGAGCACGTAGAAGTGAAATAGAAGAAGAAGAAATATCCAAAGGATAAGGATACACCAAGAAGAGGATTGTATACCTTGAATTTGGAGAGGATTTATGGTCATTATAAAAACTTTCATAGTCGAGAAATACAAGAAGAAAAGAGAAGAGAAGAGCAGAGAAAGAATAGAAGAAAAGAAGGGATGAACATTTATGGGCCCTAGTTTGGGGACTTTTCCAGGAATTATAGCCTTAGTGAGAGTGTAATGCGTGTAAGCCATGACCTAAAAAGGTGTTATCACTTGCCATTATCATGAAATCCTTGAGAAGTTATATGATCAAGCAGTCATAAACATGCAAAAATGCAATTATGACAAGAAAAAATGCAAGAGGAACAAAATGTTAGGAAACCATGCAAAATATGATAGGCAATCATGTAGTATGAGTAGGTAAGCCAAATGCAATATTATCTATACTAAATGCAATATGTAATTCAGATGATGGATCAAGTATAATATCTTTTTAAATGCATTATTCTCATTGGTTCTTTAAGTTCTTCACCATATAAATAAGCCAAACGATAAGCACCTAAGCAAAAATTGGTTACTATGTGTTGGTCAAATATCTACCTAATTGATAAACACTGTGTTTATGCACCCTAGGTACGGTCAACATTGAAAGGCCAAAGGAAAGAAATGTCCTCCGTGCCAATCTCCAGAGAGGGTTGGTTCCCGAACTAATTCTAAAACTGGTAAAAGACTAAGGATGCAGGAAAGAAATTGGAAATAATGGAAAGATATGGGAAATATGGCCACAGGCCAAAGTGCAGAATTGGTGTTAGACTAACTAGCAGGAAAAAACCCAAGCACAAATTAGCATTTATGAAAGGAAATGAAACAGAACAAGCTTACAATCTTGCCATAATAACTATCAAAATGTTACTCTAGCATTCACTTTTTCCTTAGCAACTTTAAATCCAACGACATAATTTAAATTCAATAGCAAATTAGATAGACGAATGGAAATAGAAGCACACTACACAGAAAATAATTATACACAAGACCGCTCACAAATTCAGAAGTCTGAATGCCTTGTATTAATGCAGAGAGCTTGGAGAGATCTCTCACAAAATGTCTAACCCCCTTACAATATAAATTTGATTAGTATTTATAGAGGTTTTCGCCTCTTTCATTTAATACATATGACAGAAGAATGTTTAAGAATCAAAGACAAAATCAGCAAAATCCTCCTTGAATTCTTGGAAAATACATTCGCCAGGGGAACAAATTCCTAAAAATTTGAACTTCGGATGGAGGTGCATCTGTTAGGATAAAATATTAAATTCTTCGGATTGCCTCTAATACATTGTAAATCATGAAGGCTCATTTCCCTTTGCCTTCCTCTTCATGATCCACAAAATGGAGTAACTGAGAGTGCCCTTCATTTAATGCCAAATTCAACATCTTAACTAAATTTCCATTCTTTCGATTTATCTTCGCCCCTTCAGACGCGTGAGATCTTGATACAAACAGGTTCACCCACTTTAAGGGTGAAAGGTATGTTCGCCCCTAAAGGAAGGCAAACATGATTTTCTATCATTTCTATGTGGTTCACCCGTAGGAGAGGTGAACGGTGTGTTCGCCCCTCGACTAGGATGAACATAATTTGATTCAAGTGCACGCACTAAATGGTTCACCCATAGGAGAGGTGAATGGTGTGTTTGCCCCTCGATTACGGTGAATGTAATTTGATTCGAACGTGCGATCGCTCTTGGCGATGCCAAGGCACGTTCACCCCTAAAAAGGGCGAATGACCCATTCACCCCTAAGGGAGGTCAAACACAATTTGGCACCTTTTAATTTTTCTTCATTCTACTTTCAAACTAATTCTCCCTTAGAAAGGGCACAAGGGATGTTCGCCTCTAAATAAGGGCGAATGTAAATGCATAATTTTTTTTGGCAATTTTACTTCAAAATTTTAATGAAACTCATTCTCTCCATTGTTTTGGACTCCGAAGGACATCTCCCCATTAATAATTAAATGCATTAGATTTCAGAAAATTGTTTCAACTTATTACAACTTATCCAAAAATAAAAGAGACAAATATATTATCGCTTTATACAAAATTTCCAATGAATACAAAATGGCCAACATTTCTTGGCGATTAATGGGGTATCCAACTCACATGGATACAAGTTATCCCAAGCCTTTATCCATTGGGTCTATAGTTCTTTTTGCCAGTTGTTGTTGCCTTCTTCACTGTGGAAGCTTTCTTCTTGGATGCCTGCTGTGCGCGTTTTGCTTCTTCCTATTTTGCCATGGCTACAATGCAAAGTACTTATACACATTTTGCCTCGTCTGTCGCCTTTGTCGCTACTTCATGATCCATTATAGCTTGCTCTTCTTGCTCTATGATAACCTTTGAAAGGGCCTCATAGGTGCAAACAACCTCATGCCAAGCTTCAGTATTAAATAAGCAGGTAACGCTGAGGGATTCATAAATGAAGTGAATATTTTGCACATCCATCAAGCTGAGGCGCTTTGAACATTGGGCTAATTCATAAAGAGATAGCTCCAAACATGTATACTTTTTAATCAGAGGCAACACTTGCACCTCATTTAGGGGATCATTCAAGGCGTTAATGTCTACAGTATCTTCAATAAATGCACTCTAGAACTCTTGTAATTGCTCCATCAAAATAGGTTCGCCCCATTCATCCAGGAAGGTAGTGAAACCCAGTCGGTCGATAGTCTCAAAATGAGACATCAAAATAGTATGCTCCCACTCAATAGTATTGAGTACAGTCCACACTTCATTTACAAGGTCCATGCGCTAAAAATAGCTCCAGAGGGTTACGCATGCTCGGGACAAAGCATAATCCATCTCACTAAGAGGGCAAATATTCAGAGACGTATTCAACAATGCTTGTATCCTCACAGCCGTCTCCATATGGAGCAATAACAACTCCTCCACTGAATCAATTGTTTTTTTCCCAAGTTGGATTTGTATCCCTGCTTCCCATAAGTACTGCAACACTTTGACGACTTGTGCGGCCAACTTGGTAGAATTTTTGGTAGAGCGAAGGCAAATATCTCTTACACTATCATGCAAAAATCCTACAACAAGCGTGACTTTAGCTTCTAGTTGTTTCTTAAGTTCTTCGACCTGTTGTTGAAGATTATGCATTTCAATTCTAACGGTATCACGCTCCTTCATGTGCACCTGGACTTGATTGCGCAAGTATTCATTTTTGGTGGTTGTCTTTTCTTCTGTCGCCCTGCTCTTGGCCAAGGCGCTTTCAAGCTCTAGAACCTTATTTTGCACTTCAAAATATTTCTCTTTATAATGCTCCTTATGCAAATACAACAAACTCATATCAACTTGCATATTACCCATTTTTCAATGGGATTAATCTGCACCAGATCTTCAGTGATAGTCTCAAAAACATAGTCTTCAGGCTGTAATTCACCTTGAGGTTTTTTCCAATGAAGTGAAGTTGTCATATGAGCCTCCTTGGCAATTGGATTGAAATCCACCTTCTTTATTGGACATGCCAGTGCCAAAGCCTCCTTTCACCGCATACTCTTCAACCATTGGGAAGAGCTCAGATGCGCTCGATTTAATTTTTTGTCCGGTTGCTTGCAGGCTACCTGTATATCTGGGATAGTCTGCAACTCCAAAAATGGTGTAAATGGAACAAAAATTCTAGGTGACCAGGCCCAGTGGACACGGATGACACATATTGCAATGAAGGAATAGCCACGAGAATGGTTAAAGAAAGAGAAATGGTGGAGGAAGTGGAAGACACAGGTGCGGCTATAGTTATACTAATTTTAGATGGAACTTGGGTGCTAACAGCTATAATAAAAGAGGAAGTGACAACTGATGTAAGGGGATGGAAAAAAGGATTTGCCCCCGATGCATACGAACTAAAAGAAATGGAAGACGAAGGGGCGGGAATGAAATAAGGAGCAACAGTGATTTTAGAAATGAAAGAAGTCGAAGAGGAAGAAGAAACTATAGAAAATGAAACAAAATGACTACCAAAAGGTGGAGAGACAAAAAATGGAGGGAACAAAAATGTAATAGATGGGACCAAAGAAGAAATCATTGTGTGCTTGATGAGAGAGAGAGAAGAGGAAAAATATGACGTACATTGGGGTGCGGGTGCCACTTGTTCTGTATATGAGGGAGGTTGCACAAATGCCTCCTCTTCTTTATTTACCTTCGGTTCACCAACACTTAGGGTCATCCCCTCATCCAGAATCTCAATATGAGAATCTTCAAAAAGCTACTCTTCCTCTCCCTGTTGCGCCATTGGAAATATTTATGCTATAGAAGTAATAAGTTCAACATTGGGTGAAGGTGTTGCTATTGAAACAGAGGCGACTGTAGAACTTGGCATAGTATAAATAATAGTACCCAAAAACATGGGTGTTGTCATAGTGGAAGTAGTAGCTGTGCCAGTGCGAGGCCATTTAGCTACTTTAGGAAATGGAGGTGCCATTGGTCGTTTCTGCTGCTTAAGCATGGGAACCTCCTCCTGAGGGCAATTCATCCTTTGTAATCACATTTTGAAGACATATTGTTGTTGTTATTCTTCTTATTCACCTTCCTCTTCAGCGTCATCCTCAATTTTTGGATTTTTCTCCTTAGGTTCACTCTCGCCACTTTCGGACTGCTAAAAAATTTACAGTAAAATAGTGGCAAAAGCAACTGGCTGATAATATTTTACAAACTTATCATAAACTTCAAAAAAATGTGTATCAAGCTTCATCCCATAAGCATTATACGGCTTCCTCCTATGAACGTGCATCATCCACCAATTCATAATTTTCTCCTCTATCCAATCAGGATTTGCTTCTCGGACAGTTGTGAACAAACCTGGAGGAGGAATATGTGTTGCATTCTTTTTTGGATTATACTGCGCTTCCTGCTTGTATTAATCATGCCATGGAGGAAGGGAGGACATCTTATCTATATGCCAGTTCATATCTGGCCCATAAAAATTGTTTCACCACCTCTGAATATCTAGGCACGAGAAAAAATGAAAGGACTTCACCTTAATAAACTCCAAAAAAAAATTGAGTGGGTTATAGCGCCAACATTGCGGTAACTCAATTAAACCTAGGTCTTGAAGCACCACCATCAGCAAGCAATTTTTCCTAGCCTGATTCACTTCTATACTCTCAAACTTGAAGGACATAGTACAAGTTATCTTCTTTCCTCATCCAGAGCCATATATATCATTGATATAATCCATCTAGCACACCACTTCCATTGCAAAAACACGCGTAGTAGCAAAATAAGGCAACAAAAACTGTTTACCTGTATATCCAAAAATTTGAACTACCACGCCCTGAGTAAGCAAAAATATATCACCCTCTTGCTTCGAAACAACTACATTTCTCAAGTCGTGAGGCACTCGGTCGCAACTGCCATAGAGTAATTCAATGACGGGGCCCAAAAATTGGCTATTAAAGTTGTAGATGGACTATTTCTTTGTTAACACTCGAGTCCACTTATAAATCAGCAAAGGCTCATTCTTTTTGTCCATCTGCATAACAGCAATAAAAGAAAAATGTTGTTCCATCTAAAAAAACAAGAACCATACTAGCAGTGACGTATACCGAAATGACCTAGATTTCCCTTCCTATAATCTCAGTAGCTGCAAATTGATTCTCCATGAAATAAATTTGGCCTAATCAAAATAAACCATATTTTTGCCCTGCCTCATAGCAGCGGGTGAATAAAACTCCACCTTGGAAATACATTGAGCCATAGCTGCTTGAAATTTATGCACTATTTCATCTGAGGGCAACCTAGAAATCCAGGCAAGCATGGAATAGATGTCCTAGCACTTGAATTCTAAAATAATTTTAGGCAAACTCGATAGTTGCCCCATCTGTGGATCTTTGACAAGCTAAGTTTCCATGAATTATCTCATTGTAACTATGGAGACATACATATTCTCTTGTTTGTTTGTATGGATCTTTTTGTTTACTAGATAATTCGACGTGCCTACCCCATAGGTGAAAGCTTCTCAGACCTCATCCAGTGTAATTATGAATAGAATCTCTTGTCTGGCATTTCGGATGGCCCTAGTAGAGGAGTCATAAAATTGTGCAGTTAACTAAATAAGCTCGAGGCACGGATAAACAGGTGAACAAAGCACGGATGTACAGGCGAACAATGACTCTTTTGCAATTTCCTACTCTGAAATCTCAAAAATTCTTCTACACTTCAAAGCATAGGATACAGAGAAGCAAAAGACTTTAAAAAAATTAGGGCAAAAAAAAAAAATTAGCCTTTTACCTCCCAGTATTTATAAAGTCACTACCAGCTACTGCAGTACTTACAGAATTAAATGCAGGCACACCTTCAGGGAGAAATATTCTTTGAAAACTACTCAAATGTCCTTTCTAAGGTGCAAAAATCCTTTTTCTGGTTCGTTGTCTGATCCTCCTAAAAAAATGTGCCCTCTGCACTGTGCAATCTTATAGAAAAATGTGCCCTGGTGCTAGAAGCTTGTTAGGGAAACCAACCCATCCATTACTCATTCGATCATTAATTTTGACTGCTACCTTGGAAAAATCAATTCGAATGCTTCCCACGTTCGAAAATCATTACTCGAATTTATCACCCACTACTTCTGATTATTACCACGTACTCCTTGGGAATATATTATTTAGCAAAAACCCTCTCATGCACTTATAAATTCATGGGTGGATGAGTTTTAAAATCTCGTAGCGCGCCTCCTAAAAAACAGCTTTCTTTTTTTTTCTCTTTTTCTTAAAAAAAGAAAAACAAACCTTCTTTTTTTTTCTTTTTCTTCTAAAAAAAGAAAAACAAACCTTTTTTTTTTCTTATCACTCCTTTTTTTTAGATGATGTCATCCAAGTGTGTTTGCCCTTAAAGATAGGCGAACATGACATTCGCCTCTTTCAACAAGCGCACGCGAAACTCTATCACTGCTTTACCCATCTTTGAGTTTCTTTTCTCCTCTTTTTTTTTTCTTTCGAGTGAATGATGTCTTAACCATCATTTCTTCTTTTTTTTTAGAACATATATATGCCTATGCATAATTGTTTAAAATGTATGAAAATATTTACATATATACAAGATGTTACCTTTGATTCGAAATATTACGAAATACAAGCCTTTAGATGAATGCCATTCATTGGGATAGGGAGCTCATACCCTTCCATATCACAAAGTCAGAATGCATTAGAAGAAGTAACAGTAGAAATCCGAAAAGGTCCTTCCCATATTGCGTCAAATTTATGATGTTTTCCTGGCTTTGATTTTTTCTCGTTCCACTTCAATACCAAATCCTCCACTTGGAAGCTTCGATCAGTCATTTTTTTCTTAAACAACTTCTTCATCTCAAGAGCATGTTCTGCGAAAGTATGGTAGGCACACTCCCTTTCTTCTTCTAATTGTAACAATTGTGCCAATCTAACCTCCATTAAATCATTTTCTTCGTTATCATCATGAAACATCTACAATGCTTGGAGCATAGGGAGCTCAATATACGTAGGAAGGATAGCTTATTTCCCATACACCAAAGCGTACATGGAGGTCTTTATTGACTTCTTCACTAAAATGCGACAGCCCAAAGTGCCTGATTTAATAACAAATGCCAACTCTTCTTATTGTCGTCCATTGTTCTCTTCAAAATCCAGAGCAGGTTCTTGTTAGTTGACTCAGCCAATCCATTCCCCTATGGGTAATAATTGGAAGAGGTCTTCATATAAATTTCATATCTACTAGCGAATTTTGTAATTTTGGCTCCAATGAAGGGAGTGCCATTGTTGGTGACTAAAGAATTTGGTATGCTGAAACCAGTAATAAGGCTTTCCAAAAAAGAAATAACAGTCACCTGATCTACCTTTTTTGTAGGTATATCTTTTGCCCATATGGTAAAATAGTCTATCATCGTTAGAATATATTTGTGTTCGGTAGAGGAATGTGGATCTATAACTCCTATAAAATCGAGACCCCATTGCTAAAAGGGCACTTCCACCTAGATCGGATGTAGCGGTGATGTTCCTTTCCTAACTCGACCCACATATCTTTGACAACTATCGCACCACTAGCTTATCTTATGTGAATCGGCAAACAAAGTGGGCCAATAATACCCCGCCCGAATAATTTTCAGGGCCATAGGCCTGCCTGCATAATGCCATCCTAATAGCCCAGAATGGAATTCTTCCATAATCTTCTCTTTCTCATAATATTTTAGACATCTAAGAAGTATACCATCAATATTCTTATAATATAGGTCATTGGGCAACAGTACATACCTGAGCATTTGTAATCTTGAACCTTTGGCGCTGTGAGAAGTTAAGGTGGCTAGGACATCTTCCAGAAAAAAAATACTCAATGAGTTGCTTGATCCATTCCTTGCTGACTGCTGTGATATTTGCACAAATTACATCTTTGCGACTTGTCTCAACAACAGTGCTTTTGGCCAACTCCTGACATAGAGCGCATCCACAAACCAGTTTCATTGTTTTAATTTCTACATCATACTCATGGATCTTTGATATCCATCTAGCGCTTTTATCACCCAGTTCTCCTTGAATGATGAAGTTCCAAACATTAGGATGAATGACATAAATCACAGTTTTACTCTGAGAAACAAAGTGGTGAAACTTCATCAAGGCCTTCATCACTGCATTAACTTGTTTCTCTATCAATTTATACTTTTCCTAATGTGGTGCTATGACCTGGCTTAGAAAAGTGAAAGGCTTTCCTTCCCCATCACATTGCATTGGTGTTAGTACTGCAACATAGATCTCTTGCTCACCCACTGCATAAATTATAAAGTATTTAGAGTAATCAAGGTTGATTAACACTGGCGCTTGAGTAATTCTCTTTGATTTCTTGAAAAGCTCACTTCCTGGCTTTTGTCCACTTTAATTCCACATTTTTCTTTAGGATCTCAGTCATGGGCTTGACAACTTGGGAAAAATCAGTAATAAACTTACACATGAATTTTATCTATCCAAAGAAGGACTACAAATATTTATTATTAGCTGGTAATTACAAACTCATAAGCGCTTCCACTCGTGTAGGGTCTATGGCCAATCCTTCCTACAAACTCATATGTCCCAACAACTTCCCTTCCTTGACCGTAAAAATTGACTTCTTTAGGTTTATAGAAATCCCAAATTATCAATATTTCTCAAATATTTGCCTTAGATGGAAAACATGATATGTTCTGCAATGTGAAAACATTATCATATCATCAAGATAAATCACAATGATTTTATTTAGCAACGTCCATGGCTCTCTAAAAAGTAGCTCCGATATTTGAAAGTCCAAAGGGCATCCATTGGTAAGCAAATGTGTCCCACATAGATGTAAATGTTGTCTTGTATTGATCTTCATCTTTAACCTAAATTTGATTGTACCTAGAAAAGTCATCCAACAAGGAAAATCTCTGAGCACCAGCCATGACATGAAGAATATGGTCTATCTGTGGTAGAGGATAGTGGTATTTAAGTGACATCTGATTTAAATTTTGAAAATTGATGCATAGACGTATGTCCCCATTATTCTTCCTTATAGGAACCAATTTTTCCACCCAAGTAGAATGCTTAATAGGGTATATGATCTTTACCTCAAGCATCTTTAGTAACTCTACTTTCATGAGAACCTCAATCTTAGGATTAACAAGGCGCTGCTTCTGTCGAAAAGGCTTAACTCCTTGTAGCTCGATTGTATGTTGAATCACGCTCTTGTTGTATCCTTTAAAATCTTGATAACACCATTCTATTATATCTGGGTATTCAAATCATAGATTTCTAATGCCCTCAATCTCATCTGGTTCACAATCAGTACCAATCTTGATAACTTTTCCTGGCTCCAACTGTAATTCTCTAAATTCCTTAGCATCCACCTTAATCCTATGCTTATCAACCCTATCGCTTTGATAAAATAAAATTTCTACTGAAATCAAACCTCAAGGAATGTGATTATTTTTTAATTGAATAATACCTTCCTTTTCTTCTTCCACAAGAATCCTATCTTCTGTGCTGATATCTTCTTTTAGCAAAAAATTCACTATTTTCTCATCATTATCAAACACCTACCAATAGAGGTTCTTATCAAGAATGGAAGGTCTATAAATCACCCTTACTGTCTTGGGATTGCGAACCACTTGCTCATCAAGAGAATAATTAGCGCCCAAGGAAGCTAAAATGTCAGCATGTCTATTTTTTTCTTGAGGAATTGCCTAAATATTCAAAGCTTTAAATGCTTCTAAAATATTCCATACTCTGTTGTGATAAGCCTTCAAGTAATGTTGCTTTTATACACACTTATTTGTAACTTGATTAACAATAAGCTCCGAATGACCAAAAATTTGCAGTTGTTCAATTCCTAATTTTTTGGTCTTTTTTAGGCCAAGGCATAATGCTTTGTATTTAACTACACTATTTGTACAGCTCCAGGTCAATCTGTAGGAGTAAGTTTTTTGTATACCTTCAAGGGAAATCAAGACAACACCTACTCCTACATCATTCTTACAATGAGTGCCATCAAAGAACAGCTTCTATAACTGATGCAAAACAGGTTCTGGAGATTCAAGGATTTGCTCTTCTGAATTAACTTCTCTATCTTCTGAATTAAATAACAACCAATATCTATTTCGATCATAGCATTGAAATCTGTCAACAGGAACTCATCTTCCAGACCAAGCTCCTAGGGTATTTCTTCAACCAAGTCAACTTCCTCCATTTTTTTAGTCATCATATTCACCGCGCCTGGGACTTGTTCTGCCTACTCAATTTTTTTAATATGAAAAGAGGAGGGCTTCTCATTATGAATGCAAATTTGCCTACCTTTTAAAAAAATCTCCATATGTGAATAATATAGGGAAAGATAACCTCCTAGATTTTTTGTGAATTCTCTTGAAAGGCACATGCTAAAGTAGGGCTCTAAATCAACAACCGCCACTTCCTGGATGATGGTAATCTACAGCATGCTATGGAGCACTATTGGAATATCCTTGATTACTCCAAAATTCTTAACTGGCATACCGTCCAATTGTAAAACTCTTGGGTTGCTTATTGTATATTCCATTCCCATTACTTCGCATACTGCCTTCGGCATGACAGTAGTGGCAGCACCAAAGTCGATCATACAATTATGCATGATCCACTCTTCCATTCTCAAAGATAAGTAAAACGAGGGAGGCTGATTCTTCCCTATTACTAAAGTGGGGAGTGCTTGAGCTAAGAGTATTTGTAAATGATCCTTCTTTTGATCTTTGGCTATCTTCAAATATTCTTGCAATAAATCAATCTACCCAGGTAATTGCAATGCATCAAATAAGCTAATACTTGCTGAAATTTTCTTCATTTCTTCCATGATACTATAGCCATAAGTAGGTGAGATATTTTCTTCTAAAGGTTGCTCATATTTATCTCAGTACTGCTATGTAGCGTCGAATCTTTACCTTTTCTTTAATGAAGGATACTTGAGTCTTTCCTTACCTTGCTCATTAGTTTTTCTAGGAAATGGAGCAGTAGCAATGCGTTGCGAAGTTGAAGGCTGAACCTGTGCCTTATCTTGCGCTTGATCAGGTAATGAGTTTTTAAATTTTTCAGCATCAGGAATATTTTTCGGGGATGTCCACTTTTTTTCCTATGCTTTTGGAGCCACAGGTACTTTCAAAGGTTGCAAGTTTGCAGGATCAACAGTCACTGGCTTCTTTCCAGACCTAGTAAGGACTAAAAATTGCTCTGGTATGATACCATACAATTACACTCCATCTCTTGAATCATGTTAACTTGCCCTTTCGAAGAAATTTTTGTTAATGTCTGAACATAGTTCAGATGTACCGTACATGTGTCTTCACTATGAGGATCGTTACATGTAGAACACCAATATGTCCTTTCGGATTCGTTACTCTCATCATTTTCTTGGATCATGGTGTTTTTCTTAGGTCGCTTGCTGATAGATACTTGTTCTTGAGTTATGGGTGGAGTCTGAAACCTTCTTGATCGAAACTCAGCCTTAGCCTGCTTCTTCCTCACAATAGTAAGCTCATTAGATATCGTCCTCAAAGTTGCATTATTGGATTTTACTTCTTGTAACAAGACCGTGATAGGATCTGTATTAGGTGATAGATTTTACATTGGCAATGACAAGGGCATTGGTGATATCGGTAATGGTAAGGGCGTTGGGGGTGCTGGCAGCGTTCAAAAAGAAATGGTTGAAGGCTATGATGTTACTGACAAGATAGGAAATTATGGAAAGCTCATAGTAGATGACTATAGAATAGGGATAGGATATATATAAGGAGAGCCTGAATTCCATGAAGGAATAGAATACATCGATGGCATAGGCTACAAAAATACATTAGAGTAAAGATACTGTGGCAGATCAGGGAGGATAGGCATCGTCGCCTTCGAAGGAAGCCTACCTATAGCAATCAAATCCGACTGAGCCTTTTGAGCTTGTGTATAGATATTAAGGAATGTATTCACATTGGCCTGGTGCACTGCCATACCAATATCGATATTGAGTGGTTGAATATAATAAAATATTGCTTGCTCATGAGTTGGCCATAAACCATCTAGGACCCTCTGCCAACTTTGTGCAAACCGAATGTTGAAATATACAAGTTCCTCTTGTGGATGTCTTTGGATTGATGTGAACTGGTGCAACAGAGAATATGGAGTAGCTAGTTCATGGAAATTCTTAATCAACAGCTCTGCCAATTGATCCCATGAGGTAATGGTACCCGACTGCAAATACCGATACCAATACAACAATTTCCCTCTCAATGACAGGACCAAAATTTTTATCATCACATCCTCATCAGTTATATCATGAATAGTTGCAAGAGAGGCTACATCTTGGATATGCTCATAGGCAGTTTTCCTAGTACCATCATATGTGGGTAAAGCCTTCAAAGTAGCTTGAGGTACGAGATTTTGTGCCTACAAATTTAGCACTCCTAAGCTATTCCAAGCTGGAAACTGCCTTGGAAGTTGATGTGGTGGAGGATTATGGGCCATGTGTACAAGAATATGAGGAGCAGGCCTCAAGACGTTAGTGGTTGTACTAGGAGAAGGTTGAGGGAAATTGATGGCAATGCTTACATGACTCAGAGGGGCAGAAAACACACCAGCTAACTAGGAATATGAAATAGGTGGTATGGATGAGATATGCGAAAGTGAAGATATTCATAGAAAAGTGGCTATTTGAGGATGCTCTCCTAGCCTTTGAATGTCTAGTTCATAAAATCTAATCTAATTATCAGGATTTTTGGCTTTTGATCTTGTATTCATGAGAAAATAGCTTTTGTCGTCCTCATGCCTATGGAGTTCTAGATAAAAATTGAGTCGCCAGATGTTCTAATCTCAAGAAGGAAGGTGAACACCAAACCTAATGTTGCTGGAAGTGGAATCTTAAAAGTCCCACCGGGCGTGCCAAAAACTATTGGTCAAATATTTTCCAAATTGATAAACACTACCTTTATGCACCCTAGATACGGCCAACATTGAAAGGTCGAAGAAAATAAATGTCCTCCGTGCCAATCTCCAGAGACAGCTAGTTCTCGAACTAATTCTAAAATTGGTAAAAGACTAAGGATGTAGGAAAGAAATTGGAAATAACAAAAAGAGATGGGAAATATGGCCACAGGCCAAAGTGCAGAATTGGTGTTAGACTAACTAGCAAGAAAAAACCAAGCACAAATTAGCATTTATGAAAGGAAACGAAATAGAACAAGCTTACAATATTTCCATAATAACTATCAAAATGTTACTCCAACATTCGCTTTTTCCTTAGCAACTTTAAATCCAATGACAAAATTTAAATTCAATAGAAAATTAAATAAACAAATGGAAATAGATGCACACTACACAGAAATTAATTATACACAAGACTGCTCACAAATTCAGAAGTCGAAATGCCTTGTATTAATGTAGAGAGCTTGGAGAGATCTCTCACAAAATGTCTAACCCCCTTACAATAGAAATTTGATTAGTATCTATAGATTTTTTCACCTCTTTCATTTAATACATATGAGGGAAGAATATCTGAGAATCAAAGATAAAATCAGCAAAATCTTCCTTGAATTCTTGGAAAATACATTCGCCAGGGGAACAAATTCTTGAAAATTTGAACTTCGGACGGAGGTGCATCTATTAGGATAAAATATTAAATTCTTCGAATTACCTCTAATACATTGGAAATCATGAAGGCTCATTTCCCTTTGCCTTCCTCTTCGTGATCCACAAAATGGAGTAACTAAGAGCGCCCTTCATTTACTGCCAAATTCAACATCTTGACTAAAGTTCCATTCTTTCAATTTATCTTCGCCCCTTCAGACGCATGCGATCTTGATACAAACAGGTTTGCCCACTTTAAGGGTGAAAGGTACGTTCATCCCTAAAGGAAGGTGAACATGATTTTTTGTCGTCGCTAGGTGGTTCACCTGTAGGAGAGGCAAATGGTGTGTTCGCCCCTCGACTAGGGTGAACATAATTTTATTCATGCATGCGCACTAAGTAGTTCACCCATAGGAGAGGTGAACGGTGTGTTCACCCCTCGACTAGGGTGAACGTAATTTGATTCGGGCGTGCGATCGCTCTTGGCGATGCCAAGGAACATTCACCCCTAAAAAGGGCGAACAGCCCGTTCACCCCTAAGAGAGGGCGAACGCGATTTCAAACTGATTCACCCTTAGAAAGGGTGCAAGGGATGAAAGAGTTTCCTATATACCTACTATGGTTGGTTCTACTTTTATATATCTACCCAATGCTTTTGCTATAATGATAAAGAGGAAGAGCAAAAGGGGTCACCTTAGTGCAAGCTCCTACAACTTTTGAAGTATCCCATAGTTGAACCATTGGTGATAATTTAGAAATATATTAATATACATGCATTAATTAGGCTTATAAAGATATTAAGATACACGCATTAATTAGGCTTACCCATATTTGATAAAAACTAAAAATTTTCAACACTTTCAGGAATGAAACCATATCATACGCTTTATTCATATTGAGTTTGATAAAAAGCCTAGCTATACCACTCTTATCCACAGAATGAATGAGTTCATTTACTAAAATAATTCCATCCAAAATCTACCTTCCTACCATAAACCCACTCTGATCTAGGTCAATGATTTTTGGGAGAAACAACTTGATCTTGCTAGCTAAATTTTTCATTAAAAACGTGTAGATGGTATTACAAAGACTAAAAGGTCTAAAGTCTCCAAATATTGTAGCTCTTTGGAATTTTTGGAACAAGGAGTAGGAATATGGCATTTACATCCATGGGAATGGTAATAGACTTTTCAATATCTTTTAGGGCATATCATATATCCTTCCCCACAATGTGCTAGAATTTTTGGAAGAAGATTTTCGAAAGTTCATCTATACTAGGGCCACTCAAATTACCTATTTCAAAACCTACTTTTTTAAATTCCTCATCCTTAAAGGGGCTCAATAGGAATGTGTTCATGTCTTCAAAAAGTAGGTTCAATATATTTTTAAGTAAGTGATCCTTAGCCTGAGAGTCATTATACTCCATTTTGCAAAGCAAAGATTCAAAAAAACTAATAGCCTCTAGCATAATTTCCAAAATATCATCTAATTTTGTTGGAGGTTTCGTGCCTTAGAATAGACACATGGAAATATATTATATTTTTGTCCCCTAATTTGAGCCATAGCTTCCTCACATTTTTTTTCTAAAGAATCTCCAACTTAGCCAAAGTATTATGGAGCTCAGCAAGCACCCCTTTTTCTCTATCTCTACCCTCCAGAGACTAGTCCCTAAAATTGACTGCTCTCTCAATTTCCATCAATTAAGATCATAATTAATCCTTTATTTGGGATATCTGGCCATAGATGACTTTATTTTAAAATTTCATGTTTGACTTAACCCACCTAAGCTTAGAAGTTATTTGGGAAATTAAGGGGTCAAAGATATCCTAGGACCACCATTCCTTAATATTTTCTTCTAGATTAGGGTTTTGGTACCACATCACCTCAAATATGAAGGTCCTTAGAAACCTCTTAGAAGGTTGATCCAAACAGATCAATAGAGGGTTATGGTCTAATCCCACTTTAGGGAGAGATAATAGAGAAGAATCTCCAAAAATGAGAGATAATAGAAATTATGATTCTATCTAACCTAATATAATGAGTTAGTCCTTGATTATCCTATTACTCCATGTATATTTACTACCTTTGAGCTAAATATCCATTGATTCACAAACAAAGTGAAATCTTCCATACCTCTCGAAATGCCTACACTTCCCCCTTTCTTGTTAGACTATAAGAGTGGAGAGTTGAAATATCCAACCAAAATCTAGCTTTCTCCTTTGAAGTCTTCTGTCATAGCACTAAACGAGTCCCAAAGCAAACTCCTATTAGTATATAATTTTGGAGCATATATATTAGAAAGGACCCATCAACAATTGGAATCCTTACAATAAAAAATAATGTTAATAACTCTATCTAAGAATTAAAACACTGAGCCTACTAGTTTCTTCCCATATTAGAGGTAAAGAAGCCCCTTGAAGCCCTTTGAATCAGGTTGGCTACAAAATGTGCACTCCTCCAACTAGTTTTTTTGACTAAATTGATCATACTCTCCTCTAAATTTATTTCTTGAAGTAAAAAATATCAATCAAAAATATTTCCTCAATGATTCCACCACTCACTCCTTTGTAAGGCCATTCATTTTGCTTATATTCTAGGATAGGAGTTTCATTTATTAGATTTGGATAAGGGTTTTCTTCCTCTCCCATTCTCATGGGATAACAAAATACAAAGGATGTCATTTCCAATTGCTTTTCACTAGCCTCTTTTCCTTATTTTTAATCCAGCAAGAGTTGAGTTCCATCTATTATTTCTTACTCTTTCTCCCTCTTTCTAAGGTTACTATTACATGGTTTCCAAGGATTTTTCTCTACCCCACATCAAAAACATGTTTATTATGGCTACAATTATTTTATCCTAAGGAACCCTTCTCCAACCTTGAAACACATTTTTTAGCTACCACTAGCTTTATAAGAGGAATCTCTTGAAGAACAATAGAATCAGAGGTAGACAACATCATAGATACCCACAAAAATTATGTCAGTAGCACCACCAGCAACCAAGTCAGCAATACTAGTAGAAGCCATGTCAGCATTAGCCACAACATTATAATCAATAGCCAATATGGTAAACAAGACCTCCTCAAGGGGGTCATCCTAATAGAGGGCCTCAAAAAAACAATCAACAAGGATGTGACTATTGTGGAAAATGAAATCATAATGTCATTAATTGTTATCAAAGACAAAGATACCAAAGGGGTCCAAAAGATAATAATCTCAACACATTATATGCAACAAATAAAATTAGTGTTGAACATGAATATTGTTGGTATATATAATCTAGAGCAGCTAAGCACGTGACAAGGAGGTAAGATTGGTTGACTAAGGTTCATCCTAATTCTAGTCAATTCATTAATTTTGGTGATGAAAGTGCCCTTCCCATTAAATGTGTTGTAGAGGCACCACTTGCTTTGCATGATGGGAATAATGTTCCTACAACAGATATCTTGTATGTACCTGGTCTTAAGAGGAGCATAATTTCTATTGGACAACATACAAATAAGGGTTATACTATCTATTTTGAAAAATACAAGTACTACATTCAAGAACCAAATGGTACTTTTAAAGCCATGGGATTCAAAAAAAATGGTTTTTACTACCTTCTTACCAAATCTATAACTCAAAACTCTTTGCATACATTAACTACTTTTTCTTTGGAGTACATGTGGCATGAAAGAATGGGGCATTTAAATTTACATAATCTTAAAATTATGGCAAGAAAAGGTTTGGTTAAAGGGCTTCCTCACCATAATGCTTCAAAATTATTTTATGAGCAATGTGTTATAACCAAACACTATAGAAATCCTTTTGAGTCAGGAAAGACTTGGAGAGCCCATAGACCATTACAATTGGTTCATTTAGAAATTTGTGGACCAATATTTGTTCAATCTTATACTGGGGAAAAATACTATATCACCTTCATTGATTATTACAGTAGAAAGGTATGGATATACCTAATTCAATACAAATGACAAGCCCTTTATAAGTTCAACAAGTTCATGGCACTTGTTGAGAGAGAAAGTGGCTACCAAATCTCCACCTTAAGATCATATAATGGTGGATAATATGACTCCAATGAATTCTTCAATTTTTGTAAGTACCATGGGATAAGGAGACAATTCACAACTCTTTATACCCATCAAAAAAATGGAGTAGCTGAGAGGATGAATCAAATAATTACAAATAGGGCAAAATCAATGTTACTTGCTGCTACATTGCCTAACTCATTTTGGTGGGAATTTGTTCTTACTGCTACATACTTAACTAATATGTCATACACTAAAGCCTTACATGATAGAACATATGAAGAAGCATGGGTGGAAGGATGCCCTATGTGTTCCATTTAAAATTATTTTTATGTGATGCCTATGCTCACATTCCGTAGCACCCTAAAATTGGCGCAGTAAAATTGGAATAATTACATTCACCTTAGTAAATAAATTTAAATTCAAATTTAACCTCCTAAACCGCCCGTTAACCGCCGAGAAACCTGTTTTCTCATTTTTCGTGCCATTTTTAGCAGTTTTTTTGACCGTTTGACGATATCGTCTCCGATCAGACGATATCGCCCCAGATTTGACGATTTCATCTGGACTAGAACGTCCAGACGATTTCATCGCAAAACTGAATTTGCATAATTGAAATCCATTCCAACGGGTCTCCAATCCGGGCGGAAGCGTGTCCGCGTCGTTGGGACCCTTCCCCGTTGGAGATCTCCCAAATTGGGATGATCTCCAACCTCCCAACAACTATCCTATGCCTATTTAACTCTAAGACTTTTCCCTCCCCAACCCCTGGCTGAATTTTTATGCAAATTGAACCCTTATGCTCTAAAACATCGTAATTCATATTTTGCATTAGTCCTATAGTCATTTCATTGCAGGTACACCATTGGTTTTCAGTCGAAGCCAGTACCTATCGCAGCCGACGAACCTATCAAGATCGGAGGCGATCTCGTCAAATTCGAGACGATCTCATACTGATGCGAGACGATTTCGACTGCAGCGCACATCGAGGCAATCAGTGCCTGGAGTTTGTTCTTCTGTCTCTTTTCTCTGTCATTTTATGTTGTAAATTAGATTGTTTATTCAGCTTTTATATTATATTGCATTTGGAGTTCACCCATTTTGTCTAGTTTATAGATTAAGATCATATTCTGCTATCTAAACACAGTTATTTGCATTTATTTCTGTTCTTGTATATTGTTCAACACTCATATTACTGTTTTACATAGTTTGCCCCTGTTTGCAAAATAGAATTTCTCATATTTCGTATTTGTTTGCTGTTTTGCAGGTCTCTGATAAATTCGTCTGACGAATTCGTCAGATTTCAGATGATCTTGTCAGTTCAGACGATTTTATCAAATTGAAGGTGATTCTGTTGAATTTCGGATGATCCAGACTGCTTCAAGCTTCAGAAACTCCATCAGACTTTCGGATCAGGTAATCTTCATTGGCCTCCTGCAAATTCTCTATTTCTGTTTTCCTTTATGCTTGCTTTATGCATTTAAATTGCATTTTCATGTAGTTTAAGTTAGAATCATTCGGCCAAACCTAGGATGAATGCTTAAAAATAAAACGAACTCATCAAAACTCATTCCCAAAACCTAGGCGTGGAAACTGCCGTCAAATGTTTCCTGGTGAACCCACCATCCGTCAAAAAATCACCAAAATGCACCTCCCTTGAGATGCGGGACCTTCGCAAAGTCCTCTCGTCCGAGGTACTGCACCATCCTTTTCCCATCCTCCTTCCGGGCGCGGATCCAATAGCCTGAAGGTAGGGGTGCGAAAAATTTGGAGCGATACATTTTGGTGAACCCGACGTGAATGCATCATAACCTTTTGAACAAAAACAAACAAGACAAAAAAAAAAATTTAGATGCATTTTAAAACATTTAAGGTTCAAAATCATGTTTAGATGGTAGCTCCTAAAAAGAGGTTAGCAGTTACTATAAACGTAGTAAACCAATTAGCGGCCATAGAAGTTAATTTTGTCCTTAGTGTCCCTGAAGCAAGTAGAAATCAATCCTTGTGGGACGAGCTTATCTGGAGACTTAGTATCATTTCATCTAGGTCCACACAACTTAAACAGATTAAGAGGCTAGTCTTGGATAGAATCCTGGATCCTCATCAATTAGTGTTCTATCATGAACTTCAGAGAGCTTGCCATAGGTGGTTAGCCTATAGTAGAGCTCTTGTATCTGCAAAAGTTTTAACTTTCGGGGAAGATCTTGAAAGCACCGTTATAGTGCGCCCATTTTTAGTTCATATAGATTCCTTAGAAGATGATCTTATAGTTAGGAGAATATGGAACAAAACTCCTAGAGCTATGTTATATTGTAAATATTGTCGTGAGAATTATTATTTCCAACCGGCATCTGAGATAGACAATATTACCATAGCCCTTTTCATCAAATTCTTAAAAGAAAACTTTCAATTTGAAGAAGAACATTTCATGACCCCTGAACAGCTTGAACCTATTAATGATATTCATAGATTATTCATAGAAGATTAGTTCATCTACTTTTAGCCTTATTATTATTGTGTGCATTTCTTGTTTCATTTGATGTCTTTATTATATTGTTTCAAAGAAAAACTCAACATCAAAATCAAATCAAAAAAAAAAACATAATAAAAAACTTAAACATTTCATTTACAATATTGCATTAGGTATCTATAAATATATACCTTTTAATTTGTTGCATATATATATATATATATATATATAAATATATATATATATATATATATTTGCTGAAATCAAAACTTAGCACCATGACTAAATTTAGGAATGGTAAAGAAATTTTAGGAGAAGAAGAAGATTGGCTACAAAATACAACTGAAAACCCAAATGTCCTTCTTGGAGATACAAATCCGGAAGGTGAAACTCTAGGTCAATCAGATGAAGACTTAGGTGAAGATAAGGAACAAGAAGGAAGTGTTAAAGAATCTTCGTCCCCTAGAATAGCTCCAAATGGAGGCATCACTTTTGACAACGCAGAACATTTTCAAAAATTTCTTAATCAACATATCGACATCCTTAATGTGGCAGTCCGTATTGATAAAGGGGAAATTAGTGATGCTCAAGCAGTCTTAGAACGGGCGATTGATATGCAAACTAATCCTTTGTCTTTCATTGATCAAGAAAGTGATAAGAGTGGACCATCTAATGCGAATATGGTCACTATAGCCCAAGCCATGACCAAACAACAGGTCACCCAACCTCCTAAGCAACTTGTTACTCAACCTAAAATCACTCCCGCACAAAAGAAAATTCCCTTCACTACTTCCTTCCTCCAAACAGTTAGCAAAATGCTTTAAATAGACAAAAATCTAAAACAAAGCCAAATACAAACTTTCAACAATCTACAATACAACACAATCCAACTTCAAAACTCCTCCATAATATCTTTCCTACCAATGTTTTACACAATAGTAACATGGCATCTAATCTGCATGTTCCTCCATCCTACGCCCATAACACTTATGGCAATGCCCCACCAAATCAATATGGGGGGCAAACTAGTAGTTTGGAAGCTATGGTGAAACAATTGGCTTCACATATGGACTAGATAGATCCCTACCATCCCTCGTATAATTATCGAGAGATTTGTAGCCAACCATTGGATCCCATAGTGGTAGCTCAACCATACCCTAAACATTTTCCCATGCCCGTCCTGCCTATCTATAAAGGAACCGAAGATCCCATAGAACATCTTCGCATGTTTAGGATAGCATGTCATGACATATCGCATAATGACTTGCTATTACTAAAAATGTTCCCCAAATGTTTAGGTGGAATGGCGTTAGAGTGGTATTATCAATTGCCCACTCATTCCTTAAGAAACTTTGAAGAAATAGCTGAGTCATTTGTTCATCAATTTAGTGCCTACATCGAGAGGCATGTAACTATTAAAGACCTATACAATTTAAAACAAGATAAATACGAATGTTTTGCTGATTTCTTAGCAAGATGGAGACAATTGACAGGAAAACTGCACTTTGTGCTACCCTATAGGGAAATGTTAGACATTTTCATTAACAATTTACAAGAACAACTTTCTTATGAGCTATCAACGACTACTTTGACTACCTTCGATCAAGCTATAGACTTAGCTCGAAGGGTAGAAGATGCCCTCATTAGGAGAGGCCAACTTAGAAAGAAGGATGATGAGAAAAAATCTAGAAATCAATATAAAAACAAACAGATTGTCGGTGATGGAGTCACTGACAGTAGAAATGTTGCTAATGTCAATGCAACAAAAACAACAGAAAAATTCATCTTGAAACCTCCTAATAAGCCTCCTCGAGAGTTCACTAGATTAAACCAACCTTTATCAACTATTTTACCTCAACTTCTTGAAAGAGGTTTAATCCAACTGCCAGCTATCCGGGAACCTGACCCAAGCATACCCGAATATAGAGCTAATTTGCACTGTGATTTTCATAGAGGTCCTGGACATTCTACCAACGCTTGTAAGAGATTGAAACATAAAATACAAGATTTGATTGACAATAATGAAATGGAAGTGCAAGCCTTCCAACCTAAATAAAACCCTCCTAATAATACCCAAAAGACTGTTCCCCAAAATCAAAATCAGAATGCCAATCAAACTTTAGACATATTTCAACACCCTTTACCAAGACATGGTAAAGAGGTAGCCAATCAAATTGAACATCACAATGTTCCCCCTCCTACCCGATATGTAGGAACCATTAGCGGGCAATTACCTATTCAGGACTCTCACACATTCGACACAACCTTATCCCTGGTTACAACCAGGCTCTTACATAATTTCCAAACTTCTGATTCTAGCAATATAGAGTCAGATAGTGAGAGTGAAGTAGACACCATTCAATCGAATAGTTCTAAAAACGAATCAGATCCTATTCAACCTATCATAGATGCTAATGTTCTAGAAGAACCATTTCCCAAAAGAGTCACTACTCGACCTTCTTCTAATGAAGTCCTTCCTTATGAACAAGCCATAAACTCTCAACCAAGACCCTTTCAATGTCATCACTATAACATTGTAGGTGCCATCGGAGTCATCACTCGACAACAAGCTCAAAATCCCCAACAAGAACCAAACCAGAATGATGGATCAGCTCCATTTGTTCTGAGAAATCCTAATAAAGGAAGTCATGCTCCTATTGTTCAAACTAAACCTCCTTACAACATTAATGAGCAATTGTCTAATACCACCGCTAGAATCTCCCTTTTAGATTTATTAAGATCCTCCCCCACCCATAGGGATGAATTGATGCTTACTTTGAGCCAGATGATGGTACCTCAAAACATCCAACTCGAAGCTATGGCCAATACTATCATCACGCAAGATATTGATTGTATTGACTTTCGAGATAAAGATATCCCACAACATAGTTTACACAAGGATAATCCCTTGTATATTACAGCTTTAATTGGGGATGTAGCTGTCAAATGAGTCCTGATTGATAATGGCTCATCTCTAAACATCTCGCACCTTTGACTTCTACCAACGATTTGGTTTTAGAAGTGATGAAATGAAGAAGACTGATATGATTATCAAAGCCTTTAATGACGAAACACAAGAAACGTGTGGAGTCATTACCCTCCCATTGCAAGTTGGTCCTAGAACCCTTGAGACAATTGTGTTCATTGTACATTGCCCAAAGATCGTACAATATACTTTTGGGTCGCCCTTGGATTAACGCCATGCGAGCAATCCCATCAACTTTACACCAATGTGTTAAGTTTGAGTTTAAAAATCGGTTGGTCACTATTCATGGTGACCCTAGACCTTTGATATGTGTGCATTGGCAGAACCAGTTGGAGTGCAATTTTTCCCTGCTCTGTCATCCACATATCCTAGTTCTTCTTCATCTAAAACTATGAAATATAAACCCATCATTTCATCTATTCCTCTTCCATTAACTTCATCTTCCCATATAGATCAACCACCTGCTAAACAAATCACTGTAGAACATCAAAAAGCTCTTAAAACTACAACCAATTCTTCAAGTTCTAATCCCATAAATTCAAAACCTTCAGACACATCTATCATACCTTCCACATCTCAAAACATAGGTAATAAGCCTTCTACATCTTATGCCCTTTCTGATGATCTTTTACCAGATTTATCTACAATCTTAATATCAGAAAAAATGAATTATTTCATGCAAGATTTAGACCTTTTAAATCAATTGTCGCCATCTCCTCGTACTTTGGGCCTCCCACAACCTATGGGAAGTACTTACCAAGTCGGGAGTTGTGCCTTCATGTACAAAGGATATGACTGGGGAAGAATCCCTCAGAATATCAAAACCCATCATGATGGATATGCTCGGTGCTATTTTACCAACGATTATATTAAAGCTAAACCCATGATGCTTAAAATGGGATATAAAGGGAAAGGCTTAGGACCTTTCCAAAATGGCATGAAAGAACCTTTCGAGGTAGAACCATGGCTCTGCCCGATGTGGTGTGGGCCTATTACCTAGTAAGAGTCAACCCTTTCCTTTTGAGGATGATGATCATCTCATATGCTATCAAGACTATTTGGATAGACATGTTGATTTACCTCTTAAAAATCTGTCATTTTCATGCAACATGCTATCCATAGCATACCCTGAAATGATTGTTGACCCCGATGAAGAGTTGGAAGGAGATATCTTCCATGATGTCTCTGTTGAAGAGATGTTGTATAACGGGTTTTATTTTGATGGTTCTATACCAACCATAGCTCAACTTGAGGCCACCGACCCTCAGAACGAATTATCTAAATTAACTTTACAAGAGTTACAAGAGTTGGGCGTTTCACCTGCCCCACCTAATTTTGAAAGAGATCTACACATGGAGGTAGAAAATGTCCTTAAAATTAATATTGGAACTGAGGACAACCCTCACATAATCAACATTGGAGCAGAACTAAGTCAAGAAAAAAAGAACAATACATTGCATTTCTTAAAGGGTATGAAGATGTCTTCGCTTGGACATATGAAGATATGCCAAGTCTAGACCCTTCTGTAGTCATGCACCACCTAGTGGTCCATCCGGATGCTAAACCTGTTAAACAAAAACTTAGAAAAATGCATCCCAAAGTGGCTCTGCTAGTCAAAGGGGAGTTAGAAAAACTCCTTAATGTTATCTTCATACAAGCTATTGATTATGCTGAATGGATCTCCAATGTAGTTCCAGTCACCAAGAAAGAAGCCACCAAAGTTAGGGTTTGCACAGATTTTAGAGATATTAATGCTGCATGCCCTAAAGACGACTTTCCTCTTCCAAATATGGACCAAATTATTGATTTTACTGCCGAAAGTGGGATGATGTCCTTAATGGACAGATTCTCCGGCTATAATCAGATCAGGATAGCTCCTGAAGACCAGGCTAAAACAGCCTTCATTACCCCCTGGGGTACCTTTTGCTGGAAAGTGATGCCCTTTGGCCTAAAGAATGTCGGGGCAACTTATCAACGGGCTATGACCTACATCTTTCATGATATGATGCATGATATCCTACATGATTATGTAGATGATATTATAGCTCGCTCTCTTATTGAAGATCATCATTTAGACGATTTAAGAAAAGTTTTTAATCGATTACGAGAATATCTCATTCGATTAAATCCAAGCAAAATGTATATTTGGAGTTAAATCCGGCAAGTTATTAGGGGTTTTAGTTTCTTTACGTGGTATCAAAATTGACCCTCTCAAAATTGTGGCTATCACTGATATGCCCGCACCCACTAATATATCTGAATTACAAAGTTTACAAGGTAAACTTCAAGCTATCCGTCGCTTCATTGATAAGCTGGCGGACAAAACTGGTCCCTTTCTTAAACTCCTTAAGAAGGACGTCCCCTTTAATTGGGATACAGAATGTAGAGAAGCTTTTGAACTTCTCAAGCAATATCTCCTTAACCCTCCGGTGCTTTCACCGCCTAAATCTGATCGCCCATTTCTTTTATATATTTCTGCTTCAGATTCTGCCTTAGGAGCTATGTTAGCTCAGCTTGATGATGAAAAACGAGAACGCGCTAATTATTATATTAGCCGAACTTTCGTCAGTTATGAAACTCGCTATACAGCGTTAGAAAAGTTATGTCTAGTAGTCATGTTTGCTACGCAAAAATTATGACATTACATGCTTAGCCAAAAAACGTATGTCATTGCCAAATATGATCCTTTAAGATATCTCATGAGTCGACCTTATTTATCGGGTCGCACAGCCAAGTGGGTTCTTGCTCTAAGCGATTTTGATCTCACCTTCATAGGACAGAAGTCTGTTAAGGGTCAAATCATAGCAGATCAATTAGCTACTGCACCCTTAGAGTCTACTCATCCCCTCATTATCGAGCTTCTTGATGAATGCCTTCAATTAGAGGCAAACCTTGTTGAACAATGGTCCTTATACTTTGATGGAGCCCGATGCATGAGTGGGGCTGGTGCGGGTATTATTTTAATATCTCCGGAAAAACATCTTATTCCTCTGTCCTTCAAACTAACCTTTGCTTGCACCAACAATACTACTGAGTATGAAGCTCTAATCCTTGGATTACGAGCTGCTTTAGCGCTTAAAATTAAAAACCTCTTAGTTTTTTGGGATTCCCAATTGGTTATAAACCAAATTAATGAATTTTATCAAACCAGAGATGATAAACTTCGCCCATATAAGGCCTATGTTTTACAACTAATGGCCTTGTTTGATCAAGTTACCTTGGAAGCCATTCCTCAAACTAGCAACCGTGCAGCCGACGCCATGGCCGCCGCTGCATCTCTCTTGCCCTTGGAGTTAGACGACGAATATGCCACTATCATCATTCGTCGACTCCAGGAACCCACTTCACATAAGTCATTCTTAGAGCCTTTGGATGTGTTTCTAATCAAGGAAACCACTCCTGAACTCTGGTATACAGACATATTTGATCTCCTCCAAAATGGGACTTTCCCTGCTAATTCTAATCGCAACCAGCGTCGGTTATTACGTCGACGAGCAAGTCGATTTGTAATCATTGGCAACACATTATATAGGAGATATTTTGAAGGTATCCTATTAAGATGTCTAAATTTAGAAGAGTCTAAATCAGCCTTAAGTGAAGCCCACGATGGATCTTGTGGAGGACACTTTAGTGGTAGCGTCATTGCTAAAAAGCTCCTTCGGATAGGATACTTTCGGCCTACCATGGAAATGGATGCACATGAATATGTGTACCATTGTGAAAAGTGTCAAAAACATGCTGACCTTGTCCATGCGCCTGCACAAGAGCTACAGGCTATTTCTTCTCCTTGGCCCTTTTCTAAATGGGGCTTGGATATTATTGGTAAAATTAACCCTGTGTCTTCTGATGGACATAAGTTCATCATAACCGCCACTGAGTATTTCATGAAGTGGGTCGAAGCTATGCCTTTAGCTTCCTGCACTGGTTCACAAGTCTCTAAATTTATTTTTAATCAAATCATCTGCAGGTTCGGAATTCTTGCAAATCTCATCTCTGACAATGGAACTCCATTCAAAAATAAAGATGTTAAAAAATTATGTCAAAAATATAAGATTCAACATCGCTGGTCTACTCCCTATTATCCTCAGGGTAATGGTCAAGCAGAAGCTTCTAACAAAACTCTAATCAAAATTCTCAAAAGACTAGTCAATAAAACTGGCCGTGACTGGCATATTCAATTATATCCAGCCCTGTGGGCTTATCGAACTAGTGTTTGAACCCCCACAGGCACTTCACCATTTGTTTTGGTATATGGTGTCGAAGCAGTTTTTCCATTTGAATTAGAAGTTCCTTCTTTGGCTCTGCTACTTCAAGACACCGAAGTAGGAGATGAATATCGCTGTCGACGGACTCGATCAGCTGGAACTCCTAGACGAAAAATGCATCAATGCTTTAGAGCATCTCCGTGCATACCAAAACAAGCTTAAAAGAGCATATAATAAGAAAGTTCGTCATCGATCCTTTGATATTGGCGATCTTGTTCTAAAAGAAAATCAAAAAAATACAAATGCAACCAAAGAACTGAAAGGTAAATTTGAGCCCAACTGGCTTGGACCATACATCATTACTGCAAAATTTGAATCAGGAGCATATAAATTATCTACCTTAGATGGTAAAGAACTTAAAGAACCCATGAATATTTTACATCTCAAACGTTATTATGCATAAATTTGATTATTTTCATCCATGTATATATTTGTTCAAAATCATTCAAAACCCTCAAAAACATTCATAAAATCTTCAAAAATATTTATCGCATTTATTTTGTAAAGTTTCTTTTGCTTTAAAACAAAAATCAACATAAAAATCCAAAAACAGCTATATGCTTGACTCTTTCGAAACCAAACCAATATACAGAATAAAGAGAGAGTCAAAATTCTCAAAACTTTCTCAAAATCATTATTTTCTTACAATTACTGCAGTTATATGTTTCAACTTATTTTGGATAAAACTAGCATTTATTTGGCATCCCTCACTTGCACACTCACATAATAAATATCTTGATTTTATCTGGCATGATTACTAATCTCTCTTATATCAAAGTTCACAAAAATCAATTAAATAAAGTTTGAGCATAGAGAATTGATCTTGGTATTTACTTAAACCAAGCACATCTTTTCACAATAAAATGATTATATTTGTAATTTCCATGTTTTGCTACATAGTAGAACTGATTTCTTGAGTGAAAAGTTTCCCTGCTATCCTATCATGCACATGGTCTAGAATCTTTGAGAATTGGCAAAAGGACAAGCTCACCCCTACCCAGAATAAAAATCCCTTGCTCTACAGCTAATCCGAGCAAGTATCCCTAGAAAAAGAAAAGAGAAAAGAAAAATGTTATTCTATATCATTCCAGCAATATTTCAAGCACTATCTCAAAAATCAAGCAAAAGAAAAATAAGCAAAGTTCAAAAGAAAGCAAGAAAAGAAATAAAATCCCTTTCCCTACCCTTTGAAAAGAAAAGAAGGGTGAATGAGCTTGAATCCCTGGAATTCTCAATTATTCGAAAACTGTGAGGTAAGCCCCATAACAGTGGTTTGTGCCCAACCCGCTTGGCCTTGGGTAACTCCTAGCGTGGCGATATGTCCGTCACATTAGCGACCTTCTTTTGTACAGACCTATGTCTGCTTATGGATTAGCTAGCTCTTGATAATCCGATCTACATAGTAGCCTAGTATGGTTATATGCATCTACATCATGGTTAATGAACACTTAGTTGGTTTATTCAAATCACTTGTATCATAGTATCTTGCTCAAAACTGGTAACTGAACCATACAATTGCACACACATTTGTATTTGAGAGATTTTGTCTATCATTATGATAAATCAAGATTGGCAATGAATTCACTTATGCACATGGGATTCCTTATAAATCTAATTTTTTCAAAATACTTTGAAATATTATTTTTGCAACTTGTTTGGAATAATCAAGTACAATAATTTACCACAAATACAACTATATAATAGAAGAAATCAAAAATTTCAATTAAAACATATCATATATATCTTATCGACTTTCGCGACGATGGTATAATTCCAAAACCAAAATTGGAGTTTTATGCTTAGCGCAAGTCCTCATTTTCATCTTTTCTGTTCATTAAAAATCAACCATGTAATAAAACTATCCTTTCTTTGATCTTCGCGATGATGGTATAAGTCTATACCTACATATTCTATACCTAGCGAAAACCATTGTAACAATATTTTCTCCAATTTATCAAAATTCATAAAAACCATATGACTTCATTCTATTACACAAATTATGCTTTTCAAAAGCAAACACATTTTTATTATTTCATATCATTATGTCAACCTTTGCATTTTGCAATGATGGTATAATTCTTAAAGAATTATTCAACAATTTTATCACACTTAGGAATTTATGCCTAGCAAAAATTATTTTACAATATTTCATGCATAATATTTTCATGGAAATCTGAAAGCAAACCATCATCATCATCATTTGCATCATCACAACAAAGTCTTAAGACAGTCTCTTAAGCACTCTTTTCTTTTAACAATATTTCTATCCTGGGACTAGCTTGACGACCGAGTGAGCAGCGACTCCATGAAATGGTCTATAATAGCGACAATGTCCTTTGAAATTATTGTTAGAAATCTCTTTTTATTTTTTATCACATTTTCATTACAACCAATCAATTTGTTACATCAGATTATTTCATTTAAAATATTTATAGCATGACATTCAAGTTATAATATTTTCTAAAACGACATAATTACATGAATCATCAATAAAATCATTACATCAATCAACTCAATCAATCAATCAAACATAAAAAGCATCATCAGCATCACATAATACAAGTCATATGATCAAAAATATCTCATCTATATATATCAACAGAATATATACATCATCAAAACTATATTGGTATGCCACAATCTGTACCTCGGCATACTCAATCCTCTATCAATACAAGTATAATACAATCTCAGTGGCAGTATCCCGCCCTCTAGCCTCGAGAGCCTCTAGAGCTCTCGACCTCATCTCCTCTCCGCCCTGCGGAGGACGAGGTGGTCCCATCGTAGTATGTGTAGTACTGCGAGTCCTCATCATCGATCGGGATGAGCTCCTCGTCGACCTTGTCCTGATAGGATCTGCTATGGAAGGTGGCAGCTGTACCCTCTGGCCCTCTGGCATCGCCTGGTAGTATAGCGCCTGATAGAATGCGGTCTGAGAAACCGACCGCAGCAGCTCCTGAGTGCTTACCCCTCCGCCTCATGCCCTGAGACGAGCATTCTCGTCTCATAGCTGCGACACCTCAGCCTGGTGCTGTGCAGCTGCATCCTGTAACGTCTGCACCTGAGCTCGCAGACGATCTCTCTCTACCCGGAGAGTAGCCATCTCGCTACTCTCTCCAATTTCCACACCCTTGCCCTTATCAGGTGATGGTGGCCTCTATGGAGATGGGGGTCTCGCCTCCCTCCTCTCCCTCTCCCTCTATCGTGGCCTCTCCTATGCCTGTGGCCTCCTCTGCTCTCCTCTGTCGCGACCCCGGGCTGCCTCTACCACCGCTTGGCATCGCCTCCCTATCCGACGCACAACTGCGTGGATCGGTCCCTGTGCCCTCGTCATTCGAGGAGGGCGGATGCCTGCATACCAGGCATCGTAGCCACCGGCTACTCCTGCGTTGTCCCCATCCACTGGCTAAATGGGGGCATCATCCGTGTCTTGGCTCCAGAAGCGCTGCATGTCAGGAGCCCCGCTAATCGTGGTGTTATCCCAGATAGTTCGAGAAAACTCGTAATCCCTGAGAGATGAGATCCCCTGCTGTAGACTGAACTATCGCAAAACTCGGTCATAGCGGTGGAGCTCCACCTCTCCCCTCTCCATTCATAGCCAGCAGACTCACCTGATGCGAGCTAGCTCCTGTGCGTCCTCTGCCCACCTTGGATGCTGCCTCCATGGCCTCCAGGTGATCTGGTCTTGGACCAAGTCATCCAATAGTCTCCGGGACACCGGTAGTTCGATCCGTCGCTGTGCCCCTCTCCGGAGCCACCAGTAGAAGACTCGGGGCCTCTCCCCGTCAACCCCTGTCAGTAGAAGCCCTACCGGCCTTCGCATCGCAATGTGCTCCCAGCACCAAACCTGTAGGAGCGATGTCATAACCAGACATCGGCCGCCCTTGTATACGACCCCATGTAGGATCCTATACAATCGGCATAGAACAAAGCTACCCCAAGCAAATCTGTAGCCATGATCGCGCATGTCGCAGATCACATCTACCAGCATCCATGGTACCCTGCATCCACTCTGGTGGCACAGCAGAAGTCCACCAACCACCCCAGCCAAAACTCGTGTCAGTGTAGATGCCCCAGGCATCTGGCGAAGTGCCTCGATGTTCACTCCGCCCTTCTCCAGGGTGAAGCTCGGGTCACCGCAGATTTGTCCCATCACGTGGCCTTGATTGGCCGTAGGTGTGATCATCCTCCCTTGTATGGGGATTCTAAGAATCCTCTATACATCCTCTAGTGTGGGAGTCATCTCCCCTGTCGGTAACCGGAAACATGAAGAGCCCGGGTACCACCTCTCTGCTAGGGCCGTCAGTAGCCCCATGTTTGTAGATACTTGTGGCATCTCTGCCACATGTAGTAAGCCGGCCTGTGCCAGCTGATCTCTCTCTGCCTGTGTCAGAGCGGCCAAGTCATCTCTTAATCCTCCATATTTCCACTCCCTGCTCTTTAGTAATCCTCTCTGCAAGCATAAACATCAAAACAACAAATAATCATTAATAACAATTTTAGCAATCAATAATGCAACTTAAAGATCAAAATTTTGCAATTGATGATATCGCCCATTATTGGCCGATATCGTCCGACATTTGAGCAAAATCGTCTCCGATTTCGCGTGTCGAAATCATCTCTAATTTGACGAAATCGTCCCTTTTTCGTCGATTTCGCCCTTGGGCAAAATTGACGAACTTGAGACGATTTCGTCGAACTAGGGACGATTTCATCCGGACGACGTCGATGGCCAAAAATGGCCGCGATGCTCAAAATTCACCTAAAAATCCATCTAAAAAGCATGTAAAATCAAATTAAATCAATTCTAGATCAGTTTAAACCCTTACCCGTAGACCGCAACGGACCTCTGCAGATCTGTGCGCTGTCTCTACCATTTTTGCTCCAGAGCTCTAAAAACAGTAAAATGAACAGTAACAATGAATTAGGGTTTTACCCTATTTTTCTTAATTTTATTCAAAATAATTCAACAAATAATTTTTGCTTTTCCGCGTTTTACCTCAAACGTTCGATTTGGGTAAAAACACGGAGGGGGCACCATAGTAAGCTGTCGTACGATTCGACCAAGAATCGTCGCCTAAAAATGGGAATAATTTTTTTGCTTTCTCGTAGATCGAGAAGAACTCATCTTTAATGCATTTTCTTCGGAAAATTCGCTAAAGAGGGGGCAAAATGTAGCACCCTAAAATTGGCGCAGTAAAATTGGAATAATTACATTCACCTTAGTAAATAAATTTAAATTCAAATTTAACCTCCTAAACCGCCTGTTAACGATCGAGAAACCCGTTTCCTCCTTTTTCGTGCCATTTTTAGCAGTTGTTTTGACCGTTTGACGATATCGTCTCCGATCAGACGATATTGCCCCAGATTTGACGATTTCGTCTGGACTAGAACGTCCAGACGATTTCGTCGCAAAACTGAATTTGCATAATTGAAATCCGTTCCAATGGGTCTCCAATCCGGGCAGAAGCATGTCTGCATCGTTGGGACCCTTCCCCCATTGGAGATCTCCCAAATTGGGATGATCTCCAACCTCCCAACAACTATCCTATGCCTATTTAACTCTAAGACTTTTCCCTCCCCAACCCCTGGCTGAATTTTTATGCAAATTGAACCCTTATGCTCTAAAACATCGTAATTCATATTTTGCATTAGTCCTATAGTCATTTCATTGCGGGTACACCACTGGTTTTCAGTCGGAGCCAGTACCTATCGCAGTCGACGAACCTGTCAAGATCGAAGGCGATCTCGTCAAATTCGGGACGATCTCGTACTGATGCGAGACGATTTCGACTGCGAGTGCACATCGAGGCAATCGGTGCACGGAGTTTGTTCTTCTGTCTCTTTTCTCTGTCATTTTATGTTGTAAATTAGATTTTTTATTCAGCTTTTATATTATATTGCATTTGGAGTTCACCCATTTTGTCTAGTTTACAGATTAAGATCATATTCTGCTATCTAAACACAGTTATTTGCATTTACTTCTGTTCTTATATATTGTTCAACACTCATATTATTGTTTTACATGGTTTGCCCCTGTTTGCAAAATAGAATTTCTCGTATTTCGCATCTGTTTTCTGTTTTGCAGGTCTCTGATAAATTCGTCTGACGAATTCGTCAGATTTCAGACGATCTTGTCAGTTCAGACGATTTTATCAAATTAAAGGCGATTCTGTTGAATTGCGGACGATCCAGACTGCTTCAAGCTTTAGAAACTCCATCAGACTTCCGGATCAGGTAATCTTCATTGGCCTCCTGCAAATTCTCTGTTTATGTTTTCCTTTTTGTTTGTTGTATGCATTTAAATTGCATTTTCATGTAGTTTAAGTTAGAGTCATTCGGCCAAACCTAGGATGAATGCTTAAAAATAAAACAAACTCATCAAAACTCATTCCCAAAACCTAGGCATGGAAACTGCCATCAAATGTTTCCTGGTGAACCCACCATCCGTCGAAAAATTACCAAAATGCACCTCCCTTGAGAGGCGGGACCTTCGCAAAGTCCTCTCGTCCGAGGTACCACACCATCCTTTTCCCATCCTCCTTCCGGGCGCGGATCCAATAGCCTGAAGGTAGGGGTGCGAAAAATTTGGAGCGATACACATTCCTCATAAGAAAAGGAATAAGTTTAATGATAAGAGCTAAAAAACATCTTTGTTGGCTATAGTGATAGTGTCAATGCCTATAAATTGTATGATTCTATTTCCAAGAGGATATTTCTATCTAGGGATGTTACCTTTCATGAGTATCCCCCATATAATCCTCCTCATATGGCCCCCACTTTGGAATTAACTAATGAAATAGTTGCTCCATTGATACATACAATATCATCTAGTCCTTCCTCTTCACTCATAAATCAATAAATTCCTCCACATGGAGAACTCCCTATAAATGATTCATTTCCTTCATCTCTTTATACTCCTCCATCTAATTATGAAGACACACCATCCAATCATTTACCTAAGTGGGTTCAAGCCACCATAGATGAATCCCAAAGTCATTTTCCCACTTATATAGGTAAAAGTACTTCAACCCTAAGACACCAAGTGAATTATGCCCTCGTGGGCAAAGTACTTAGCCAACCTAAACCTTATAATATCAAAGAAGCGCTTGGTGATCCTAAATTTGTTCTTTCCATGGATAAAGATTTGGATTCCATTGAAAGGAATCACACTTGGGAGTTAGTTGATTTACCCCAAGGAAAATATACTATTGGTACAAAATGGATATACAAGACAAAGTATAAAGCATATGACTCACTAGATCACCACAAGGCTCACCTAGTAGCTCAAGGATATAAGCAACAAGAGGGAATTTATTATAAGGAGACTTTTGGTTTTGTGGAAAATATGACTATAATCAAGATAGTTATTGCTTTGGCAGCTCAAAATCATTGTCCTATATATCATATGGATGTCAACAGTGTATTTCTCAATGGTAACTTGAAGGAGGAAGTGTATGTGAACCAACACCCAGGATACATAGTTAAAGGCCATTAAAATAAAGTTCTTAGATTGAAGAAAGATCTATATGGGTTGAAGCAAGTACCCCAAGCTTAGTATGAAAATATTGAATCCTATTTCATCAACCTTGGTTTCACTAGATCTATAGCAGAATCTACTCTCTATGTGAAAAATTGGAAGAATCACATCATTTTGGTTACATTGTATGTGTGTGACCTTCTAATTAAAGGTGATGACACAACAGGAATAAAGTTGCTTAAGGAGGACTTATGCAAAAATTTTGAAATAACAGACTTAGTCCTCCTCCACTATTTCTTAGGCATAGAGGTATGGCAATAACCTAGTAATATTTTTATTTCACGGGCTAAATACATTCAGTCTATTTTGGAGAGGTTTCGAATGGATGAGTGTAAACCTCTCTCACTCCTATGGAAACTAGGTTAAAATTGGTTAATAGTGCTGGTGAAGAAAGGGTTTATGGAACCCTTTATAGACATCTAGTTGGAAGTTTGATCTACTTAACTTCAATTAGAATAGATATTTCCTATTTACTTGGCCTTATTTCCAGATTCATGCAGGATCCTAAGAAGAGCCATTGGATAGTAGCTAAGAGTATTTTGAGAATCCTAAAGATCACCCCTGATATTGGCCTTATGTATACATCATGTGATGATATTTATTTTATTGGATACATAGATTCATATTGGGCTAGTTGTCCTAAAACTAGAAGATCCACATCAGGTTATTATTTTCAGTTGGGCCAGGGCTCTATTTTATGGAGCATAAAGAAGTAGAACATAATTTCATTATCTTCAGCAGAGGTTGAATATAGAACAGCAGTTGAGGTAACTAAGGAGGTAATTTGGTTGACGTAATTACTTTAGGACATTAGGATATTCATAAATGGTTCAACTTATATATATTGTGACAATCAAAGTACCACTAAGATGACCAAGAATCCAATTTCTCATACCAGAATAAAGCACATTGAGATTCATCATCACTTCATTAGAGAAATGGTACAAGAAGACATTATACACATGGAGTATGTACCAACTCAATATCAAGTGGCTGACATCTTCACCAATTCACTTGGGCAAGACAAGTTTTATCATTTTAGCAAATTATTCTATGTATATAATAGAAGTCAAAATTAAGGAGGAATGCTATCTAATGTTGACTTCTTTTTTTTCTATAGTTAGGATAGTGCACATAAAGGGGGAATGTTAGAATATTGTTTTAATGTACACTATGCCTTACTTCAATTATGCCACTTGTCTTATTTCCAATTTTAGTTTTCCAAATGGAGTTATGTGTCTTCTGCATGACACTTGAAGTGGATATTATGACACTTGTTATATCTCCCTCATAGACTTGATGCCTATATATTGTAACACATGTTGTTAATATATTAGTCCCTTTTGTTCATTTCCTAGAAAGATATTGACAATTAGTTTTTTTTTTTGCATTTCTAATAAAAATATGTATAGAATACCTATGGAATATGACAATAATAGATCAATTTACTTTGATTGGCCTGACTTCCTCTCCAAGAGAATGCATGAGCAACTGGTAGCAATGAAGAAATATTTTGAGGCCCCTCCTTTCAGGAACTACTCTAATTTGGTTTGGATGTTTCTTAGTGTTGTAAGGCAAGAGATGCCTTGGATCCCAGTAATAGATAAATATGATAATGAAAACCCCATATTAGTCTATATAGGGACTAAGCTTTTGAGGAACATTAAATCTTATTATAGCTTCAATATGGAATTTTTTGGGCCATCCCTAAAAATTATGTATGGCCAATATCCTAGAATTCCTCCTCTCTGTAAATAAATATTGTAAACAAAGTAAGCTAAGGAAGGAGATTGGCATATTTTGATTGAGGGTAAAATCATTAGATTCTATGGCTTCACTAGGAAACCATTATTGCTTCCACATGTTTTCACCAACAGAATGTTAGCATTAGAATATTGTAGACAATTTGACTACATCAATGTCACATTTGGCACTAGGAAAGGAAGAAAAGGGACAATGATTTACCCTCGTAATGTGGAATATATTACAGTAACAAGGAAGGGCCATCATGAGTAGATCACTCAATATGTGGAAAACTAGATCTTATTTATCTTTCGTAAATATGTAGGTATGACTCAAATATTAAATTTTTTGAGAGCTAACTTCCCTCAATGGTGAGAAGGCTCATAATTTTGAAAGGAATTTGAGGTTCCAAATTGAAAAGCACATGAATAATAAAGAGAGCTCTCCATTATATTGGAATGTTAGGAAAAAGGAACAACTTCCCCCTTGGAGATACATTTATGAGCAATTGGTTGAATATGACCCTGAAAATAAGAAAAACCATGAGCTGAAAGAAACCAAAATCAAATAAATAAAGGAAAAGCATGGATGATATTAGAGTAAGGTTTTGGAAAGATGAAGAATGAGAGTGGAGACAAACACTATAAAATCCAGGTTTGGCCACCAATATGATACTGATTTCTGTAAGTTATATGATATACATATTAATACTTGGAAGGTCAAAAATGGTAGAAGCTTAGCATTGATATACAAAAGGACTGATATAGAGGAAACAGATAAAGGTAAGGCCAAAGGTAAAATGTCAAGAGGAAAAGGGTAAAAGAAAGATAAAAGACCTCCAGCTTTTCCCTTCCCACCTTCACAGCAAAGTGTTGATCAATTTTACTAAAGACAAATCACCTTCACAACAACTTCACCACCAGTAACTAAATAAGATCAATTTGCTTTTGAACCTTGATAGGAACAATTGTAGCATTACATTGTGGAAGTAGTAATGATGAAAAATATGGAATATCCTAGTGGCAGTCTTGGTAAAAATGAAATAGGAAATATAGAAAATATTTAGGTAGAATGAATGTAGAAACATTTTGCCTTAGGAGGAGAAGCTTCTTCGTAGGATCCAATGGAAGGCAAATAAAATGATAGTTTAGCATTTGCTCCTATTAAATTTACTATTGTAGTCCTTTCAAAGCCCTTAAGTCCCTTGGTTCCAAATATTGCACTACCAACTGTACAATAACAAGATGATCCTTAGAAGATTAAACCTTCAGGGCTTATTATATTAAAAATTAAGGAAAAATATTTAGTGGGTGAGGCTATGAAAGAATTTAGTAAAAGGAAGAAATAGGACCAAACATAAATAGTTGAATAGACACAAGTTTTTAATGCAGAGAAAATAGTTCAACAAACATAAGAGCAAAGTGTGCCCCTAAATACGGGCGAACGTTAATGCATAAAATTTTCTAGCGATTTTACTTCAAACTTTTTATGAAACTCATTCTCTCCATTGTTTTGGACTCCGAAGGGCATCTCCCCATTAATCATTAAATGCATTAGATTTCAAAAAATTGTTTCAACTTAGTACAACTTATCCAAAAATAAAAGAGATAAATATATTATCGCTTTATACAAAATTTCCAATGAATACAAAATGGCCAACACTATGACAAATGAACCTAACCAATTGGGCTAAAACTTACCTCTAAGATCAGAATAAGCCTTGGTGTTCTTTTGGTTCTCCTTGAGGACAAGGTCCCCAACCTCAAAAGAAATATTGTAAACTTTCTTAGAATAAGATCGCTTGAGCCTATTCTAATAAGCTCATAAATGCTCTAAGCCATGAATGCAATTTTCATCTAGTAGATCCAATTGGTGCAAATGGTCTATGCGATACTCATCACTGGCCAAGGCATATTGCAACAATATGCACAACAAGGGAACCTCGAGCTCAAAATAAAACATCACCTTAGATCCATATACCAAGACATATGATGAGGAATTTTTGGAAGTATGCACACTAGTGCAATAGGCTCATAAGGCAGGATAAATTTGGGTATATCAGTCACAACTGGTCTTACAAATCAACTTTTTCAAGATATTTATCAAATACTTATTGGATGCTTTGAATTGTTGTTACCATGATGGTAGTACAAATTTGACCATTTGTGTTGAATCTTATACTTAGAATAAATTTTATGAACATCCTTGTTCTTGAAAGTAGTGCCATTGTCAGAAATAATCACTGAAGGAATCTTGAACCTACAAAGAATCTCATTGAAGATAAAATTAGAAACTTGAGTTCTAGTCATCGTGGCTAGAGGTATGGCTTCGACCCATTTAGTGAAGTACTCTATCATTGTTATGATAATATTGTGACCATCAGACGACATGGGGTTAATCTTTCCTATAATGTCTAATCCCCACATGGAAAATGACCAAGGGGAAGAAATACCTTGAAGGTGTTGAGGAGCATGTACCAGGTTGTCATGGTGTTAAAAAGTATGAAAGATCTGTGTTAAAGAGTGTGAATCTCTATGTAAAGAGCATTGAATCTTTGTGTTAAAGAGCACGAAAGATCTGTGTTAAAGAGCGTGAAAGCTCTGTGTTAGAGAGCGATGAAACCCTATATTAAAGAGCATGAAAGCTCTATGTTAAAGAGCATTGAAGATCTATTGAAAGAACATTGAGAGCTTTGTGTAAAAGAGCATAGAAGCTATGTATTAAAGAGCATGAAAGATATGTGTAAAGAGCATTGAGGCACTATGTTAAAGAGCATGAAAGATTTGTGTTAAAGAGTGTGAAAGATCTATGTTAAAAATTGTGAAAGCTCAGTGTTAAAGAGCATGAAAGCCCTATGTTAGAGAGTGTTGAAGCTCTTTGTTAAAGAGCATTGATAGCTCTATAAAGAGCATGAAATATCTATGTTAAAGAGAGTGAATCTTTGTATAAAGAGCGTTGAGGCTCTGTGTTAAAGAGCACGAAAGCTCTGTGTTAAAGAGCATGAAAGCTCTATGTTAAAGAGCATGAAAGCTTTGTGTTAGAGAGCATTGAAGATCTATGTTAAAGAGCATTGATAGCTATATGTTAAAGAGCATCAAAGCTCTGTGTTAAAGAGCATGGAAGCTTATGCTAAAGAGCATTGTAGCTCTGTATCAAAGTGAGCATTATAGCTCTGTATTAGAGCATCGTAAGCCTATGTTAGAGGATCCATAGCATCATAGATGGTTGTGTTTTACGCTAGCCAAGAATTTGTATGTTGTGTCATCTGATAGCTCATTGTAGTTGGTAGAAGCTTAGCTATTGTTCATTATCTTCTTTATTGATTTTAAAATGAAATGAATGTTTATTTTGTAATGTATGGGTATGGGACCTTATGTTATGAAATAAAATGGAAATGAATTATTATTTTGTAATGTAGGGGTATGGGACCTTATGTTATGAAATAAAATGGAAATGAATGATTATTTTGTAATGTATGGGTATGGGACCTTATGTTATGAAATAAAATGGAAATGAATGATTATTTTGTAATGTAGAGGTATGGGACCTTATGTTATGAAATGAATGGTTATTTTGTAATTTAAGGGTATGGGACCTTATGTTATAAAATAAATGGAATAGTTGGTTATTTTCTAATTTAAGGGTATGGGACCTAATGTTATGAAATAAATGAAATGAATGGTTATTTTGTAATTTAAGGGTATGGGACCTTATTTTATGAAATAAATGAAAGGAATGGTTATTTTGTAATTAAATATAAAATAAATGGAATAGTTGGTTATTTTGTAATTTAAGGATATGGGACCTTTTGTTATGAAATAAATAAAATGAATGGTTATTTTGTAATCTAAGGGTATGGGACCTTATGTTATGAAATAAATATGGGACTCTAATTGTTGAGGAGGGTAGTTCATTTACTACAAATAGAGCATGTGAGCTAATGCATGGTTGATTGACTCTCTCAAGTTGGGTGAGAGAGAAAGTGGAAAGGGTAGTTTCTATGATAAAGGACTATGCATTAGTAAGTTGAATTGCTTGGGTTATTTGTATAGTTGCAATGTGACAATGAATTAAGTGCATATAGAAGCATGTCTATCTAGATCCATGAGTGTCCTAATCCCCTACTATCCTCACTTGATCTATGGAAGAGCAAGAAGGTCACTTTCAAGAGATAGACCAATCCACGAGTTTTCTCTCTACCGTACTTCTTGAATATTTTTGTAATATATTAGATTATGGGGATATTTCCCCGATAAAATGGATGTAAAGTAGTGTGGAAAGTTATGGGGTGTACCATACTAGTTCATGTACTTGAATGAACTTTGTAACTACCACATCTAGTACTTCTTTATTTAGTCTTCTACATTTAAACCTTTTAATGTATGCATAATTGGTTATTGTTTCTCTGTGACTTGACTATGCTTTCTTTATAATAATTCATTTTGTTAGATTTAGTATCTAGATATTTTATGCTCTTGTAATGATTAAAAAGGAAATAATATTTAGTAAGAACTTAGAGGTACCCTAAGGGATTGAGATCCCCTTAGGGAGGTTGGAAACTAGGTTTGGAAGGTTGTACTAGAGCTAAGATAGCTTGTCAATGGACAAGATCGATAGCTTAGGTCATAGTACACGTAGCATACCCACACATAATGGCTTGTATGGATATGGAGATGCATGTACACCTTATAAAAATTGAAGGTGGTAAGTCTAGATTATCAATATTGATGAGAGAGATAGACTTACATGCACAACACAAGATAGGCTTACACAGACGAGACTTGCGTAAAGGGAATATTATGTGGTATAGTTCTTAAGAAACTTAGGCTATGTCAAACAATAGTCGATCTAAGGTTGGTTGGGGATTTATGAATCCTCCTCCTTAGTCAAAAAAAATTATATAATAATATATGTAAACTTTTCTTTTGTGTGTGTGTTTTCTTGTTTCATGTTTTTGGGGTGTTACAGGATTTGACTTAAGATTATCTCCTAATTTCCACTAAAGCTAGGATTAGACTTAAGCTTATCTCCTAATCACCACCAAGGCTAGGATTTTACTTAAGCTTATCTTCTAATCACCGCCAAGGTTTGGATTTGACTTAATCTTATATTCTAATCATTGCCAAGGCTAGGATTTAACTTAAGCTTATCTCCTAATCACCGCCAAGGCTAGGATTTGACTTAAGCTTATCTTTTAATCATCGCCAAGGCTAGGATTTGACTTACGCTTATCTTCTAATCATTTCCAAGGCTAGGATTTGACTTAATCTTATCTCCTAATCACCATCAAGGTTAGGATTTGACTTAAGATTATCTCCTAATTGAAACCAATGCTAGGATTAGACTTAAGCTTGTCTCATAATCACCGCCAAGGCTAGGATTTGACTTAATCTTATCTCCTAATTGCCACTAAGGCTAGGATTAGACTTAATATTATCTCATAATCACCACCAAGGCTAGGATTTAACTTAATCTTGTCTTCTAATCACCACAAATGCTAGGATTTGACTTAAGCTTATCTTCTAATCATTGCCAAGGCTAGGATTTGACTTAAGCTTATTTCGTAATCATTGCCAAGGCTAGGATTTGACTTAAGCTTATCTCCTAATCACCACCAAGGTTAGGATTTGACTTAAGATTATCTTCTAATTTCCACCAAGGATAGGATTTGGCTTAAGCTTATCTTCTAATTGTCGCTAAGGCTAGGATTAGACTTAAGCTTGTATGCCAATACCCCAAATATTGCAAAAATAAAGTTCTTTAACTTGTTAGAAGCAACGATTCAGAGATGTATGCTCTTTTCATGATTGGGACATTTAACATTGACCAGATCCAATCAACCTACAATATAGCTTTAGGTTGTCCTTTTTTCTCAGTTTTGTGTTTTCCCACAACACATCTCAAAAAAGGGTATCTATAGACACCTAAAACATGTCATGTTTAGGAGGCTACTTATATGGACACCTTTGCAGGCCATATGACTGATCTTGGACCTTTCCAAGACCCAACAATGGTTCTAACCACTCATTTAGGGTAGCCTAGTCCTATGCAACCATAGCCACTAACATCATCAACAACAACCTCCATCGCCATCGATGATTAGAGCAGCTACGAGCTAACCACTGATGGTGATAGCGGCTAGATACATAGGCGTGTCTGTTGATAGCAACTAATCCTGTAACAAACTTGGGCTCCTTGAACTGAGTAAATTAGTTGCATCCAATAAATTTACAATGATCTTTAGTTCTAGAAGCCTCTAGAAGCTTTGCCTAATTTCTCAAGCTTAGTTGAAGCTTGTTCTTGGCTTCTTGGGGAAGCTAGAACAAGGAATTTGGGAGTCTACTTAAGGCCCCAAATTTACAAGCAAATCTTGGATAATTGATGAGCATTTGCCATAGCAAAGCCCTATCGAATTGAAGAGCAACTTCACATCCCCTTGAGGAGTAACGAAGTGCTATCCAATTGAGCAATGATAAGTGCACATTCACCAGTGGAGCTACCAAAAGCTTGAGGAGTAACCATACCATTTTTTAACATCAAATTCAACATCAATCCAAGCCAAATACCATAATCAACTATGTCTTGAGACACGACTGACCCTTGCACATCAATTCAGTATGATAATTGATCATCTTTAGGTCGAGAACATAGAGGGTAGATTATTTTTCTCGTAGTCACTATTTTTAACAATGGCTCGTAGGCGTAGCCACCGATATTGATAGTGACTAACAAAGCTAGCTACTATGATCATCAGCAGCTAGGATTTGAATGATCTTTTTCTTTTTTTTAGCCATAGATTTTAGATTACTATTCTTTTATTTGGATTTCTAACCTAGTAAGCAGCATTTACATTCTCTACATTTAGTATTTCAAGAATTCTTTCTATTATTTCATGTATATTTTAATATTTTTATGTATTTACTTTATGATTTACACTATTCAAGATTCAAGCCTCATTTTGAGAGGCCTCATTTGCTACTGACTATAAATGTAGTTTCATGTGTGCATGTCATATAGAAATTTCAAGGTCAAATATCATCAAGATCTATCTTCTTGACATCAAGAAGTGGAGGTTCTCAAGATAATCCCTCCTATAATCAAGTTTTGAGGATCCTAAAGTCTATTGAAGACATCTACCACAAGAATTGTGGATTGTAATATGTATCACAATGGTCAATCCCTAAGAGGGATGTTTTTGTAACCTTGTTGTAAAGAGGATTTCATAAATATCAATAAATATGGGCACATTTCTTTTACCTTTCTTTCTTTGCACTTGGATTACATGCTTTATCATGCTTATTTTATTACATATTGCATAGATGTTAGATTTTTAGCTTCCTTCAGAAACCTTAGAGACTTTAATAGTTATTATTGGAAATTTCTGAGAATCCTTGAAATACTTTTGAGAAATTTTAGGAATTCATTTCAAGTTTTGAGAAGACTTTAGAGAGTTTTGTAATTGAATTATTGAAGCATTTTTTATATTTGCAAATATTCTAAATTTTGGAGAAATAAGGTTTCCCACATCAAATTAGGAATAAAAAAATTGCAAATGTCCTTTTACTAAATTTTTAAATTTTTAAATTTGGAGTTATAAGGAATTCAAAACCAGCATAGGATTGTGAAATTTAGAATTTGGAAACCATATTATTAAAATTTGGGAGATATAAGGAATATAACATAGAGTTTTTGGAAAGTTGGAAAATTGCATTGACATTAGTCTCTCATTCAAAATTAACGAGACATAAGGAATCCAACTTAAAGTTTTTGAAAGTAGAGAATTTTATCAAAATTGTCTTTAGCCTTTCATTCATAATTAGGGAGACAAAAGGAATTCAACTCAAAGGAGAACTTAGAAAGCTAAGTATTTTATCAAAGCTATCTTACATTCAAAATCCTAGGGAGCTATAAGGAATTCTACTTCAAAAGTACAAAGTTAAAGGACTATGGATGAAATAGTTAAGAATGTGTTTGATAAAGATAATGAAGAACTGCTTCATGAATGTAAGGAACCAAAATGGTTTAAATATACAATGAAAGGTTTAGCAGGATTTCAAAACAATCAAAAAGACACATCATTGGATTTTGTTACCATAGAATGTTCTAAAGATACTAAAGATCTTTATCATCTACTACATATATATAGAAAGAGCAAAGACATAGTAGGTCAAGTCATACACAAATGGTTATATTATTTTGTTAAGAAAATAGATGAACTTGAAATTTCAAAAACAAGTAACAAAGAAGTGAAGATATCTTCAAGATGTACTTATTGCAATAAGATTGGTCATGAGAAAGCAAATTGTTGGAATTTCCATCCATGTAAATATTGTGGAGGAAAAACTCATTCATCTATTTTTTGCTATTACAAAGAAGAGTATTGTAATAGATTTGAAATGGAACTAATATTTAGATTAGATTGTTTTTTTCAGAAGCTTATTTCTTAAGAAATTACTAACAATGTATTTAAGAATGAAATGTTTGAAGAGTAGGAAAGAAATTTATTCAAAAAAGAAAAAAAGAAAAAAATTAGACTAGAGAAGTAATCATATCTCTTGCTCAACAAGGCTATCTAATGATAGACTATATTGAAGAACCTAGACAAAAGCAAAATTTAAAGATAAATAAAAGAAACCAGATCAAGAGAGGAAAGATGAATATTGAAGAAGACATTTACAAGATAGATCCAAGTATTGATATTAAAGAGATAATATGAAGACCATACTTAAGACTAACGTCTTCAATAACCAGAAAATATAATACAAGGGGGTGTTAGAGTGATGTGGATCTGCTATCGCAAGCACAAGGAAAAGAATTGACAAACCAAAAAATTATATTCCATTGACAACATATGCCTATAAATAGGCATTACAATACATGGAACGGATAAGGGTGCATTCAATGATAACGGTGCCCTTAATCGTTACAATAACTAAAATTTATTAAATTACACATCTAATTCCCTATCATTCCTCCCCACTGAAGAAGCATTGGTCCCCAATGCGTACAAATGTGGAAGAGAAATAAGGAAAACAACCAGGAGTATCAAGTACAACCAAAAATGTACTCTTGTTACAACAGATGAAGATCAAAATAATGAAATTTTACATGTATTCATAAAACCAAAATCTGGCACTGGATCTGATTTGGCCTTAGAAAATACTCTCAAACGACTGTAAACATTGTTATATCAATGGACAGCTTAAATTGGTCCTTTGAAATGTTAGAAGAAAGCAACAACTGAAGTGTCAGAGAAGATGCCTCGAAATACATGCTAAAATATGCCAACAAAATATTCCTCAAACCACGTGCACAAAAGGTGCCAAGTGGAAATGGTGGTTGCATGAAATTAAATTAAATTAAGGATAATTTAATTTAATTTATTGGTGTAAATTTAGTTAATGATGAACATGCGCATTAATGAAGGCATGCATTAATGAAATGGAATGACATTAATGAAAGGTGGAATGGTGCATTAATGAAGGTATGCATTAATTAAATGGGATGGCACATTAATGAAGGTGTGCATTAATGAAGGTCGATAACCATTACCAACGATATGGGAGCAATTACAATAGACAAAGGAAATAGAAGACAATCCAAAAAAATTGTATTCCATTAATAACATAAGCCTATAAATAGGCATTACAAGACATGGAATAGATAAGGGTGCATTCAATGATAATGATGCCCTTAATCCTTACAACAACTAACATTTATTAAATTACACACCTAATTCCTTATCATTCATGCATTGCAAAAACTAATTTCTTGGGATTTAATGAAACCTTAAATTTTTTGTATTTTTCAAACACCATCCAAATATGCTCAACATTTTTCTCCTTATAATGGGAGAACATGGTCATGTCATCCAAATAGATGACTATTATCTTGTTTACCAACTCACCAAATTCTAAATCCATAGCCCTCTATAAGGTAGTGCCCACATTTGATAGGCCAAAAGGCACCTTTTGATACGCAAATGTACCTCATTTTGTGGTGAATGCAGCCTTGTGTTGATCCTCATCTCTAACCCATATCTGATTAAATCCAAATAATTCATCCAATAAAGAGAACCTCCTGGCTTTGACTAGTATGCAGTATTTGATCAATGTATGGGAGAGGATAGTGATTCTTTAGGGAAGCTTGATTTAGATTCCTAAAGACTACACAAAGACGAATGTCTCTATTTTTCTTTCTTATTAAAACCAAATTGGCCACCCATATAGAATTCTTGATGGGGTATATAATCTTAGCATTTAACAACTTTAGTAGCTTATGTTTCATCAAAGCCTCTATATTGGAATTTACTGGTCATTGCTTCTATCGAAAGGTTTTTGCATCTAGTATAAGCTTAATGGTATGTTGGATGGTCTCCTTGTTGTACACTTTGAGGTCATCATAGGTCCATGCTATGATATCATTAAATTTTTTTGCATAAATCCAAAATTTGGTTGACCTATACCTCTAAATAATGTACACCAATTTTGATGTTCTTTCTCGAATCAATTTGTACATCCTTGTACTTTTAGCTATCAACTTTAATTATATGAGTAGTTGATTGATCACCACCATCAAATAAGCTTTATAGCATTATAAATCCTTTTGGTATGTGATTGTTCTTAAGTAATATCAATTTACTCTCCTCATATTCCTTTGGTAGTTGTTTACCTATGCAATTCACTTCTTGAGTTAGGAATTCAATAACCTATTCATAATTCTCAAACACTTACCAAAAGGTATCCTTATCAGGAACAAAAGGCCTATTAAAAAGCCTCACCATTTTGTACTTATGTATGACATTAGATACTAGGCAAAATTTAGCTTCCACAGATGCTAATATGTTAGCGTGGGTGTTCTGCTCTCTAGGGATGGATTTGATACTTAGAGCCTCAAAAGCTTTTATTAAGTCTCATACTCTATTTTTGTAGGCTTTGAGATAGTGTTGTTTACTAACATAACTTTCTATAATTTGATTGACTATTAACTCTGAATCACCAAATATTTGCAGTAGTTTGATCCTCATATTTTTATCTTTCTTTAATCTTAGGCATAGTGCTTTATATTCTGCTACATTATTTGTACTCCCCCATGTCAACCTATATAAAATTTTATTTTTTACTCCAGTAGGTGCTATCAACACTATGCTAGCTCTAACACCTTTTTTACATCTAGATCCATAAAATAAGAGCTTCCACATTTGGTTTTTTTGGGAAATTTGGCCAATTGGGGTTGCAGTCTTCTTTTCATCGGACTTCATTATTGAATAGGTGTAAATTCCCATATCAATCATAGAATTGAAGTTCTTCAAAAAAAAATCTTTAGTCTAGATATATTCCAGTAATTCCTCCATCAAACCCACTTCTTTTGTCATCGTGCTAACCATGTTAGTTTGTTGGTTTTATTTTTCAAGCTTTTGTATACGGGAGGATGGTTTCTCAAAAAATATCTTGACTCCTTTTCCTTTAAATGGGATCTCCATGTGATAGTAATCAAGAGATAAGTAACCACCCAACTTGGAATTGAATTCTCTTGATAGACACATCCCAAAACAAGGTTCCAAATCAACTACCATAATTTCCTAGATAACATTAATCTAAGGCAATCTATACAATTTCATGGGCACATCCTTTATTACACCTACTATTTTTACTGGTGTACCATCTAGCTACAACACACCAGGACTGATATTTGTAAATTCCATGCTCATTATTTCACAAACTACTTTGGGTATTACTGTGGTAGCTGCTCCAGAGTCAATCATGCAATTGTGAACCACCATCCCTCCATTTGCAAGGATAAATAAAATGGTGATAATCTATTTTTTATTGTTATTGAGGTAGGATGAACTTGAGCTAAATTAACATTTACTTGATGCTTTCCTTGACTCTTGATAGATATGAGTGAAGCCTATAATAGGTCAATCTATATTTAAATAAGGAGTGTATCATACATACTAGATTTTGGAGTCTTCACTTCCCCCACAATATTGAAACCAGAACTGTCAAGTTTTTTTCTATGTTCGTTTGCAGTTTCATCATACTTACTCCTATATTCATGAGTTACCTCAATCCTTTGGTGCTTGGTTAGAGAAGGATATCTCAAATTATCTCTTGCCTACTCTTGTATTTCACCTTCCTTTGTCATATTTTGTTGTTGCTAAGTTGGATTTTGGGATGGGATAGCCTAATGGATATCCTTATTTGGATAGTATTTTATCTTAAAATGTACATTAAAAGGATCCATTACCTTAGGATCAACTAGCAAAGGTTTCTTCCCTGATCTTGTTAGGACCAATACTTGTTCAATAGATGGTATCATGAAATTATAGTCCATTTCCCTCAGCATATTTACCTAACTTCTCTGAGCTCTTTTTGCCTTCTCAATGGTAAATTTTTGTATGTGATGTTGGTGTATCATGCATGAGATTTCACCAAGTGGGTCATTGCAAATTGAACACCAGTATTTTGACTCAAAGCCTAAGGTAGAAGGTTCATCTTCTTGATTGTTGTATACTATATTGGATATTTCCATAGGCTTTCTAGTGGAAGCAACTTGATATTTTGTGATAGATGGAAATCTTCTTGGTTGAATGTTTTTTTTAGCCTCCCTCCTTTTCATGGTATTAAATTCATTGGTGAGGTTCTTCATGGCTATGACCATATCTTGCAAGATAATTGTCTAAGGATCAAGGCTTGGTAATGCAGAACAACAAAAGGTGTTGACGACAAAGGTATTGTAGGAGGTGTAGGAATTATATGAGTAACTAGTATAGTTGGCCCTACTGGGAAGCTGAGGGTAGTAGTGGTTTCTATGAAATAATTATGTGTAGTAGAGGTTTGTATTTGTTGCTGAAGAAATTTTAAGAATACTAGCATTACCAGTTTTGGGGGTATCCTTCCTTTAGCAATCAAATCCTTTTTAGTATTTAATGCTTCCTAAAATATCTGAGGAAATATAAACGCATTGGGCTACCTTATAGCCATACCTAGATCTGAATGGAAGACCCTCAAATAATAATATATGGCTTGTTCATTAGTTGGTCTAAGACCCTAGGGCACTCTTCTCCATGTCTGGCTAAACCTAATGTTGAAATTTGATATTTTTTTTTGTGGGTGCCTTTGTATTAGAATGAATTGTGTTAGAAAAGATAATGGATATGCTTTTTAATTGAATTATTCCACTAATTTTCCAACCAGTTGAACCCATGTAGTTATAGTTTGATCTTATAAGGTTCTATACTAGTACAACATTTTTCCCTCAATGATATAACTAATAGTTTGGTCATGACATCTTCTTCCTAAATATTATGTATGGTTCCCAGTGATTCTACATCTTAATAGTACTCATAATTTATCTTTCTAGTGCCATTATATGTTTACAGTATTTTTAAAGCTTCCTAGGGAATAGGGTTCAGGATGAGAAAATTTAGAGGACCTATATGATTCCAAGTTGGGTAGTCTTGAAGGTTTTGATTATTATTTCCAACCATTGATGCTTATGTATTAAGAGGGACTATAGGAGTAGTATTTTTTGTATTCATCATATATTCAGTGAGGATTAAATACAATGATGATTCAAAAGATATAATAGGATGTATTCTAAAACTACCAAGGTGTAGTTCTAAAAAATCTATAGGTTCCTTTAATCTCTTAGTTGCTTATCTTGTGATCAAGTATCTATGGACTTAATAGAGTAGCTTGATATAAATAATTTTCTTGACATGGATATGCAAATATTTTTGGGTTTTTATTTGAATAGAGTAGCCAGGTGATTGATATGATCTATGATAACAAAGCTTCACCAAATATCTAGTCTACTGGAATGATGTGGGATTTGCATCCCATCGAGTGTGCCAAAAAATGTTGGTCTAAAAATATACCTATGGTAAGATTATACACCCAAAGACCTTGACCAACATTGAATGACCTAGAAGTCGTGAAGCTTAAGTGGTCAATCTCTGGAGGAGTCCGGTTCCTATGAAGTTCTAACTAAAAGTTCCTAAAATATGAGGGGAAAATGGTGTTGAAAGGATAAAATAGAGTTAAAGCTAGAACTTATGGTGGTGCAGATTAAGCTACGTTAAGACACATGTGTTACAAAAAATAATGCAATTGATAAAACAAGTAAACCACCTAATATACCAATCAATTTTTATCAATTACAAAATATTCATTTGTACAATGCATAGCTATTAGATTACAGATTCTAGAAACAAGGAATGAAACATAAGTATAAATCCAGAAAGTAGAATTAACACCATGAGCATTCAACAAGTTAAAATTAGAAATAAGTAATCATTAATACATACATGTCTTGTAACGAAGTTGAACCAGATGCCAAACAACAATCTTTTTATATTTTTTAATATGCAATATGCTTTGTACATGTAAATTATAAAAGCTTAAAAGCCGACCATTTTACATTCTTCATTCTAGTATTTATAGCATTTTACAATACATTCAATTATCCAAACATCATTGCCTCAGAGATGGATTGTCATTATATCAGAATATTTTCCAATAAGCTTGTTCTAACCACCTGGTTGTGGCTTGCTGACCTAGCTAGACCTACTTCATCTTGAGTCATATTGACCTTGTTATTTGTATCTGGTTCACTGATTCTTTTTTAATATTTTTGTTGAGTCACCTTGCACATCTGCACGATCACATTGGTTGTAATTTCATTGTTAATATTTTCTAACAAACAATCTTTCCCTATAGATAGAATGGAATGATTGCCACCCACATGCTCACAAACTAGTGTCGGATATCAAATTTGATCTACTTCTGTTGATCCATGGTTGTCGAGTGCATAACAAGGTTGTTGACAAGTGATAAAATTTTGGTACCATGACTTGCCTATTCCAAGTATAGAAGTTCTGGCCAGTCTGGGACTTAGCCATTTTTTCACATTTTGTCTTTTGACAACGTGACGTCACATTTTTCCTTTCAACAACGTGATAGACTTTCGATACCTCTGCTATATCTATTTGGGTACAAAAGTTTTGGCCAGTCTAGGATATCTATTTTTCCATATTTTATCTTTTGGTAGCACAATGAACTTTTGGTACCTCTGTTGGCTCCATCTAGGTACAAAAGTCTTGGCAAATCTAAGACAACCATTTTTTATATTTTTCCTTCTGACAACCCGATGGACTTTTAGTACCTCTATTGGATCCAATCTAGGTACAAAAGTTTTACCTAATCTAGGACTTAGCCAAATTTCACATTATTGTTATTTGGTCGCATGATGGACTCTTGGTACCTCTAATGGCTATGTTTGGGTATAAAAGTTTTGACTAGTCTAGGACTTAGCCATTTTTCTATATTTTACCTTTTGGTAATGTGACGTACTTTTGATACCTCTGCTAGCTTCATTCGAGTGCATAATTTTTGATAGGTTTAGGACTTAGCCATCTTTTACATTTTACCTTTTGGAAGCATAATAAATTTTTAGTACCTCTATTGGATCTATCTAGGTATACAAGTTCTGGCTAGTCTAGGACTTAGCCAAATTTCACATTATTGTTCTTCGGCTACATGATGGACTTTTGGTACCTCTTTGAGTACAAAATTTCTAGTGATTCCAAGACTTAACGAAATTTTACATTACTATTATTTGGTTGCACGATGGACTTTCGATACTGTTAGAGTTAGAGCATATTACATCATTTGTATCATGTAAATGTACCACCTTTGGTACATAGTTAGAGTAGGAGATTACTTTAGGGGAAAGTTAGCTACTTCAAGCAATGTAATAAATGCACAAGTGTCAATGTGCAAGTTGTAATGTGCAAGGTGTCCCCTTGTACAGCTAGGTAGAGTGTTGTCCAAGGAATCTCTCTTTCTATATAAAGGGCCTCATAATGATATATTAGAAGATCAATTACATATCAAGCATATCAAGTGTATTATAGTAGATAGTGGTAGAACTCTTGTATGGAGTACAATATTTTTTTTTAGCTTATATTAATGGAGTGACCATCACCTCCATACTGTATTGTATTTTCACCACTAGAAAAATCCATAGTAGTCGATAGGGTAGGAGAGAATAACAAGTGAGAATTAAATCTTAGTTACAAAAATTTTGAGATTACATTTGGCTAGATTTTTTCCACAGAGTTGCAAAAAAACTCGTAAATACTATGACTCAACATTCATTCCACTAGTTTGACGAATCAACTAGTGAAGATTATTTCATTCCAGTTTCTAACGACTTGTTGCAAAAAAATAAGATTTAGAAAAATATTGGGAAGCTTCCTATAAGAGAGGAAGAATCTTCTTAGAATCATTCCAGCACTTGCAGCAATAAATAAAAGACTGAATATTGCAAAGACCTAAAAGGTCCCATTACAAGATTTGCAATCCTACAAACTCCAAAAGAAGAAAATACCATAGAAGCCTTGATCCAAAATAATAGTTCTTGATTTAGAGAAGAGTTCCTAAATAAGACTCCATAGAAGAGTCTGCAAAATAGGAGATTGGAAATCTCTATTAAAGCCTATAAATTTTAGAATAAAAGAAGGACCAATAAAGGTACATAATCTAGAAGCAACAAATTTTAAAGATCCGAGAAGATCTCATCACCAACACTTCCAAAAGTAGAAGGTTGAAGAAAAGGTCTTAGTTGGAAGACCAAAGAATATGTAATATAGAATACCTTGGAGATGTCTCAATGAGAAATAAGAAGAATGCTTGGAGAGCCAAGCTACAGAGCTTATAGAAGCATCATCAAAAGAGTTCATAGGAGAACTCATTTGAGAAATCCACTACCAAGGAGAAGCTCCTGATAGTGAAGGACTTGGTACAATTATCACCATCCAAAAACAAGACAAACAGAAGAAGAGTTTGTCAAGGAGTGCCAAATCCATAAGAAGAATCCAATGAAGACCTCAAGACAATCAAAATCTTGAGAATAAGAAGATCTTGTTTGAATTCAAAATTTGACAAGAATATTGAAGGAAGATTCAAATAGAAGAAGCCTACCAAATCCAGGAGATTTGGAAATTACCTCTCACAAAAAGAAGGCACAATTTATATATAAGAGTTCTCTGAATTTATAGTAAAAAATAGAAGATCACTAAAAGTATCAAGCCACCAAATTCGAGGCTCAAGATAAAAATTTCAAGACCACAGTTTGGTGAAGCAAGAAGTTGTTATGTACAACCAATAAGAAGTTGCACATTCATCCATTACAAGGCAAAAAATTAGTGAATCAAAACACCAAGATCTACATCTACTATAGAATTCATTAAAGGTAAGCAACTAGGGTGCAATTAGTTGAACTTCAAATTAGGTTTCATTATTAAATTTTATCAAGCATTATATTTGGATTAAAGTTGCAAGGAGAAGGGCTCATATTATTGTCTTAAAGAAAGTGCAAAAAGGAGACTTCATTTTAAGATATATTTGCACATTAAATAGGAGTTGGATATTTTTTTAAAGAAATAAAATTATCACCTACCTATTATCTATCTAGAAATCAAGAAGACTACATCCTATAATATTGATTGTAGTGAAAATTGTAGAATATTCAATAAGGATTCTTTATAGATTACTCTTAAAAGTTGAAGATATTATTAAGTGCATTAGAATTCATTTTTAGATTTTATTTACAAGAGAAATAAGGTGAGATTATTGTTACCATTAAACGTGCATTATTAATCCATTAAGCACTATACTAGTTGATCTTTAACTAGTTACTCTCAATTAGTTTGTGTTGTTAAAGGCACAAAATAGCACAAAATCTACAACATTTTGTGACCAAAAGAAGCCACCAATACAAGTCAAAAAGTGGAGAAGTAAGTTGCCATTAAATTCCTTGAAGGAAGCCTCAAATCAAGACTTGGTGAGTCTCAAGATTCAAGGAAAATATAAGGATTTCATTTAAGTGCAAAGTGTAAAAATCCTTACTAAAAATTTGGCATTAGCTCGGATTAAATCTCATTAAATTATCCAAGGAAGACAGGAGCTACCTCATCAAAATAAAAAAAATGACTTCAAAAAGGTCCTTCATATTGGTGCAAATCTAACTATTACAAAGCACCTCTTTTGTTCCTTCAAAAGGAGAAAAGCATTTATATTTATAGGTAGCAGCACGACCATAAGTTTTAGTAGGTTGTAGGGTAGAGTTTTACCGAAGAGCTCATACTTCATAAAAATTAAGGTGTTTAAAAATACCATTTCTCCACGTCCAATCCAGCCCTAGAATCAAGCATGTCACTTACAATATTGGAGCCATTACAAAAGGCTATTATCACCCAAAATTATGTAGAGAAATTATGGCATACATAAGGAGATCATCTACTTTGGATAGCACTATCGAGCTAAGCACAAGGGGTTGTTACAAAAGCTACAAAATAGTACCATAAATCAGTTTTTACAAAGGATACATAAACAACACTATAAGCATCAAGGTATAAGGTAAAATTGCTATATCCAAAACCATTACTTGGAGAGAACGACCACCAAAAAGAAGCATAAGAAGCTTCCACAGGACCACCATTAGGAGCTCCATAGAACCGTGGAGTATTACAGCTGGAGCCACCCATTATCTTCATCAAGATAGCATGCAAAAGAAGAAGAGAAAAGGTTTACATTCCAAGAAACATAGCAAGCTCACAAAAAATACAAAGATATAGGTAAATATAGGATTACAATGCTCATCCTTGGAGTGTTAGAAGAAATACTTACATGCACAATCCTTGAGTGCCACTTGGCATAAGACTTCTAAGCGCCCCAATATTCGTGAATAATCCACTGCTCACCTAAAAAGGATTTACAAACCTTTGGTAGGTTACCACCAAACTTATCATTGCATAAAAGTACATTAGAATATCAATGTCTATTCAGTAATGCTCAACAGACACTTGTCTACAATATGCAAGGAAATAGTCCTATTTAAGGCACCCATTTTGGAGAAGGAGATAGAACAAGATCAAAGGGAAGTCAAGAATTGAATTGCATGAAGCACGATCATAGGGAGAAGGCTAATTTAAGCTTGTGCACCATTCAAAGGTGTAAGCCTACATTAAATCAATTATCATAGGCTAGCCAAATTAGTGTTCCATTTTTAAGGATATTCGATGCAATCCAAGCATTCTTTAAGGAGAAAATTAGCGTCATTCATGGAGGATAGAAGTACTACTCAAGGGAGAAATCAACACCGGTCAAATAAGGCATTGACTACCCATGAGCGCCACATAATAGAAGTTTTCAATTGGCCACCTCATAGCATCAAAGGAATATAATCGAGAGGTACTATCAAGGTAAAATATATATTACTTATTTCTTGCTATAAACTAAAGTTACATTGGATTTATAAGGGTACATTATATATACTATTGCAATCATCCATTTAAGCATTAGTAATATATTAAGCAAGTAAATTTCAAGAATATTTATATTTACAAATAATAAAGTAGGAGGAATAAGGATTTCCACTTGGAAATTATATATCTGTTATTGAAAGTATTATTGTTTTCTAATATTCCAAATTAGGGAGTTATAAGGAATACTACACCAAATAAACTATTGGAATTTAGAAACATTAAATATTAAATATCAATGGCTATAAAAGGAGGTTCATTAAGGAATGTCAAATATCAAAGGCTATAAAAGGAGGTTCATTAAGGAATATCAAGACTTGGAAAGTAATTGGTATACTTGTCTCAAAACCACATTAAAGGGGTAAAATAAATCCAACCATTAGGACCTCATCAAAATAGAAAGTGCTTAAGTTCAATAGGATGGAATTTGATTTTTGCTATTTACAAAACATTTCAAAATCAACCTAAAATTGAACTACTATTCTCAAAAAGCACTTTATTTATCATATAGCATATCCAAAAACTAGGGAGTCATAAGGTATTCTACAAAACTTGATAATAGCATCATCAAATTTTATCAAGTACTTAATCCATTTGGGAGTCATAAGGTTTCTAACAAATATAATTTCTACAAATATTTTATCAAATCAAATTCACATACTAGGGAGTCATAAGGTAGACTACTTCAAAGATTCAATTTAGAGCATTTAAAGTATTCCTATCAAATCCATATCTACAATTCTAAGGAATAGCTATAAACACTATCTCAAAAATTATCAAGAAGGAATATGGATGAAATAATAAGAAATGTTTTATTAATGAAGAATTATTTCATGAAATGGAATTTTATTCTCAAAACTTGATAGATACCCTTGAAGGATATGAGAATCTCTCAACTAGTGATAAGGAGATGTTCTCCTTATTTCTTAAAGAAGTAAAAGAGGGTATCTTTGAAGCATTAATTGGTTATCTTCATGAAAACCTCTTCAAGGCATGGTGAAACTCACAAAAATTAGTTATATTCACATCTAAGGAATGTTTGATGATTTACCTATCATTAATTGTGTTTGTACTCACTCAACACATGAAGCAAAGCAGCAATAGAAATCAATATTATTGTGATGATAGACTAACTTCTCATGAAACATAAATTCCACTAGTATCAATGCAGAATTGCAGGAAAAAGAGGAAAAGGAAGAAAATACTTTTTAAAAGAGATCATAGCAAAAAAGACATAAATAGCAAAGAAACCATAAATACTAAAAATGATAGGCATCATCAAAATACTGAAGAATCCTCAGCTACAACTCTCTTTACATCATATGAAGACACTAACTATTTACTTGATTAGATTACTGTACGCAATGAAGAAGAATACAAGTTCCAGTTCTAACTCCAATAAATAAAAAGAAGAAGTAGAAGAAGAACCAATTCAAGGATGCATACAATGCAATGTGAATTAAAGGACCACATCAAGTTGAAGAACATCTGAAGACCAAGATCCATATTGAAAATTGAAATCTTTAATACCCAAATAAAGTAATACAGGGTGGTGTTAGAGTTAGAGCATATTACATCATTTGGGTCATGTAAATTTACCACCTTTGGTACATAATTAGAGTAGGAGATTACTTTAGGGGGAATTTAGCTACTTACTTCAAGCAATGTAATAAATGCACAAGTGTCAATATGCAAGGTGTCCCCTTGTATAGCTAGGTAGAGTGTTGGCCAAGGAATCTCTCTTCCTATATAAAGGGCCTCATAGTGATAGATTAGAAGAGCAGTTACATATCAAGCATATCAAATGTATTGTAGTAGATAATGGTAGAACTCCTGTATGGAGTACAATGTAGTTCTTTATATTATATTAATGGAGTGACTATCACCTCCATATTGCATTGTATTTTCATCACTTTCTATTTATAGTATATTCTAGTCATATTGCAGAATTATTGTCTTTTATATTTTTTCATCTTATTAGGACCTGTGATAGATCCCTCCCATTGCAGATATCCTCAAAAGCTAAAAAGTGCCTCTATTGGCTTTTTCTGGGTACAAAAATTTTGATGGGTTTAGGACTTAACCATTTTTCACATTTTACCTTTCAACAACACGATGGACTTTTAGTACCTCTACTGGCTTTGTTTGAGTACAAAAGTTTTGGCTAGTCTAAAACTTAGCCAAATTTCACATTACTTTTCTTCGACTGGATGATGGACTTTTGGTAACTCTGTTGGCTCCATCCAGGTACAAAAGTTCCATCCAATCTAATACTTAACTATTTTTCCTCATCTTTGCTCTTTGATCCCAGATTTTGAGGGTCTATCCTTAGCATACCTAGGCCAAAAGTGTCTAGATTCCTCTTTATTCTATTTTTAGAGCCTATAATGCCCTCTCTTGCACTTACCAAAGTGCGTGTAGGTAATGCTCAAAAATACCCATATGCACCTGGACCCTATTGCCAACAACTTGCTTGAGGTAAGATACATGGAAGACTGGATGAATTTTAGAACTAGCTAGAAGGGCTAGTTTGTATGTTGTTGAACCAATCTTTTGCAACACCTGATAAGGGCCATAATATTTTATTGCAAGTTTCTAAAAACCCTGAAGTTGGAGAGAAGACTATTTGTATGGTTGCAAGTGAAGAAAAACCCTATATTCAACATCAAAGCTATGTTTAGTTTAGTTTTGATTAGCTTGTTATTTCATACAGTTTTGAGCCATGTCTAGATTGACCTTCAGTTGGTGAAGAATAGAATCACACTGCAAAAGAATGGAATCCACAGCTTGAACTTTGGAACTTCTTAGAATATAATAAGATGGCACTGGTGTAGGTTAACCATATACTACTTCAAAGGAACTCACCTTAGTGGTAATATGATATGTTGTGTTATACCATCATTCGACCAAAGAAAGCCACTTGACCCAATGTGTAGGATGTTCAAAGGTGAAGCAATGAAGATATATTTCCAAGCATTTATTCACAATTTTAGTTTGGCCATCAATTTGAGGATGATAGGCCAAACTCGTCTTAAGTTGTGTTCCATGCAACTTAAACAATTCTTACAAAAAATGAATGGTGAATATAGGATGTCTATCAGATATAATGGATTTAGCTATGCGATGGAGATGAAAGATAGAGTCTAGGAAATTTTGAGCAACAACAGATGCAATGTATGGGTGGGATAGGGAACATAATTAAACATGCTTTATAAGATGATCCACTATCACCAAAATAATTGATTTACCTCTCAATTTAGGCGACCCTTCAATGAAACTCAAAGAGATATCTATCCAAACCTATTCAAGAATTGGAAAGGGTTGAAGGGTACCAAGGTAACTCATTGTTTCACCTTTCATATGTTGACAGTGATTACAATTAGCCATAAAAGTATGAATATATTTTTCATTCCCTATTAAAAAATGGTATGCTTGGTCCTTGTATAAGTTTTGAGAAACCTTGAATGGCCAATTATTGGGGAAGCATGCAAATCCTGAAGAATGAGGTCCTTTATTTATGACTAATTGGGTACAACAAGATGACCATGATACCATAAATCATGACCATCCCAATTATATCCAGGGTTTGAATGAGGATCTACTTGAATTTTGTAAAAGAAAGCTTGCCAAGAGGAGTCCTTAATCAGTTCCTCATGGAGTTCATGAATCCACTAAGTATATGGTGTGGATATAGCATGTAGCATAGCTAGTTCCTCATGTAGTCGGGATAAAGCATCCACCACCATGTTCTCCTTACCCTTCTTATAGGTGATGTCATAGTCATAACCCAATAATTTTGAAATATATTTTTTTTGTTCTAGTGTGGCCACCCTTTGTTCTAAGAAATATTTGAGACTCTAGTGATTAGTCTTTATGGAAAAATATCTCTCAATGAGATATGGTCACCAATGATTGACCGCATGTAAAATGGTAAGCATTTCCTTCTCATAAGTAGACTTACCTAAATTTTGGCCTAAGAGTGCCTTGCTAGTGAAGGCCAAAGGTCTACCTTCTTGCATTAAAACTACCCCAATGCTAGTTCCTGATGCATCACTTTCAATGAAAAATAGTTTAGAGAAATTTGGCATTGCTAATACGAGGGTTGTAGTCATGACATACTTCAAAACAACTAAAATATTTTTGGCAGGTTTTGTCTACAAAAAATAATTCTTCCTCAACATGGTTGTCAAGGGAGCTACTATCTTGCCATAATTCTATACAAATTTTTGGTAATAACCCGTGAGTCCCAAGAATCCATGAAGTCCCTTTAGGGTACAAGTCTTAGGCTAATCTTGGACAGTCTAAATTTTCCTAGGATAAACCTTAAATCCATCCTTAGCATCAATGTGACCCACGTATTCAACGTCTTTCTAGCCAATTGAACATTTGGACATATTTGCATAGAGTTGATGGTCAGACAAAAGTTTTAAGTGTTTTATATAAGTGTTAAATATGCTTTTCCCATGAATGGCTATAAATCAAGATATCATAAAAAAATACAAGAATGAATTTGTGAAGAAAAGGGTAAAAAATAGAATTCATCAGACTCTGTAAGGTAGAAGGTGCATTGGTTAATCTAAATGGCATAACTAGGAATTCATAATGTCCATGAGTTTTGAAAGCTATTTTGGAATGTATGCATCCTTTATTCGAATTTTATGATACCTGGATTGCAAATCCAACTTGGAAAAATATTGAGTCCCATGCAACTCATCAAGGAGTTAACAATCACTGGAATCAAATATTTATCTTTAATGGTGATTTTATTGAGGTCCCGATAATCCACACACAAGCACCAAGTGCCATCCTTTTTTCTTACTAATAACACTAATGAAGAATAGGAAATAACACTGGAATGAATAACCCTGGAAATGTGAAGCTCTGACACTATTTTCTCAATATCAATTTTTTAAGTATAGGGATACATGTACGGACGAACATTAGGAGGAAGACTACTAGGAAAAAATTGTATTGCATGATCATGTGAGCAATTAGGAGGGAGTCCCTTGGGTTCCTCAAAAACTTGAGCATAGTTTTTTAATAATACATGTAATTGCATTGGATGGTCTCGTTTCCCTTTCACACCGACCTTCATGCCATGTAAATTATATTCTTGCCCGTATTGACTAAAATTTATCAACAACTCAACAAAATCCCATAAAACAGGTCCTAATATTTGCAACTATTATGCTCCCAAAATTATATCATAATCACACCCATCCAATGGTAGGGTAAACATGTTTATCTTGAGATTATAGTTCCTAATTTGAAGTTTGACATTATGACATTTTCCTTTTCATGGTAGGGTGCAATCGTAACTTCAAAGGAATCGCATGTAGTATTGTAACAGTTTCCTTGTTCGGCAATACATAGATCAATGAAGTTATATGTACTACTAGATTCAATGACAATGATGACCCATTATCCATTGAAGTGATCAATCACTTTTATTTTTTAGGGAATGGATATGCTTGCTAAAGCATGCACAAATATTTTTGATTGGTAGTCCTCTAAATCTATTGTCTGATCTATAGTTTCTACCTCTTGAGGATCCTTCTTGTCCTTCGAATATTTTATGGTTGGTGTTTCTTCCATATCTAGAAGATATATTTTTTTACACACACTTGTACCCCATGAATACCTTTCATCACAATTATAGCATAACCCTTGTGCCCTTCTACTCTCCATCTCTTAACGAGTCAATTTTTTATAGTGGGATATTTAGTGGTAAGACTTGTCATAGGCTTGGATGAAAATGATGTCTAAGATTGAGAAAATTTAGAGGTGCATCCAAAAAATCTTGAATTTATCTTTTTTTCCATTTTAGCCAATTATATTGTCTGTGGTAATGTTTGGAGTCTCAACAGTTTAACCTTAACCCTAATATCATCCTTCAAACCACTCATAAAATAAATTTGAAAGGATTAGACACTGAGACCAATGGTATGATTGGCAAGTCTTTCAAATTGAATTTGATACTCTCGAACAATTGAGGTTTGTCTAAGTTTAAAAAGGGCTCTTGTAAAATATTTAAACTCACAAGGACCAAAGTGAGTGAGTAGACGTTGTTCAAAGTCTTACCAAGAGAGGTTAGGTTCGGCCTTCCTAAGCCACACAAACAAATGGAGTGCATCTAAGTCAAAATTGTAGGAGGCAATTATCAACCACATGTAGCATGGGACATTATGAAAAGTGAAATATTATTTTGCCTTACAAATCCACCCTTCATGATCTTTTCTATCAAATTTTGGGAAGTCTAATTTTAGCAATTTAAATCCATTATTATTTAGTACATTCTGATGGTGGTGACTCATACCAATAGCTTGTTGATTTTGATGAACCAAGGAATAAAAAGAGATACAACTATCCAATTTGACCTTCATTTCTTTCTATGCCTTGGTGACCATACTCATAGTTTCCAAGAAGTTTTTAATGTGTCTTTATCTTGTCTAAGTTATGGGTGACTGAGGACCATATTTGTTTGCCCATATTATCCACTTTTTGAAAAATTTGGTTATCTAATTCTTGTTGTCGAATACTGACAACCATGATCTAAGAGTTATGTCTTGTTGGTGATACTTTCTAAAAATAGAAAGGTGGTTGTAGGGGTTATTATTTTTAGTAAGGAGCCCAAAAAATGGTTTAGGTGTTATATATCAAAATGATCAACTTGAGAAAAAAATTGTAATAAGCTAATACCATAACACTGGTTTTTGACACTATATCGTAATGAGCTCTATATATATAGATATTAGGTTGCTGGTGTGATCAGTTTTTCCTTTGGAGGCTCGATTTAAAAGTTAGGTTTGTGTCGACCAACCCTTTTTGACTCTATTATGTCTATTCTAACTATTGACCACTCCTAAAATTGTACTAACACCTGCCTAGTATGACTCCTAATAGAGGTTAAATTTTTTTTAATAAGGAAAACTAGGGAAAACAAAACACAAAATCTTATACCTAACAGTTAAAATAATGGGAAATATCAGTCATAGAAAAACACAGTCTTGGAAAGTAATCTAATACCACTTGTTAGGAACCTACTATTAAAAATAAGCACACTTACACAAATATTGTAAATAAACATAAATGCTCACAACACAACTATGAAATATAAATGCAAAAAGGAACAATCTCACAATTAACACAGAATCGTAGGCCACTTCGAGGAGGCAACCTCCTTCAATACTTTCAATCAATTATGCAAAAAGATACATACATTCTTGCTCCTTGCAATTTTAAAGACTCCATCTACCACCTAACTCTCAAGGTTGGCTTACATGCAAAATGTCACCCGAGCTAGAATCTCTACCTACAAAATAGTTACATTCTTGATAATAGTTACATATAATGGCACCACTTGTCTAGGCGCTTCTAGAGCCACAACTATTACAAAATATTTCAAAACATTATCATGGGTGTTCCCCACATTTACAAAATATTATAAAATATTACTATGGATGTCCCCCACGTTCAACAAGGAAAATTATATCATTGTGTTAGAACGGGGTCCTAACAATGTGATACATGCATAATGACCAATTGTTGTAATACCACTATGTGGTCATGATGTAATACAAGTAAGGTCCATTTTAATCCTCTATAACCCAGAAAATAAAATATTTAAACCCATTAACAATTATTTTAGCTATCACTTTATGTATGGTATTACAGAGCAAGCAAAATATATTTGTTTAAAACCATCAAAAGAGCATTTATCAATTCCTTTGGCAAGTAGAGCTAGAAAAGTAGTGTTAAGTTCTTTGGAAATTCTTTAATATCTATTGTTTACCATTATGGCTATCAAATCTTCTTTAATCATTTCTCACAAATCTTGGAAAAGACTAGGAGGAAAACCAACAAGATCCATGTCTTTTTAATCTAGAAGATTACATCTTTGACTTCTTGTTCTTTTATAGGCTTTCTAAAGGAATTCATTGTCTTAAAATAAAATATTATAGTATTTCACCTCATGCTTTTTATTTTTTACTATGTAATTTGTTTTTTTATTTGTAACCCTTTATGTACATAGCATATCCACAACATGTGAGGGGAGATATTTGAACCTGGGACCTCTCGATTTCAACTGAAGAGTTTTAACTACCCACTTGCTCTCCAACTTCTCTCCAACTTCTCTACATGAACGGATTTTACTATGTAATTTTCCTTTTCCATTTGACATTGTTACTTTGTAAACTTACACTTATTATGATATGCTAGAACACTCACATAAAAGAGTTGTAAACTTTTATCACTTTCACTAAATCAAACAACGCATAAATTTTACTTTCAAAATATTTGACATATTAAGAGACCTTATGTAATTGATTTTGTATGTTCTGCTCTTTAAATCTATCATATTTAAATTATTCTACTATTTTATATCATCCTAAGTTTTAAATAAAACATCTTCAATCCTTTTTCTATTAACAAAATTTCAAACAGCTCTCTTTAAAATATAAAATATATAATCTAACAACTTTATATTTCTATAATTAATTGTATATTTAATTTTATTAAAATTTTGAATATTCATATCTCAACATTCCATATTTTACTTTGGCTTTAATACTGTGGTTGTCCTTACTCGAAAATATCTCTGTAGGAAGATAATTGAGCCTAAGATTCATCTAGGATAGAATCTGCAATCTACTTTCGTTGGCCCCATCTTATGGGAAACAATGTGAAAGGTTTGGAATCTTTAACGCTAATGTTTTGCATAAGATAGTCTTTTCAAGACTCAACTTGGAAAAAGACTATGAAAGGTCTTTAAGTAGTTGTTGCGTATGAAATGTGCATAACTTCCATTCTCCATATATGGACTATCTTTTTCGCATATGATCATTTTTTTAAATTAATCAGATGTTAGAGTATGAAGTTAACTCAAATATTTAATCTTTTCTATAGAATCAAAAGATTGAAACCAAATATGATGGCAAGAACGATGATAAGAAGTTAGATGAGGACTACAAGGAAGACTGCTTGGCCTCTTGGCTGTCCATTCTATGGGATGTTTTTTTTTTTTGACCATATTCTATTATTTTTATATGGGCACAAGCTACTCTGCATGGTGCTTGCATGATTAGTTTTTGTCTTTGTTAGTTCTTTTTGCGTCTTTCTTTTCTGATGGCCATAATATTAGGCTTCCATAGTTTAGTTTGGCTGTATTCTAATGGAAGAGTAGGTCTTGGCCATTTTTGTTGTCATTTTAAACTTTTAGGGCTTGGCCTTTGTCCAGTTGGTCAGTGGACCCTATTTTGTAAAATGGTTTTGGGTCAACCAGTTAAAACCCGGTGTTAATTATAATATTCTCTTACTTACCAAAAAAAAAAAAAAAAAGATTGAAACCAAATGGTTATAAATTTATATTTTTTTAATAATTAAAATTTTTGTTTAAGAATAGATAGGTTGATTGATAATAGTTATAGTAGTTACGTGTAAACACGTAGGTTGTTTCAAATCGAGGATTAGAATCTAGTGACTTTATCCTTATTAAAAATTAGAAAAGTTTGTTACTTGTAAAAAAATTAAAATATTCTTAACTTCTTCTAAAACTTTTATCATTATGATCTGCGTACGTTGGAGATGAGAATTTGTTCTGTCCACCTCTCATTGGTTTCTGTTTTTTTTTTTTATAGTTGTGGGTTATAGTTGGTATCTTTTGATTGGATTGTTATTTTTTAGGTCTTTTTCATATCCTCTTTTTTCATGGTTGTTTTAGTTTAGTTTAAGTTAATAGTAGAACTTTATGTTAAGGTAGCAGTTTATTCTTTTTTAAATGTCTTTTTAGCTGTAGCAGTTTTTCTTTACAAAATTGTAAAACATTTGAAGATCTTTTCAAAACTCCTTCTTCAACTAGTCAAAATATATATATAACTTCTTCAACTAATCAAAATATATATAACTATAAACAAAGAGTGCATACTATCTACTTATTGAAATAATGATAATATTTTTTTAATGAAGTATAGTGCTTGTACCGTGTGAGAAACGTGAATTTTTCTATCGGGCCACGAAAAACTATATATAAATATGATTTAGCATATTATTTCATAGTACTTTACTAATTGTAAAGGTAAAAGAGTAAGTTGTTTCTTCGCTTTGAGTATAATTTAGCTATTTTATAAAGTTATAATGTTTATTTATATAATGTTCTAGAGTGATGTATTATTTTATTTTTTAATTATAGTTATAATTAAAAATATATATATGTATATAAAATATTATAAAATAGTTTTATTTTATTTTTGTTTTAATAAGGATAAAGTTTTAAGGTCGAATGGATTTTCTATAATATTTTATTAGTCTCACTAGGAAATAGTGAAGGAGGATTCTTTATCGGTGGTATTGGAATAGTCTAGGGCAAAACAATACATACCTTATAAAATAAATGCAACATATCTTACCCTAATTTCAAAAAAGAAGGATGTGTAGTTATTTGATTCATTCAAGCCCATAAGCCTACATAATATGGCATATAAGATAATCTTCAAAGTGATGGTAAATCGGTTAATATTGAAGGAATTTACGTAGTAACTCATTGCATTGATTTGGCAGGAATAAATACATATTCAAAACAGTTGATAGTTGGTTGAATAAACCAACTCCACCATTTTAATAACTACCCCCCTAAACGCAATGCACCATTAATGAAATATTACGAAATACATTGTATGCCATAGTATGCGCTAACATCCCCCCTTATTACATTAATGGCAAATGCAGAGAGCATTGCGAAATATTTCAAACTTGACTCGTCCAAGTGCTTTGGTGAAAATATCTGCAACTTGCTTTTCAGTAGGGATATATTGGAGTTGTATATGATGCTTTGGAACTTCATCTCGAATGAAATGACATCTAGTGTCAATGTGTTTGGTGCGATCATGGAATATAGGATTCTTGACAAGATTCAAAACACCCTGATTATTGCAGAATAGGTGAAGAGGAATATTCTTTGGAAGACCCATATGTGTAAGAATGTGACTTAACCATATTATCTCGCAAACTGCTCCACTAGTTGCGCGATATTCTGCCTCTGTAGAAGAGATAGCAACCACCTGCTACTTCTTACTGTGCCAAGAGACAGGTCCAGATCCAAGATGAAAAATATACCCAGAGGTTGACTTGCGATCATCAATGGATCCTGCATAGTCAGAGTCCGTGTATCCTTGTAGATAAAACTTGTTATTCTTTTTGTATTCCAATCCAAAACCTGTTGTGCCATGGACATAATGAAGAACTCTTTTTGCTGCTTTCCAGTGGCTTACCTTTGGATCCTGCATGAACCGTGAAAGATAGCCTACAAAAAAACTGAGATCCGGCCTGGTATTAGTCAGATAAATGAGACTCCCAATCATTTGATGATAAAGAGTGCCATATACCTATGGAGATTGATCATATCGAGATAGTTTAAGCCCAACTTCCATTGGAGTAGCTTTAGGCTTACAGTCAGTCATCCGATATTTTTCAATCAATGTCTTGGCATATTTTATTTGGGTAACTCTGATGTGATGATTCTTTTGAGTTACTTCTAAACCAAGACAATAATGAAGAAGTCTAAGATCTGTCATTTCAAAAGATATTTTTAGATCAAGTTTTACTGTATCAATCATATCTTCTGAACTACCTGTGATAATCAGATCATCTACATATAGTACCAGAATCACAATGTCAGAACCCTTGTTCTTTATATAGATATTTGCATCTGATGGACTTCTTTGGAATCCATGTTGCATTAGGTGACTATCAATTTTGATGTACCAAGCACGAGGTGCTTGTTTCAGTCCATACAAGGATTTGATCAGCTTACAAACTTTGTCTTCTTGCCCATTGACAACAAATCCTTCTGGTTGGATCATGTATACTTCTTCTTGTAGGTCACCATTCAAAAAGGCACTTTTTACATCCATCTGATGTAGCTTCCATCCAAACTGAGATGCCATGGCACACAGTACTCGAATGGTAGTCATTTTTGTTGTAGGAGCAAATGTCTCTTCATAATCTATGCCTTCTTTTTTAGCATAGCCCTTTGCAACAAGACGGGATTTATGCTTATCAATAGTGCCATCTGCCTTATACTTTACCTTAAATACCCATTTGCAACCAATGGGTTTCTTTCCCAAAGGCAGGTTGACTAACTTCCATGTATGATTTTTCATGAGAGAAATGTGTTCTGCTTCCATAGCAGCCTTCCACTGAGGTTTACTAAGTGCATCCTGAACCGTTGTGGGTTCATTTTCATCGAGTGTTGTCAAGTAAATCCTCTCACCCTCCATATCCATATCCCTATCTTCTGTTGCATCCACAGATAGCTCATCAAACTGTTGACAAAGCTCATCAACTTCTAAAGTTGATGTTTCTAATATTTTTTGTTGAGTCATACTACGAGTACATGGGCGATCTAGAGTAAGATCTGGGAGTGATGACAACTTGGAATCTCTCAAAGTGTTGGTATACCATTTTGGAATCTTGTTCTGAGGAGGTGAACTCTCTTTCTTAGGTTCATCATCCTCAAGGTATATTGTAGATGTGTTATTAGATGTGAAAGCTTCATCAAATACCACATCTCTACTTATATGGGTCTTCTTAGTTATAGGATCTATTAAGCGATATCCCTTTGAATGCTCATCATAACCAAGAAGAATACATTGTAGGGTCTTCTCATCTAACTTCTTCCTTTTCTGTTTGGGAATGTGCATGAAGGCCTTACATCCAAAAACCCTTAGATGAGAAATGGAGGGTTTCTTACCACTCCATGCTTCTTGTGGAGTTTCACCCTGTAGAGCTTGGGTGGGTGCTCTATTCAGAAGATAAGTTGTGGTGTTAACTGCTTCGGCCCAATACTGATCCTCAAGATGTGCTCCTTTTAGCATGCATCAAACCATTTCCACAATGGAACGATTTCTCCTCTCTGCAACTCCATTTTTTTGGGGTGTATAGGCAGTAGTTAGTTGTCTCTTGATCCCGTGTTCTTCCATAAATGATGAAAACTCTTTAGAAGTATATTCCCCCCTCGATCAGAGTGGAGGGTTTTGATGAAACATCCTGACTCCTTCTCAACAAGCTTTTTGAATTGTTGAAAATACATCAATGCCTCTGACTTCAATTTGAGAAAGGAGACCCACATTTTTCATGAGTAATCATCAACAAAAAGTTGAAAGTACTTCTTTCCACCATAGCTGGTTGGCATAGGACCGCACAGATCGGTGTGTACCAACTCCAAAGGTTTCTTAGCATGGGAAGAACTAGCTTCAAATGGTATCCGATGTTGTTTCCCTGCTAAGCAATCCGAGCAAACTGGTAAGATGGAGGAAAGGTGGGGAAGTCCTCTCACCATCTCATATTTGCACAATTCGAGAAAATACCCTGAAATTAGATGCCCATATCTTCTATGCTAGAGAGAAGTAGCCTCCTTTGTAGTTGCAGCCATAACAACATGAGGCATTGAAAGAGCATCTAAAATAAACAAGCCATGCTTGTAAGAGCCAGTTGCGACATGTTTACCTTTGTGGCTTATAAAACATCTCTTCTTGCCTTTCACAATGCAGAATACAACATCCATATTTCTATCCAACATCTGAGGAACAAACAATAGATTATTGGCTAATCTGGGGACATAGAGGACCTTCTGTATCTAACATTCACCATCTAGAAGAGAGACAAAAACATCCCCTTCACCCTTCACTTGATAGACTTGATTGTCAGCAATGGTGACGGGCTTACCTTCCTTCTCCTCAAATGTGTCAAACCATGATTTGTCCCCTATCATGTGCTTGCTAGCTCCTGAATCAATATACCAGACAACATCTATCTGAGAAGAGGAAGTATGGGTCATGAGCACCTTGTGTGCTCTTTCAGAGTCAAAATCTGACTCGAACTCGGGAGGATTTGAGTCTGAGTTGGAGTCAGCATAAGCAATATGACCCTTAGGTTGCTTATGTTTCTTTTTATATTTCTGTTTCTCTTTGCCTTTCTTCTTATGCGGTTGGTCATTATGTTGCTTGTTTTTGAACCAACACCTGTTGGTGTCATGGTTATTCATATCGCAAATCTTGCAATATTGTTTATCTTTTTGCTGATGTTGTTTCCCTTTACCTTTGGAAGAAGAACCCCCTTTTTGAAATTGACCTTGTTTCATACCCCCTTGCTGGGTGGAAAGGGCATTATCTGGCACCTCATCTTTCTGAACCTGATTTGCCTCCTCAGTCTGAAGCAAATTTACTAATTCCACAAAAGATACTTGTCTACCAGAAACGTTGAGGGAAGTGACCAACATTTTATAGGAATCTGGCAATGCTCTCAAGATAACAGAGTTCAAGATATCATCATCCATAGGTTTTCCCATAGCATTCAATTTTACTTTTAAGTCAGCCACTCTGCAAAGAAATAGGTCAACTGTCTCCCCAGAATTCATACTGAGGGTATGTAGTTGAGTTTGAAGGTGTAGAATAGTGGACTGATTCTTACCTTCATACACAGTAATCAAAGCATCCCAAGCTTCCTTACTGGTTTTAGCATCACAGATATGAGGTTGGACCTCATCTGTAGTAGCAAGCAGGAGAAACATGAGATCTCTTTTGTCCTTCTTATCCCAAGCTTCTTGATCTGGTCCTATTGTTTTAGGACGTGTTGTAGTGCCAGTCACTACATCCCATAAATCTTCCACCTGAAGAATGGCTCTCATATTTGTCTTCCATGGAACAAAGTTAGGACCTTTCAGCAACTGTGAATCTGAGAGATATTTGTGAACAGTTGCCATTATGAAGGTTCCTAGGTGTATTAATATCCCCCCTTTGTTTTAGAAGTATTAATATCCCCCCTTTGTTTTAGAATTTTGGCAGAAAATAAGTGCACTTGAATCCCCCCCTTAGGTTTGGCAAAATGCACAATGGAAGAAAAAATATTATTTTAAGTTCCAAATAAGGAAAAAAATAATCCCTCTAGGTTTCAAAAAATTGGGTCAAACAATTTGTGTTGTAAACAACTTTGATGGGCAAAAAGTTGTGTTTGAGCAATTTTTGGTTAGCAATAACCAAAAAATATTTTTGTGTTTGGTGGGATTTGAACCCCAAGCCACAGCCATCGTGGAAACAAATTGAACCACCTCGTCTATAGCACCCAGTCGAAAGTGGAAGGCACGACATGCCCTTTAAACTACAATATACGATGATGTGTTGTTTTTAAAAAAATAGCGTATAATGGTCGATGGGGTTGGAACCCCCGACCTCATCTGCCCCAAAATTAAATCGCACCACTGCAGCTACATAGTGATATGCATCAGAAAGGTGACCACGATGTTGTTTAACACCTTGTTAACCTACAAAGAGAGAAAAAAATAAAAAATCTCTTCAATCGGGCGTCTGTGAGATTGGAACCCAAAACCTCGGTGCTGCAAGGAACTACTACCACTGTTTGGGCTACACACCATCGTGGAATGGAGGGAGAAGCGGCCAGATATGAAGTCCATGATCCTGTGAAGAAGAAAAAAAATAAAAAGACAGTCATATTATCCCACATGCATGGAAAAAAGGACACAATGCTTTTTATTTTTTCCAAGGCAGGTTACGTTTTGATTGCCTTCGAGAAATCAAACCTTACCCTTTTTGGTCTTTGTGACACCCAACTCTAGTATGCCACGTCTCCTCCTCTGTACGAACCTCCTCCCACATCAAAAACTTGTCATGTGTCGTCTATCTCCTTGTGCCACATCACCTCTTGTCTCTATCTACGTGTCTGGTTTGTCTGGTCTATTGTGTCAAGTGTTCTGGTCGTCTGCATCTGGTCAAAACCCTATCTTTGGTCAGGATCCCCCCCTTGTCAGGTGGTTGGTCAATTCTATTGGGATAGTTGTCATGTTCGTCCCACTCATCATGCTCTCCGATCACCGCTTGGCCATTCCTAGCTCTGATGCCATGAAGGAATTTACGCAGTAACTCATTACATTGATTTGTTAGGAATAAATACATATTCAAAATAGTTGATAGTTGGTTGAATAAACCAACTCCACCATTTTAATAACTACCCCCCCTAAACACAATGTGCCATTAATGAAATATTACGAAATACATTGTATGCCATAGTATGCTCTAATAAATACCACTACTAGATGAAATTATTTCATAGGAGCAAGGAGGATTTGTAAAAGGGAGATAAATTTTTAATGAGAGTATAGTAGCTCAGGAAGTAATGTATTCAACAACTTTTAGAAAAGAGAGCAATGATCTTAAAACTTGATATGAATAAAGCCTATGATAGGGTTAAATGAGATTTTTTTTGTAGTATTAGAAAGTTTAGATTTGGAAAGAAATGGGTTAGATGGATTAAAGCTTGTGTCTCCACGATATCATATTTAGTGTTGGTCAATGGGTTAGTAACATAATAATTTAAAGTCAGGAGGGGTCCAAGACAAGGAGATCCTCTATCACCATATTTGTTCATTATTATGGCAAAGGTATTGGGAAGGAACCTGAAGAAGGTATACAAATACGAGCTAATAAGAGGACTTAAGGCTGGTAATAACATTGACAACATCACCAATTAATAGTTTGTGGATGATACAACCCTTTTTGGAAGGGAAGGGAAAAATGAGGTCAAAGCTTTGAATAACTTATTAAAGGAATATGAAAGAGCATCTAGGAAAAAACTTAATAGGACAAATGTTGGAGGTATTACATTATTTGGTACATTGCAAGATTAATGAAAGGACCATGTAAATAGTTTATGTTGGACATTTTGAGTCCTCTAAGTCAGAGTTGTCATTGATGTCACCTGATAGAGTTATCACTCATCTCAAGGAATTCGGCAAGAAATAAAGTCGCCCAAGTCATCCAGGAAAAAGCTTCATCGGTGCAAAAGTGAAAGGAAAAAGGCTCCATAATATTTTAATATTATTGGGAGCACGAGTTAAGTGATTGGTTTATAAAAACCCAAGATGGGTTATTGCAAAGGTTAAAAAGGAGGTTTAATAATTATTTAAATTCACAAGGAATTTAAATTTTATAAATAATATTTAATTATACCAAGGTTGGGCATTAAGACAAGGTTCTAAGGTTTAATTAAATTAAACCTAAGGTTGGTTCTTTTTAATTTATAATATTTAAATTTAAATTTAAATTTATTATAAATTAAAAATCACGTCGACGTCGAAATTATTCGAAGCGCCGACGTGATTGCAAAAGAGGAAAAAGGCATTATATAAATGCCAACAAAATCATTTACCAAGGCATCCCTTGCAATTATTATTCGAAGTGCATGCGAAAAGGTTTTGTTTTTCGAAGGCCTTACGATTTACGTAAAGGATAAATATGTGAAGGTTCAGAGGCTCTAAGCGCAAAGGCCAGCGTGGCCTAGTGGTATATTGGCTTGGTACTAAGGAGGAGGTCCCACGTTCGATTCACATGAGGCATTTTGGATTGCAAGGAAGAAGCACTTTAAGCGCTTGTTGTTTTTGGAGGAGCGTTGTTCACAGAAAATTTTATGGTGGACGTGCCATTTTAGACATGTCAGGGCACGTGGCCCAACGATGGCTTGGCTATGGCTAAGGCATTGGGAAGGAGGATGTCAGGGGATCGAATCCCACCGAGGGCAAGGCAAGTGGATTTAATTTTTGATATTGTTTAATATTTTAATTTTTGCCAAGGTTGCCTAAGGAGAAATAAGGATATGGTATGCCCTAGGAAAGATAGAGATTTATGCTGATTTTATTTTTGGAAGTATATCATATTATATATCATTGGAAAGCTATTTTCGAGAGCTACTTGTTTAGATTGCTTAGAGGGAGAAATAAGGTGTGTGCAAGAAGATATTTCTAGTTTTGTCAAGGAGTTTCAAAAGTAAGTTTGATTCATTCTTTTGAGGGTTTATTTCTTGCATAAGAGGGTATGGTGCATTTTTATTGAGTAGGAGTAATAAGGTGTTATTGAGATATTATTTTTATTATTGTGTTATTACTCAAGACCTCTAACCCTTGTTGAGATTGGAAAAAGAAAATGTGTTGAGTGTGGCAGATTTAGTGGACAACTCATAAGGCATCAAAAAGGTATGGGCAATATTCTTCATTGACTTATTTGGGTGATTGATTTCTAAAAATATCTTTGGAGAGAAAAGGATTGATTGTGGTTAACCTTTTTGAGAGTTGTTGGTTTAATGCTTCAAGGTTTTCTAGATTGAGAGTTGTGATTAAACCTTGTTTTATAAGCATTGTTGTTGAAGCCCATTGGTCATGCAAAGAACTTGAACTTGAGTTAAGAACATGAGTATCATTGTTATGTGAGATTTGTTGTTGAGCATTGTTGGAAATATTTTGAGTTGGTTGATACATGCTTGGACTAGGGTTTGTGAGAAAGGATTGTTCCTTGAGGTGATTGGTTGAGTAGAGTTGATTGAGCCTAGTCAAGTGATTGTGTGAAGTGGTTGTTCAAGTTCCATGAAACAAACTATTCTATATTCTGATTTGAGTTGAGATTGAGATTTGAGTATAGAACATATTGAGTCTCTAACAATTCTCTTTATGCTTCTATGATATTGAGTTGAGATATTGATTGAGCATTGAGTATAGAACATATTGAGTCTCTAACAATTCTCTTTATGATTCTATGAGATTGGACAAGTTCTATGTGAGCTTGTTAACTGAATTGAGGTAAGTCTTTGAGAAAGCTTGTGGACTGATTTTGTGTAAGCTTTTGTGAAAGCTTGCTATGCATATTTGAGCAAGTCCTAGAGAGGACTTATTGAGCAGATTTGGACAAGTTTTTTTTTACATTGAGAGATTTGTATGTGGACCTATTGAGCAGATTTAAGCAGGTTCTATGTGGACCTATTGAGCAGATTTAGTACTAATGTACTTTTAGTACAAAGATTAAGATTTTACCGATGACTTTGTTTAGTATACTATTGAGATAGAGCTTTGGAGGTGATAGAGTATAGAGGACAGAGTCTCAGTGGATAGAGATCCAACAACCAGGACAATTGAAGATAGATTTCTTGAGTGAGGAGTCTTCAAGTGGAGAGAGATCCACCAATCAAGGCAATAAAGAGACAGAGTCTTCTAGAAGATCACTAGCCAGAGTAGAAGGGGAAAGAGTTCTCCTATGGAAGAGATCCATGAACTTGAGATTAGGGGATCAACATCTCCTTTGGATAGAGATCCATAAACATTGTAATTGGGAAGGATTCCCAAAGATATTATTTGAGAAATATTTAGAAGAAATATTTTTCTATGGAGGTAGCCCACATTGGGTGAACCACATTAAAAATGATGTCTCTCATGTGTGTGATGCTTTGTGTGATGTTTACTATTTTATTAATGTTGATGCTACTATTTGGGGAAAATTTTTATGTTATACTGTTCACCCCCCTCTCAGTATAAGCACATGTTCTTCAATTGGTATCAGAGCGGGTCTCTCCATGAAGAGTCTAACAACTTGGAAGAGGATCCTTTGGTAGCACACATGACTTCAAAAAATGAAGAAGAGACTATGTTTGATATAAAAGAAGAATTCTTTGTTGCTCTCAAAAAATTGGAAAGACTAAGAGAGAAAAATTCAAGCTTGAAAGAACAAATTCAGGAAGATGAAGAAGCAAGAGTGGAATTCATACAGAATCTTACAGAATTCAAGATCAAGGTAGAAGAAGGAAAGAATATTGAGCAAGATATGATAGATCTATTGAGAGCCAAGGAAACAGAATGTGGAATATTGGAAGCAGAAATTGTTCTCCTAAGGAATAAACTGGAAGGGATCAAGATACTACAAGATACAGAATATGAGAAACAAGAAGAGGAATCAAGCTTCCAAAGGGTAAAAATTTCAAACAAATAAAAGCAAGCAAAGGACATCAGAAAGGAAGAAAGCAAAGAGGAACCCTGGATAAGGGTTAATCACAAGAAGAGAATGACTTCTTCACAATATCCAAGATCTCCAAACAGGTTACATAATTTCTTCCATGGTCATTATTTTTCTTGCAATAAATATGGACATAGAGTTGCTCACTGTATTCATCATGCAAGATACAATAGAAATTTCAATTCCTTTGCACCTCTCATGGATGATGATGTTATATGTTACAAATGCAATAACTTTGGGCACAAGGCTAGGTGGTGTAAAATGATATTTTTTGAGTCTAGAAAAACAATTCCAACAACTAGGAAGGATGAAAGAAAGAATGTTAGGGCCAGATCTATGTTAGTACAAACAACCCTGCATGCTCAAGATAAAAAAGAACAATGGTATCTGGATAGTGGTTGCTCTAGTCACATGATAGGAGACAAATACAAGTTCATTATTCTAAAGGAAACAAATAGAGGATCAGTAAGTTTTGGTGATAATGGATCAACAAGGATTATTGGGAAAGGTACTCTAAGTCTAGACAATGGAAAAACAAAAATAGAGAATGTTTTGTATGTCAAAGGGTTAAAACACAATCTACTGAGTATAAGTCAACTTTGTGATCAAGGATACATGGTTACTTTCCATCCAGATAGATGTGAGATAAGGAAAATAGAAATAGGAAGAATTATTGCAAATGCAAGAAGGACCCCAAACAACTTATACATGCTCAATGAGATCAAAGGGGAAAAGTGCTTTCTATCACAAGAATATGAGAGTTGGTTGTGGCATAGAATATTGGGTCATTTGAATTTTGACAACATAGTCAACATAAGCAATAAATAGGCAGTCAGAGATTTACCCAAAATAAGAAGACCTCAAAATACAATTTGTGCACCTTGCCAACATGGAAAGCAAACTAGGACAACTTACAAACCAAAAGGCTATATGTCTTCTGAGCCTTTGAGTCTAATACATACTGATTTATGTGGTCCTACCAGAACACAAAGTCTTCAGGGTGAGAGTTACTTCATGTTGTTTGTAGATGATTATTCCAGAATGGTTTGGGTAACTTTCCTAAAAGAGAAGTCAGAGGCCTTCAAAAAATTTAAAGCATTCAAGAATTTGGTTGAAAATGAAATAGGCAAAATGATTAAGTGTCTACGATCCGATAGAGGAGGAGAATTCACTTCAAATGAGTTTATAGAATTCTATGAACAACATGGAATTAAGAGAGAGTACTCAGCAGCAAGAACCCCCCAACAAAATGGAGTAGTTGAAAGGAAGAACAGGACTATTGAAAACATGGCTAGAGCTATGTTAAATGAATCTAAGTTATCAGATGGTTTCTGGAAAGAAGTAGTATCTACAGTTGTACACATAATTAATAGGGCTCAATTAAGGATAAATCATCACAAGACTCCATATGAGCTTTGGAAAGGAAGACCTACTACTGTAAAACATTTCAAGATCTTTGGAAGCAAATGTTACATAAGATGGGAAGATCAAAATTTGGGCAAATTTGATCCAAGATGTGATGAGGGAATTTTTCTTGGTTATTCTACAAAGAGCAAGGCTTACAGATGTTACAACAAAAGAACATGCACTATGGTGGAAAGTATGAATGTGACAATTGATGAGAAGATAGATTCCAGAGAATCAGTTCAACAAATTGTATACCAAGAAGATGGATGTTGTCAAGAAGAATTTTGTGAGGAATCAGATAATGATGAAGAAGAAATACAAAGGCTTCTTCCTAAGACTCCTTCCAGGTATGTACAAAAACATCACCCAAAATATCAGATCATCGAGAATCCAGATGAAATACAGACAAGGAGAAGAATAATAAAACCATTTCAACAAGCAAATTTTTCTTTGCTATCTAAGATTGAGCCAAAATATTTCACTCAAGCTAGTGAAGATGAATTTTGGGTTAAAGCAATGAATGAGGAATTGGATCAGATAGAGAAGAGCAAAACTTGGGAACTTGTTCCATGACCAAAGGACAAAAATGTGATTGGTACAAAATGGGTTTTCAAAAATAAGTTGAATGAAGATGGACAAGTGGTCAGAAACAAAGCAAGGTTAGTATGCAAAGGTTATGCACAAGTAGAAGGAATTGATTTTGATGAAACCTTTGCTCCAGTTGCACGACTTGAAGCTATAAGGATGTTTTTAGCTTTTGCAAGTTTCAAGAACTTCAAGGTATATCAGATGGATGTCAAGTCAGCTTTTCTAAATGGGGTTCTAGAAGAAGAGGTCTACATTGAACAGCCAGAGGGATTCATACTAGCAGATACACCAGATCAGGTATGCAGATTGAAAAAGGTATTGTATGGTTTAAAGTAGGCTCCCAGAGCATGGTACTCAAGATTGGATAAGTATCTACAGGAATAAGGATTCAAGAAAGGAATAGCAGATAGTAATTTGTATATCAGAAATGAAGGAAATGATCTTCTAATAGTGGTTGTTTATGTTGATGACATAATTTTTGGGGGAAACAATGACAAGATGTGCAAAGAATTCGCTAAGAATATGCAAAGTGAATTTGAGATGTCTATGCTTGGTGAATTATCCTTCTTTCTTGGTCTTCAAATTTCACAATCAGGAAAGGGAGTGTTTCTTTCTCAAGCCAAGTACATCAAGGAGATGTTGAAGAAATTCAGGTTAGAAGATTGCAAACCAATAAGTACTCCTATGGTCACAGGGTGCAAGTTGAGTAAGGATGATGAATCTCCAGAGGTAGATCAGAGACTATACAGATCCATGATTGGCAGCTTATTATATGTCATAGCTACAAGACCAGACATAGTGCAATCAGTGGGATTAGTGGCAAGGTTTCAAGCAGCACCTAAGGAAACACATGTAGTAGTAAAAAGAATTTTTAGGTATCTAAAAGGGACTATGGATTTTGGGCTTTGGTATCCCAAAAGTGATAGTTTCACACTCACAACTTATACAGATGCAGATTGGGCCGACAACATTGATGATAGAAAAAGCACAAGTGGAGGAGCTTTCTTTCTTGGAGAAAGTCTAGTCTCTTGGTTAAGTAAGAAGCAGATTTCAGTATCACTATCTACAACAGAGGCAGAATATATTGCAGTAGTAGCCAGTTGTACACAGGTGTTATGGATGAAGAGAACTTTAGAAGACTTCAAGATAAAGCATGATCAGCCCATTCCTATACTATGTGATAATACCAGTGCCATATGTATCTCAAAAAATCTGGTAATGCACTCCAGGACGAAGCACATTCCGATTAAGTATCATTTTTTGAGAGAACAGGTGTCAGATAAATAGGTCATATTGGAGTATGTCACTACAAAGGAACAGATAGCAGATATTTTCACTAAGCCACTCTCAAAAGAAACTTTTGAGTATCTTCGAGGAAAATTGGGAGTGAGACTCCCACCCGAGAATTAACCACCTCATGTGGAGGTGGGGGAGGGGCTAAGCTAAGAGGCTCATTCTTAGCCCCGAGCCCCAAAGGTGACCCTTTGCCATTGATGTCAAAGGGGGAGAGATTTGTGTATATTGGGGAGAGATTTGATATGTGGAGATATTTGATATTTGAGAGAGCATTGAGCCAAGGGGAGCAAAGTCCCGGGGGGAGCAAAAGAAGGTCAGGTTTCAGTAAAAGGATAAGGGTTGCCATCAATGACAAAGGGGGAGATTGTTGGACATTTTGAGTCCTCTAAGTCAAAGTTGTCATTGATGTCACCTGATAGAGTTATCACTCATCTAAAGGAATTCGGAAAGAAATAAAGTCACCCAAGTCATCCAGGAAAAAGCTTCATCAGTGCAAAAGTGAAAGGAAAAAGGCTCCATAATATTTTAATATTATTGGGAGCACAAGTTAAGTGATTGGTTTATAAAAACCCAAGATGGGTTATTGCAAAGGTTAAAAAGGAGGTTTAATAATTATTTATAAATTATTTAAATTCACAAGGAATTTAAATTTTATAAATAATATTTAATTATACCAAGATTGGGCATTAAGACAAGGTTCTAAGGTTTAATTAAATTAAACCTAAGGTTGGTTCTTTTTAATTTATAATATTTAAATTTAAATTTAAATTTAAATTAATTATAAATTAAAAATCATGCCGACGTCGAAATTATTCGAAGCGCCGACGTGATTGCAAAAGAGGACAAAGGCATTATATAAATGCCATCAAAAACATTTACCAAAGCATCCCTTGCAATTATTATTCGAAGTGCATGCGAAAAGGTTTTGTTTTCGAAGGCCTTACGATTTACGTCAAGGCTAAAGGTGTGAAGATTCAGAGGCTCTAAGCGCAAAGGCTAGCGTGGCCTAGTGGTATGTTGGCTTGGTACTAAGGAGGAGGTCCTGCGTTCGATTCACATGAGGCCTTTTGGATTGCAAGGAAGAAGCGCTTGAAGCGCTTGTTGTTTTTTGGAGGAGCGTTGTTCACAGAAACTTTATGGTGGACGTGCCATTTTAGACACGTCAAGGTGCGTGGCCCAATGATGGCTTGGCTGCGGCTAAGGCATTGGGAAGGAGGATGTCGGGGGATCGAATCCCACCGAGGGCAAGGCAAGTGGATTTAATTTTTGATATTGTTTAATATTTTAATTTTTGCCAAGGTTGCCTAAGGAGAAATAAGGATATGGTATGCCCTAGGAAAGATAGATATTTTTATTGATTTTCTTTTTGGAAGTATATCATATTATATATCATTGGAAAGCTATTTTCGAGAGCTATTTGTTTAGATTGCTTAGAGGGAGAAATAAGGTGTGTGCAAGAAGATATTTCTAGTTTTGTCAAGGAGTTTCAAAAGTAAGTTTGATTCATTCTTTTGAGGGTTTATTTCTTGCATAAGAGGGTATGGTGCATTTTTATTGAGTAGGAGTAATAAGGTGTTATTGAGATATTATTTTTATTATTGTGTTATTACTCAAGACCTCTAACCCTTGTTGATATTGGAAAAATAAAGTGTGTTGAGTGTGGCAGATTTAGTGGACAACTCATAAGGCATCAAAAAGGTATGGGCAATATTCTTCATTGACTTATTTGGGTGATTGATTTCTGAAAATATCTTTGGAGAGAAAAGGATTGATTGTGGTTTCTCTTTTGAGGAGTTGTTGGTTTAATGCTTCAAGGTTTTCTAGTTTGAGAGTTGTGATTAAACCTTGTTTTATAAGCATTGTTGTTGAAGCCAATTGGTTATGCAAAGAACTTGAACTTGAGTTAAGAACATGAGTATCATTGTTATGTGAGATTTGTTGTTGAGCATTGTTGGAAACATTTTGAGTTGGTTGATACATGCTTGGACTAGGGTTTGTGAGAAAGGATTGTTCCTTGAGGTGATTGGTTGAGTAGAGTTGATTGAGCCTAGTCAAGTGATTGTGTGAAGTGGTTGTTCAAGTTCCATGAAACAAACTATTCTATATTTTGATTTGAGTTGAGATTGAGATTTGAGTATAGAACATATTGAGTCTCTAACAATTCTCTTTATGCTTCTATGATATTGAGTTGAGATATTGATTGAGCATTAAGTATAGAACATATTGAGTCTCTAACAATTCTCTTTATGATTCTATGAGATTAAAGTTCTGTGAGCTTGTTAATATTGAGGTAAGTCTTTGAGAAAGCTTGTGGACTGATTTTGTGTAAGCTTTTGTGGAAGCTTGCTATGCAGATTTGAGCAAGTCCTAGAGAGGACTTATTGAGCATATTTGGACAAGTTCTATGTGGACCTATTGAGCAGATTTGAGAAGGTTCTATGTGGACCTATTGAGCAAATTTGATCAGGTTTTATGTGGACCTATTGAGCAGATTTTGCTAGCGAATGGTACTATGTTTAGTACAAGATATTGAGAGTTGTGCTAGAATGGACTATGTTTGAGTATAGTATTGAGATAGAGCTTTGGAGGTGACAGAGTATAGAGGATAGAGTCTCAGTGGATAGAGATCCAGCAGCCAGGACAATTGAAGATAGATCTGAGTGAGGAGTCTTCAAGTGGAGAGAGATCCACCAGTCAATGTAGTAGAGAGACAGAGTCTTCTAGAAGATCACTAGCCAGAGCAGAAGGGGAAAGAGTTCTCCTATGGAAGAGATCCATGAACTTGATATTAGGGGATCAACATCTCCTTTGGACAGAGGTCCATAAACATTGTAATTGGGAAGGATTCCCAAAGATATTATTTGAGAAATATTTAGAAGAAATATTTTCTCTGTGGAGGTAGCCCACATTGGGTGAACCACGTTAAAAATGATGTCTCTCATGTGTGTGATGCTTTGTGTGATGTTTACTATTTTATTAATGTTGATGCTACTATTTGGGGAAAAGTTTTATGTTATACTGTTCACCCCCCCTCTCAGTATAAGCACATGTTCTTCTAGTTTAGTCTAGGGTGTGTTTAATATTTGAGTAGGTATCATGTAAATAAGTGTGGAGTTATGTGAGTGAGGTGTCATGTTAGTAAGTGTGAGTTATGTGAGTTATGTGTCATGTTAATAAGTGTGGAGTTATGAGTTTGTCATTTAGTATATGCAATCATGAGAGTCTTTGTCATATGTGGATATATCTCATTAATATTTGTTATTATGTGATATATCTTATATGAGAAATATAAAGTGTTATATCTCTCATGTGTTTGAGGAGATGAAACATTTGTGTAAGTGTAAAGTTTAAGAGTATTATGAATATGAAGAGTCCCATATACAATGTGTATATATGGGAAACATAACAGTGTAATTTATGCTCAAAAAATTTGGCAAGTACATTGTATTTGTAGTGCTTGAGTTCATAGTTATCAATAATATTATATGTGATTTATTGTCCATTATGTGAATATTTTATGATTTTTTATTGTGATATCATATGGATAATATTGTGGAAGTATTGAATTGCTTACAATGGCATCAGAGCCACACTATTGGAGGTTTGGAGGAGAGATACGATAGAGAGAGAGAGAGAGAGAGAGAGAGGGAGCGAGAGAGAGAGAGAGAGAGAATTTGTTTCAAAACGTCAAATGGTTGTGTTTTATAAGTTGAAAGATTGATTTATAAAGTAAAGTGAAATTATTATTATTATTATTATAAGTGACATCGCTCCCTCCATGGCATCACTTCTACAATATGGAAGTCAAATATAATCCTAGAGTCCACAAGCACCAGATTCCTCTTCCGAACATGTTTAGTAAAATGAAGAATCAGTTTCCCTATTGGTCTAAGGATAAAATCACCAACTAGTGGATTATGAGCGTCCACCAAAGAAATACTGGGTCAGCCTATGGCTTGGCAATGGATGAGGCATTTACAATCTCCAACTGAAATGAAGGAACAGGTAAAATAACGCCTCAAATACCCATATTTGACCAAGTGTCAGAGGGTGAAAACCATGCAATAATATCAAAGTAAGTATGAGGATGCCAATGAAGGAAGATAATCTAGCGCATCTACATACAATATTGTTGAATAATTGAAGAAAATTCCTGCCAAGGTTAGTCTTTATGACATGTTGCAATTGCCTGCAAAGGTTGATTTGTTGTAGGAGTATTTGAAGTTTGTTAAAGATAAAAAGAAAAATCCCACTCAGACTGTGTTAGCACAGACACTTACAACTTTGGCTACTAGAAAAAATAGACCACCACCATTCTATTTGTCTCTCAAGATGGAGGGTTGGATTGTGCATAGCTACACGATTGACTCTAGTGTTGCGACAATTGTCATGTCGAAAGCGATTTGTGATGTTATGGACATGGAGTATACTAGGAGTAGCCTAGAATTTTTGCAGTTGGATGGAACCCTTGTGAGAATGGTGGGTTTCATAAAATATATCCCCATTATCCTCCATAAAAGCCTCAAATCATAGTGATCCAAGATGTGGTTGTAGTTGACCTAGAGCCATATTTTATCATGTGCCTCTCAAGAGAATTCACTGCCAAGCTAGGAGGCTATCTTTATCTGGATTACTCTCACCTGGAAGTTCCTTTCAAAGGAAAAAGAATTCGAATCTACAATGAGAAACCTTCCACGTTTCATGTAGAGAGGATAAAAGAAGAAAAATCCATAGATTCTATCAATATGATGACTAAAGAGCTAGGAGAATTAGATTTAATGGAAGAAGCTCTGTATGAGCTTCATACAGAAGATGAATTTTCCATGAGCGATTTTAATGTGATGATGGAAACTAAGATTGGTTGTTACTCCATTACTAAGCCTAAAAATGCTGAAGTGAAGGTGTATGATGATCAAGATCCCGTTCCAGATTAGTTGTGGAAGCTCTACTTTGATGGCATAAGATGTAAAAATTGCATAGGAGTTAGAATTATTCTCATTTTTCCTTCCAGAAGAGAGAAGATATATTCATACTGGTTAACCTGAAGATGTACAAATAATGTTATCGAGTATGAAGCATTGTGCTTAGGATTGAAGAAAGCAGATAAGCTCAGGATTGAACAACTACATATTTTTAGAGATTCTAAGCTGATTGTGAATCAAGTAACCAGTAAGTGTGTCTCCAAGCAACACTATCTGAAGGCATATCGCAACAAGGTTTGGGATCTGTTTGAAGCCTACACGACATTAAATATTCAAGCAATTTCATGGGAACAAAATAAACACATAAATATTTTGGAATCCCTTGGCACAAACTTTTCTCCATTTGAGAACATGATGAAGAAACCAAAGATCGTGAGGTTGGTTTACAGGCCTTTAGTTCCCGATAAGAATATTTATTGGTAAGCATTTGAAAGTGATGAGCATATCATAAACTTTTTGATAAAATAAGCTAGCAGTGTGGAAGGAAGAACACTTGATAAAGAAGAATCTGAAGGACTGATCCAGTTAAGAAATAATCATATCCTAAAAGGATTTATTTTGCTTAAGATTCTGTTTGATCAGAATGACAAAGCTAAAAAACGTAAGATCAAAGTAGATGAGGAGTATACTGATCTGTAGTTGGAACCTGAAAAATCAATCAAGGTTGTAACTAATTACACTCCAACAGAACTTGAGCAGATCAAGGATCTATGCAATGAATTTCTAGATATTTTTGCCTAGAGTTATCATGACCTTAAATGTTACAATAAGAATGTGATCCAGCATACTATTGAACTGTAGGAAGTAGTGAAACCCTTCAAGCAAAAACGAAGACCAGTCAATCCCAAAATTGAAGTTCTGATGAAGGCTGAACCGTTGAAGATGCTGGAAGCTAGAATTATTTACCTAATCAAGCATTCTACCTAGGTAGCTAATTTGCTTCTTGTGTGAAAAATAATGGAGATATTCGCCTGTGTGTTGACTTTTGAAATTTAAATTAAGCTTCTTTGAATGATCATTATCCTTTGCCACAGATTGATTAGATTCTTCACATAGTTGCAAGAGCTCACAAATTTTCTCTATTATATGGATTCCCTAGCTATAATTAGATATGGTTCAAGGATGAAGACCAATACAAAATGACATTCACCACAAAATAGGGTACACTTGCTTATCAGTGAATGGCTTTTGGTCTCTCAAATTTTGGAGCAACCTTTCAAAGAGCGATGGATGTGGCTTTTGGTGAGTTACTAAATCAATTCGATGTTATGTATTTAGATGATATGATTGTCTTATCTCATAACAGGGAGGAGCACAGCTTGCATTTAAGACAAGTGTTTAAAAAAATGCTGAGAGTTCAGAATATCCATCAACCCGAAGAAGTCTATCTTTGCGATGAAGGAGGGAAAGCTCCTGGGCCATGTAATCTCAAAAAAGGGTTTAGCTATTGATCTAGAAATATCTAAGGCTCTTTTTAAGCTTCCATTGCCATCTAAAAAGAAATGCTTGCAATCATTTTTTGGTCAAATTAATTTCGTTCGGAAGTTTATTGCAGATTTTGCCCAAGTTGTGAAACCGATGACTAAACTCTTGAAGAAAGATGTTGAGTTCAAATGGACTGAGCAAAGGAAGCAATAATTTAGGGAAATCAAGAAGAGGATTTCTCAAGCTCCTATTTTGGTGAACCCTAATTATTCAAATGATTTTATTCTTTATACTGTTGGTGAACGAGAGAGTTATGCAGTTGTGCTCATATAGAAGGGAGAAGATGGAAATGAGCAGCCAATCACATTTTTAAGTCAAGCCATCCAACCACATGAGGAAAAGTACAATTTCATCACTGCATACATTTTTAAGTGTATGCAATGATGAAGTCCTTGAAGAAGTTTTAGCATTTTGTTTCCCAAAGCAAAATAATAGTTTATGTTATTCATCTGAATGTTCAAAGTTTCATTATCTAGGGTGAGCTTGGATACAAGAGAGCTGGTTGGGTTTCTAAAATCTAAGAATATGATATTGAAATTCAGCCAACCAAGCTAGTTCATGGTTGAGCACTATGTCAAGAGCTTGCGAAGAGTACTGCTCCCAAATCAATGGTTTGACAGTATGAAGATTCAATAAGTGAAAGTAATCGTGCTAATAATTTCTCAATTGATAGGGGTTCTACAAAGGACCTTGTCGAATACTTCAATTCAAAGAAGTGTCCTTCACATCTCAATGCTTCATAAAGAAGAAGATTTATACTATAGGACCTCAGGTATGTTATGTTACCAAGTGGATTGTTTCATAGAATCAGCAAAGAAAAAAATCTTGGAAGAGTTTCATTCTGGATTGTCAGGAGGCCACTATGCGAGAAGACCCATGGCATTAAAAATTATTAAAGCAAGTTATTTTTGGCCCACCCTTTTTTAGATGCATATAAGGTCAGTCAAAGTTGTGATAAATACCAAAGGTATGTCGGCAGGATCAGAAATGCATCTTTACCTCTTCATTCGATCCAAGTAGAAGCATCATTTCAATAATGAGGTTTAGATTTTATTGGGGTCATTGATCCTAATTCATTTACCAAACATAAATACATTCTGACTGCAACTGATTATTTCACCCGATGGGCTGAAGCAGTCCTAACTAAGAAGGCAGACCAAGAGGTAGTCATCACTTTCCTTGAAGGATTTATCACTCACTTTGGCATACTAGATGTGATTGTAACGGACAACGAAACTTCATTCATCGATGCCAAAATCAGTGAGTTTGTAAGTACGGTATTTATTTGAAAACTTCATTGAATTACTATCCGTAGGGAAATGGTTTGGCTGAATTCATGCACAAGAATCTGCTTAGAATTTTGAAAAGGACTCTTGGTGACAACAAGAGAAGTTGGCATTTGCTCTTAAACCGAGCTTTATAGGTTGATCGCATCTCAATTAAAAATTCTATCAAGATGTACCCCTATTATTTGGTGTATGTTAAGGAAGTAGTCTTGCCCATTCACACTGAGTTGTTGGCTCTTCAATATTTGCAATTGCTTGGTGATGAAGACGATGAATTTGATCTCATGAGAGCAAGGTTGGCTCGGCTATTACAGTTGGAAGAAGAAATGGAGAAAGCATATAATGCTTTCATGGAGCATTCTTAGATGACATAAAAATGGTTTGGCAAGAAGACTTCATAAAAGGCATTTAAGGTGGGCGATCTTGTGTTAAAATGGAATGAGAACAAGGTGAAGTCAGGCAAACATCACAAGTTTGAGGTAATTTGGGAGGGCCCATTTCAAATTTCTAGTGTGAATCAAGTTAATTCATATTATTTGCAGGATATGGATGGTCGTGTGTTGCCAATTCCAGTGAATGATCTTCATTTGAAGGCCTACTACCAGTAAAAAATTTGGGATAAAGAATGTAAATATGTACATAGTTTGCCAATTAAGGGGCGCTCAAGCTAGCAAAAACACTTGATTAAAAAAAATAAAAAGATAACGACTTTTCTCAAAAATGGATTTCGCTCATCCACATCTAGCTTCGCACCACCGAAGAATATTTTTGGCATTTTGGGAGCTCAAGTTGGCGAAAGCCATTTTCGACATCCAAAAGAGCGAAATTGCTTTTCACCTTGATTTTTTTAGTGAAACTCCCGGATGTTGTTTTTTTTCCAGCAAAAGCATAAGAGGGCACTTTTAGCACTTCAGTTCATAGAAGGCATCTACATGATCTACTTTTTTGATGACAAGACTCCCAGTTGGATTTTAAATATATATATATATATATATATATATATATATATATTTTTTTTTTTTTTTTTTTTTTTTTAAAAAGGGGGGAAAATATTCCAAATGCATTTTTTCCCAGTTGAGGTTTTAAAGAAAAGCAAAAGGACAAGTTCACCCGAAAAATTATTTTAGTCTGCATGATTTACTTTTTTCAGTGAAAATCTCGCTATGAGCACAAGTTGAAGGTAATTTCGCCAATGAAATTTCTCAAAGGTATTTTTGGTGCCTAAAATCAGCAAAAAAGGATGATTTCACCCGAAAAGCACTCTAGTCATGCAATTCAAGGTGAATAAGAAATAAATCACATTTCCTAGGTCAACTGTTGATAACCATATTACGCCCCTTACTATTAAAAAGTGGTTGGGTATGGTGTTCAAAGAATATTTGCAGCACAAGTCTAAGCTGTTAAAAATTATGAAAAAGCATGTCGAGCGAGGGAATCAAGGATCACATTCACCCGAATTTGGTGTTGCATCGCATGCATTAAATTAGGTTGTTGATGTTCAGTGTTATAAAAAAGGGTGAACCTATAAAGCTTGTAAACAAATAAAAATCAAAGTATTATCTCAAGGGTGTTGCAGAATATTTGCAAAAATATTACTGAATTGTTGCTTAATTGCAGAACTGTCAAAATAGTGCAGAGGAGTTGCTCAAGGGCAAAAATGGGTAAGAAAGCTACAGAATCCAAGAAAACACAAAAAAAATTGAGGTGGGCAAAAAAGCCAAGAAATCCAGGAGGAATGAAGATGAGGAATTCAAACCATACTATAATACGTTGGATAAAATTGGCAATTGCACCATTTCGAACAAGAGTGTGGAAGAACTACACCAATATGTGGAGTTTGTTGTAAAACAAGGTTTAACACTTGAGAGCTCGAGAACTATAGTGTACTATGCGCATATTTCCTGGTTCTTGTGTACACCGGTTCATGCCTACCTAGAGCTTATTCTGGCAATTTCAAAATTTTATCATCCTACTACCAGGGTTGTTTGAAATGTGAACAGAGAGAATTTGTTGAGCATTTCAACCAATGCAGTCAGAGAAGCGTTCGCTTGTGGGACCAAACATCCTTCGAATGTAATATTCAAAAAGCTTAATCTTAGGGAGCAAGAGGAGAGATATTAGTCAACTATGTCGTTACACCAGTTTATGGAGAATCAGTCGATAAAGACTCAATATTTTGAACAGTTATCGGCTTTGCCAAAGCTTTTGATAGATATTAAGATCCCATATCTATATTCAATGTTGGTATGGATTGTTGGGCTACCCTCAGATTTCGTGATGCATAAGTTACAAGTGTCGCTTATGCAGTGTATTTTGCAAGTGGAGTTTTATGCCCCGACGGCTATGAAGGTGAGCACTAATCCATTTTTATTTGATTGGGAAGATTATGTGGCTCAAATAATGCACACACAATTGGAGAAGATGAAAAGTGGAGAAGAGGTGATGTTCATACACTGTTTGTTCTTGGTGTGGTATTTCTAATTTATAGCCATGAAGCAGATCGATGAAACAGATAGAAATTTTCCTGTTTATTTATGGACTCAAAGGTTGTCGAGACAGGAGTCCTATTACAATTTCAACCACATATTCCTGGGCCCCGCCCTCGAGCTTATTTTTGGTGCATGTGATAGAGTGCCAAGAAGGAGGAGATCGTCACAAATGACAAAGGTGATATCTTCATGCTGATGCAAGGCATCTTGGTATGGATTTTTAGCTTTACTGACAAGTCGTTCCTCCTTCCATACTTCACTTTGAAATGTATTTTTGCATTGGAGGTCACCCAGTATAGTGACTTCGCCAATAACACATATGGGTCAGGCATGGGAAAACGAGCTACATGTGACATGCCATTTCACTTTGGTGACATTGAAGTAAACCAAGTGGGGTAGAACAAGCTAATTTTTGAAACCCTCTATGACCTTGGTTTGGTCGAATTGCCCCAACGGTGGAAATATGACCCTTTGGGTTATTTTGCAAAGTTTATTAAAGTAAATAATTTTCATTACTACCCTAGGGAAGATATTATGCAGCAAAGGAATAATCTAGAAGGGCGCGATCTCGAGTGGCACATTGAGAAGATGACATCGCTCCCTCCATGGCATCACTTCTACAAGATGGAAGTCAAATATAATCCTAGAGTCCACAAGCACCAGATTCCTCCTCCGAACATGTTTAGTAAAATGAAGAATCAGTTTCCCTATTGGTCTAAGGATAAAATCACCAACTAGTGGATTATGAGGGTCCACCGAAGAAAAACTGGGTCAACCTATGGCTTGGCAATGGATGAGGCATTTATAGATATATATGATGAGCATTGTGATAAGTACCAATCGATCACTTTTACTAAAGTTGTACCTCAAAGCTTTCAAAGATTTGACAATGAAGAGATCGTGGCTATAAAAGAGTGACTAATAGCTAAAGAAGCACCACTTGTAGAAGAAGAAAAATATTCATCATCGAAAGAGTAGCTTCAACACAATAAAAGGAGTGCGGGTGAGGCATTTACTTTTTCAAACGTCTCCAAGAAATCGAGAACTGGTGCAGTCTCTTCGTCTGGAACAAATCCTCTTCTTGTAGTTTCGACCACACAGGCTAGTGTTGCAAAGACTGTTCCTTTGGTCCATGGAGAGCAACTTGACCAAAATATTGAGATCATAAATATTGAGAAAAGGACAAAGGAATATCAGGTCAATAAATATTCAGTATTGCATCCACCTTCATCGTCGGCTCAAATGGTGTCAGAGCCTACAGGTATGTTTTTTTTATCTTCTTCCCTTAATCATGAGCATTTGGTGATTGTCGCATCCCATTCAACAGTTTACACTTCCATTTTGCCCCCATTTAGCATACCTTCCACTTCAGTTTCATTCCCTATTTTTCAATCATCGATCACCAATGCTCCTTCTATTCTCTTTTCTTATATTTCTCTTTCTTTTGGTTCTTTCATGTCTGCATCCAACCCATTCTCGCATCCATTTTCACTCCATATTTCATTCTAGTTAGTTCTCCTGCAACTATAAGTACACCAATCCCTTCTTGAGTAAGTGTCACTATAGTCAAATCCTATGTTTTCATTTCATCAATTGCTCTTATTTTTGTTTCTCTTTGTGATCCAAACCCTTAGTAGGCTCTTTTCCCCTTTTCCCCATTTTTTGAGTTGCAAGTGCTGCCAAATTCAGAGATGCAAGTTGTATTGAAACATCCTATTACATAAAAGCTCAGTTGAGCCTGATAAAGTTCATCACGGTGGCTAAAAAATTGTAAGTGAAAGGAGGCTCAAGCTCCAGCGAAAACATTGAAGGTCTCTTTTGACCCTGAAGCTATGGAGTCCCACACTGTGAAAATGATTCCTCAGGTCCAAAATCCCCAAGGAGAGATGGCTCCAAGAGACTATTCTTATGAAGTCATTACAAAGGACCTTACATAGATTTACATCTCAAAAAATATGGAAAATGTTTAGGTGGATATGAGCTCAATCTATTTGCACAATGAGCATTTTAGGAAGAGCTTTTTTGAGGCCGAAGCAAAGATCGTTGAGTTGGAAGATGCTCTGGTTGAACATAAGGTATAGCTGGAAACAGTGAAATCAGAAGCAGAGCATTTGCAGTAGCAGGTAGATGGCTTGGAGAAAGAAATGGTAAAATATTGGCAAGCGATTGAGGAACACTAGAAAGCATGAGGAGTGAAACAGCAAGTGAAAGCATTGGCTGCCCAACTCGAAACTTTATAGAATCAATTGGATGAAAAGGTAGTACAATCAGTGGGTTTCTCCAAGGAGAAAATCAAGGAGGCTCACCGTATTTTGACTGAAGACTACGCAAAATGGGTAGCGAAAGCACTCTTGGTTCTGTTGTATATTCAAGAAGCTCAAACAGTAATTATATTCGATGAGGAAACATTACAATATGTTGAGGAGCAACTAGAACCAAAATTGGAGATGGCACTAAAGATTCAATCATTAGCTAATTCTGCCCTTCGATTTAAACCAATGAGTGGGATGGACCAAACTTGGTCTAATTCTCGGATATGTAAGCTGCTTGATATGTATGAGAAGGAGCGATGTATTTCATTCATTTATTTTGAGGTCGTAGTTGATGCCAGATTCTCGAGTTTCACTGATGATCATGGGGATATTTTTCCGAAGCCAGAGTTGGAGGTAATCTGGACATATTTCACAGAGGATACCTCAGATATTGATAGCTAGATAGAACCAATTAAACTTAATCAATAATTCAAATATATTCGAATTTAACCTTATAACTCTTAAATTAAACTTAGCACAAAACCTTAGCTTTATAAAACCTAAAAATAAAATAACGTAGACTCTTACTTCCACTTCACACACATCTATGTTCTGTAATGTTTCTACTAAGATACTCTATGCGAACAAATTTTAATAGGCGTTAAGTGATTGAGATGTGTAAATATATATTGTGAGACGTTTTTCTTTTTAAACATTGTACTTCAAACTATATTCCAAATGGCATGTTGCACTCCAAACCATAGGTGAAATGAGTTATACCAAATCGTATACCAAATGACACGTACTCCAAACTATAGGTAAAATGAGTTATACCAAATGGCTCTCAAAATGATGCTTTGAATAACGTTCTATAGTTGAACGTTACATCAGGCAAAATGATTCCTTAATATTTTGTGTTTGGCACTTTTGCTTCAGGACTTCTCAACTACCTTAAGCTCTTTGCTTTGTCTTCCTTATTTTTTTGAATCCCAAATGATTCGACTTCTACGTTGAAGGACTTGTGCAGGTTCAAATACGCTCAAGGCTTTAGCTTCTTTGTTACTGTCAATCGTTGTACGTTGCTTAAGCTCTTGTTGGATGTTTGAGAACTAATTATTTCTATAGATAAATGCTTATTTTTTGTGGATGCTCATTGTTCCCTTTCACTGAAGCATGAATGTTGTTAGAGTACTTTACTCTTGGGTGTCTTCTCCACTGCATAGGCATTGTTATAGCGCTCCACTCTAAGGTGTTTTCTATGCTATGTGAGCACTATTAGAGCACTTAATTCTATGTTCTTCAAGCTCTCCACCTTAGTGTCTAAAATATTTACCAAAGTGCTTATCAAGCACTACTAGCCATAGTTTAATATTCACTTTCTTAAGTACCTTGAACACTTTTCATGTTGTTTCTTTTATAGACCAACATCTTGAGTGGTATTCAAACATTGCTCTTTATGGATTGTGCTTCCTTGATTAAGCTCCTTTGAATACTATTATATTTCTAGAATTCTCTTACTGTATATTAAGCCAATTCTCTTACTTATGCTTGAATGATCCTTAACTTGGTAGCTCTATTTTTTTATCAAGTTCAAATACACTGCTTCTAAACTGCTTCTTTGATGCTCAATTTCATCCAAGATTTATTAATTCTTATATTATACTTGGTCTCTTCCAAGATTTTTTGCTCCTTTTCTAAGTTAGAACTTTATCAGGCTCGAGCAATTTTGCTCTTATGCTTGACCTTTATTAGGCTTGAGTGATTTTGTTCTATAAAGGACTTTTCTCTATCCTCTATAAAGACCTTTTTTCTTTTCTCTATAAGGGTATCTTTCCTTTCTATAAGGGCCTCTTTTCTTTTCACTATAATGGTCTTTTTTATTTTACTAACTCGCAACTCTTATCAATTGTAGATTCTAATCCAATGCTTGAAGCAATATAAAGTAAGCTAGGTGCTTCTTTATCCTTCTTCAAGAATGATATATTAATCTTTTTATTTTTGTTCTACTTTATTTTTGTAATCTTAGGAAGCTCTAAATGCTTCTCAATCCGCTGCTATCTTTTTCTTTCTTTCAATATACTACTCTTAGAAGTTGAAACTCTTCTCTATCCTCTGTAGGAATATTCTCACACTTTTGTAGCTTAATCTATTGCAACACTTTTCTAAAATCAATAATGTATTAGGTCGAACCTAAGAACTCAATATGATTCTCCTCCTTACTAGAGAATCCAATAAATTGTCAAGGTGACTTTGAATGTCCCTGAATCTCCAACTTTATTCTAAGTTGGTTGTAATCTCAAAATTCAATTTCTAGGTTTGTCTATATCCCTGAATGATCAAGTATCTCAAAAGTTGATTTACCTTTCAATCAATATAGTTAAGTCTCAGTATTCATTGGTTACTCTTAAACTGTGGAAAGACCCTAGCCTTTCTACTCAATATGACCTTTAAAATAGAGTTTGAGTCTCACTACCTTCAAAGTGGACAAACTCTTAATCGACTTTATCAAACTGGATAAAATCAATTTATAATAGTGGCTAAAATAAACTCTTGTCAATATGGACAAAGTCTAGTGGTAGCTCTGATACCACTAATGGATTTTTAAGCCTTAATACTACCATAAATATCACAAGTTATATATCATAGGATCTAAATATAATATAACCATAATATAATAAGGTCAAAATAATGAAATGAGTAGAATAATATGAGCAAATTAATATGTATATCAAGGCTTATAATAACTCAAATAACATTCAATAATATGTTGAAATATGAATGTAAATAGCCTTAATCATACATGTACTAAGCATGTAGAACAACTTACAATATTAATTGCTCAAAATGTATACAAGCTTTATTACTCCTTTCTCGTGATCTTTGTATATCCTTGTTATGGAATATTGCCTCCATAATATAGCCATAGTAGTGTGGCTCTTTGTATACTTGACTATTCTTTTCCATATGCCAAGTCTCATGACTCTTGGCTTATCTACTTGCCACTTATATACTTTATGAACACTTGAATCTATAACATATGCACACTTATACATGACTTTTACACTTCCATAACTTACACACTCTAATCTAAGATACTTGTGCACATCTTTACATTACATATTTGTTCTAGTACATATAACACTTGTGCACATAGACTCAACTTACACTTGCCACTAACTCACATGACACTTGTGCATTTCCTATACATTACAACTTTACATGACAGTTGTACATTTCCTGCACATTCACACTTACATAAAAAAGGAAATCTAACTCACACTCTAAACTATGACTCAACCCTAATCTATTATTTGCAAAGGCACCATGGGGTACATTAGCATGTACCAAATAATATAATATACTCCAACATAAATAATACATAAATTTTGGTTTTAAAATATTTTTGCATATTAAAGAACCTTATATAGTTGGTTTTGTATATCTTGCTCTTTCAATTTATCATGTTTTATATCATCTTAAATTTTTTTCAATCAATTTACACAAGTTTTTAGAAGAGGTCTTGGTTCCCTCGTACTAAATAGGGTTTGAACTTTGGACCTCCCAAAAAGAGGCCAAATACCTTACCATTGCAACAAACTTAGAATTATATTATCATCACTTTTAAACAAAATATCTTTAATCATTTTTATTAATATAATTCCAATCAACTCTCTTTCAAATATAAAACATCTAATCTAAAAACTTAATTTTTTATAATTAATTTTAGATTATTTTTAGACTAAAACATTCTTAGTCTCAACATTCCATGTTTTACTTTTTTTTTTAAGTAAAACCCTTTCCAAAATTTGCTCAATTAAAGTGGTTTGAAAAATATTTCTATCTATATAATAATAGATTCCAAATGGATTACATCTTTACTCAAGTTTACCAAAATAGTTTGATACATGATGATCACAATATAATACGAAATAGCTAATATTTATAATCATTTAGAAGAAATTCAACACCTCATAATATATAATAATAATAATGTTAAGGTTAGCTTTTATCCACACTATTCTCGATTTCTTGTGAATAAAGTGTATTATATATTAAAATTTAAATTTCAAATATGTCAAATAAAAAAAAATAACTAAGTTAATATAAAAGAGAAGAGAAATCATTTATCTTTATATTTATATATATCTTATTTAATGTATTTAATTAAATTTTGGTAATGGAGGATTAAAATTCTTTGTAAAAATCCATATAAACTTAAATTTTAGGATACACGAAGGATACCATAGTGGTAAGTTCTTGGATTTTTATTTAGGAGACCTCAAACCTTGGTACAAGGAGACCAAAATCCCTTGTAAAAACTAGTGTAAACTTAAAATTTTAAAACCTATCAGGATACCACTTAGTTTTTTATTCAAGAGATCCAAGTTCAAACCTTGGTATGAGGGGATTGGGACCTCTCATAAAAACCCATGTAAACTTAAATTTTAGACATGTGAGGGATATTGTAGTGGTATCTTTGGATTTTCATCTAGGAGATCCAAGTTCAAACTTTGGTACAAGGGGATTGGAACCCCTTGTAAAAACATGTGTAAACTCAAAAATTTTAGACCCATGAGGGACACCATAGTGGTAAGTCCTTGGGTTTTTACCTGGAAACCCAAGTTCAAGCCCTAGTACAAAGGAACCAAGACCCCTCATAAAAAACATGTGTAAACTCAATTTTTTTTTTCGATAAGGACAACAACATAGTGGCTTGGGCTTTGGACTCTCTTTAAGAAGGTCCAAGGTTTAAACCATGATGTACCCTGACGAAGATAGACTGAAGGGTAGCGATTGAGTATTTATCGATTGACTGCCCCAGTTCGATATCCCTTAAGGTCAAGGTCAAGGTCCCGTTAACTTCATCTAACCCAACAAACTAAAATTTATAATGAGAACAACCAATAATATTACCAATTCTCCTATCTATTAAAAAATTACTAATTTCTTTCGTTAATCTTACATTTAAAAATAATAAAAAATTCCTTAATTTTCTTATTTGTTGTTTTTACAAGGGAGCTTTAGCTTCAAGATACTTGAGCCTAAGATTCATCGAGAGTGGAATTTACAATCAACTTCCGTTGGCCCCAACTTATGGGAAACAATGTGAAAGGTTTGGAATCTCAACACTAATGTTTTGCATAAGATTTATGAAAGGTCTTTTCAAGTCTCAACTTGGAGGAGACTATGAAAGGTCTTTCAAGGACAAAGTAGTAGTTGTTGCGTATGAAACGTGCATGACTTAAATATTCAACGTGTATGGACTGTCTCTTCCATATATAATCATTTGTTTTTTAGGACACGGTATTGCATAATATCAATTTTATATATATATTTATTTATTTATTTATATAATATTATTTTATTGTATAATATTAATTATATATAATGTTATTTTATAGTATTTTATTAATCAAGTAAAAAGGTTAATTGTTTGTGCAGTTTGAGTATAATTTAGTTAATTTATAAAATTTAAGTGTTTATTTATATAATGGTCTAGGAAAGATGTATAATGTTTTTTTTATAATAGTTAAAATTAAAAAAAATTATATAAATTTAAAATGTTTTAAAATAATTTAGTTTTTTTTTTTTTGGTTAATAAAGAAGTTTGGATGGACATTTTATAGCATTTTATTCAGAAGAGCAAGAAGGATTTGTGAAAGGGAGACAAATTCGAGATGGGACCTTAGTAACTCATGAAGTAATGCATTTAGCACTTCTAGAAAATAGAGCAATGATCTTAAAACCTATGATAAGGTTAAATGAGATTTTATTTATATAGTATTAGAAAAGTTTGGAATTAGGAACATATGGGTCAAATGGATTAAAGTTTGTCTCTAGAGTATCATATTCAATGTTGGTCAATGGGTTAGTAACAAAATCATTTAAAGCCAAGAGGGATCTTAGATAGGGAGATCATCTATAACCGTATTTGTTTATTATTATGGCAGAGGTATTAGAAAGGAACTTGAAGAAGGCATACAAAGATGGACTAGTAAGGAGACTAAAGGCTAGTAATTATTGGAAGTATTACATTATTTGGCCTCCTTGTAAATACTAGTTTGGTAGATGATTTATATTTTATATAATATATGAGTCAATATGAGATAAAGTGCAAGGTGTCAAGAGAGAGAATGAAGAGTCGCATTGATATGTGGCAAGATGAGAGTTTTTTCTTTATGAGAGGAATGTGAAAGGATGCATCTCCTGGATGTTTGAGGAGAGCAATAGTCAGAGTACTAAAAGGACATGTAAAATTATATATTGGAGACATCTCTCCAAGCAATGTAATATATTTTTATCATTCTTGTAATCTTTTGATATTGCGTATATTTGAGTTATATTTGTGAGATATTTTGTTATTCCAATATTGAGATTTACTGTTAGTTTGATTAATGGTATTCATTTGATTTATTCTTGATCTTGGATAAATATTTCTGTGAGTTAATCTATTAATAAAGTCATCAGTAATAACATCGACAACATCACCCTTCAATAGTTTATGGATGATACAACCCTTTTTGGAAGGGCAAGAAAAAATGAGACTAGAGATTTTAATAACTTATTAAGGGAATATAAGAGTTCTTGTGGATGCAAACTTAGCTCTAAGGGGAGAAGTAATTTGGAGATTGTACAAAGAGAGTTAAAGATAATGGGTAAAAAAAAATCTTAGTATGAACATTGACCCCAATGACCCAAGCCTAAGCTTAACTCCATTCTCACTACTAGAAGGTTTTGCACTATGAAATGGTTTCAATAAATTAATTGATCTAGTGATTAAAGTTCTAAGACGAATGGTGAGAACTAGAGAAAAAAATCCTATTTGGATGGATTCTTGGTATGATAAAATACCACTCAATCTAGATCTAATTTTGGAACCATGGATGAGATTACTTCAAGATAAATATGGTGATAGGGTTTCAAATATTTTGTACAAGGATCAAGAAGGAAGATATAACTGGAAGAAATATTTTTTTACAAGTATTTTAGGCATTGTTTCTAAAAACCAATTGATCAGAAAGATAATAACAATAATTATTCCAAGGGAAGTCGATGATAAGCTTATTTGGGAGTTGAATAGCTCATGAGAATATGCAGCAAGAAGCAAATATAATGAAAAGCACTAGCAAAATTGGAATACCTCAAGAATATAGACAAAAGTCAAAATGTTTGTATGGCTAGTAGATCATAGAAAAATGTTATCCTAGGATAACCTAATGAAAAGGGGTTTTCATGGTCCCTCATGATGTGTTCTATGTAAAATTATGGAGGATAGTATAGACCATTTCTTGGGATACTGCTCAATAGTCTATGAACTATGGCAATAGATTCTCTATATGTTTGGTAAATGCATGGTGATGAATGACAAAATTGAAGAATGATTAAATCAATGGTAGAGCACTTTTAAAAGTGAGTTATTACAAATAATATGTGATATTTCAAAAGATACAATACTTTTGACTATATGGTTGGGAACGAATAGAAGAATATTTCAAGGAAAGGAAAGTAGTCTAGAGGTAGTGAAAAGAAAGATTTGTTTAGCCATAGAGGAGTCAATCCCTAATCTTGAAGCAAAGATCCTTGATAGATGGATTCAATTTATCAATTGGAATTATGATGGTGAGTATAGGAGAAACAAAATGAAGGTAAAAATATGAAGTGGAAACCACTAGAAGGGTCAAATTGAATTTTGATGGAGCTTTTAAAGGAAATATAGGACCAACAAGAGGAGGAATTATAAAAAGTAATAGGGCTGATATTTTGTCACATTAAGCTCTCAATAGTGAATTTAAAACAAATAATGAAGCTGAATCTTGGGTGACTTTGGAAGGTTTAAAAATATACAAACAAATAAAATGGAGTAAAGTATGGATGGAAGGTGATTCACTAGTAGTGACAAATACAATTTTGAGAAAAGCAAAGGCTCCATGGAACATACAAGAGGCCATTGTGGAAATATAAGACATTGTTACAAAGTTTAAAGAAATTAGTTTTACACATACGTTAAGGGAAGGGAACAAATGTGCAGATAGGCTAGCCAGTAGAGGGGTTTAATACAGGATCATAAAGTTAAATTATCTTTTGCATGGTTGGAGAAAGTAATAAGTTTAGTTGAAGTTGACAAGAAAAATAAGAAATGAGCAAATTCAAACAATGTTCTAGAGGATTACAAAATGTTTTAGGGGATTTATTTATAGATTAATGTATTGGAGGAATTTAACAATCCAAATTTGGTAAAGCGGACTAAAATTTTGTGAAGCGAGTAGAATATTTGTATGTTGAAGCAAAATAAAATGATATTAGATGGGATTCATAGCTAAATGGATTATTTGAGTTGTTGGTTGTTGGTTGGATTATGGGACAGAGTATGGATTAGAGCATTCAACTTTTTGAGATTGCTAAACTATTTATTAAAATAATATTATGATTTGTTAAAATGTCATTATAATATGAATGAGATTCATTTCATAACTCGTTAAAATGATAAAATATTTTTTACATTGATTATTTGGGATTAAAATGAATACCACTTGTACTATATACTGACCCATAGTTTAGCTATTATACATATATTCCTTGATAAGGTTTGATCATGAATTTTCAACTTTTTGATACTGCTAAACTATTTATTGGACTTCTTGTGGTTGCACTTATGCTTCAAGAAGGAAACTAACAGTCCAAATCTAGTAAAGCAGGCCATGTTAACACAAACTTTTAGAAATATTACTCTACTAAGATGCAATGTAGACAATAGAGGTGGTGTTTTTGTATTGTGAAGGTTGTTGTAGGAAAATATCTAGAAGAAGGATGGCATTCTAGAATATTTGTAATTACAAATAAAATTGAAGGATATCCAGAAAATAAAAATCAAGAATTTATACTTTCTATGAAAATGATGTAGGTATATAGCTATAGCAACTCAATTGAGATGAGAATTGAATATATTTGTAAACACTCAAGCTCTAAAGAAGAGAGTTGTGATTTGTCAAGGGTGGGAAACCCTAGTACAACCGCTTATCTCGAGCAAAAAACAATAGTCACCACATATTCAAAATACACTAAGAATGCCTACCCCCAATAACAAGTTTAAACTTACTAGGTCCCCTTCTAAATTAATTTTATTATTAGAAACTACTCCCAATTTATTGCCAAAAAAGTTCATCAATCCATTTTTTCTTGAAATATTTTTAGTTGTGCCATGAAATTTCAACTTCCAAGAATGATCTTAGGTCTTTCCTACTTTATTTTTTTGCACTCTTGATTGTTTTAATATCTCTCCTCCTTGCTTCCTATATCTTGGGTTGCTTTGAAATTAAGCTCCTTAAATTCTAAAATCAAATGCAAAGTTTATCCCCTTTCTTAAACCTCTCTTTCAAGATGTAATTATTTTTCCTCTTTCAATAAGTGCAAAGGGAGAAGTGACTTATTTATGGACCATTTAATTTTGGTAGTTGTATCTCTACAAATATAATCAATTAATATATTAGTTGTCAATAAGCCTACTAAAGCTATACAAATGTTTTTATAAGTAAACAACTTGGACCAAGTGAAGACTATAAATTCATAGGAGGTTAATATTATTTTATCCCCATTATTGACCAAGACACATCTTGACAGTCCTAGTATCCCATGTTTCATGAGGTTCTTTCAATATATTATTTTATCAAAAACTAGAAAATACAAAAAAAAAAACATTGGATTCAAGAAATGATTTGCTTTGACAAATAATATTCCATATAATATATCTTTTCATGTATCTACAATAGACCTATATTCTTTTTTAACAATATACTTGTCTATTTTTTCTCTTACCCATTTTAAAATATCCTCTCACCACATATATAAATAATGTTCTCCCTTCTTGTTGAAACCCTCAAAACTTTTAATCATATCAGTAAGTTGATACCAACACCCCCAATATTGGTTGGATACTATTATCTCTTTAAAGCTTTACTTACTTGTCAATAAATTGATTTTAATATGATTCTTCATATAATACCATAACTTTGCATTTAAAAACATTTATAAATATTGATAAAATTGCATGTAATATTAAAGGTTTAGAGTCAGTCAAGTATACCTTTATAAATAAACCTTGTCACTCTTAACCACATCCTAGTGAACCTATTTAAATGTAATATATCTATAATTAAAAATAAAGTTCCAAATCATTGAGTTAATTCATGACTCAAGTATGGGGATCTCAATGTTATCATTTTTGTCTAAATATTTTTCATAGAATTTTACACCACCAATGGTCATTCCAAGAGTAGTATCTAGACATGTTTTAAGTTTTTCCCTTCTAAATTAGTCATATGGAATTAAAATGGTCTCCACCCCTATTACATCATGATTGTGATACCATAATATTTCAACAAATTAGTAATTATGCATATTTATTGACAATATTTGGAGGTGGCTCTTTGTCTTAAAAATCCATATTTTCATTTTTTTATCCTTGCATACCAATTTTCATTGCACTAATAGAAATTAAACTTTTCATCCTTGCAATTTTTTCCTTATAGTATTGCAATCATAGAAGTAATCTGACAAAAATTTGTAAGAATGGTAGCATATATACAAGTAGAAGTTAAAAAAAAAATAGTTAAATTTTCCCTACAAAAGATAGGCATTCCATAGTCCAACCTTCTAACTTTCTAGAATATATCAAAATCTTAAAAGATATATCTTATTTCATTTTGCATTAAAATGTAATCCAACACCTACATATCCTTTACTACCACTTTTACTACCAATATCATTCTAATCTCATTGTACAAATGAGTATGTGTTTCAAACAATGGTTAGCTTCAACCAATTAACTTTTTTCCCATGGCAATCTTATATTCTTTTAAAAATCTATTGAAATTGTTATGTAATATGTTCTACAATTTGAAGATGAGAAACTCTATATTGTATGTGATTGGAAGACCACCTTTAGATCTTGTGCTAGCTAAAATTTTAATCCTTCTACTAGCTCCTCAATCACTATAATAAAGAAATAAGGAGACACAAGTTCTTCTTGTGTCAACCCTTTTGAAGCTTCAAAAGTCCTATTAGAATAGAATTAATCAAGATAAGAACATTGTTGTGAAGATATATTATTCAATTGCCTTATCCAATCAACTATAAACCTAAATTTCAAACAAATTGTATTTAAATTTTATCATAAGCTTAACCAATGTATCAATATCTATAATCATCTCTTGGTGTTTATTTTTTTTATTTAAATAGATAAGGTCATGGAGAATTATAAATTCATCCATGATTTATTTGTTGTCCAAAAAATTGACTTATTGTTCAAAAATTATTTTAGTCTTATCAAATGGCATTAGCTCCATTGGTTAAATCCCTTGAATTCCAAAGAGGAGACTAAGGTTTGAATCTTGTCATGTGATACATGTATTATAACCAAATTGTTGTAATGCCACTATGTGATCATGATGTAATACAAGTAGGACCCATTATAATATCATATAACCCATTAAATAAAGTCTTTTAGCCCATTAAAAATTACTTTAACTATCACTTTATGAAGGGTATTACAGAGCAAAATTTATTTTTTTAAAACCATCAAAAGAGAAACTATCAATTCCTTTGGCAAGTAGAGCTAGAAAAGTAGTGTTAAGTTCTTTGGAAATGATTCTTGAATATATATTGTCTTCCATTATGGCTATTGAATCCTCTTGAATCATTTCTCAAAAATCTTTAAAAATATTAGGAGGGAATCCAACAAGATCCATGTCCTTTTTTATCTAAAAGGTTAATATTTGACTTCTTGTTCCTCCATAGGTTCCACAAGGAATTCATTGTCTTAACATAAAATATTATAGTATTTTACCTTATGCTTTTTGATTTTTTACTACCTGATTTTTCCTTGCCATTTTTCATTGTTACTTTGTAAACTTTGCACTTATGATGGTATGCTAGGGACTCACATAAAAGAGTTGTATACTTTTATCACTTTCACTAAATCAAGCCACACATGAATTTTACTTTCAAAATATTTGACATATTAAAGGACCTAATCGAACCTTTTTAAAATAGAGAGGGATTGGGTTCGTTAACCGTCAAGCTTGGGTTCGATCTCTTCCGAACGGGCCACAACATCCGGTGACCACTATGGTTATCCTTGATCCCATTCGCTATTGTGATAAAGAATCTGTTTTACCCGGGTGGGGGGGGCTGGCTTTATCGATTACCTACCCAATTCCATCATTTAGTTGGGAGGTTAGCCGGGGTCACCCCGACAGATAGATTGTTAGGCCCAGAAGCTCTTATTCGTAATGCCTGCCCGCCCCGTCGTCGTTTGTTCTACAAGAGGAAGCGCGGCTCTCTGATTCATCCAGCCTTTCAGTGAGCAGACGATGGGGGTGATTCCAAACGATCGGGAAGTAAGGTAAAGCTATCCTGCCTTACCCGGACAGATTCTCGTTCACACTAAGGTACCTATGATATTTGACATATTAAAGAACCTTATCTAGTTGGTTTTGTATATCCTACTCTTTAAATTTATCTCCTAACTTTTTTTATTAGTGGGAAGGATTTTGAAAGGACCTCTAAACATTTTACAAAGCGAACAAAGGTGGAAAACAAACGTTTTCACCACAAGAACCAATTAACAAGGGCGATAAAACTAGGAAAGGACAGAGAACCAAAACCTGAGACAAATCGAGCAATAGAAAAGAGGAAACAGACCAAGATGATAAAAACAGAGAAGGAACAAAAGCACGACGCCCAAAAGGGTTAATCTATCATTTTCTTCAAGTTTTCTTCTCCATGATTGATAACTTTGAAAGAATCGATGTGACTGGCAGTTATCACCTTGGACACATGGATTACGTGTTGTAGGCTTGTATTGGTTTTACAATGAGTTTCATAAATATTTTCTAGCATTTCAATTAAGATTTTTGAAGGATCACGTTTGGCTCTAGACATAATCTTAGCATCCTTCAGAGGTTGATCAATTTTTGGATCAGTGCTCTCAGTCATGGTGGACAGATTTTCAAAGGGCTCCTTGTTTTTACTTGTATTATTTCTTTTTGAAGCCAAGGATTTGGGAGAGCAGCATTGGTTGCTATAACTATGACTATTCATCAATTTATCGACCAATGTCTTCTCCTCTTCTTCAAAGACCATGATAGTGTCGTTGAAAGACACATTGGATGCAACTTTTTGTACCATATGTTTGTACATAATCAAGAATAGATCTTGGTGCTTGACATGAGGAGTGGACCCCTTTCTGACTCCCTCAATAGAGATCTCAATAGACCTTCTAAAATACTCAGGTACATTAACATCTTTGACATCCCTAAGATGATTTAGGAATACCAAATAAAAACTTCGTAGCGGCTCATCAATCTTATCCACTGTACAGTATTGCATCACAGGAATTAAAACTCTATTCCATGGCTTGGTAACTCCTTTCTGACAATTCTCCTTTGATCTATGGCCGATTTATTTCCTCTATCCGTGAAATGCTTCAATTCTTCCTGGATGGTGTGGTTGTCCCGATGGATCTTGAAACCGTCATCAGGAAGCTCCATTATCTCAGCAAGTAAGGTCATGGTGCCCTTGAGTTTCAATCCTTTAATAACTGCATATCCATCATTCCAAGAGTTGACAAAATCTTGGGTAACTTCATCATCAATGCCTCCAAATTTTCCCAGAAATGCCATGAAGCCATGGTTCTTGAAAAACATTTCAACATCAAGATCCATGTTCAAGGTGTCAGGTTCAAATAGGGCCATCTCGACAGAGGGGAAACCAGGGGCCAACAGGGAAGAACATAAAATGAAGGTTCTAGCCAACTTAGGTATGAGAAAGACTTGGGAGTTCCTTAAGAGAAACTTAAGCCAAACACACAAGCCACTAGACTTGGAGAACATATTACTTCAAAGTTTGAAATTAGAGCTTTGGGTGACCCTATGGTAGCAATGATGATTCATATGTTCGTGATCAGGATATTTAGGACTTCATGATTGATTTTGATAGTTTCCTCGGTGAAGGGAGACTTAACACAAGACACAATTGTAGTTTCCCACGTTGTCAGGAAAATTATGCAAAGGTGATGGAAATTTGACTTTGCTGGGATGGTACATAGATTTTTGGTGGCGAAGCTAGGCCACAAAAAAACCTCCCTTCTAATCTGGTAAGAAGGAATTACATAAACTATGAAAGCCTATGAATCATCCATGTTTGAAAATTGAGGATTGAGGCCATGTCTCATGGTAGACTAGGGAATTGAGGCTTTATTAGTGTCATTCCTTTGATGAGTGAAATTGCAATCATGACAACAAATTTCCTTATTATCAACCTTACCCTTTCTTTGTTTCTTGTGAACCATGGAAGCCTGTGAACTTGAATATTTGTCATTGTCAATGCTTCAAAACAAAGGATTGCATCCGCGTCCCAAGTTGATTGGGAGTTTGAAATTGAATCAATGTCATTGCATTGGAAAGGGAGGTTGTTGACTTGGAAGCAAATTCTCTTCTTCTTGAACTTCCATCGAGCCTTGATTTGAAAGTGACTTGGCAATACTCCTTGAAGATGCAGGAAAAACTTGTCAACTAGGTTCTCATTTTAGAAATTCCCTTATACATTTGATTATCCATACTCCATGTCAGCACTTATAGCTTTAGGCTCGATACGAGCGTCGAAAGGGACAAAGTCTGCTAACTAGGATTGATAAATTTAAGATTTATTGAAAACCTGTGTTGGGTTCGAATATCCAAAGTGACATTCGTAAAGAAGGCAAATATCATCGTTGTTATCGATTGCTTTAAGGGCCTGTAGGAAATCCGCATGCCACATTCGAAGGGATTCTTCCCTAACACCCATGTTGGCAAGCCAATCAGCAGCCTTATCCCTTTCTCTATAAACATGTTGGATGACAATATTATGGTATTTGCTAATGAGACTTTGCACTCGTTCATGACGTTGCTCAGGTTCCAAGAGTGGGATTGGTTAGCCTGGAGGTAGTTGATGATGTGTAAAGAATCCCCTTCAATAATTAAACTATCAATAGCAATCTCATCTAGAAGTAGCAAACATTGATATAGGGCTTTGGCTTCGGCCACGTTATTTGATTAGAGAACATTATTTTCAGCAAAGGCCAACACATTTTCCCTTGATCATTTTTTAGAATGCCTCCCCTGCCAGCTACCCCAGGATTCCCTTTCGCAGCCCCATCGAAGAACTTAAGCCACCCTGTAGGAGAAGGAGTCCACCTTATATTCGACCTGTTGAAAGAAGACGAAGAACCACTAACAATGTTAGAAAGGTTAAACTGAAAAACCAGATGGAATTCCAGTCCTAGTTTGGAGGCACCAGCGGAAGAGATAAGTTAGACATTTTCAACTATAAAGGTGGTGATTCTAAGGAAAACCCATCGGAATTCTTTAGTGATTTCATTGAAAACTTTTAGACAAAACATCTTAAATCCTTTTCTATTAACACAATTCCAATCAACTCTCTTTCAAATATAAAACATCTAATCTTACAACTTTATTTTTTCATAATTAATTTTATATTTAATTTCTTAAAAAACTAGATGCATTCATATCCTCAACATTCCCTATTTTATTTGGTTCATCCAAACCCCATAAGGGGGGCGAAGGTTCAAAGTTCAAATCTCGGGCCTCGTCGGACTGAACGCTTGTCCCTTTCTTGGTGCTTTCAGCGGCGTAAACGATTTAAAATGATTGTGGCATGGTGGTTATAGGGGCGGACTGCACGAAGATCTATGTGGCGGCTTTCGGGGCGGACAACGCAGAATACTATGGTGGCCATAAAAAGCTGGACAGCCTGCCCGAATTCGTGGCGACTATCGATTCCTCCACCATGTAAATTTAAAAAAAAAAATCCCTATTTTATTTTTAAACTAAACATTTTCCAAGATTTACTATATTACGAAATGTGTATATAAAATATTAATAAAAAATAAATTGCTCTATTGTCCCTACTTGAAAATATCTCTATAGAAAGATACTTGAGCCCAAGATTCATCTAGAATAGAATCTGCAATCTACTTCCGTTGGCCCCAACTTATGGGAAACAATGTGAAAGGTTTGGAATCTTAACACTAATGTTTTGCACAAGATTTATGTGAGGTCTTTTCAAGACTCAACTTGGAAAGACTATGAAAGGTCTTTCAATGACAAAGTAGTTGTTGCGTGTGAAATGTGCTTAGCTTATAGATTCTTCATGGACTATATTTTAATATTTTTTAAATTAATTTAAATTTATTTTTTTTTGGATGGAATTAAAAGATTCAAATTAAATAGTATTTTTTATAAAAGATTTAAATTAAATAATATTTTTGTATAATGAATCACTATAATCTTTATGAAATTAGGACGATCCTAATTGTTTAGGGAATCAAAGGCAATCCATCCACAAGCATCTAGGGTTGTTAGGCCTTAGGCCTTATTCTTCTGAGGTTAAACTTTTTTAGTTAAAAAAGGTGGGTTGCTACGAGGGTCTCAGTCCCTGTACCACAGTTTAAATATGAATCTTATGTAAAAACCGTAAAACATACCACTACAATATCCTTAATAACAATTCAAATAAAATAATTACACATTAATTTTTTTTAAATTAAAATGCCCTCTGTATAAAACTTCTATCATACTTGATAAATATAGCGATCAGCCATTATGCAAATGACCCTGTTAAGAGGACTTCGAATCGTAATTGTAAGAGAGTTCATTCTATCTACTTAGTGGTCAAGGACAAAACCTATTTAAATAATAATAGTTATATTTTTAATGAAGTATAATACTTGTAAGCTGCGTGAACTTGAATTTTTCTATCGGACACGTTATCGCAAAACTATATATAAATATAATTTAGCATATTATTTCATAGTACTTTACTAATTGTAAAGGTAAAAGGGTTAATTGTTTGAGTTATTTTATAAAATTTAAAATGCTTATTTATATAATGGTTTAGGGGAGGTGTTATTTTATTTTATTTTTTAGTAAAAATATATTAAATTAAAAAAGTAATAGGATATATTAAAAAAAGTGGAGGTTAATACCATTAACCAAAAATCATCGTCGTTAAAATAATGTGGGAAATTAAGAAACTAATTAACAACTAATCAAAACTGTTTTATAGAGCAGGCAGACAAACACTATCAACTAGCTAACAGAACAGAATGATTACATACTAAAAATGGTGTCTGAGCGCATGTCACAAGAGCAAAAGCAAAAAAGGAGAATCCTCGCAATGGTGAAGATCCATGATGTGGGTTTAGCCACCACTAGGATGTTAGTCTTACAATGACACTGAGAGGGGGGGGTGAATCAGTGTAGCTCTTTAAACTTAAATTTACAGCTCTTAATACCGCAACAATTAAAACTTATTACTAGATACAACAAGTATAACAAAAGAGCATCACACAACACAAGATTTAACGAGGTTCACCAATGTGGCTACTCCTCAAAAATTGACTGCTTGGACTACCATCCAAATCCAGCCTTTGCAAAGCACCAACTTTACAATCAATTTACCAGCACCCACTGTAAGGAGCACCAACCCCTAATGCCAAGCTGCAACCTAGACTTCAATTTGAATCTATAAGTTTGACAGTAAGATACCTTTGCTTTTGCAAGACCCTGACTGGTCTTCTTCACCTTTGCGTTCTCTACGCACTCTCCTCTCTCTACGCAATCACTTCGCACACTCTGCTTCGTTACAATCGAACTTCACGATCGTCTTCTCCCTTTTGCGCACTCTGCTCTCTTTGCGAATTTCGCACTTAGCATGATTCGACACGACTTGCTCTCTGCGCACAACGACCGTATTTCACACACCTTCGACACTACTTCAATTCTCCAAACAGCCCTCCTTTTATAACAATATTTTTTATGATGAAAACCCTAATCTTAGTCGGCTGTAAATCCTAATCTTAGTCGGCTTTCATAACAACTGTAAACCCTAATTTTAGTTGGCTGTCATCGGTCTTCGTCGGCTTCAACTCAAGAAGATGTTCGGTTTATCCATCGCTTGATGATTTCATTCTGGACAGACCCTGTAACCGCCATACTGACTTTTGATCACTCTTCGTATTTTTAGCAGTGCATGAAATCACTCTGAACCCCCCCCTCAAATGTCGTAGTGATGTCGGTCCACTGTCATACTTCTCATTTTAGTCGGGTTCTCCTTCTTGACTTGCGCATTTACGACCTGTCATGAAATCGTGACATTTCTGCCTCTGTAGCTTCTTTTGTTGCTGTTGCCGCGAAAATACATGTCGCGATATCGCGACACTTTCGCCTCCGTACGCTTTCTCTTATTATTTTGTCATGATATCGCATGACATTTCTCCTCCGAACTTCGTCTTTTCTTTTTCATGATATCCGACATTTTGCGCTCCGTATACTTCTCTTTGCTTTTGTCGTGATATCGCGACACTTCCTTCCATAGACTTCGACTTTGCTTTTGTCGCGATATTGCGACACTTCCGCTCTGTAGTCTTCAACTTAGCTTTTGTCGTGAAATCGTGACACTCTCTCGTACTTAGCTTCTTTGCTTTTGTCACGAAATCGTGACACTTCGCCTTCAAGTCTTCTTTTCTTTTGTCGATGAAATCGTGACACTTCTTCATACTTTACTTTTGCTTTTGTCGCGAAATCATGACACCTTTGTCACGAAATCGTGACATTTTCTAGCTTCCTCTCTTTCTTTTGTCGCGAAAATGCGACATGTCGCGATATCGCGACACTTTTCAAACTTACTTTCTCTCTCCTATTTTAGTCGCGAAAATGCGACATGTCACGAAATCGCGACACTTTTCTTACTTGTTCTCTTTCTTCGAACTTGTCGCAAAATCGTGACACTTTTTCCTGCTTTCTCTTTCTCTTCCAACATGTCACGAAATCGCGACAGTTTTTCCACTTGCCTTTTTCTCTTCCAACATGTCACGAAATCACGACAGTTTTTCCTGTTTTTTCTCTCTTCCAACATGTCGCGAAATCGCGACAGTTTTTCCTGCTTTTTCTCTCTTCCAACATGTCGCGAAATCGTGACAATTTTTCTTGCCTGCTGTATATGTCGCGATATCGCGACACTTTTCTTACTTGTCTTTTTTCTTTGATCTTTTGCATATGGGCCACTTCGGTCTTCTTGGAAAATCACTGTACATACTCTGAATAACCTTTGAACTCCTGTCTTCTGCATCCGAATAGCTTTTGAACTTCCTGTCCACCGCATCAACAGATCTATCCGACCGTGTTGACAACAATGACAATACTTTTGCTGCACCTTGCTCAACAATCTCCCCTTTGGAATTTTTGGCAACACATGTGCAATTTCCTGTAACTCTTCTCCCCCTTTGACAATAATACCAAAGGGCTACCGTAGACTCCCCTGAGTCCATGCACAACATTCTCAGGCAAAATTTATTACACTTAGCAAAAATCATGAACATGAGCAAAAAGATAATCAAATACTTAAATGCTCCCCCTGAGAATGTGATCCCCGTAGCTAGTCAATTCTTGGGAAGTGTGACCACTCCCAATTTATTGCGAAGGTACTCAAAAACTTCCTTGGGCAATGGTTTTGTGAAGATATCTGCTACTTGCTCTGTAGTTGGAACAAAATCCAACTTAACCTCACCTTTCGCAACTTTCTCCTTCAAAAAGTGATACCCGATAGCAATGTGTTTTGTGCGTGAATGCATAACCGGATTCTTGGAGATGTTAATGGCACCGGTGTTATCACACTTAACCGATATTGGCTCACCGAAGCTAATACCAAGATCTTTCAGGGTTTGTTTCATCCACAATACCTGCGTACAACATGTTGTCGCCGTAATATATTCTCGCCTCTCCTGTCGATAAAGAAACCGACTCTTGTTTCTTACTGTGCCACGCGACCAATCTGTCTCCAAGATAGAATGCACCTCCACCGGTACTCTTTCTGTCATCGACACCTCCCGCCCAATCTGCATCCGAATACAAAATAAGGGTGAAGTCTTTACCTTTCGAATACCATAACCCATACTCCATAGTACCCTTGAGGTACCGAAGAATCCTCTTCACCGCTGTCACATGAGTCTCCTTGGGATTAGCCTGAAATCGTGCTACCATGCATACCGCCTGCAAAATATCCGGTCCGGTAGCTGTCGTGCACGATAAGCTCCCAATCATAGATCCGTACATGGTTTGATCAACAGGTGGAGATTTGTCATCCTTGCTCAACTTGCAACCTGTCGTCATGGGAGTGCTAACCGGCTTACAATCCTCCATTGTGAACTTTTTTAACATCTCTTTCACATATTTAACTTGAGAAATAAATATGCCCTTCTTATTTTGATTAACTTGCAACCCGAGGAAATACGAAAGTTCACCAATCATTGACATTTCAAATTCTTTTCGCATCTTATTTGCTAAATCTTTACACGACTCATCTTTGTTGCTGCCAAATATGATATCATCTACGTATACAACAAGAACAATAAGATGCCCATTTTCTGTTTTGACATACAAATTACTATCCACCATACCTTTCTTAAACCCTTGTTGAGTGAGATAGTTGTCTAGCCTTGCATACCATGCTCTGAGGTGCCTGTTTTAAGCCATATAATGCTTTCTTCAACTTGCAAACCAAGTTGGGATCATCACCAAGTTGGAAACCATCTCGGTTGCTCAATATAAACCTCTTCTTCAAGTTTCCCATTCAAAAACGCTGATTTCACATCCATTTGATAAACTTTGAAATTCTTGTAGACTGCTAAAGCTAGAAACATTCTAATTGCCTCTAGTCTAGCTACTGGTGCAAAAGTTTCCTCAAAGTCAATGCCTTCAACTTGTGCATAACCCTTACATACCAATCTTGCTTTATTTCTGACTACCTGTCCGTCTTCATTCAATTTGTTTCGAAAAATCCATTTAGTCCCGATTATATTTTTATTTGCAGTGTCTAGGTACTAACTCCCAAGTTTCGTTTTTCTCGATCTGATCTAATTCTTCATTTATTGCCTTCATCCAACTTTCATCTTTGCTTGCGTCAACAACATTTTTGGGCTCAATGTCGGATAATAGAGAGTAGTTACTTACTACTCTTCTTCTTGTCCGAACACCAACTTTGGGGTCTCCAATTATTTGCTCTCTAGGATGATTTTTCTGCCACTCGCCTGCTTTGAATTTCTTATTTTCTTCCACTTCGAATCACAACTTAAATCATCCCGAGTCAATTTTTTGTATCTTTTCCATTTCGTTTTCCTCATCTCCTTCAATAACCTCTTCATAAATTGGGTAGTTCTTTTCATAGCTAATTACTCGTTCTCTACCTTCATCAAATTTAACATCGACACTCGTCCACAATTTTCTTTAGCCTCTTGTTGTAGCATTTGTAAGCTTTGCTTTTTGATGAATAACCAACAAAAATACCTTCATCCGCTCTATCTTCAAACTTACCAAGATTATCTTCGGTTCTTTTGATGTAGCACTTGCCGCCAAAAACTTTGAGGTATTTTGTTGTTGCCCTTTTACCGAACCACAACTCATAAGGAGTTTTGCTTTCATGTGTTCTCAGCATGTACCTATTTTGGATATACACCGCAGTATGGACCGCTTCTTTCCAAAATCTGTCTGCTACTCTGCTTTCAACCAACATAGTCCGTGCCATTTCCTCGCACCGTCCTGTTCTTTCTTTCTACCACTCCATTCTCGCCGAGGTGTCCCGGTCGCTGAAAACTGTCTCCTAATACCGTATTTTTCACAGTACTCTGTAAACTCCTCTCAAATGAATTCTCCTCCTCTATCCGATCTTAAACATTTGATCCTCTTTCCTGTTTCATTCTCAACTTGGTTTTTGAAAGTCTTGAACATTTCAAAAGCTTCCGATTTATGCTTCAAGAAAAATATCCATGTCATTCTGGAATAGTCATCAATGCACAACATAAAATATTTGTCACCATTTATGCTTTGTGTTCTCATGGGTCCACATAAATCAGTGTGTATTAGTTCCAAAGGTTTGCTTGTGTAGTACTCTTTTGTTTTGAATGTGACTCTAGTTTGCTTCCCTTTTGGCATGAAGCACAAATGTTGTTTGTAGGTTTGCTGATGGTGGGAATATCTCTCACCGCCCTTTTTGAGTTGATTTTTACTAGATTATCAAAACCGATATGACCGAGTCTCTTGTGCCACAACCAATTTTCTTCTTCCCGTCCAATAAAACAAGCTCCTTCTGAAGTCTCCGAGAGCGTGTACAGGTTGCCAGATGTCCTTGATCCAGCTTGCTATCAATTTTCCACTGTTTGTTTTTCCGACTTCACAACCCCGCTTCTTAAAAACTACTTCATGACCTTTATCACAAATATGACTTATGCTCAACAAGTTATGTTTCAAACCATCCACAAACAAGACTTCTTCCGACTTAATTTTTCCGTCACTAATTTTAACCGAACCTTTGCCAACTATCTTAGCTCCATCATTATTTCCAAACTTTACCGAACCACCTTCATATTTCTGTAACTTCTCAAATTTTTGTTTGTCACCCGTCATATGACTGGAGCATCCACTATCAAGTATCCATGGTACATATTTATTCTGTGCTTTAAATGTTGTTTGTACGATTAAGGATTCCTTTTCTTCCTTAAGTCGCTCTTTTTCTTTCCACTCCATTTTGATAGTAGTTTTGGGCTCTTGTTTTGCCTTTCCCTTATCAATAGCTTGTGCATGTTTTTCGAGAAGTTTTCTATTTTGTCTCATCCTATTTGGTTGAAATTTTCTTCCCCGAAACCGATTTGATGCAAATGTACTTCTACAGTTTCTTGCAATGTGCCCAAAATTATGACAGCTTATAACATTCTACCGTATAATTCATCAAAGGAGAAAAAGCATTTATACTAGTGAAATTCCTTGGTCTTACATTATATTTGCAGCCTGAGATTTTATGTCCATAGCCATTGCATTTAAAACAGAAACCAGAAAAGGGATAATTGAACCTGGGTGATGGTCTTTGCCATGTTGCCGTAGGAGCCATAGGTCTTCTTCTTCTTTGATGTGTGACATTGGTGAATCCATCATTGTCAATTCTCCTTTCGTGCCTGGCATTATTGCTTTCTTTTGCATGAGACGTTTTTCCTTGATCAACCTGTTTCTTATCTTCATTCTTTATGGATTCTACATTTCTGGCCTTTGATCCATTTGATGATTCTCCTTCGACGAAACCTAGACCAAATTTGATGCCTGCAGGCCTTTGGTCATTTATAATCTTATCCAGCTTCATAGAACTTTCTTCGCGTTTGTGATAGCAACTAATTTTGTGATTCATCTCTTCTATCCGCGTCCGTAAACCAACATTCTCTTCTTCTAGTTTGCAACAATAATCTATTTTCATGGTAATTTGTACTTCGAGATCTTCAGATATTTTCTTGTATTCTTCTGTCTGTACTTTTAGACTGGTTATGATTTCGTTTGCATCCTCAAGCTTTTTTGAAATTTTCTTATTCTTTTTCCTCTCTATTTTCCACTCTTCAAGTGCAGAGATCAACTCACCTTCTAGATCTACTTCAGCCTCAGGGTTTTCACCACATACTTCGGAGTTCACTCCTACTTTTTTTGATTTCGCTTATTCAAATGCCATGAAAAGAGCTTCACCTGTTTCTTCTTCGTAATCCTCACTCGGAGCTGTCTTCTCGATGAACTGGCATTCCTGGAGATGAAACTTTTCTTCTTGAAGTTGCCTTTTCTGAAATTCGTTTTCTTCTTCCAGTCACTTCTTTCTTGGTGCGATCCTTCATCATTTTTGTTCTTCTCATTAAGTGGACATTTAGTCGCAAAATGCCCAACGCCTCCACAGTTGAAACATTTAAACGGTAGCTTTCCTCTGTATTTTCCTTTTCCCTTTTTTAGTTTTCTAACAAAGTTTGCTTCCATTTCATCTGATGTCTCTTCTTCCTCAGACTCTTGTTTTGCATTTTTATTTTTAAGGGCTTTAAAAGCCGCTTCTCTGTCTGTGGGTTTAGATCTTCCTATCCTCATCTCATATGCAATCAAAGAACCATACATCTCATCTATACTAAAATAATTTAGATTTTTAGCTTCTTCTATCACTGAGACTTTAGAATCAAACCTTTGAGGAAGAGATCTTAATACCTTTTTCACGACGACAGAGTCTTCGATATCCTCGTCGAGTCCTCTGATCGCATTAATGATTCCATTAACTCTCAACATATATGCCTCAATGTTTTCATCGTCATTCATCTTTAATGCTTCGAACTGAGCTCGATGTGTCTGTAACTTGGCCTCCTTGATCTTATCGTCTCATTCATGAATACTCCTCACTTTGTCCCATATTTCTTTTGCCATTTTACAGCTCATGATCTTTACTAGTTCACCGTCTCGCTAATCCGCACATGATAGCATTCTTTGCTTTTGAGTTATTTTCAAACAGTTTCTTTTTGTCACCTCTTTTGGAGGAGTGATGGGTATTGTGTATCCACTAACTACCGAATCCCGATGTCGTATCCCAAAGCACAGAGATATGTCTCGCATCTCGATTCTCTAGAACGCGTAATTAGATCCGTCAAACAATGGTGCTTTGTTTGATGAGAAGCCTTCACCACCTCGCCATTGTGTTACTTCCAAGATCACCCTAGCCGGTTAAGCTTGTACAGGAACTTAGCTCTGATACCAATTGTTAGTCTTACAATGACACTGAGAGGGGGGTGAATCAGTGTAGCTCTATAAACTTAAATTTATAGCTCTTAATACCGCAACAATTAAAACTTATTACTAGATACAACAAGTATAACAAAAGAGCATCACACAACACAAGATTTAACGAGGTTCACCAATGTGGCTACTCCTCAAAAATTGACTGCTTGGACTACCATCCAAATCCAGCCTTTGCAAAGCACCAACTTTACAATCAATTTACCAAAACCCACTGTAAGGAGCACCAACCCCTTATTTATCCGCACCAACAGAAAGGAGCACCAACCCCTTATTTATCTACACCAACAGAAAGGAGCACCAACCCCCGATGCCAAGCCGCAACCTGACTTCAATTTGAATCTATAAGTTTAATAAGATACCTTTGCTTTTGCAAGACCCCGACTAGTCTTCTTCACCTTTGCACTCTCTGCACACTCGCTCTCTCTACGCAATCACTTCGCACACTTGCTTCGTTACAGTCAAACTTCACGATCGTCTTCTCCCTTTTGTGCACTTTGCTCTCTTTGCAAATTTTGCACTTAGCACGATTCGACACGACTTGCTCTCTGCGCACAACGACCGTATTTCACACACTTCGACACTACTTCAATTCTCCAAATAGCCCTCCTTTTATAACAATATTTTTATGATGAAAACCCTAATCTTAGTCGGTTGTAAATCCTAATCTTAGTCGGCTTTCATAACAACTGTAAACCCTAATTTTAGTCGGTTGTCATCGGTCTTCATCGGCTTCAACTCAAGAAGATGTTCGGTTTATCCATCGCTTGATGATTTCATTCTGACAAACCCTGTAATCCCCATACGACTTTTGATCACTCTTCATATTTCATGAAATCACTCTAATCCCCTATAAATGTCGTAGTGATGTCGGTCCACTGTCATACTTCTCATTTCATTCGGGTTCTCCTTCTTGACTTGCGCATTTACGACCTATCACGAAATCGTGACATTTCTGCCTCTGTAGCTTCTTTTGTTGTTGTTGCCAAAAATAACATGTCACGATATCGTGACACTTTCACCTCCGTACGCTTTCTCTATTCTTTTGTCGTGATATCACGACATTTCTACCTCCGTAGACTTTGTCTTTTCTTTTGTCGCGATATCACGACATTTTCGCCTTCGTATACTTCATCTTTGCTTTTGTCATAAAATCGCGACACTTCTACTTTCGTACTTACTTCTTTGCTTTTATCACGAAATCGTGACACTTCTTCCTTCGAAGTCTTCTTCTACTTTTGTCATGAAATCGTGACACTTCTGCTTTCGTACTTTACTTCTTTGCTTTTGTCATGAAATCGTGACACTTCTGCCTTCGAAGTCTTGCTTTCTTTTGTCCAAATCGCGACTTCTGCTTTCGTACGCTTCCTCTCTTTCTTTTGTCGCAAAAATGTGACATGTCACGATATCGCGACACTTTTCAAACTTACTTTCTCTCTCCTATTTTAGTCGCGAAAATGCGACATGTCGCGAAATCGCGACACTTTTCTTACTTGTTCTCTTTCTTCGAACTTGTCGCAAAATCGCGACACTTTTTCCTACTTTCTCTTTCTCTTCCAACATGTCGCGAAATCATGACAGTTTTTCCACTTGCCTTTTTCTCTCTCCAACTTTTCCACTTGTCTTTTTCTCTTCCAACATGTCACGAAATCGCGACAGTTTTTCCACTTGCCTTTTCTCTCTTCCAACATGTCGCGAAATCGCGATAGTTTTTCCACTTTTTTTCTCTCTTCCAACATGTCGCGAAATCGCGACAGTTTTTCCTGCTTTTTCTCTCTCTTCCAACATGTCGCGAAATCGTGACAGTTTTTCTTGCTTGTTGTATATGTCGCGATATCGCGACACTTTTCTTACTTGTCTTTTTTCTTTGATCTTTTGCATATGGGCCACTTCGGTCTTCTTGGAAAATCACTGTACATACTCTGAATAACCTTTGAACTCCTGTCTTCTGCATCTGAATAGCTTTTGAACTTCCTATCCACTGCATCAACAGATCTATCTGACTGTGTTGACAACAATGACAATATTGTTGCTGCACCTTGCTCAACAGGTAGGTGTTATTTTATTTTATTTTTTAGTAAAAATATATTAAATTAAAAAATTAATAGGATATATTAAAAAAAGTGGAGGTTAACACCATTAACCAAAAATCATCGTCGTTAAAATAATGTGGGAAATCAAGAAACTAATTAACAGCTAATCAAAACTATTTTATAGAGCAGGCAGACAAACACTATCAACTAGCTAACAGAACAGAATGATTACATACTAAAAATGGTGTCTAAGCGCATGCCACAAGAGCAAAAGCAAAAAAGGAGAATCCTCACAATGGTGAAGATCCATGATGCGGGTTTAGCCACCACTGGGACCGAATCCCACCCAACATTATCATCAGGAGAGTTAGGCATCGAACCCCATCCCTGCTTGAAAGAAGTGTCAGGAACATCTTCCCAACTACAAGCAAACATATCCTCGTTGGCAGCAAACACTAGAGCACCCAACTTAACCCAAGCATCGAGTTGAGGAGTTAGGGGAGAGAGAGGAGCAGTCAAGTTACCGGGGCCAACTATGTAAGGAGGGGGACCTTGATCTAGGGTAGGAGTGTGATTTGGGGTTGAGCGACAACGCTGTCTAGACTTGGATCGACTTCGAGGATAATCCTGCTCAGGAGGAACCCATATGACTATGCACATAATGTTTCCATAATGATCAATAAGCTCTTGAAGATGAGATAGCTTCATAGCAACCTTGTTGGCCTGAATTGCAACCTGAAAATACGTAAACGAAGTAATATTATATTTCTCAAAAGCAGAGATGTGAAGAGAGAAAGAACACTTACCAAAGATACAATCATTTCTAGCTTTTCATATGTTGTACAGTGTCGCCATATGGAACAAGTGCCACACTTCAAAGAAAATAGCTAGCAAGGGTGGGGGGTCTCCCAAAATGATATGCTTCCACTCAAACGTGGCATAGGAATAGGGTCTAAAAAAGGAAAATAGCCACTTCCAAAGGGAATGAACATGAGCACAAACCCAAAAAAATTGGATAAAGTCCTCAGACTAAAGATAGAAAGGGAAAGAAGGGTTAGGGATGCCTAAATGTTGGAGACATTCTCCAACATAAGTCCCTTGGTGAAGAAGACTCTAGGAAAAATAGGAAAGCTTGGGATCCAAATGGGCCTTGTAATTTTGCAATAGAGTGTTTGGATACCACTTCCAGTCCTTTCACCAAGGTTGCTGCAAAAACACAAAAAAAATGTGAATAATGGAGTCAGGGAGAGCATTCTTAACAGCCTCAAAAGTGTCCTTGTTAGAGTGCCTGAGCCCAAATTTGACTCTAAACTCATACCAAGGGAGCCAATCCCTGGTAGTACAAGAAAATAATACGGTGATGCACCACACAACTTTGTAAAAAAATCTAAGCACATGAACCTAGGGAACTTGCACAAGCAAAGAACCCTGGTAGGTGATGACAGGTGACCACCAGACATTCATCTAGTTGATGGAGAGGTTGATACAGAAGCTTTGGCCATTCCATCTTAGCTAAGGCTTAACACCCTCCTAAGCTTTCCAAATACTCCTGATGACAAGGGATCTTGTCACTTTGATAGACATAGTAGCAACAAGGAAGGAAGGGAAGCCCATGCCCCTCCAACTATTATGGCCAAAAGAGGAACCTTTGTAGATACAATGATGGATGAGAACCTTCCAGGCCTTATTTCTTGTAAAGGCTTTGATGACCCGTTTAACATAGAGGGTCTAACCTTGACATTGGATATTGAGAATGCCAAGCCCGCCATGGCTTCTAGGGAGACAACAATACTCCTAGGCAACACGGTGAAATCCCAAACCATTACTAGAAGAGGACCATAAAAAGTCACTAATGTGACAAACATGTCGCCACGCGGAGGGCATACTCCATTGCCAATCAAGTGTCTATGGCCCTAGTGGAAATAACCCCATAATCCTTCAACGTAGCTCCACTGCCATCCAGGTATTTATAGCCTCGATGGAGGTGTCTAAAATGCCTAAGGATCCATTATTAACTTTATTTATTTATTTTTGACATATATGGTGGATCCTTAGTTTTGGATTATGCGCATGATAGGATGAGCAAGGGAAACCGTTCACTTTATGGCTAGAACTACACCTGGCTTCGTTTTCCCTAGACTCAAAATGTGATTAATGTGTGAGATATGTGTGTGGTCCAAGAGAAAAATCAGAATAACTAGGAGAGGTCTATGGCACCTTAATGCGTGATAACATTCGAATAAAATTGAGTGGAACACTAGGCATGGTTGAATAACCCAAAGAGCCTTGAGATTCCAACAATCTAAGACAAAGAGTGGACAAAATGTTGTGATGGTGTGAATAAGTAATGAGTACTATGGATAAATGTGAAAGAAATGGATGTGGTGACAAAGTGAACAGGATGAAAAAATACACAAGATGAGATGTAGGATGGGAAAAAAAGAGGCGTTAGTAACATTGGAAAGGCATAGAAGCTAACATCACATATATGACTATATGGACGCCCTTGATTAATAAAATGAATCATGATTAGAAAAGAGTACAAACAGGTCCAAAATGTGATCAAAGTAGCATTTGATCAAAAATTAAGGAAGAAATATGAAGAATATGGGCGAATGCAAGAAAATTGAAAAGAGGCGAAGAAAAAGAAAAGCAATGAGGGGAAAGAAAGGAAAAAGAAGGGAGTGGAAAGGGAGGAGAAGAATAATAATTGGAGAAAGAAAAGCAACCAGCTAGGGGTACGTAGTCGTTCGAAGCGTGATCGTACAACCATGACTGGGATGGAAAGAAAAAGGAGGAAATGAGAGTAGAAGGGAATTTTAGAGAGATTTATACGAATTAGAGAGGAATTAGGGAATTTTGGATAGAATTATAGGAATTTTAGATGAAATTAGGGATTTTGGTGGATGGATTGCAAGAACGGGTTTAGGTGGTTACAAAAGTGATACTTTTTTGGTGTCTACAGAATGTTCACAAGATACTATACAAGAAAAGAAAGAATCATATGATACTAAGGACAAAGGCAAACGAAATATTCTTATGCAAGAATATGATGGTAATAAGAGAATTCAAGAAATTGATAATCTTGAAGTTACAAATATTGAAGAACATGAAACTAAATACAAAGAAGTTGATGATGAACTTAAAGTCAAGCATGAAGATGAACCTGACGGAGCTCAAGCAAAAGATCATGTGCATTGCAAGGTCACTTAAAGAATGAAGACAAAGATGAAGACCATGATTGGAGACTAAAGTCTTCAATAACCAAATAATGTAATACAAGGGGATGTTGGAGTATATTATATTATTTGGCACATGCTAATGTAACCCCGTGGTACCTTGATGGTACATATGTAAATAATATATTAGGGTTGAGTCACAGTTTAGATTGTGAGTTATATTTCCCCTTATTTAAGTGTGAATGTGCAAGATATGCACAAGTGTCATGTAAAGTTGTAATGTGTAGGAAATGCACAAGTGTCATGTGACTTAGTGTGCAAGTGTAATTCGAGCCTATATGCACAAGTGTCTTGTATGTATGAGAACAATATGTAATGTAAATATGTGCACAAGTGTCTTAGATTAGAGTGTGTAAGTTATGGAAGTGTAAGAGTCATGTATAGGTGTGCATACAATATAGAGTCAAGTGTTCATCAAGTATGCAAGTGTCAAGTAGAGAAGCCAAGAGTCATGAGACTTGGCATATGGAAAGGAATAGTCAAGTATCCAAAGAGTCATATTACTATGGCTATATTATGGATATAGTACTCCATAAGCAAGTATCACAAAGAGTCACAATCATAACTATCATATTTGTAAGAAAAAGTGGAGTAATAAAGATTGCATACATTTTGAGCAATTAATATTGTAAGTTGTTCTTCATGCATAGTACATGAATGATTTAGGCTATTTACATTCATATTGCTACTTATTATTGAATGTTATTTGATATATTATTAGCCTTGATATACATATTAATTTGCTCATATTATTCTACTCATATCATCTTACTTGACCTTATTATATTGTGGCTACATTATATTCGATCCTATGATATTTGTGGTAGTATTAAGGCTAAAAAACCCATCAAGTTCATCAAGCGCTTCATGTGGGCTTATAACTACTTGGGACCTAAAAATATTAACCTGTGTAGGGAGATATAAACAAAGAAATTAGTTGGCCTTATATTTTAATTTATCTAATGGCACACACATAACCTTTGTTAACTTTTATGGGTCAAACAATCCAAATCTAAAAATAGAAGCTTGGAATCAACTACATCACTGGATTAGGAAAGAACAACCATAAAATCTAATAATCTTTTAAGAAAACCTACAGGACATTATTCCCTCTAAAGGGAAATTTACCAGGACAAATAGAAGATCTAGAATTCATTATATTGCAGAAATATTAGACATATTTTTAGTGAGTGAAAACCTTTTGGTTCTTTTCCCTCTACTTTCCAACCATATAGTTCAAAGTGTAATTTTTTATTAACAAACCAATTCTTCTGGAATGGGGTTAGAAAAACCAACAAGTCAAAAATACTCCATTCAAATACAATCCAGGATAAGTAGAGTAGGAAGATATTTGTAAACTAGTTTAAAATAATTGGAATACAAAAAACCTCCCATACAAGACCCCAAGATATTTGGAAAAACAATTTACATCTCAAGTTAAAAATAAGAAAATGGTTATCCAAAAAACTCGCCCAAAGAAAAGAAATAATCTTGCATGAACTTGAGAAATTGGAGATGAATATACAAGATTATGCTCCTCTAACTTAGCATAATGACCAAAAAGAGCTACTAGCTAATTTGTATAAACTTAATTCCGAAGAGGAGGCACATTATAGATTAAAATCAATAATGATTTAACTGCAAAAAGGAGAACAAAACACCAAGTATTTCCATATTAAAACTCTACAAATTTATCATATGAACACTATCAGAGCTACAAAGAAGGATGACATCACATTCTATGGTAAAGATAAGATAAAAGAATTAGCCCAAAAGCATTTTTCTAGGTTGCTCACTCATGAACCAGGTGATCCTCAAGCTCAAGAACTTCTACTCCAAAATATTCCTTCCATCCTTAATCAAGAGGATAAAGTTGCTCTATGTGCTCAAGTAACTAAAGAAGAACTAAAATAAGTGATAAGCTCTCTTCCAAAAGATAAATCTCCTAGTCTAGATGGATTCACAATTAATTTCTATCAACAATTTCTTTACCTAGTTGAAGATGACTTGTTGAGTATGATAGAAGATGTAAAAAAAAAAGGTATTCTTTTTGGAGCTATTAAGTCAACCTTTCTTGATTTAATTCCTAAAGAGAAGAACTGCACTTCCTTTGATAGATTTAGACCATTTTTCTTTGCAACTATTCTTACAAAATTATGACAAAAATTATTGCTAACTAGATTAAAAAGTTGCTCAAGAAGCTAATTTCATAAGAAAAAAAAGTTCTTTTTGAGGAAGCAAATATATTATAATATTATCATGGTGTATGAAAATATTCACTCTTGCTCCCACTTCAAATAAAATAATATAGCTATCGAACTGGACATTACCAACGCCTTTGACAAGCTCAATATTTAATTTTTAGAAAAAGTTATCATGATGTTTGGTTTTTCAATTCATTTAGTAATATGGATAGGAGCATGCATCAAAGCTCCATGGATATCCCCATAAATCAATGAAGATCGTTCTTCCTTCTTCAAATATTCTAGAGGAATCCACCAAGGTATATCCTTTGATCATTCTTCTACATCTTGCTAGAAGAAACTTTAGAAAGAGCCTTGAGCAACATGTGAAGGGTTGGATATCTTCAAGGAATTAGAGCTAATAGAGGCATTAGGCTTTTCATGGATGCCCAATTTGTTGACAACACTATCACGGTGGGAGAAGCAACTAAATGCATTATTAGAAAGTTCAAGAGTTATATCTATTTCTTTGAGCAACTTTGGGAGCTTCAATCAACTAAAAAAAAGTCAATTTTACACAATCAATACCTCTTTTGTTGAAAACTGGGGGTTTACCAAGATACTTGGATTTAGGGAAGGAGATTATCAACACTTTAGATATCTAAGAGTCTTGATGGGTTTCCATATCAAACCAAAAAGAATTTGGAAACCAACCATTGAAAAACTGCAAAAGCGAGTGCAAACTTATAGTAACAAATGGCTAAGTCTTGTAGGAAGAAGAGTGTTAATCAGGTCTATTCTGTCGACGCTCCCTATACACCAGTTCTTAGTTTATTATGATCCTAAATGTATCCTACAGGTTTTTTATGGAATAATTAGGATTTTCCTTTGGCATGGAGGTAAAACAATGAAAAAAAATTTTCACTCGGCCAATTGGGACTCAATTACTACAGGGACAAATAAAGGTGGCCTTGGAATAATAAAAACTAAATTATCAACAAATCTCTAGGAGCTAAACTACAATGGAATTTATCTCAACCTACTAACTCCCATTGGAAAATGATCTTGAAAGCTAAATATGTAGACTCTACATTAATATTGCATCTTTTAAGAAATGTAAGCATAAAACCTAGAGCATCTCTAATTTGGAAGCATATAGTAGAAGCCAAAAATTTGATTCTTAGCAAGGTCTTTGGCTCCCAAGAGATGATTCATGAATCAATCTTTGGTCTGACCCTATTCTTGGTAAGCTTCCCTTACTTAGTAGTTGTAGTCCAACCCTTAAAGTAGAGCTTCATCATTCACAAATATCCAAGCTTAATGATCTCTTGCATTGGAGCAACAACACAGTGGAATTGTTGAATCTATATTGCCACCATCACTAGCAGCAAAATGGGACCATTTCAAGAAAAAATAGCAACATGAAGTTATTAAGACAACATTGTCCAAATAAAATTATTTGGGGAGAGATTAAAAAATCAAGAGATTATACTATCTAGAGCAGTACTCAATTGCAACTAGATGGAGCTCCCAATAAAAGATTAACCTCTATTTGAAAAATAAATTTACCCATAAGGATTTAAATTTTTACTTGTTGATCTTATAGAACAAGATTCTACTAGGTGACAATCTTGAAAAGAGGAATATAGTGGGTTCCCATGTGTGTTGTAGATGCACGAATAATAGCGACACCATGCCCCACCTATTCTTTGAGTGCAAATCAGTTATTCCAATATGGATTCATGTAGCCAGTCGATTGGGATCTTCCCTATCAGGTTCCTTGAATATGGAAGAGTGCCTAATTAATTAGTAATCTAAATACAAATGGGGTATCAAAGGGAATCAACTAATCAAATCTCTCTAGACAACCATACCTTTCTTTGTCATTTGAAACATTTAGAAAGATAGAAATAGACTAATATTTAAGGGCAAAGGAGAAAAATAGTGCTCTCTTCAAAAGAATAATCAAAAGAATAGTTACTAATTTGAAAGTAGTCTTTAAGCATAAGCAAAATCAACAAAGCTTGAATGCTCAAGAATTAAATCTAATCAATCAATATGATCTTCAAGCATTTGTTTCAACCAACATGAACATTCCTACTTTTACTCCAAAGATTCTTCTTCTTGCTTTGTTCTTGGATGGGGTGCCCAAGACAAATCTAGGCATAGCAACAACAAGGGGTGTGATAATAGCAAAAGGAAAACCACCTACTATCAATTATTACATCAATTTAGGTGCCACTTCTAACAATATCGCGAAGACGTTGGCTTGTGAAACGGGTGTGAAACTAGCAATATATCAACACATAAAAATTTGCATATCTATGGAAACTCTACCCTCATTATAAAAGCTCTCTACAACAATAGAAAGGTAAACTCTCTTCAATTTCACATCATCTTAAATAGAGTAAAGATGCTCATTCAACAATTTACTCATATCCAATTTTTCACATTTGAAGGAAATTTAATAAAAAAATAGACACACTCACCAACAATAACAATGCTATAAGGTGAGAGCATTTCATTCTTAACATCATAAGGGAAAGAGCTTAGCAATAGATGAGTGAAGCATAAGAACGTGAGATCAAGAGAACATATGCAAATTCTAGAAATACTTAAGACCTTAGCTCCTTTATTTTTGTTGGTGCTTTAGTAAAATTTGATGCTCTTGTATTGACTCATAGTATAAGTTCCAAAATTTTGTCTAAGCTCTGGAGTCTTGAGCGTCGAAATTTTCCAACTGTCTTGGGCATCGGAGTTCTTCAAATGTTACGAGCATCAAAGTTTTTGATAAGACTCGAGCATCGAAGTTTTCACAAACCCATGCACCGGAATTTTGATTTTGGTGTTATATGTCTGAGTGATGTCTTCATACATTTTGGATTATGGTATATTTCAAAAAATCTGAACTCTAGTTCTTTGTTTTTTTTGGTGTATTCTATGGTTTTGATGCCTCTGATTTTTTTGCTGCTTGTGGAGTTTTTGACGTCTCTAATCTTTTCAGTACTTACGAAAATTCCAAAACTTTTGAACTCTAACTTCATTGTTTTTTCGTGTCTTCTATGTTTTTTATGCCTCTAATTTTTTTTGGGTGCTTTTGGAGTTTTTGACATCTCTAATCTTTTTAGTAATTACGAAAATTTTAAAACTTTGGGAGATTTTGGCATCCTTACCAACTATGAAGTCTCTAATTGTTCTCTTGTTAAAACTTTGTTTTATATATATATATTTTGATAATTGGTTACATCCACACTAATTTTAGTAACTACTGGGTTCAAACCATAGGGTTGCTCCTACAAAGCCTATACTACATTGTTATTATTGACCTAATCGTTTAAGATTTGTATCATCATCAATCTGGCACGCACTCAAAGAATTCAGATGAGACTATTACCTTTGCAACATGCATGCCCCCAAGGTTTGAACCTAAGTCATATATTCTTGATTGTTCCTTTTTCCGAACAATTTCTCCAAACGATATAAAAAATAAACTTGTTTTTTTTTCTTTCGTTAATATATAAACTTCATTTTCTTTTAAAAAATAATTATACATAAAAGTTAGAAAATACTTTTTAATATCCATAAAACATTTTGGATTTGGATAGTGTGAGAAACTCTACTACCAACATTTTTTTTTATTAAATACAGAATTTGGTAACTGGTCATTCAAACCATAGGCACTGCTCCCAACAAACCTATCCATCTCATTCTTGTTGATCAGATGTTAGATGGAAATTATCGACCGCTCGGGGTTCATACCATACACCAACACGTAAGGCTTAGCATTTCCAACCCAATCATAACCTCTCATAAGACCAAGAGCTAAACTTATCAGCAAGAGATTAACATACCCAAGAGTTTGAATCTAAGACCGAAAGCTAAGCTTATGGATTAACACACCCACACACGCAAGGGATTAAAATACCCACGTACAAAAAGCAAAAACCTAAACAGTTATCCTCACATCATAAATATTCTTTCTTTTGTGAATTCGAAGCTTCCACCTTTATTGATCTATTGCAGAACTTACTAGAAAGGCGAACGGTACTGCCAATTTGTACGGAACGGGCTCGGCATTTCACCGACTTTGCAAGTCCAGACACCACGCCGCCTTCAATCACGTGACAACTAACACATCCCCACCAGACATCAACCTGTAGTCCAGTACCGTCACATCCAACGGACGTCATTCTCTCCACGAATCCGGCTAGCGAAATCCGAACGTGCAAATAGCCATAGACTTCGAACGCAAACCAGGCCAACCGCCCGCCTCGGATGACCAGCGTGTGCTGGTCAAAATTCAAGGAAAAAACGAGAAAAAGAACTACACGAAAAAAGCGTGGTGCTCTCGATTCCATCGCCCACCTCCAGCACTTCACGCGTATTCTCCGACCATATTTTTGTGAAAGACGTGGCCAACGGAATCTCCATTCACACTCCCCATAAAAGAAAACACTACGACCACCTCTTGACAAATCAAAACAGGGCCTCCAAAAATCTTGGGCCTGGCAGGACTTCTAAAATCCATGGCAGGACTTGTAAAGTATCAGCTTCTTTCTACCAGGAATCCACGACTGTATTCACCACCCAATGCTTCGAGGACCTTGGCTTCGAAGATCTATGGAACGACTAGATCTGAAATGGCGTCTCCCAAAAGTAAAGGCTCTGATGAATCGACTGCAGAAAGAGACATTGAAATTCAGTTATATTATAGTTACTATTCTAGTTCTGGTTCTAGGGTTTCAATGAAAAATAACGGTAATAATAATAATGACTCCAAGATCGTGATACCGCCCCGGCTCTGCACTCTCCGAGCTTTTGGAAAAAACGGGGAGGGCGTCGTGAAGGCGGAGCCCGACAGAATGTCGAGTTTTTTCACGTCACTTGCCGCGAGCATCGACCACTCCGCCAAAATCAAAGACTGGGAAATCATGTCCGGGCGTTTGGCCATGGTAAGTCAACAAAACATGCTTTATTTTATTTTTATCATTCTTTTTCCTTTTTTTCCGTCAATTGACAGAAATTTATGGGTGGTTTGCAGATTGTATTTGCTGCGGCCGTGAACGTGGAGGCACTGACGGGAAATTCTCTGTTTCACAAGATGGACGTTCAAAAGATCTTTGAATTCGGGGGAGTGTGCCTGGCTTCGATTCTCAGCGCCGCCGGATTGGCGTGGGCATCCCGCGCCAAAACCCAGGTGGCAGACATTTTTTCTGCGAGATGTAACGACTTTGTTGATGGCGTCATCGATCAGTTAGTTGACGGACTTTTTTACGAGGAAGAGCTTGACTGAGAAAATGAGGGCCTTAGACTTGAGATCTGCACAAAGATCAAATAGAGAATTATCATACTTCTGTAAATATGCCGGGCTTTAGGGTATGTCTTTGTGTATATCACGTGTACTGCAGATTCATCTGCAATATAATTTTCCGTAGTTACCGAGACACCTATAAATTTATGAAGTGTGTGATAAAGTTATAAATCGATTTAGGGTAATTTGACGCTGTTGAATGCTTTTATTTACAGAAAGTGTAGATAGAATCTTCACGGCGAATCTCTAGCTTTCTAAGTAATTAACGTGGTTCCAGTATTTAATAGTTTTGTCAAAGTTTACATCAGTGTAACAAATCTCTGATGTAAGTTGTAATTACGGTTTGAAAACAGTAATAGCGAATCAATTTCCCATAATTATTCATTTTGGTGAAATGCAAAGTTGATGTTGTTAACTGTCTGTGTAATTTTATATAACAGAAATTAAGAAATAAATACCTGGCCGACCTGTATAATAAAGTTATATATTTGTGTGCTTATGTGCACATCACTCTGCAGTGTAGTTATTTAGCTTCAAAGATTTATTCTGAGGAAAAAAAAAAAAAAAGGACCAATTTCTGACCACATAAATACAGAACATATACATGATTAGAAATAAGGTGCGCATGGTAATGTCGCAAACAAGAGGGAACAGAGAGATTACAATTATACAGTTATTTGCTCACCAGTATCACAGCAATTAGTTAGAAATGCTTGTATTATGTTCCCCCCCATTGAAGATTTGCAGATGAGTAATTGCCCGTCATTGAGAAAGGTTCACTTCAAAGGGTGCCTTATGCATGGTGATTATACAGTATGCTTGTTTCTCGTCAGGCTTTAGGGCGGTACAACTTGAAGCTCAGTTTTTGCCTTTTTATGAACTGCTAAGTGCTGCGAGCGGTTGTTTCCTTGCTACCAAAGTGTTAAGATTACATTTTAGCACTTTGGGTGAAGTGCAATACTGAAGGTATTCAAACTACTCAGTTTTTTTTTAACAAGCGTTTACAGTAAAAAGGTGATTTCAACTATCTTGTATATTGAGATCTATATTTCTCTCTAGTTTCATCTGATGAGGGCTCTAGAAGTTAGAGCTGAAACATCATCTACAAACGGCTACACTGTGTTTCAAAATTGTTTTGTTTTGAAAGCCAAAGATATCTAAGTCAACCCTTATGTACAGTTTTCTGATGAGACAGTAAGTTGAATCATTTCAGTACTTCAGGATCATTGTTTTCAAGTTCATTGCAGAAATATTAATGATGACTAACAATAGTTACCCACTCCCAAATTTACCAAAAGTGGGGGAATATAATGAGCTTAAAGGTGCGCCAAATTTTTAAGTTCGGCAGTTAGGAGTGGAATGTGGTTCCTCAACATGAACATAAAGAGTGTGAGAATAGGGGTGGTTCATTATGTCATTTACTTTTGGAGTTCTGAAGTCTCTAGCCTGAAAGTTCCACATAATGAGATTAACAATACTCCATATTTTAAGTTTGGTAGGTAGCAATTGAACATGGCTCTTCCGCATGACCATAAAGAGTGTAAGAAAAGGAATCCTGAAAGCAACTCCATTATTTCATTTACTTTTGCAGTTGTGATGACTGTATCCTGAAAGCACCTCCATTATGTCATTTACTTTTGCAGTTGTGATGACTGTATCCTGAAAGCACCTCTAAATTGTTCAATCTTCTTTGTCTTCTATTTGTTACATCCAGTTGAACTGTTAGAAACAAATCAAAGGATTTCAAAGCCTCTAACAAATTAGAGAACTATTTGATGAATTTTTGTATCCGAGATACATTTTGCTTGGAATGATGTACTTCTTCTCTGCAATTTAAGTTTTATTTGAGTCATCCATTTTTTTTATAGGCCTTGAGTGTTTACTTTTCCGTTTTAATCCTTTGCCACAAATTTCAGCCTTTCAAACAAGTGTAAAAAGCGTGGATCAGTTAAGACTCGAACAGAGAGCCTCCCAGCAACGCTTCAGGCACTCTTAGACTGAGCTACCAACCTCTACAGGTTTGGGCATTTTTCCAGCATGTTTATTGACCTTCCAAAAATTTCAGCCTTTCAAACAAGTGTAAAAATGGTGGATCAGCTAAGACTCGAACTGAGGACCTCCCAGCAACGCTTCAGGCACTCTTAAACTGAGCTACCAACCTCTACAGGTTTGGGCATTTTTCCAGAATGTATATTGACCTTCCAAAAAGCCCTACCCCACAAACTGCACAGCAGCTTGATCTCACTTTAGTTCACTTTGATACTATGCTGAAAATACATGGACCAGCTAGGAGTTGAACCCATAACCTCCCAGCAATACTCCAGGCACTCTAACAGGGAGCTACTGGCCATTTACAGCTTCATGCATTTTGCTGGAGTGACCTTCGACTGATGACATTTTCTGGAAATGATTTTTTGTTCTTCCTCCAATAGCCAAGTTTGGGCAATCATACCTTTCATTGATGACCAACTTTTGGCCTGTACATAAGTTCATTTAGAAAAATGCAGATACAGTCTGCATCAAATGAATTCTTAATGTGGCCCATTCGGTGTTGGATGTGCCTAAAAGTAATGTTTTAAAATGTTGTAACTATGATTGGTTATATATTTCCAATGGGTTTTCTATGTGAAGGAGGACAACTGTCTGGATTGAAAGTTTGAAACCAATGTAAGAGGGTTCTTATATAGATAGTGATGAAATAAGAACAATTGAGCAAGTGTGATTGTTGAAATCAAATGCCTTGAGCTTTCTACAACTCGCATCCATCTTTTTCATTGCACAGAGCATGTGTATTGTAATCTACTTCTCAAAGCTAGAGCTATTCAGGTGTAAGAGAAAAAATGATGAGATATAGCTTGTACCTTCACTCTTATTGAAATCTGAAATGATATCAGATAAAAGAAGATATTTTTACATGCTACATCATTCTCATAATTTTCATGTATTCTCTAACTTCTGGGCAGACTCTGCATATTCAAATCAGAGAATGCAGAGAGTGGAATTGGTATCTTTAGTTGGGTTCAAAAAACTAAAAGTTATCTATAGGTAGGAAAGGCTAATCTGAATTTACCTGAGGTAGAACAAGCTCTTGTGCTGAAAATGCCAATAGGTGAATGAGCTCTGAGCATGGAATTGCATGCTTTAATTCAATGGGAAAAATTATGAAACATAGCTCATAACTGCTCACAAGAAATCTGAAATGATATTAAATGAAAGGAGAGGATATTTTTACATTATGCACCCTTCTTATGATCGGTATGTATTCTCTAGATGTTCATCAAACTTGATTTGTATGTATTCTCTAGTTCATCAAACCGTGCATATTCAAACCAGAGAATGCAGAAAGTGGAATTGGTACCATATAATAGTGTTCAAAATACTGAAGTTTACCTATGGGTATGAAGGCTATATCTTGTGCTGAAAATGCTTTTAGGTGCATGAGCTGAGCATGAAACTCCATGCTTTAATTCTGTAGATGAACTCATAACATTTCTGCAGGGTGAATGATCTCTATTATAGGACGGCCAATTAAGAAGAAGACGACTGTGATTTTTGAATCAAAAAGCTTCCACCTTTTGAGTCCATTTATTTACAATTTCAGGTAATATCTCAATTGTATCAATTGACTATTTGAGCCCGCATTGTAAGATAGGGTCCAAAATCCCCTCAACCAATGTTAGGAGTTTAGACCCTCTATATTACCTCAATATGTATAAAGGGGAGTATGTTATAAGCCTAAACTATGTTTGATGCGTAGTTTTAGAAAGAATATGATGTCTCTTTCTAAGGTTCTATGCCTAAGCCTTTAAAGGATTAAAACTGGAAATTAAAAGATGCAAGAAGACAATCATGCAAGGAAACAACCATAGACTATATGCTTTTTGATTCAATGATAGAGACAAATAAAAGTTCATTTTCTTTTCCGAGGCAAACAAGAGATGAATCATCTAAAACTATCCTAAAATGAGACTGTGATTTTGTTTCTTTCCTAAAACGAAATAATGAAATAAAACTGATAATGATTAAACTAGCTTTCAAGATTTCCTTTCTATTGAATTAATGGCAAATTAGCTAACAAATTCTGATTAAAACACACTGAAGATTAAGCTAAAGGAAACAAAATAGGAGCTTAGGAAGTAGAAACACCTGGTTCTATCCCTGACGGCAAATTTTTTGGGTGTCTGCAAATTCACTACCAACAAAAACGCTGCCTGGAGCAGAGTCGCAGCGATTTTGCTAAACCTTGCAAAACAAGCAGACAGAAAGACTAGGTAGTGCTGAAACAGGGACAAAAGATAAAAATAATAAACAGAATATGTTATTGAAGATAATAAACAGAGCAGGGAGTCTGAGAAATCTTGATTGTGAATCAGAGGCGAATTCATTACCTATACGAATTCGTTGTTGGTGTTTTTGCTATTAGCTGCAAAAGAGATGGGAAAGATCACAAGATTAGTGATAGAGGGTCTGCCTGGTTTAAGGAAGATGGTAAGCTCCCTTAGATGATAGGTCAACTCCCTATTGCTTTGACAAAATGTAAAAATTTGGCAGGAACTAATTGTAAAAGGGCCTATAGCATTTTCACTTTTGTAAGCCAAATGGGCATATTACAGGCAAAAAAACATTAGGATCTAATAAGATAAGGGTGTAGGGACCCTTCTAGAGGAGCAGGAGGCCTAAATTGCCATAGAAATGTACTGAAAAACATAATAAATTTGTGATTAAATGCAATGCAAGTATGTGTTATGATGAGATGCAAATGTATAGCAAAAAATAATTAGATTAATAGCAAGATAAACACAAGTAAACAAAGTTGGCAGTGAAATAAAGAGATTAAAAGCAGCTAAATACGAAATGAAAATGATTAGTAGTATCAAAAAATAGCTAAGGTTTAGCGCAAATCAAATAAAATAGTGAGCCAAAATGAATGATAAAAGAAGGCTGGAAGGGCACAACCAAATGGCAGTAGATTCCTCCTCTTCCTTGCCCCTTGAGAGCCCACCAAATGCATGCAATCTCAGCTGTTAAGTAGATCACTCCAAAGGCTTGATCAATAGAGCTACATTGCTAAAAGAAAAAAAGGCCACTATTGAGAGAGCAAAATTAGCAACGATTTGGCATGAAGAGGAGCAAGAATGGTAGAAAATTTGGCAGAGTGTTGTTGCTATGAGAACTTATTATGGATTACCCTCCTCAAGGTCTCTATTTATAGATTTTCTTAGGGCTTCATGGAGAGAGATTCATTGGGGTCAAAGATGCTTTTGGAAGATTCAAGGTGGTCTAGGCAAGTAGGTTCAGGGGACACAAGCTAACATGCATGATCATGCTTGGTAATAACAATGAGGTTGTCGACAAATTCGCTTACTGACAATGTTTTTGCTCCCGAGCAGTAAATGCTCCCATAGGATCATATGATAGGTTTGTTTTGCTCCTAGTTATCCCACAACTAGCCCAACTACATCAATACAGGTGTTGATCAAGAAAGCTTTTGGCTGTTGAGATTCTATGACAACAAATTATGGTTGTCAAGAGCATGCTTGGGCACTTTGCTATCTCGTAGGATTCCTTTTTTCTTAGCTAAAATCGATCCATCCTTATATTATGCATGCACCACCAACATCATTATCTTTCTGGCGCAACTCAACACTTACCTTAACTTTTGTGTTGTCTCTTGTCGGATGTCGGGTTCTTAGCTTACCTCGATGACGTCAACACCTTTAGAATCCAACCACCCTTTATACTTAGTCGCACACTTATGCATGATGCTAGATGTTGAAAGTTGGGTACTTTATCGTCGGACTCTATTCCTTATCAAATCTTTGCCCGACACTACTTCATATCTCTGTCAAATTTCTATGTGCCTCATGCTATTGTCACCATTTGAAACATCTAGTGCTCTTTGACACTTAGCTGATCTTTTGTAAAGCATTTTGCCAAACGTCGGACGAGCTTCCACTTGATATTGCCTTTGTGTGCCAGGCTCAATGCCTTCATATATTTTTAATTCTTGCTCTATTCCCTATTGTGTCAAAATTTTATGCAGCCTATGTTGATGTCAGCACCTTCAATAATTTGGCCCTCTTTGCTACATAGCAAAAATTTTGTTACACCCAACAGGGCCTGCTTTAACGTCAGATGTCAAATTTTTATTCATACTTAGCCAAAAAAAATTCATAACATGCCAGATTCTAGACTTTTATCAAGCCTTTGTTGAAATTAGCATCTTAGATTTTCAGCCATTTCCCGTACTTAGTCATAATTCAAGTCCAACACTAAAACAAAAACAAGGTTCTTTTGTCTTGGTCAAAACCTAAGCTTTAGCCACATCGAATGTTGGATACATTTATGCTTATTGTTGACATCATCTTCTCAAAAGTCCTACAACTCTCTATACTTAGCAAAATTCAACATTATGGTGCTACTTTGGGTTAGTTGAGCATTACCTGCCCTTTTTTGGTCTGATGGTTGTTTCACATGCTCAGCTAAGCCTCTAAAGCTACCTTAGAAAAATGGTAAAATATTAGAAGTGGGCGAGTCATTCTACCCACATAATTGGTGCCTTGTAGGGGGTTTCTACTTGCAAAAGCATAGAACCCATAGTGTCTTGTCCTATTGGGTAATGGAGTCAAAATGAAACAAAAGGGGCAAAATGGAATCAAAATTAATTAGTACAAGGGTTGACCTCCTATATGCTTCCCATGTATGAGGTCCTAGCACTTCCACTAGATTCTTCCTATTCTTCTTCCATGGCTACTCCAGATGTCTCACCTCATTGATTGGTTACTCGAACTACTGAAGGAGTTGTTATCAGTTGAAATAATTTGCACATTTTATCCCATGCCTATTGAGAGGGGATATGTATTGCTTTAAAATTGTAGAGAACTTCCTATAATTCAAAATAATGATCATAGAAGGGGTCCCCATATCTTCGAGCTAGCTCTTGGGATTTTGACAACATCGTAGAGAGCCTATGGAAAATAGCAATAATTTGCTCTATTTTCATAGGTTTAGGCAATGCATCAATTTTATTTCCATTATTGAGTTGTTGATCCATTCATTTGCTGAGTTGTTTTGCATTGTAAAAGTGGTCATTCACTTCCCAAAATCCTCAAAAGTCGAGATCCATGACCTTTTGCATTGCCAATTTTATCTTATTTGTGCTTACTATAAGGAAAATGATCATTTCTCCTCCTATGATTAGCGAACTTCTAAATTTGACCTGGATTGAGCTAAATCTTTACTTGCTTAGGTATCTCTTTGAGTGCTTTGCTAGGTGGGGGTATTCCCTATGTTTCATAGCATATGGAGTGTGGCCTGTACCTATTACACTTTACTCATGAATTCCTCTTCCTCTGTTGAATTCTCCTTTTGCATCCTAGACCAATTCCTCAATGTATGCTATCCTTTTGGCCAAATGGAAAGCTTTCATTGTAACATCTTTGATCTTGATCCAATACTAACATTTTAATTGTTTTAGCACATCTTTGGAGATTACCTAGCTTTGTGGCTTTTCCCTTTCCTTTTATAGCTCTGATTGGATTATGGGCAACATTTCTTCCTAGCTTTGGAGCTTCGACCTTAATTCTTGCAATTATTTCTCCTATGTTTGAATCTTAGTGCTCTCTTGTTGTAACTACTCTTCCAAGTTTTGGATCTTTTTATCCTTTTGCTACAATTGCTCTTCAGTAGGATATTTATCTAGATAGTAAAACGTAGCTTGCTCATGCATGGGCCAAAGGCCATCAAGAACTCTCTGTCAGCTTTGGGTGAATCTGACATTGAAGTCCACTATCTCCTCCTACGGATGTATTTGGATATTCGTGAATTGACGCAGTAGAGAGAAAGGATCAGGTTGCTCGTGAAAGTTCTTGATTATCAATTCCACCAACTGATCCCATGTTGCAATAGTGGCGGGTGGCAAGGATTGATACCAATACAGTAATTTCCCTTTGAGCGACAATACCAACAACCTTACCATAATGTCTTTGTTAGTAATGCCATGGATCGTCGTCAAAGAAGCCACATCTTGAATATGCTCATAGGCGGTCTTACCAGTACCATCATAGGTAGGCAAAGCCTTCAAAGCTGTTTTAGGAACTAGATTTTGTGCTTGTAAATTCAAAGCTCCTAAGCTAAATCATGATGGAAACTGCCTTGGTGGCTATGGTTGTTGTGGTGGTGGGTTCTGAGCCATACTAGTTGGTGTGTCAGGTTGAGGAGGTGGAACACTAGTAGCGGTACTAGCTAGACTCGAAGGAATGGAGAACACACCGGCTAACTGTGAGGATGTTGCAGATGATGTATGGGGTAATGAGGATGTATGAGGAAAAGCAACCAATTGGGGATGTTCCCCTAATATTTTAATGTCAAGTTTGTAGAACTCAACGGGGTCTTCAAGATTTTTGGCCCTCGATCTTGTGATCATGAAGCACAACTTTTGCTGCCTTCACATTTGGAGGCTTCTAGGTATAGCTAAATCACCAGATGTTCTAATCGTACAACATGAAGGCGAGCATCAAACCTCAATACTATTGAAAGTGGAACTTTGGGGGTCCCATCGGGCGTGCCAAAAATTGGTCAAATATCTGCCTAAAATACAAACATACGTTTGTGCGCCCTAGACACGAACAACATTGAAAGGCCGAAAGAAAGAAATGTTTTCCATGCCAATCTTTAGAGAGGGTTGGCTCCCTTACTAATCCTACACCGGTTTAAGACTAGAGTTGCAAGAAAGAAATGGAAATAACAGAAAGAAATGGAAAATGTATCCACAGACCATAAGATGTAGGATTTGGGACATACTAGCAACATGAATTCCAACCGAGTGTTATAGCAGCATAAAATAGAAAGTGAGGCAAGAGAATCTACTTATAGTTCTTCGAAGATAACTTCCAGAATCACACTCTAGTACTCACACTTACACTAGCAATGCCCAAATCCAAGTGCAAAATTTGAACTTAACAACATATATGTTGAGGATACTTAGGCTTAGCCACTTAAGCCTAAGTGCACATTTTAATATTTATTATTATTATATGTATTTCCTATTTCTTGCACTTTGTATTCACGTGAGGCATAGTATGCCCATGTTAGAAATAGGTTGTTAAGTGGTTTGGGTGTTAGTTAAATGTTAGAGATCTTGTTTGTCTTCTAGCAATTTGTTGTCATCCATAGTTAGCATTTGGTTAACTAGTAGTTAAGTGGTTGGCCATGTTTGGCAGATTGTTGCAACCACTTAACCTACATGAGATTCCTATGTATTCCTATATATTGCTTACATTTGATGAATAAAGTAGCTTCACATTGAGTTATCTACATCAAGATAGCAAACATGAATATAAAATAGAAATTTTTGAAAAGAAAGAAATCACACAAAGAGACTGCTTGCAAAATCAAAAGCCACAACTTCTTCTATTTACACAAAAAACTTGAATAGTTTTTTTGCAAAATGTCTATCCTCCTTTTACAATGGAAAATGATTAGTATTTATAAAGGAATTTCGCCTTTATCATTTAATGCACAAAAGACAAAATATTCCTAGATCGAGAACCTGTGTGAAGAAATTCCTAAAAGTCTTTGAAAATTTTCCTCCTAAGGCAGCGATCCAATTTTTTAGATAGAATATCCAGGAAATCACACATTCGGGTGTCGACGCACAAAAAATTGCATAGCTGGTCGTTGGCTTGGTGCCTCCATCATTCCTTGGAAATTCGCCCTTGTACAGGATGTCTTGGAACTCATGAAAATCGTCCGATGATTTTAATATTGCAACTCCTTTTGCTTGAAATCCACAACTTTGGTTACTCCTCGCCACAATCATTAAATTCTCTCATTCACCCGATCGGAGCACTTTTGAAAACCTCTATTAACGTCGAAAATAGAATTCGCCCAAAACTGAACAATGAGCGAGCACGTCTCCTTTAATTTTAGCATTTACTCCTTATTCATGCTTCCTGGTGGAGAGAGCGCCCCTGAAAACATCTTTTATAATATTGCGCTTCAATGCACAACCCCATATTTTCTCCAATTGAAATTCGAAGCATTACATTCACCTCCTTGTCATAGTAGCGATCAACTTTGGTGAAAACCTTTCCTCCCAAAATGAAAGCACTTTACAAATGACATCCTTTCCCCTTAAAATATGTGTTCACCTTCAAAAAGGGTGAAAGGCACTATCACCCTCCACCTTGGGCGAACGTAGATTTGACTGTTCAACGCCTAATCTTTTGTATTCACCCCGAAACAAAATAAAACTTTTAATGCATTGTCGGGTCGCTTTCCTGTAGCTTCACCCCAAGGAGGGGCGAATGGGGCTTTCGGCCCTCACCTGGGGTGAAAGTGCTTCCACTTTTAATCTCCTTAACATGAGTCGAAGTGGGGCCACACCTTATATTTATGTTCACTCGAAGGAAGGGCGAAAGGTACTTTCACCCCTCCTGGGGTGAATATAGTGTTGACTTTTCAATGTTACCATGGCACTTGATACTTCTGTTTGGGTTCGTCTGAATCCATCTTTTGACGAGATTTCGCCCCTAGGAGGGGCGAATGTGACTTTTGCCCCTCACCTGGGGCGAAAGGTTTGTTGACTTGTCAACACCTTCTTTTAAATGACGTTCACCCCAAAGTGGGGCAAACGATGCCTTTGCCCCAACTTTGGGGTGAACGCACCTCTTGGATTTTCGAAACTCCTCCACATTAGGGCCCACTTCAAAAGTAAAAATTTGAATGCATTTTCGACTTTAAGGACAAAAGGGGCTTTTTACCCCTCATTTGGGGCGAAAGTCCCTGCCGATCTTGACATTCCTTTTTTCTCCTTACGTTTGCCTCGAAGTGAGGCGAACGAGTTTGTCACCCTATTTTTGGGGCGAATGCATTTTTTGCTATTCAACAAGATTTTCGAAAGCATTTTCACCTCGGATCAAAATGTTAAGGACTTTGCGTTCTTCCTTCGGGCAAAAGGAGCGTTATATTTTTCTTATTCCATTTTTTAAACACTACTTTATTTTGATGTCCTCAGATGATATATACTAATTTTGCACCAATAATTTGCCTTGGAACACCCATTATCCCAAGCACAAATTTTATGAAAATTTAAAAGAATATTACGCACAAAATTATATAAGCCGAAAAACTGCAAAAATAATTTAATGTATTTGTCGCTTTTACAATAAAATTTTTTTCAACAAAACTTGATCAAAATTTTGATGTGGCATAGTGCCCAACTTCTATATCTATAAATATCTTGTCTATAACAAACTCACAATTTCTTAATACTTTTGTTAGGGTTCTTATCCATTCCCCTAATATTCCAAGATATTATTTTTATTGTTATTTTTTAATTTTATTTGTGGGTTTAGCCCCACTTCTTGTTAGCACTTGTGATATTTGCTTTTGCTTTCCCATATCAATATCCCTTTGGGTTTCTTTTTCTCTTTGTTTTTTCTTCTTGGGCCTTCCTTTTTTTTTCATTCCCAACAATACTTTCAACTTCATCAATCTCTTCAATCTTCTCACAATACTCATAGTAAGACTTATCATCTTTAGCTTTGCCTTGTTCTGAAGGATCTAAAGTGCAAGGAATAACCTCAAAAGCACAATTTTCTTTTTGTTGCCCTAGAAACCCTAAAGTGCAAGGATGCTCTTATGTAGCAATTACCTTCTTATTCTTCTCTAAAAGCCCTAAATTGTTATGGGTTTCCTCCATCCTTATTTTTTTATTATGTTGCTCTTGAAACCTTGAAGTGCAAGGGATAACATCTTCATTCCTATCACTCTTATTACTTGGAGAGGATTTTGTACTACTTGAGGAAAATGAAAATGATTTGCCAGGAATAAACTTGACCTCTTTTGTTGTCTCTATTTTACGATTTCTCTCCACATCTTCTTTTGTTTCCTTTAATTCCTTCTAAACTTGCCAAATGATACAGTAAATAGACTTTCTTTACCTCTTCTTTCGAAGTGGAATATCCTTGATCTGATCTAGCTTCTACTACTGTATGATTTCCTTGTTTCGTCTTGAAGTTTATCTCATGGCTAGAATTTTTTGTCTCTTTCTTCATAGTTTTCACTTTGCAAACTCTTGCCATGTGTCAAATATCATAATAATTATGGCAACAAGATATGATATTTTCATAATCTACTTGTCGATCCCATTCTCTTGATTCAGATTTTATCTTAATAGATTGTGGCAAAGGTATTGAAATATCCATAGCAACACATATTCAAGTAAATATAGCATGCTTTCGCTTCTTATTAATTAGTCATTCCTAGATGAATTCCCCTAGGGTATTTCCAATATTCTTCATAACATCCTTATTTATAAGCTAATATGGAAGTCCAAAAAGCTTAACCCAAACTGGAAGCTTCTCAAAATTTTCTATCTCAACAATTTTGTTTTCATTCCATGGTCTCAAATAAAGTGCATCTCTTCCCCTGAACCATGGGCCACCAACCGTTATTTTGTCCCTATTTTTTGAACTAGAAAAGATGATGAGAAAAAACCTTTAGGAAGAAAAGTCACAGAGTAATTTGAATTTAATCTCCACTTCCACTTGATCCAATTTTGAATCTCCAAAACCTTGTCCATGATCTATGGAACTTACATATTAGCCCTATACTTTAAGAACCATTATATCATGCTCAATCATCTCATCCTTGATACTCACTTTTGGTGTAACATCTACTACCTGGATCGAACTTGCCATGTATTCGCTCTTCTGCTTATCTCCAACTAGGGCATCTTGAGTTTGCATCAAGGCTTTCAAATATTACTTTCCTTCCATACTAGCTAATGTAGCTCGCTCTTGGCTCACCTTCCCTCTCAGCTTGCACTCAATCCCAACTTGCACTCTCTTCTACCTCGCACTTGCTCCTGGCTCGCAATAGATGTTGTCTCTTCTTTTTCTCGACGTTCCTTCACTTCAAATTTTTTTAGGAAATATTATTCCATGCATTCATGATAAGAGTTTGAAGCATTGATGCACTTCGGATGAACCCACTGCAGTTTCGCCATGAATAAATCTTGGCTTGCACTCCCTTTTAGAGTGCACTTCCTCCCAACTCACACCGGATTTTATTCAACTAGATCACACTTTGCTTTCTATTTCCTGCTCACACTTCCTCCTCACCCTTGATCCACGCTCGCACTTGCTTTTGACTGCACTCGCTCTCAGCTTGCGCTCGTGCTTGCTTCCAACTGCATTCATATTGGCCCACGATTGCACTTGCTTCACTCACCCCTGGCTTGTGCTCGCGCTCGCACTTGCACTCGCTTTCGACTGCACTCACCATCGACTCATGCTCACGCTTGCACTAACCATTGGATGCACTCACCCCCAACTCGTGCTCGTACTCGCTTTCGATTGCACTCACTCTTGGCTCGCGTTCGCACTCGTTGCTGCACTCCCTCCCAGTTCGCACTCACACTCGCACTCTTGCTTTTCGCGCTCACACTTGCTTCCTGAGGTTTAAATTTTTTTAACATATACATGCATAATTGTTAACTAAACAATTCTCTTTAATTATAAAGGCTTTTCCCTTTAATGATGATTACCGATTGGATTATACTTTTTCTAATTGTTGATTTTTTCAGACTAAGTTATTATCAAATTTTTTTTTTAAGGAGTCTTCAATCTCTACTTCCATAATCTTGCCTATCAAATGTTACAAGCAAATGACATAGTCAACACTTACTTCATTGTAAGTTCTAATTTAATTTTTTTAGGGCTCTTCAATTGCTACTTTCATTATCTTGTCCATGAAATTTTGTAAGCAAATGACATAGTTAGCAGTACTTGCCCCACTATAAGTTTTAATTTAATTTTTTTTTAGGAATCTTCAATTTTTACTTCCAATATCTTGTATTTCAAATTTTGCAAACAAATGACATAGTCAACAAGGCTTGCTCCATTATAAGTTCTACATGTATATGTTTTAAGTTTCTTCCACTACTCATATCATTGTACATCATCAATCCATTTATACTCTTAGTTATCAAATTCGTCGAATTTAAAACCCTAGTGAATAAGTTCGGTGAATAAATTCCAAATTCGACAGAAAAAAATTGGGTGAAAACATGTAGGAATGCACACGGGAAGGAAAAAATGCATGTGGGAAATTTTTTGACATGTGTTTTGAACCCTAAATTTAATAAGGAAAAAGATTAGACAGGATAAATTTACTGTTTTTATAAATATTTTATCATATTTTTGCATTATATATTTAAATAGAAAGTAAAATTAAATAAAATATTTTTTACATAATATTTTTATATATTTTTTTCATTTGTTTATATATATTTTAATACATTTAAATAAAGTTCTATATTAAAATGTAGAAAATAGGTTTATGTTTAAATAAAATTTTATATTTAAATATTGAAAGTAAAATTAAACGAATTCTTGTATTCTCAATCTTTATTTTTGTGTTTTTAAATGAAATTATTAATGTTTGTTTGAGTTTCTTAGTTATTAATTTATTAAATTATTAATGTTTGTTTGAGTTTCTTAGTTATTAATTTATTAAATTATTAATGTTTGTTTCAAGTATGTTTGAGTTTCTTAATATATACACATAATATATGGAATTTTATGTCAAATTTTATTTCAAATTTTTAAACATTTCTAATTTTTTTTGAACTTCAAGAGTGTCGGAACTTGATAACTAAGTCTATACTACATAAGATCAATAATTACCCAAGTCAAATTTCTTATTTTAATAATCTTTACTAATTATTTTTGTCTTTCTTTTACTAATCATAATGAATTCCTACTTGAATATTTGTTAAAACTTAACTTATTAATTTGTTTACTTACTATTTTTAAATTTTCTTTCTTTATTTACTACCCCATATTGTCTCTTATTATTTTTAATTTTTTTTTTATTTACTACCCAATTAAAATTGTCTCTTATAAGATATGTTTCTTCAATTATTGGAACAAACAATTATATTTAATAAAAATAAAAGAGGTTACAATAAAAAAGGAGTTGAAAAGATCACCGCTCACCTATACAATCAAAACTGGAACCAACCTTTAAAAAGACGAATACACAACATAAATAAGCATAGAAAAATAAACTAGAGTAACAAAAAACCTTAAATTGTAGAACTGTAGCTCTAGGCACTAAGTAGACTTATTGCTCTGTCATTATGTGTATGTCCAATGTCGCAAAGCTATTGGAACTCTTGAAACTCTTAAGTTGAAAGTTGAAAACGGTTTTTCAGAGACTGTCGCCATATTCTTTCTCTTATCGAGGACTACGAGAATGCTGAAATCGCACAAAAGGGAAAGGAATTTTAGATTTTGCTTCCTTCGTAAAAACTGTCAATTCCATTGGTGATGACTCTGCATCCAACGACATATTCTCGCCACCGCTAAGATACTCCAACACACTGTAGTTGTTGGATGAATCAGGAACATAACTGCCTAACTGAACACTGGTCATATGAAGTCGCTTCTTTGGAGTGACATCTTCTTCTGTAGATCCCCTTCTCGGGTTGCGAGAGCACCTTGTGTTAGTCGAAGAGAAATGTACTAGAGGACTAGCCGATTGGGCAAACTGTGAAGCAACCTCTATTACATCCCTTGGGGTATGAATCTATTGAGATTGATGAGCCTCATTGTTGGTAGTTTCAACTGGGGAACCAAAATTTTTCTTTTCATACCTTTTTTTTAATCGTTTGTGAGACATGTGCTGACTTGGACTGTGTACCTTTAGAAGCAACCAAATATAGATTTTTACGCCCTCCCACAGTCATCCAACCATCCTCCTGAGGTTGAGGAGTGGGCATACTCGGTGTGGTGGGGCTCTGCTTGTCCTTGTTATGCGGCATCAAAGGACAATCTTTGATCTTGTGTGCTGAGGATTGTCACCAAAAACATGTGTTGGGTAAATTAATGTAGAGGACTCGTTGGGATAACACAATGTCACCAACTTGTATGTCAATAGACTCCTTGAGATCTCGAGAAATATCAATCTCGACGCAAACACGTTTTTGAGGGCGTGCATGGAAAAATTGTCTGCCTCCACCAAAATGACACGCAATGAAGAGACTGCTATGCGACTGAGAAAGGGCCACAAAGGTAGAGGGAGTCCTAAAAATTCCACCCACACATGGACTTCGGTAGATCTTTCTTCAAAAACAGAAAAGTCACGGGTCCAAGGAAAAAAACAAGCAGAGAGCTTCTCATGTACCAAGGACCATGTTCATAAATCACCTTAACATGGGTTGTTTTTGCAAAGCGAAACAAAAAAACCCTTTGTAAGGTTTTGAACCATTGTTAGCTTGACTCCATGAGGAGTCCAAGCTGCATTAACCCAGGCCCTAAGGGAAGACTCATTAGGGATGCATCCAATGAAATACCCGACAAGGGTGAGTGATTCTAAACTATGACATGCAAAATCAACTTTAGGCAATAAAAGAATTACATCAACAGAACGGAGATTACCTTGAAGACCAGAGTCAACACAAACTTGCACAATCGATTAAGAGAAGCCATTATTGCATGCATTTCTTTCTGCGATGCCAATGCTCTTCATTAGTCTACTAGAGTTGAAAACCATAATGATACTCAGATCCCCAACCCAATCTCTATCGGAGTTGAAACCCTAACTTTTCTAAGTCTCTTCTATTTCCGAGTAGAGTTACTTTAGAAAAGCGATTTTATTTATTTTGAAAAGATGGATAAAAAAGAAAAAAATAGGTGGATTCTAGGTATCGACACCTTTTCGAGGTCACAAAGCTGTGCTACTTGCCTTGCACGTCGCTGGTGAGAGATGCAACTTCACGGCGCAAAAACGACCACGGGCCGTTGAAACGACGGGGAGGAGACGCAATGACGTACGATTTCATTTCAAATCTCAAAGCGCCACATCATCAAATGTTAATATCCGTCCATCTTTTCAGTCCTCACAGCTCAGCGCGACAAGCAAGCACGAGCCTACTGCTTCTCCGTCTCTCAGCATTACATGGCGCGCCGTTTGCTGGCATGTAGAAGTTCATAGTTTCGAATCTCAGTCTGAATTCTCCCACTCCAAACAATGGCGGCTAAAGCGAACTGCTACTCTTACGCTTTCTCGCCCCTAAAAAATTCACCGGGAAGAGAAAACACGCCTTTATTTTCAGCAGCTCCTGGCCATTGCGCCAAACGTAGCGGCTCCCGCCGAGTCCTACCAAATTTGCAGCGAAATAAATTGATGTTGAGAATGAAAGCGAGCAGCAGCAGCATTATTATGTCGAAGGATAAAGATTTGGCGGATTATGAGATAGGAGAAGATTTGCCCGAGGATTATGCGGAGAGGCAGCCCCGCAAGGATCCCAAGGATCGGAGAAGGGCCGGGATTCTGCTGCATCCGACATCTTTGCCGGGACCACACGGCATCGGAGAACTTGGCCAAGATCTTTTCCGCTTCCTCGATTGGCTCGAAACCACCGGATGTACAGTCTGGCAGGTTTTTTTTTTCCCCTTTCTTTTTCCTATTCTTAGGTATTGTATGCATTACTCTGAGCGTTGATATGTGAATTTCTTAAACGTAAGCTTTTCCTGAAATATTTTTTTAGCATAAGTGTGATTTAACTCTCCTTTTCTAGCATTTTGCTAAGTTGGTTATTAAATTTTCCCTCTTTTTCTAGTCTGAGGGATTATATGCTTTCCTGTAACCGATGATATGCGAATTTCTTCAATTTAAGTTTTTCCTGAATTTTTATTTTAGCATTAGTGTGATTTACCTGTCCTTTTCTAGTAGTTTGCTGAGTTAGTTACTAGATTCGTAAATTTACTCGGATTCGATTAGCAGACGAGCTTCTTAGCTTATGTGCGACTTCAAAACAGAACAAGCGTTAGTGACTTGCAGCTGTTTCTCTCTTGCTTGCGAATTCGAAAAGAGATTAATTGTATTATATTGATGATTGTACGACCACGTTGGCAGGGTTGCCGTGGTGGCATGAACTGCTTGAAGCGCAGTTACAGTTTGTTATAGTTTATGTTTTCCCTAGTTATAGTCTCTAGGTGACGAGGAAAACAGTAAGAGAAGTGCAGAGTTGCAATTTCTTCTTTCTGAAATTTGTTTCCTTTTTTGGTAAGCAGAATTGCTATTATTGTTGTTTGCATTTCTTTTAGTTTGTTGGTTCGCCTTCAGAAACACATCGGTTCTTTAGAGGTTGAGCTGCAGGACAAATAACTTAGTTAGCTTGACCATTATCTTTGCGACTACGTACATGGCTGTTTGCATTGAATTATATTGTATTTGTAATTGTATCATGGGTTCTGCGTATACGAAATGACATTTTTTTGGGTGGGGTTTGTAATTCTTTTGGTTCCACATGCCACTGTCATAACATGTACACTTGAGTTCCATTGACAACTTTTTTCTTTCATTATAAGTAATTTGGACTAAAAAGTAGCATAGGGTTCCCCTCCCCGTAACAGCATATACTCTTGAGTCCCATTGACATACTTTTGTCACCCATGGACATTAATAGACTTTCTTTCTTTCTTTCTAGGTTATGTAGTGGTTTCTCTGCACTCTTGTGGGATTGATTACAAATCCATCGCTTGAATCCAAACAGAGCAAGAATCAGCACAATAAAGACTTAAACAGGCCAATCAGATAACTCAGAATGGGTCAAAATGGAACCAAGATGTCGAGTTTCAGTGAAGAGAAAGACAGTTAAATAATTCCAAAGATTTGATTAAGGCAGGACAGCGCTCCATTCTCATAGTGAGTGCACCCTGTCTAAGTATCTTCCACAACAGTGCGTCCTGCTCTAAACTGATGTGCCTCACTTTGACTGAAGTGCGTCAGGCTCCAGAACTCTAGTACCAAACTGTCCTAAGGCAGGAATGTGCCCTGATCTGCACCTGGTGCACCTTGCTCTGACCAAAGTGCGTCTGGTTCCTAGATTCCAGCAGTGCGCCCTGCTACTGGCTAGTGTGCCTCGCTCCAAATTGATGCGCCCCACTCATCATAATGGGATGATTATAACGTTTTTTTGTCTTTTAGTGTTAGACTTCATCTATAAATAAGAGTTTCATACTCATTGTAAAGGTCCTTTGGCATCTTCGAAAAAGCCAGAGCTACTCTTTTGCTATCTGCTACATTGTACATTGTACTCAAAACTTCAATTGATGAGAAAAAGGAGCTTGGCATTCGTGGATCAACTGTGCTGCATGACCTTGTTATTCTTGAATGTTGATGTTAGTGTCTCTGCTCTTCCATCTTCCAGTTAGTCTTCAATTCTTGTTATTTGCAGATACCATTCATATTCCAATCTCACTGAAGTTATCTGGCTTCTGCTTGGAATGATTATTGGACCACGCTAATCTTGCTACGGTTTCAGCTGTATTTACTTTATACATTTGCTTACTTTCTCACATCCCTTTTCCCACCAAGAGTAGATTAGATTTACTTTGCTTAGCTTAGATTTGCATTGTTTTAGTTAGATTAGCGGGGAACTGGCCTGAATCCGAAGGTTGGGAAGAGTAATTCCTTCCCATTCATTTGTTGAATTGTGACCATGGGCAAAAATCTTCATTTGACGATTTCTGTTTTCAATAGGTCAATTGGACACAAAGTATCTCTTAGAGTCGGGTCTTCTTTTTTGGGTGACTGTGTGATTGTAACAACATATACCTCCCCCCCTTCCTTTCTCTCTGGGTCAATTGGACTCAAAAGTATGTTCTAGAGCCTTTTTTTGACTTTCTCACATGACTGTAAGAGCCTTTGCTCGAGTTCCATTTATATACTTTTGTCACCTATGAACGTTAGTATAACTACTTGCTTTCTTTCTAGGTCAATTGGACTAAAAAATAGAGCCTATAGTCTTTCTAGGAAGCACATGGACTGGTCAGTGTACATATGGGAATTGATGCAATGGCAAGGATGATCTTGCTTTTTGGACTTTGATAGCCAACCTTGTTTTGTGACATGAGAGAGGTTGTATTCTTATGTGATGTGTGTCAACATTCAGGGAAACCACTAAAGCATGATTTCATGCCACTATATGTGTCTCAACCACAAGAGCTGTTCGAGCAGTCGGGGTTGGATTATGTGAAATCCCAATACGAGACAGGAGCACTTACATCGTTATCGCCATGAAATATATAATGATGTGGGCTGAGGCAAAGGTATTGCCTACATACTCTATGAAAAGCATAACTCAGTTCATTTGTGAATGGATTATCACAAAGTTTGGATACTGCTGCAGATGACGAGTAATCTAGGCTGACACTTTGTGAACAGATAATCAAGTGGTTGATGTCAGAATTCCACATCTATTGTGCACAATATAGCCCATACTATTTTAAAGAAAACAAGCAGTTGGAAGTGACGAATAAGGTGCTAGTCTCAAATGATTCACAAATCCTGTGGAGCTGAAGGTGTTGATTATGAGGGAAAATTGCCATTGGTCTTGTGGGCATTCAATACTGAGTACAACCCAAAAACTGGCCTTATGCTGGTCTAACTGATGTATGGGTAGGAGGCAACTGTACTAGTGGAGTTCTTGGTTTCGAGTTTTAGAGAGGTGGTACAAAATTGACTTGGTGACAAGGAGAGTCTAAAGGAGCAACTATTTTCACTAAACAAGGTAGACAAATGGAGGGTGATCGTGTAATGGGCTATGATGTAGCCCAGCAAAGGCATAAGCATTGAGATGACAAGTACTTGAGGGCTTCAAGAAGAGGGACCTTGCCTTGCAATTTAATGGAAAGAGAGATCAAGTTGGGTAAGTTGAAGACCCTATGACATGGCCCATTCCAAATCACAGACATGTTGGACAATGGGTTTGTCCAATTGCAAAGATTGAAGGAATGCCACCATGTGCTGACCTTGTGAATGAGTTGAAATTGAAACCATACAAGGTGCAAGCTTAGGTTAATTTCATTGACCGTGAAACACAGTTCCAATGGACTCCTTGATGCATCCAATCGATCCATGAATTCCTTTGAAGGAATCATGATTTGCAAAATTGGGGAATGCAATCACTTCAATGATGCGAAATTGATGACAATCGAGGCTATTGATAGCTTAAAAGAAGTGGAAGACCAATTGTGTGGCTATTTTAACAAGCAACACTGATGAAAGGAGTGGATCACCTGATGCAACAACGTAGGCTTGTGGTCGAGCAAATGAAGTTGGAACTTGATTACTTGGGCCAACGCAAAGTGCAAGTATATGTTTGGTTCTAGGAACAAGAAGAATCTTGTTCCGTATGGTGTGTATGTTGTGACTGGTCAAACCGTTTTGTAGGCATAACAAATGGTGTTAGTTGTAGAGGAAATGAGTAGGCTAGGAACGAGACCATTGAACTTGCCATGACTTCAAAAGAAAGGCCTTAAAGTAGCAACCCACCCTACTTACAAACAATGGCCAAATGCAACAGAACATGTGTGAATATTAAAGGTTTGCAAGAGGAGAAGAAGGGTGAGTGCCTAGATTAACAAACTGCACGAGTAGTGTAGGACTGATAGTAAGGTACTGTAGGCCAAAAGAGCTACATCAAGAGAAAGAAAGTTGAAATTTTGCAAAATTTCAAAGTGTCAAAAAACAGCCCAAAATCGTGAGTTTTGGCCAAATCACGGTCATTTCAGCAAAAAGGAGCCTAGAAGCAGAAAGATCGCGGTTGCGAGTTATTCATCTCATCAAGATCGTTGTTTCCCGCTATATCGCGAGCTTTTTGGTCCAGTTGTGCAGAAACCATTTTTGTCGCGTGGCTGCAGGAGCTCCTTTGTAAGTTCCGTAGAAAGGAGATTTCTTTGAGATCGCAAGCACCATAGCTAAGGTTAGCTAAAATCCAACATTTTTTGGAAAGCCGCGCTTGGTTTAATTAACCTTGGCCAATTTTTCATTTGGTACGTGACCGCACAACTCCCTTTGCAAACCATGCGGAAAAAAAAGGAGGCGATAAAGCGTTGAAAACCGTAGATTTCCACGAAACCGCAAATTTCCACGAAATCGCTGTCGAAATTGCCAGGATGAGATAAATGTTATTTTTGAGTGCGACTACAAGGTTTTCTTTGTTAAGGCTCGACCGAAGGAAAATGGTAAGCGGAAGCTCGAAGATGCAAAATTTCTATTTGCCGCGGCCAACATGGTCAACATCAGTTGAAATCGTTCTTTGTATGATGCACGGCGGAGAGAAAAGCTAGAAATAAAGGATGAGACCCGTATTCGCGAGCAATCTCTATGAAGGTGCTCGACCGCATATCAAGTAGTATAAAAGGAAGGTAACGAAAAATCGCGGATTTATCCCATTTCGTGTCCGAATTCACCAAAAGGCTCCAAAAGCTAAATTGAGAGCGATTTTGAGAAATATGAAGGCCGGGCCATGACCGCGAGCCAAGGTATATTAATCGATCAAAACCGTTCATCTTCAAATCGACGGCTAACACAAACCTTGCCTTGAATCTCCAATTTTAAACGCGATTTTGCACGGTTGTGGGACAAAGAAGGCAAAAAATAGTGAACCAGATGCCATGAAAGCTGAAGCATCGGGGAAGATGAAGCGTTTTATCTGGAAGTTTCTGGAATCAACTGCTCAACCAATTTCAGTTACAGATTTGTGGCGATGACTGTGTTGCAAGAACAAAGAGCGGCTTGGATTGATCTCTCTTTGGTTCGTTGAAACAGTTTCAAGAAGTCTAGCTGGAGGCCACTAGACTCAAAGTAAGTTGTAGAGTTTCAAATGCTCTGTTCAATTCCTTGTAATGCTCATAAGCAAAATCAATGTAAAAATTATAAATAGAGGCTAAACCCTCGTTTTGAAGGGTCGGCTCTAAATTGTTTGCTTGCGCCACTGCTGTACACTCTTTGCAAAATAATAGGAGCATTACTTGGATTTTTGCCTCAAACTTGTATCTTCTTTCCTTTGGATTGCAAAACTCTTGAAGTCATTTCTGCTACTATTGCTATGGTTAGTGTATTATGCTAATTTGGATTGCTAACTTAGAGCAAATTGGAATGATTCATGTTTGAATGTATGCTTGGAAAGGATTCTATTTCTGTTAGTCAGAGTATTGATCTAATTTTGCTAATTTGGATTATTGATACCCTAGATGTTTGGAATAATTCTTGAAGCATGCAAATGTTCTTAATGATGAAGATTATTGAGTTTTGAGTTGTGTTAGTCGCAAGTATTGTTTTCTAGAAATGAATTTGTTAGAGGTTCTCTGTGGATGTCTATGTTGTTAGCTTTATCCGTCCACCATTAATTCATTCATTTCTTAACCCTTTCATTTCTATCCCTAACCTTTTATTGTTTTGAGCTTAAAAGAGTCAACATCTATCAAGTTGACAAGGTATACCAGCCTACTTTGGAGGTCGGGTTAAGGCATTTTATCCCTTCCAATGTGTGGTTTGGGCTGTGATTAGTGGGTGCTTGCCTTTAAAATCATTGCAGATGATAGTCACAGTTTAAGTTCACCTTCGTGACAAAGCAAGCCACAACAGTTTTTGGCACGCCCAGTGGGACGCTGTTCACAAATTATTCATTTGCCCACTAGATATTATCTCTCATTTTTCCAGAGGAATCAAGATTCAGTGAATTGTCTTTGACCTCACTAAGTGGTGAAATAAATTCACTTGGCGACTCCCTGAATACAAGAACCTAGAAAGCCTTTCTAGTAGCGCATTTTTCATGTTTACTAGGTCATCTGCTAGGAATAGTCAGGACCCTGTATCATTCTTTGAGCTACCACCCAGAAGATCAAGGAATGCAAGAAGCTTATCTCTAGATTCACTTTTTGAAGAAATCCCAATACCTTCAGATCGTTGGGTTCCCCCAAGACCGACTCCATTAAAAACCCCAGTAACCATGGCTTAACAACAAAATCTAAATCAGAATCAGCCTCCATAAAATTACCCTAATTGGGATACCTCTAGTCCTTTAGGACTCCCTCAGATGCATGATATCCCTCAGGCTGCATCCAAGGCTATACCTACATATGATGGTTCAGGTAAGTTCGCTTATGAGCACTGTCAAGATATATTAAATCTAGCAGCTATTATTGTCAGGCTTCTAGCCCTATCCTTTAGAGGTAAAACCCTTCACTGGGTTAACCCTAGAGGACAACAACATTCATTCATGGGCTGGATTAGCTGGTACTTTTGTGGAAGAGTTTAATGAGTCAGCTGATCCTTTCTCACTCTTGAATCAATTCACTGCTATGCAAAAACATCCGCAAGAGTTGGTCTCTGATTTTAATTTGAGGTTTAGTAGGACATGGAAAAGAATTCCTCCTAAAGCTAGACCAGCTGCCCTCCTTGCTTTTATGTATTACATTAGAGCCCTTGGGTCAGACCTGGGGTTACAAACTCAACAGTCAGGTATAAATACCTTTCCACAAGTTTACCATGCAACTGTACATGCAGAGAATGTTCTAATTGCTGTGGGAAGGCTTCCCCCAAAGACGGTCATGCCTTATTGCTTTGAAATCCCTCAATTTACACCTCAGTCTAGAACATCAACACTGTCATATATGGATTCTCCATCCCTGACATCACTGCTTCCCCAAATGGCCCCTCCCAAAACATCATATGCTTCAATTCCTTTTCCTCCTCTACCATCTTAGAGTTCCCAAGAATCAACTCTGTTGCTTGATATCCAATTTACCCTAAAAACAATAAATAACAAGGTGATTGCAATGGAAAAAAGGGAAATGGAAAGGTCTCAACATAGAAGATTCCCATTTGTTAATAGAGATCAGAAGCCTGGCAGCAGTAGTAATACAGGGCCCAAGGTTAATTCAAATTGTGAGGATCATGAATCAATCCCTGAGACCAGTTTGGTGAATGTTTGGTGTCTAGTTTGTAATGACCCTCATGACTTTGACACTTGTGTAATGTACCAAGATCATGTGCAACAAGCCATAGAGAAAGTTGAGAGAACCCAAAAGGGAGAGAAATGGAAGGCATAGCAGCAACCTTTACAAGATTTTCAAAATTGGCACCCCCGTGCAAAATGTGGCAACAATTATATGGGATTGAAAGACCTCACCCACATTACATCTTGACCACATAGTGGTATTACAATAACTTGGCTATTATGTATATGTCGCATGGCAAGATTGGAACCTTGGTATCCTCCTTGAAAGTCGGGAAGTTTAACTGGTTGACCTAATGCCATTTGATAGTTCTTTATGCATATTTATATTTATTTTAGGTATTTAAATGAATAAAAGTATATAGTTCAATTTTTCGAACTTCATGGCAAACTTTATAGCTAATTTTCTCAATGATGTTTTCTTTTTGTGGATTTTATCCTTGTCAAACTAGGATCCAAACCCAAACCTGGTAACTTAGCTCCATGCATGTTTTTATTTTATTTTCCTACTTGTAGATGCAGGTGGCAAGGGTGACTTGGATGGTTGGGTGGAACATTTTTTGAGGAGTTATCTTGAATCCCCTTCCCTTTTCTTCGTCTTGTATCTGCCAGATACCATGAATAGACATTGGTTTAGTCGCATGCCAAAATCCAAGATAATAACTTTGTTATTACTGTCAGAGATTGCCCTGGAAGAGGAAACTAACTGGGCCCACTGATTCATCTTGTCAACATATTGGATATTACTGTTCTTATATGCCTTTCTATAAATCAACTTTTTTTTTTATTGGTTATGTGGGATTGAAACGGACCCCACTCGTATTACATTGGACCACATAGTGATATTCCAACAACTGTCCAATTATACATGTGGCAAGATTTGAACCTGGGTTTCCTCCTTGAAAGTCAAGGAATTTAATAGTTGAACTAATGCCATTTGATTACAATCAGCTTTTTAACAACTGCTATGTATTATGTTTTTCTGGTTAAACTTGTGGTATTAGATAAATTTTGATTTTATATGTTTGTAAAGAGTTAACTCTTGTAACTACTGTTTCTGTACAAGTGACTAACATTAGCATTGGTCATAGATTTTACATACAAGTGACTAATATTAGCATATTAGTGCTAATGCAATATGTGTAAAAATATTTGATATAGGTCAAATGAGATACGTGTTGGGTTAAGCAAGTTTGAGTATGTTAAATTGTCTTTCAATAACTAGATTATAGCATGGCCTTTAGAATTGTAGGTTTTCATCTAAAAATGCTTGGTTTGTGCTGCTTTGCCACCTTTGGTTAGAACACTTGTAAACTTCTTTATTTTATTTTGACTTTGTTTTTCTTGTTAATGTCTCTAACATATTATAAAATACAGGTCCTTCCTCTTGTACCCCCGGGAAGAAAATTTGGGGAAGATGGATCCCCTTATGCTGGACAGGTATTTCTTCAACTTAGTTTGTTATTAACTTATTATGCCTTTTGAGATTAACGAAGAAATTTTTTTTTATTATTCAATACTTATAGGCTACATTGCTGGATATGGATACTGATTTGAATATGCCAATGTTTTAGAGATCCTTAGCGGCAATATGTTGTGAATACATATGTACAAAAGACAACATTAAAAGAAAAAGTAAAAGCAAGTGTTTTAGATTTTGAACTTCATCTATTTTTTCCTTACTATGTTTTTTCATACTTTTAATTGCAATATTTTATTTTTTAATAAAAGTTTAATATTGCAATGGCTTCAAATCTAAGTTGCATGAAATTTGGAAACGAGTATGGTTTCTGCAATGGAAATGCCTTTGTAAACATGAGCCCTCAAACCTTTGGGAAATGTGGAAATGGTAAGAGGAATGAGTAGTCAAAAAAAACTTTAAAAACCATATATTTTTGGAATCCGTACACCATATTTGTTCTTCTTGTTATGTATTCCTTTTTCTTATGAGATAGATAACAATTTTTAGAATGAAAAAGCTAGCATTTCTTTCTTAAATTTTAACCTGTTTTATTTTTAAGTCATTGCTTTTTCTTCCTTTTTCACCATCTTAGATAAGATAAGATAATTCTATTTACGTCCATGGATGACTAATTTAGGCCAATGGGGCTTGCCAAAAAGAGCTGGTACAATGCATTGTAGTAACCCAAAGATGTACTACAAAAATAATCTAAACCAGAATAAAGAAACTAGGGTAAACTACATTGAAGTTGAACAACTATATGGCGTCAAATTATAGTCTTGAGGTTTGGACCCAAAAATGGTTAAAACCCTAACTTGGTAAAAGTAATGATGAAGAGAAGAGAGAGTCAACAATCAAGGTAAAAGAGAGAAATAGAAAAGAGCTTAGGTGGATCTAAGTGCCAATCCTAATTTGTGGTGGGATGTAAATAGAGTCATCATCATCAACCATCCCAAAAAGGCCAAAACAAGATCTAATGATGCTCCCAGGAGAATGGCTAGGACAGAGGGTGCCTGGTTGGATAATATTGGGAGGGCTTAGAGTTTGGCTACTAAAGATTCCCTTAACATCCATGGTTGAGGAACCAATAGAAGAAGATAGTAAACTAGTAGGTTGTGTCTGTTTGCAACTTCTAGGTACATGAGGGGTGGTCGAAACCTGGTGCTGAGAATTGGAATATTGCCCCATTGCATGCAAGAAGAATGAAGCACTGAAGCCTCGAAAGCCACTTGTATGTGGACAAGGACTTACAGATCTGTCCCTAACATTTTAGAGAGCTGTAGTTTCATATGAATCCTTATTACTCTCGATGACAAAGAAAAGGTGAATGAATGAGGTGTTTGGTCGAGTGTATTTTGTTTTGAATACATTAAAAGCGGTGATGCATGCTGCATGTAGGTCACATGTAAGGCCTAATGCAACCTCTCTAAAACACCAAAGTTAGACTTCTCATTGCTCAAAATCCTTGGAAACCGGAATAAATTTTTATGCAAATACTAGGAAATGTCAAGGGAAATATTTGAAAATGTAGAACGTCTAGAATCTATATGACATGTTTCCAAGAGTTCCCAAGGCGTTTCTTTTTTAGAAACATTTCCAAAACAAGGAAATGAGGTCACCCTAGGAGTTTTCGACAACATAGCTTCAAATGTATCTTAGGGTCAATTCTTAGTACTTTGAATGGGATGAATACTTTTTCAATGTTGTAGTCTCTATTGGACATTAAACATAAGTATCACATTCAAAGATGAGGAATTGGAGGTGGTTCCTTTGCACAAGTACATGGGACTTGAATTTGATTCTAGCTACAATTGGAATGCTTGTGTAGAGAAACACATAATAGGAGGTATGAAAGCTCTTTATGCCATGCTAAATAAATGTAGACGAATTCAATTATGGAATTGGAAATTAAGAAAATTTCTTTTTAAAACATTGGTACAAACAATAGTTTTATATGGTTTTCTTGTTTGTGGTTGTGACCTATCAAAAGAAGACCAGGAAAAAGGTTGAAAGAGTAAAAAAATTGCTTTTTGCTAAGAGAACTAGGGGTCAAGGTTCAAACTCCTTACAGCATGATGTTAGGAGAAACAAGAATGTTCATTAGAAGGAAAAGCATTGTGTTAGTTAAAGCAGATTACCACATCAAGCGTTGCTTACAACTCAAGAGAAATGTTGGTCCTAAGATGAGATGAAATGGATTTATAAAATGGAGAATTGATGAAAGTAATTTACCAAAAGAACTGTCAAGAATCTGAGACTTCATACAAAAATAGCTTTTGTTTCTCAAGGTTGTACTAAAAAAATGAGATTTCACAAATGTGAGATCAATCCAATGGTTACCTACAAAGAACAGAATCACCTCCAAGAGAATCTTAATGCAAAAAGAATATATAACTAGCCAATTTAGATAAAGTCTTCATCATCTTGCAATTGAAACAGGAAGATTGAAAAATATTAATGAAGAAGAACCCTTCTATTTACTCTGCAAACAAGAAGAAATTGAGGATGAGAATTATGTGATGCTACATTGTCTAACAAAACTTTATTCTCATGAACATAATTAATCTACAATATACTGAAATATTAAATAATTCAACTGCAAAGTAGTGTTCCACTACGCAATAATTCACTCAATGAGATAGAGGTAGATAATACCCATAATTTAAGACTTTAAGGAAGAACTCCACAAGATCTCCCAAGATGGGAGTATCACTTAGGGAGGGCAGAGTCCCATAAGCCACTTCGTGGGCAAAGACGATTACAAAGAATATTTGATATGATCCATGATTGATGATTCCTTATAATGACCAAGCTTTTGTATATTTTCCATTATAATGACTATTTATTTTTCTCCTCCAATATTCTCCAATATTTAATATTTATTATTGATAATGCATTTTGAACTCCATTAACAGGAATCCATCTTAAAGGACTAAGAAACATCTTAAATAGTTTTTCAATTTGCTTTCTGTTGCAGTAACTTATGGTGCAATTTGTGAAATTAGCCCATTGAAAAATTAGGATATTAAACGTGCCTATTTTTCATGTTATATGCTCTACATATTAACAGAAGCCATTATTTTGCTGTCAAACTTCAAGGATAATGTTTAAACATTATGTAGTCTTGTGTACTTTGACAAGCTATTTTGAACCGAAATTGATTATATTTGACTGAAACACAGGATGCAAATTGTGGGAATACCCTCTTGATTTCGCTTCAGGAGCTTGTGAAAGATGGCCTTTTATCTAAAGAGGAGCTTCCAGAACCAATGTGCGATTCTTCTTTCAGTAACTAGTCATTGCAAAATATAATTCAACATTACTTTTTTTTGTGCATTGTAAGTGAAGCTAACCTATATTTTACCTTTTTTTCGAAGGCCTGTAGAACGTATAGACTTCAATTCAGTTGCCAATTTCAAGGACTCTCTAATTGCAAAGGTACTTTTTAAAGTAGAAAATGATACTTTTATCTTTCCTTTGAGCTTCTTGTACCTTTATGATCTTAAGATTTTTGAGAATATTATACATTTTTAAGTTTTTTCCTTTGATATGTTTAATTGTAGTTGGTAACTTGTTACAAAGATTGGGTCTTATATTTACTTGCTACAACACAAAGAGTTGCATGAATATGTGCCCGTCCATGTTTATTTTCAAACATGCATGCATAAATGTATACATCCATACACACATCTGCCTTTATTCACATGTGTTGTAAAATAGTCAATGTAATTACGTTGGAAGTGTGGCTTCTTGTTTCAACATTTAAAAATCTATACAGGGAACATTCATTATATATCCATAAGTAGACTATTCTACAAAAGCTATGAACTATATATATAAAATTTAATTCTGTTGAAGTCCAATGATGAGGAATTTTAGGATTATTTTGTCTTTCTTATTGTAATTTGGTTCCTGCAGTGTAATCCAGGTTGAAGTATTTTCTCCTGTTTATTTGTTTAGTTTGTTACCGTTGCCATTTTAGGGCAATCGTTTATCCACCTCAGGTTAGTGTCCGCTCTATTGGTAGCCTATTTTGGGCAAACGTATGCCTATACAGGAACTTTTTATTTGATTTCCATATCATTAATGTCAAACCATTTCCAATCCTATGCAGGATTTGGGTTGTCTTGTTTCATTCTGGATTGCAGTGGTTAGGATTATTTTGGCGAGCAATCATTCTGGCATTCCTTTATTCTGCTAATCCATTTCAACACTGTATGGAATACTCGCATTTTGCACTCCAATTGTAAAGCAAGTACTTGCATACGAGTGTTTGGGGCCAAGTTAAGCCAGCTGTGATTTTTGATCCACATTTATATGGTGTGTGCATGCACATGGATCAATATTCTAACTGTTCATGTGCTATTCTAAAAACATGGCCATAGTCCTAAGAATCTTATCTGCATTATCTTCAGTTGGTGTCTCCTTTTGTTGCGCTACAATCTCCGCATTGGATCATGTCCTCATCCACATTTAGATCTACATCATGATTCAGGCTATGACTTCATTCTCAAATATTTAGCATAGAAAGAGGGCAGGTTATTTTAGAAGGTATAACTTTGTTCGGATTAGACGAAATTTGTTTCCTTGGGAAGTAGACATTAAGATATTTCCAGCAAAATCAGTTTCATCAATTTTGGAACTCTAAAGAGGGAAATTTTGGTTGCTTGAAATGACTAAATAAAAACACAATCCATGCCAGTACATTGAATTCAGTCGCAAATAACTTTCAACTTGGATAGCAGATAGCACTGTTGTTTAGATGAAGAGCAAATTAAAAAATCCTTCAAATGAGATATATTTAGGAGGATTTGGTAAACTATTTCTCTAAGAACTTGATCTTAAAGTTTTTGCTATTTTTAGCTTTAAACTTCTCATAGGCAGTAAAGTCAAGTTTTTATCATAGCCTCATATTCAACTTCATCCACATTCCAAGTCCTTGAAGGCAACCTAGAATAATTTATAATTCCTTTTTCTGTCTTGTCGTTTTGAAATTATCTTAACATTTAATACTCTGACAACTCTGAATTTCATTTGTTGAGAGGCATCATTTGTGACTCTTAGCAACAACTCGGGCAATGACACATGCCTCAATTGCCTAAAGTGTGGTAGAACTTAACAGCATCATGGCTACATCAATCAATAAGGTTAACAACATTATGGTCACCAAGCCTCGCACTTGGCTGGCCAAATGTGAGGTTTCAATCTATAATGGTTCCTGTGATTTAGAGGTTCATGCCAATTGGGTCGTTGACAGAAAAACTTGGTTTGAATAGAACTAGATTTTGGAGGACGAGAAAGTTCCTCCTGCCAAGTTGAAGCTCATTGTTGTTGCTGAATTTTTGATCACAGAAGGGAAGACCACACCCCATAACACTTGGAATGATCTTATAGAAGCCCTTGGCAATGCTCAAGATATGGCCTTCAAATGGCTTTGCCTATCTCAAGGATTCAATATGCCTGTGCAAGATAATATCCACGAGTTTAACTATTTGTGGATTCTTCTCACCATTGATGACAAAGCTTAGAAATTGACTCTCAAGTTCAAAAGCGAGTTGCAACAACATGTATATTGCAAATTGAAGTACATGAAACCTGCTGCTCTTGATGGTACGTATGATGAAATCAAAGAGCAGAGAACAGCAAATAGAGCAGAATACAATACCACACTTAGAAACAGCAGAATTAGTCTGCAATGAAACAGATGTGAATTGCTCACAAAAGATAAAGATATTACATGGAGACTAAGGCTGTATAAATAGCCTTACGCAAACATAAATAAACCTACCTAACAGGCCTGGTCGGCACCTACATCATCTGTGTTGGATGGGTGCCTTTAAGACAGGCTTGACTTTGTGCACTGGGAGTAAATTAGCCATAAGTGCACATGGGAGTAAAATAGTCAACATAGACGGCTAACATGAAGTAAATATTAATCTAATATTCTAACACCCCCCTAAGATTTACTTCATTTATTCTTACCCCAAGTTCAGTTCTGAAGTACTGAAATTTCTGAATGCTAAGGGGTTTGGTGAATATATCAGCCAACTGCTCATTTGTTAGCTTATAGATCAGCTGTACTTGTCCATTCTGAATTTGCTCCCTGATATAATGATGGTGCACCTCAATGTGTTTGGTGCGAGCATGGAACACTGGATTCTTTGCAATCTTCAAGACACTTTGGTTGTCACAATAGATCATGGTTGGTTCTGTTTGTTGAAGACCAAGATCACACATGAATTGTCAAAGCCAAATGGCTTCCCTGGTTGCTTCGACATCTGCTTTGTGCTCTGCTTCTGTGGATGAGAGTGCAACTGTGGGCTGTTTCTTACTGCTCCATGAAACTGATGCTGAATCAAGATGGAAGCAGTATCTAGATGTGGATTTTCTGCTGTCTGGACAACCAACCCAATCAGAGTCTGAGTTTTGCATTGTGCACAAACTTCAAGCCATATGGTAGAGTGCCTTGTAAGTACCTTAGCACTCTCTTTCCTGCTGTCCAGTGACTCTGTTTAGGACAATTCATGAACCTAGATAGCACACCTACTGAATACAACAAATCTGGCCTGGCTGTAGTCAAATAGATTAGACTACCAACTAGTTGTCTAAATAATGTGCTATTTACTGGTTTTCCTTCCTCATCATCAACCAATTTTGTGCCAGTTTCCATGGGAGTTGGAACTGATTTACAATCTTGCATTTTGAACTTTTGCAAGATTTCCTTGGCATACTTAGCTCAAGAAATGAAAATTTCTCCAGGCTTTTGCCAAACTTCTACTCCAAGACAATAATGGAGTAGGCCTAAATCTGTCATCTCAAAGATCTTCTTCAGATCCTTTCTGAGATTATCAATCTCTTCTTCATCATCACCTGTAATTATTAAGTCATCCACATAAACAATTACAAGAGAGGTGACCTCTTCGAACCTTCAAGTAGAGATTTGAATCAGCAGAAGACTTCTGGTATCCAGTTTGGAGTAGGTACTTGTCAATCTTGGCATACCAAGCTCTAGGAGCTTGTTTTAAGCCATAAAGTGCCTTCTTGAGGCGGCATACAAGCTGCTCTTTACCTTCTTCTACATAACCAGGTGGCTGGTCCATGTATATTGTAAACATAGAAAATACACCATTGCATTAAAAGTAAAGGATTGCATTAAAGTAAAAAGAGAGTCCTTTTAGTACAAAGTAACCCTTTTGTGGGATGTTTTACAATAAAAGTGCATCAAAAGGGAGTAATCCCTTTTACAAATCAAGGATGGTGTCTTGATTCCCTATGCTACAAGCAAATGTGGGTGATATGTTGGAGTTGTGTTTGATGGAGTTGAGTTGATTTGAGGCTCTTCAAAGATCTGCACACAAGCAGCCAAGAGAAAGGTTAGTAGTTAAAGAGCCCACCTTAGTTGGGCTTTTGTTCATGCACATTGAACTATAATAAAACACAAATTTTGCTATTGTAAAATGCAATGAAAATGATAAATATACCTGTAGAAGCTCAAAACAGTCATGTTGGAGGTATAAGGTAGGCAAGAAAATGACTAAGGCAAGATTCTAGAGAAATTTTGGCAGCATTTGGCTAGCATAACTTAGGCTCCCTTAGAATGGTTGTGGAAAGTTGTATTTATAGGCAAAATTAGGGTGGATGAGTGGGATGCCATGTGGACTCCACATGGACTCCACATAGGCAAGGGTAGTTGGGGAAAAATCTAGAGAATGTGAGGTGGAAAGGTTTCATTAATTTGCTTTGGGAAGAGGGGAGGATCTAGAAAAGGTGGAAAGTAATTTAAAATTGCTTTGTGGGCACATGGGGGAATGTAAAATAATTTAAAATTGCAAAAGTGGTGAGGTGGCTTGTCCTTGGGCCAAGTAGAATAAATGTGGATTTTGACTAGGCATATTTTTAAATTTTAAAATACTTTTTATGTCATGAGGGGGGAGGTACATGTGAGGTGACATATTAAATTAGGGGTAATTTTTAAATTCTCAAGAAAGGGGCTTCTAGATTTCTCATTTATTATGGTGCCTAGAACATGGCATAACTATGTTTAAGGGGTTTTAAATATCATATTAATTAATGTTAATTAAGATTATTATTATTTTATTTGTTTTGTTATTTCCTATGCAAAGGGGGACTATATAGGGTAATGATAATGATGTAAATTATATTTAATTAGAGTAATTTAGGTTTAATGAAGTATTATTAGCATGTGGGGATGTAGGAGATTTATTATTTTATTTATTTTGTTATTTTTATTGTTTTCTTTATTATTTTTATTATTTTTGTAGGTATTCAAAATGTTTCCAAAATTTTGATTGTATTTATAAGGGTTTTATTAGGCAATATTAGGTATTTTAGATTAATTTTATTTTTGTAAGACTTATTGAGTGTAATTATTATTATTATTTTATTTTATCAAAATTGTTAATTTCAGGTGTCTACATATACTTCTTCAATTAGATCTCCATTTAGGAAGGCATTCTTTACATCAAGTTGATGTAATTTCCACTTGTATTGAGCTGCTAAGGCAAGAATAACTCTTATGGTAATCATCTTGGCTACTGGTGCAAATGTCTCCTCATAGTCTATGCCATGTTTTTGACTGAAACCTTTGACTACCAATCTTGCCATATACTTGTCAATAGTATCATCTGATTTGAATTTGGTGTTGTAGACCCATTTGCAGCCTATGGTTTCTTTACCAGGAGGTATTTTAACAAGATCCCATGTCTTGATTTTCTTGATGGCTGCCATCTCAACATCCATTGCAGCTCTCCATTTCCGATCTTGGCAGGCTGCTTCATATGTGGAGGGCTCGTGGGTAGTCAACACTTGTGACATAAGTGCAAAATTTACTGAATCTGTTCTCATCTTGGACTTTCTTTTGCCCTCTTCATCTGGCAACTGTGCTTCAGTTATAAGTTTAAGATACCATTTGGGCAGCTTCTTTGAAGTTGAAGAGGATTCATGAGAGACTTCTTCTAGTGCTTCACTGTCACTTGTCAAGGTACTTTCAGGATCACTGGGTGTTGGTGTGCTTGATTCTGGCTGTTCTCCAGCTACTCTATGTTGAAGAAGTTCCAACTCCTTAACACAAGAGTCTTTGACGCCTTCATCAAAGATTACATCCCTAGATACATGAACCTTTTTGGTTTTGATCTCATAGACTCTATATGCCTTACTTACATCACTGCAACCGACAAATATACATCTGCTACTCTTATCATCTAATTTCTGCCTTTTTTCTTTTGGAACATGCATATAGGCATTACAACCAAAAATTCTTAAATGAGTAACAGTGGGCTTTTTACCTATCCAAACTTCTTCTGGTGTCATGTTTAGAACAACTTTTGTGGTGCTTCAATTAGTCAAGTAACAGGCTGTCCTTACTGCTTCTGCCCAAAGTGTGTTAGACAGCTGCTTTGCCTTTAGCATTGATTTGTTCTTCTCAACCAAGGTGCAGTTCATCCTTTCTGCAATTCCATTTTGCTGAGGAGTACAAGGCACTGAAAGTTGCCTTTTATTACCATGTTTGCAAAATGCAATGAAGGCATTTGAGGTAAATTCTCCAACATTGTCAGTTCTGAGAATTTTGATCTTTTGGTTGCTTTCATTCTCAGATTCTGCTTTGAATTCTTTGGATGCATCAAAAGCTTGTGATTTGTACTTGAGAAAATAAATCCAATTACGTTTTGAGAAAATATCAATGAATGTGATGAAATACTTTGCAACACCAAGAGATGCAGTTTGCATTGGACCACACAATTATTGAAATTAGGAGCTTAGGGTTAGAAACCAAAGGAGTCCGAAATAATATTCATTAATCATTAACATAAAACAATAGGTTACAAGGTTTAAATAAAGATAAAATAAACCATAAGCCTAACTTAGGGGAAGAGAATAGGGAGAAAGAAAATAGGGAGGAAAAGAGGAAAGGAAATTGACATTGAACTCTCTCTGCCGCCCATGCCGTCCAAACTCCGCCGTCCACGAGGTAAAAAGGTAAGGTCCAAAACTTACCGTGGTAAAACACTTTTTACCACCCATAATTTCCAACATTCTCCCCCTTAAAGTTGAGAGGACTGACTATACAGTCTCTTAGCTTTATAAATTGAGCTTTATCCATTGCTTTGGTGAATATGTCAGCAATGTTATCCAAAGTGTTACAATATTTAAGCTCAACAATCTTCTGTTCCACCATATCTCGTATGAAGTGATACTTCATATCAAAATGTTTTGATCTTTTGTGGTGGATAGGATTATATGCCAGTTGAATGGCACTAATATTATCACAATTCAGTTTTGTTGGACCACTTTGAATTTCGCCAATCTCTTCAAGGATTTTCCTCAACCAGAGGACTTGAGTACTAGCATGTGTAATGGCGATATACTCTGCTTCAGTAGATGATAATGCTACAACAGATTGTTTCTTGGAACTCCAAGTTATTAGTCCTGAACCTAGACTAAAACAGTTCCCTGATGTAGATTTTCTGTCATCTATATTGCTGCCCCAATCACTGTCACTAAAACCAACTAACTTCACTGAGTTACATTTGTGGTAATGGATTCCAAAATCCAATGTACCTTTTACATATCGTAAAATTCTTTTAGTTGCTTGAAGGTGCAGCTCAGATGGACTTGCCATAAACCTTGAAACTAGAGAAACAACATATTGTATATCAGGCCTTGTGTTGGTAAGAAACATCAGACTCCCAACCATGCTCCTGAAAGTGGTCATGTCAACCTTTGGTGCTCCATCATCTTTGCTCAGCTGGATTCCATGTCCTGTTGGAGTTGCAAGTGATTTGCACTGCTCCATGGCAAATTTCTTTATCATGTCTCGAGCATACTTATGTTGACATATGAAGATCCCTTTCTCTGATTGGTGTACTTCCATGCCTAGGAAGTATCGCATTAACCCGAGATCTTTCATCTCAAACTGATTCATCATGGAGTTTTTGAACTCCATATTCATTTTATTATTACTACCCATAAATATGAGATCATCCACATATAAACAAACTATGAGGATGTCTGTTCCATTCTTGAGGTAGTACAAAGTTGGTTCACTTTTGCTTTTAGTGAATCCAAACTCATTAAAATAGCCATCAATGCGTGAGTACCAAGCTCTTGGTGCTTGCTTGAGGCCATAAAGTGTTTTTTTCAATTTATAAACAAGGTTCTCTTTTCCTTGTTCTTGGAAACCTTGAGGTTGCTGAACATACACCTCTTCTGTTAAGTATCCATTTAAAAATGCACTTTTAACATCCATGTGTTGTACTGCCCATCCTTTGTGAGCAGCTAAGGAAAGAACTGTTCTAATTGTCTCCTGTCTTGCTACAGGAGCAAAGGTTTCCTCATAGTCAATACCATATTTTTGAGTAAAACCTTTTGCAACTAGTCTTGCCTTATGTCTCTCAATGCTTCCATCAGCATTGAACTTGGTCTTGTAGACCCATTTACAACCAACACATTTTTTACCTTTGGGAAGCTTCACAAGCTCCCAAGTATCATTCTTGTTTATAGAGGATATCTCCTCTTTCATGGCATCTTGCCATACATTTTCTGTACATGCCTTTTCATAGCTAGATGGTTCTAGCTGTGCAATAGCCAATAAAGCATAATTGACTACATCTCCTCTTGGTTCGTGAGATTCATCATCTCCGGACATGTGTAGATTTTCAAGTCTGGATAATATGTCATCCATCTCACTAGCTTGACTTCTAGTGTATCTTCGTTGGAAATTCCTATCCAACATTTGAGAAGATGGATGACTTTGTAGTGTTCTCTTTCCTTTATTGGTCTCTTTCCTTTGAGAAGATGGATCAATATCCATAGGACTTGGAGCACTAACAGATCTCTGAAATCTTTTCGGAGAATTTGGGGGTGCCTTCAAAGGAGTTCTGCTTGGACTTGGAGTACCACTGGATGTACTCAAAGAAGATTCCTTATGAGGACTTTGTGGTGGGGTACCACTGCTATTCTTTGGCTGTAATTGTGAGGAACTTTCAGAATTAGATCCTACATCAACAAATTTTTGGTGACCCCATTCTCCCCCTTCATCAAAAATTACATCCCTTGAGATTATTATTTTATGGGTCTTGGGATTGTAAAGTCTGTATCCTTTTGTGGATTCACAGTACCCTACAAATATACAGGCTTGACTCTTGGGATCAAGCTTCTTTCTTTTCTCTTCTGGAATATGTGCATAGGCTAAAGAACCAAAGACTCTGAAATGCTTTACATTTGGCTTCTTGCCGTACCATCCTTCATAAGGAGTGATACCATCTAAACTAGAAGTTGGACTTCTATTTATAATATATGCACTTGTTCGAACTGCATCTGCCTAATATGTGTTTGTAAGATGCTTAGTTTGAAGCATTGTTCTTGCCATCTCAACAAGAGTGTGGTTTTTTCTCTCGCCACACCGTTCTGTTGTGGAGTATAGGCAATGGTGAACTGCCTTTTAATCCCATTTTCTTTACAATAGTGCAAGAATTCATTGGAGGAGTACTCACCTCCTCTATCTGTCCGAAGACATTTTACATAGTAGTCACTTTGTTTTTCTACATTATTTTTGAAATCTATGAAGCAATCAAATGCTTCATCTTTATGTTTCAAAAAATAAATCCAACACATTCTGGAAAAATCATCAATAAAAGTAAGAAAATATGAATTGTTTCCTAGACTTTTAGTTTGCATAGGACCACAGATGTCCGAATGCACTAGCTGAAGAGGATAACCGGATCTCCAGGCTTGTCCTTTTGGAAACTTCGATCTTGAGTGCTTTCCCAAAGCACATCCTTCGCACACTTTCTTATGATCTCACCATAGCTTGAGAAGTTAACAATTTCAAGCTAGCGGAATTAAGGTGACCATATCGCAAGTGCCACAATACACTTGGATTTGAAATAGCAACATTCGCAAGTTGTGCTCCCCCTGGCTCACCAAATTTCGGAGGGAATAACCTATTTTTGGTCATAGGTACTTGTGTAATGACTCTATTACAATTGTTTTTATCAAGTATTGTACATCTGCCTTCATCAAAAACAAGATTGTAATTCTTCTCCATCATTTGCCCAACACTTAGCAGATTGTGTTGGAGCTTTGGAGTGAAATAAATGTCATTCACTTTTTTAAGGCCTTCTTTTGTTGGAACCTCCATGGCTCCAATGCCTTCTACTTGCAATGTTTTATCATCCCCTAACTTAATATGGGATTTATAATTTGAATCTAAAGTAGCAAAGAGTTCTTCTTTACCACTCATATGATTGGAGCAACCAGTATCCAAAATCCATGTATCATCTAGATTTTGATCTGATTGTCCATAAGAAAGAAAAATATTAGATGGGTCTTCTTCTTCTCCATAGAAGGAACCATACTGACTGCTTTGTCCTTGTGAAGTTTTCGACCAGCAGTCGCAAGCGAAGTGTCCTGGTTTGCCACAATTGAAGCAAGTTGTTTTGGACTTGGTACTTCCTCGTCCTTGATTTCCACCACGGCCTGAATTGCCGCCTTGATTCTGGTTGCCTCCTCTGTTTTGATTACCTCCTCTCGTTCCGATTACCTCCTCTCGTAGGAGTTAGCTCCTCTTGAGTTGCCTCGGCCTCTGCCTCTTTGTTGTTGTCCTCTCCCTCTGCCTCTTCCTTGTCCTCGCCCTGCGGCTTCGTTAGAAGTGAAGGCATTGTCTTCACCTCCATAGCTTGTTGAAGGTGCCCCTTGTAACCTCTCCTCATGAGAAGTTAATGATCCTATTAAGTTATCAAATGTGAGAGTAGCAAGGTCTTTTGATTCTTTGATTATGATTGCTATGTGATTCCACTTAGGAAGAAGTGTTCTCAACACTTTCTTCACCACTGTTTCAGGTTTTGTGTCATCACCCAAGGTTTGCATCATATCGACTATGACTTTGACTCGCACGCAGTAATCTCCGACTCTTTCATTTTCTCTCATTCTGAGATTTTCAAAATCTCTCTTCAGTGTTTGAAGCCTGACTTGCTTCACTTTATCATTTCCTTGAAAACCTTCTTGCAAGGCCTTCCATGCATCTTTAGCAGCTGTGCTAGATGCAATCCTAGGAAAGATACTTTTAACTAATGCCGCTTGAAGTAGGGATAGGGCAGAAGAATTATTCTTTTGGGCTTCTTTTAGGGTTTTCTTGTCAGCTGCACTCAAAGTAGTCCAATCCGTTGGAGCTGTGTAGCCTTCTTCTACTATGTCCCATAAGCCTTTTCCAATGAGTAATGTCCTCATTTTTATGGACCAGTACTCATAATCATCCCCATCAAATTCAGGGATAGGTAGATTGTAGTTTGATGCCATTACAATCAAGAACCAAAAACTACTTTTATTGTGCAATTACAAGAAAATAAAGGAAATTACAAAGATCAAGCCTTGCTTGATTTACCCGTTCACAAATAGCTTATTCTTCTCTATGAGACTCTGCTATTTTTGGATTCACAAAATTGTCAGCAACTTCTTCCTCGTCGTCACTGATCAAGATGATTTCTGGTGATGCGGGTTCAAGGATTTCTACGGAATTACTATAATGAGTATATTCCGATTCTTCTCGGAGCAATTGGGATTGATTCGGATTGTTCAAATCTGCTTCCAAAAGAATTATCTTCCGAGTCCGCTTCGTAGCCTAAATCAGGATTCCTCTGATGTGATATTACTGCATTTTGTAACCGAGAAAATACAGTATTTAGGCCAAGCGTACGCACATGTTCATCAAAGTTTTCGGCGTTCGTTCTTAGTAACAAATTACGAGAGAGCATGATAACATCCATTCGACCTTATCATCTAGCTACCCTCTAGAAAATTTCCTTGAAATTTTCTTTTTACAACTTATTTCCTCTTAGGAAATATCTTTAAAAAAGTTCTCTAAATTTTCACCTTTCAAAGCGTGAAAATTTTTTACATATATTTCCTCTTAGGAAATAATTTTATCACAAATTTGATAAATAAAAACCCCTTTTAAAATAAAATTTTAATGTATTAAAATATTAATTTTAAGTATATTTTAATAATAAAGTTAATTTGATAAAAAATAAAATTAATTTTTATATCAAAAAACTTTAATTTATCAAAAAAAAAACTTAAAAAAAAACTTAAAAAAAAACTTTAATATATAAAAAGTTATAGATATATATTTTTTAAAGAAGCTAAGGTTTTCTTTTAAAAATTTTTTAATACTCCCGCCGGGATTCGATTTTATAAAAAAAAATCACGGGACTTTAGCCCCACATCCGCAGTGCGGATGATGCTTTGAGGGTTTAAAAACCCTTGGGCGCAGGTATGTTCTCGATTGCCTACAGGCAATCGTGACCGCCTTTTGCATCCCGCGCGAGCCACTCCTTTCGCCACGTGTCCTGCGTCTTTCGTTCGCCTTTCGCCACGTGTCCTGCGTCTTTCGTTCGCCTTTCGCCACGTGTCCTGCGTCTTCCGTCCGCCCCGTGTCCAGTCCACCACGTGTCCTCCTCTGGTTCGCTCCTCGATTTACGTGCCTCCAGGGTCACCTCGGTTCGCGAGCTGCGGGCTAAGCTGACCTCCTCGAGATCCGTGCCTGCCTCGGTTCGCGTGTTGCGAGCTGACCTCCTCCTCGAGATCCGTGCCTCGCCTGTGCAACGCCTTCCAGCCTGCTCTGATACTAGATATTGAAATTAGGAGCTTAGGGTTAGAAACCAAAGGAGTCGGAAATAATATTCATTAATCATTAACATAAAACAATAGGTTACAAGGTTTAAATAAAGATAAAATAAACCATAAGCCTAACTTAGGGGAAGAGAATAGGGAGAAAGAAAATTGGGAGGAAAAGAGGAAAATAAATTGACATTGAACTCTCTCTGCCGCCCATGCCGTCCAAACTCCGCCGTCCACGAAGTAAAAAGGTAAGGTCCAAAACTTACCGTGGTAAAACACTTTTTACCACCCGTAATTTCCAACAACAATGTACCAACTCTAACTTTGATTTGGCTCTCCAAGCTTTGTCCTTTTCGAACTTGTTTCTATGCTGCTTGCCCATGATGCAAGCTTCACACAAGCTTTTATCTGTTGGGATCTTTGGTAAACCATGTACCATATTCAACCTATTCATGTCTTTAAGACTAGAGTAGTTCAAATGACCTAGGCGTTCATGCCCTAATTGGTCTTTTGATGATCCTTCAGAAATCAAGGCTTTTTCACTATGAGTGATAAGTTTATATAAGCCCGATTCCTCTTTGCCTACACCAATTACATTGTTTTGACTATCCTGTATCATACATTTGTCTTGTCTAAACAGGATTTTCATGTTTTGCTGTCCTATTTGACTAACTGAATCAGATTTTTCTTTATTCCAAGTACATACAAAACATCTTTGATGTAAGTCTTCTTACCATTAGTCATCATGATGGAAGCTTTGCCAATTCCTTTCACTTGCAACGTTGAGTTGTTTCCAAAGGTGACATTTCCTCCTTCCATCGCTACCAATTAGAAACAACATAATTAGTCGTTGAGTTGATGTAAGTCTTCTTACCATTAGTCATCATGATGGAAGCTTTGCCAATTCCTTTCTCTTGAAGAATCGAACATGCAACAGAATCGAACAACCCGCCGAGGGAAGGAGATCCACCCAAGTGGAAAAGCACTAATTCCAATAGAGGAGATGACCTGGGTCTGTCTGATAGGAGAATTTTGCCGGCAGTCGTGGGCAAAAGTACCCAGGGATCATCCGGTGAAATCCAAGATTAAGGAACCGGGGGTACATTTTATTTTGCAGGCTCCTACCTTTGACCGAGAGATCTTTAAGGAGTATCTAGTGCAGATGCTGGAGACATATGATGAGAGAAGGCACAACAGTCTGGTGGAGATAGAGGGTACAACACTAGAAATTGAATTTACTCCCGAAGCTTTCCAGCAAACGTTCGGGCTTCCTTTGAGAGGACAACCAGTGTTGAACGAAAGGGATCCGAAGAAGACGACAAAGTTGATTATGAGTGTGACAAATCTCACAAAGGAAGAAGTAGAGAAGATGCTCAGCGGTCATGGCGGAAGAGGAGTCAAGCAGCCACAACTCCGAAATGAAGGATATGAAGTGATAATGAACTTGATCATGTCTATGCTGTTTGGAGAGCAGCGAAGTTCAGATCTGCCAATTTGGCTGATTTCGTATCTACAAGGAGTAGAACGGGGAGACGTTCCATGCAATTGGACTGATTCTGGATGCGGCAGCAAGAGCAAAAATTTCTATCCCAGACTTTAAGGCTTACAGGGACGTGCCACCAGAAGCACCATCCATCTCGTAGGTGGATAGAATTGCCGACTAGGAAGACGCCGACAAAGAAGGCAAGGGTAAAGCGGACTTCCCACAAACCGCGTCGGGGAGAAGGCCGGTGGCCGCGTTAGAAGGGGAGGATAAGGGAGCCACACGGACTCGGGAGTCGGCGGTACGAAACAAAAACGAGGCTCAATCTCCGGATGAACCCGGACAAAAGAAGAAGGGGCGATTCGATGTGCCTCCACAGAATCTCTCGCAGGAAGCATTACGGAAGATAGCAAAGAATCTGGAAGTAGCTTGTACTCGAGAACTGCAGCCAACAGAAGAACCTGAGTTTTCCACAACAGCTACAAGGCAGGATTCGGCAGCTGGAACAAGTTCAGCTAATCCAGCAGGAATAGAGGAGAGGATTGTTGCAGAAGAGCACATAGTGCGTATGGGTTCACCTGATGTATCTGAGAAACCAGTGGCAAGACCGACAACATTAGCAGATACATTGAGCACATTTTCCATTGAGGAGATGTTCGCTACAGCGGAAAATATCCGGAAGGATGTTATTCTCCAGTACACTAGATGCACATGGATCTCTCATGTTGCTCCTCGAGATCCGGAAGGATGTTATTCTCCAGTACACTAGATGCACATGGATCTCTCATGTTGCCCCTCTTTCCCCCAAGTTGTCTTTCTACCATGAGCACTTCTTACAGATTCAAGAGGGCAGAATAGTTCCTCCACAATACCTTCAGCAACACAGAATGCATAGTCTTCGGATCCTAATTAAGCAACTCAGGGTGTGTTCTCACCAACTCCGGATTGAGTTAGATCACCATCTTCCAACTAAGGAGCGGGTTTGCTTGTTTTGCTCCTTGGGTGAAGTTAAAACCTTGCATCACTTTATTTTTTGTTATCCCATTTATTACGAGATCCAAGGAAGATTCCATTGCCTTTTCAAGGGCAACTCTCGATCTGTTTCCACCTTCTTCAGAAACCTAGACCAGCGATGTCTCGCACTCTTTCTTAGGGAGATCACTCAGTTTCGTCGACATAAAAGCTCTGCTCCAAATGGATCTCACCCCCCTCAACATCGGCTCATCACAACAGACTTCACCAACTCCGACGGACCAGGTGACACCGGACAAAAACACCCCACATCATCTAGTTCAAACAGAGGCAGGATCACTAGATAGCGAACCCTGAGTTTGTTAGGGTATCGAACTAGCGATGGACAGAGACATATTGACTTCTTCAGCTCTGATACTTCGGCCTCGATTGTTATGAGAGATTAGTTTCTAGGGGTTCTTCGAGCTTGCCCTTCCTGGGTGCTCCCTTCCCCTCCCTCTCTCTCTCTGTTCTTCTTGGCGTTCATTCCACTCTTCTTATCTACAGCCCTCCCCTCTTCTCTCCCTTCTTTTTTTCTTTTCTCTTTGCCTCGTTTGTCGGGTTTCGTCTTGTATTTATCTTAGTTATTTTCTTTGTTGGGCTTTTTAGCCTGCTAGCTAGCAGTCATTATTGTCCTTCTTATAGTCCCTTGGGTCTTTTTTGGCCCACCACGGACATTAATAATATTTCAATTCATTTCACTTACACAGGCCTTCACTAGTTGATACACATCTGCTTCAGTTTTGCTTCGATTTTGGAAAATTCTGAGATTCCTCTCCTTCCACACAGCCCAAATCAGATGTGGAGGGATGAAGATCCAGAATTCATTTAGTATCTTCCTACTTGAATTCCTTTCCCATTGGATTAGGAGGTCTTTCAAGGAGGCAGGAATTACCCATTGAATTCTCAAGTCATTCCACAATCTACTCCAAATTGTTCTCACAAAATTACAGTGTAGGAAAAGATGATCCACAATTTCTTCTTCTTTGTAGCATAAGATACATCTATTTGGAAATTAGAAACCCCTTTCTAAAAATTATGGCTAATTTACTCCCAGTGCACAAAGTCACGCATGTCTTAAAGGCACCCATCCAACACAAATGATGTAGGTGCCGACCGGGCCTGTTAGGTAGGTTTATTTATGTTTGCATAATGCTATTTATACAACCTTAGTCTCCACGCATTATCTTTATCTATTGTGAGCAATTCACATCTGTTTTAATTGCAGACTAATTATGTTGTTTCTAAGTGTGTTATTGGATTTTGTTCTATTTGTTGTTCTCTGTCTTTGATTTCATCAATTGGTATCAGAGTCTTAGGCTTGCGGGCCCACTGCCCGTGCTTGATTCCTTTGCTCTAGATTGGGATTACGGTCCCAATCTCTCCTTTCGCGAACCTGGTTACTGCGTCCTCGACCTCTATCTGATCGAATCTCCCTAATGTTGGGTTGCCGTACTCCCAGCTGCCCGAGATTCGGTCGGTCCCTCAGTCGTTCCTGACGACGTCTCTGGTTCCTACGAGCTCGCTGAGATGGACCTCTCGGTCTATTCTCAGGAGCACAAAGTGATGGGTTGACTTGGACTAAGTTCTCGGATGGGCCTCGCGGTCCAAACTGAGAACCGGTCGACCTATTGGTAGCGAGAGGGGAATTTCTTCCTCTCAAGCTACCGGGACGAAGGTCAACCACGCTCCTCCCTTGGTTAGGTACTCTCGGGGTTCCTTGCAGTCTCCCAAAGGTACCTAAATTATCTCTGCTATAGGTCTCGTTTATAGGTTGTGATCTTGGCTCAGGTATTAGTTGTTGCAAGATCCTCAGTCTCCTATCGGCTCTCATCAGTCTTCGTCTCCATCTGCTTTGCTCAAATTGTCGTTGCATGTTACAATGAGCCAAATTCTCCCGGTACTCTTCTGAAAATACTGAGTCGGTACTTGAGTCATTTCCATCTCCTACCGTATTGAGTGGCCAGACTGAAGTTTCTTGAACCATCTGTTGCAATCTCCGTACTTCTCTTCTATGTTGTCGCAAATCTAGTGCAGCCATCCAATACCTAGCTACCTCTTCCCGTTCAGTTGGGTGTCTCATGGCTCCAGCATAAGGTGTTCTCCATGCACGAGTCGGTGGTATTTCGGGTATGCCATCCCCATTCAATCCTCCATTGTATTCATCTTGTGAACTTAGTGAAGTATCGTCTTCAATTATCTGCGCAGTTTCCAGGAATCTGACACCCGCTTGCCGACTGCGATCTTCCTCCCTTTGCCTTTTGTTGTCTGGGTTAGGGCTGGCAACTGGGATATCTGGGTCCCGCGGTAGATTATCGTTGCTGCTGGAGTCTTCCAACCACCCTCCAGTACTTGCTTTTTCAGGTACCGTTTCTATATCCTTCCATATTATTGCTGCCACTTCCCCCCTACTTATGTGATATTTAGCAGTCGAGCTTTGTCCTGCTTCCCATCTCCTAGGTCTTTCTGGAGAATCTCTTGTTTCCTGAAAGTTTGCTACTTCTCTACTTGAGGATTCTTTTGGATTTAATACAATTTTTAGCGAGGCTGAAGAACTCCTAGAAAGTGCAGCAGTTACTTTTGCTTTTCCCCGTCTATGTTCCCTTGGACTTGTCACGGCTTCCTGTTCTTCTTCCAAGGAGAATAAACTGCTTTCCGAAGAGTTCCTTGTTGCACTGTTTCTCGGTTCCCATTGATTCAACTCTGCCCACTCTGCTAGGCGAGCTTCATGCCTTTCATTTACCCTGTGCATGGTTGTGTCCAACTCCTGAATCACCTGTTCCTATAGCTGATTGTTGTACTGTCTCAGAGTTTCATATTCCTCTTGCAGCCGATGTGTTTCCATTCTCATTCGCTGCATCAATCTATGTAACAACCCACCCTATTCTGGATTGTTTCCTATCTATTTTGACTAGTAAAAAAAACACAAATTTTTGCTCTTTTTATTCAAATATATGCTCTCTTTTTTTGGGTATTTTTATGGGATTTAAACATACAGTATACTGCTGAAAGAAAGCTTCACAAACTGGAACAACTTAATTGCAAGGGAAATTACAATGATGAACAGCACTGAAAATACCCGATTTTCCTCAAGTCTGAAAACAAATCGCAGCAATCCACGTTCTGGAAATAGTTTGTGAATAGTGCCGTGAATAGTAATTTGCTACAGTGCCGCGTGAATAGTAACTGCTACAGTGCCGCGTGAATAGTAACTGCTACAGTGCCGCATGAATAGTAAACTGCTACAGTGCCGCGTGAATAGTAAACTGCTACAGTGCCACGTGAATAGTAAACTGCTACAGTACCGCGTGAATAGTGAACTGCTACAGCCTCCAAATAAGTACCGTCTACAGGTCTAAATCGCTGCTATCTCCCAACACACACAAGATATCAATGACGAACCAGAAATTCTCTTTGATCTCCAATTTGCCCTCTGAATGAAGACAATCAAAATCCAATAGAGCTGATCTTTCACAGCCGTAGTGGATGTCCTTGCCGAGAGTTTCCGTTCTCAACAAGCTCGAATCTGCAAGCAAATTCTCCAGAATGCATCAAGCAATATATTCAATGTTCAAGGATGTTGGAATGAGAGCCCGACCACTTTATTTATTATTGACTCGGGCCTGGCTGTATCATAACATAACCAATGTGGGATAAAAAACCCCCTTTTTAATAAATCCTTATGTCTCCCTAAGTCACTTTATCAAATAATTAATAATTCACTTAAGTGACTTATGTGCACACATAATATAAAGTCTATTTAATTAAATACGACTTTATAATTAAATAATTACGAGTATTAAAATAATTGCACCAGAAGACCCAAGCCAACATCTGATAGCATTTTTGGATACCCTTTTGGTCGAACTGTCCAAATATAGAAACTGTTCTGAAAAAAGCACGGCCCTAAAAAATAGGAAACCGCTCCAACTGACTTCCAAGATCCTTAAACTGCTCCCATAGCCTACAGGATCGCGTGAATAGGCTATGCACTGTGCCAATGCTGACGAGCTCAGAAAGGGGACATGACAGTCCTCCCTCCTAAAAATTGCTTGTCCCCAAGCAATCTTAGTGCCGGATGCTGTAGAATGTCTTCATGTTCCCGGGTAGCATCATCGGAATCACCTAATCGGAACCACCTGTGATTCCGGGGTCCCAAACCAATCTCAACACAATTATTACAGCTGCCACTTCTATATAAAAATCAAAACAAAAATCTGAGTGTGAGGCCAAGATGCAAATCAACAATGCGTGGACCCAAGGTTGCCTCAAACATTCATCCAAGACTGTTCCCAAACCTGCTTCAAGCTGACCAAAGATTGTCTTCATGCTATTCCAAAACTGTCCAAAGGCTGCAATTGTGCAAAAACTGAGTGGAAATAGGCTCAAACTCTCACAGACCAGATCTGAGGTGATGCATAGCAGTTCTGATTTGTCATGTACAGCAATGGTAAATAACTGTTTAATCTCTTCAAAGATGTGTAAACTCAATTCTCCTTTATTTATAATGGCTGTACTATGCAAGAGTGTAATAAAATTAGCAAAGGTAATGAATGAATCAACACCAAAGAGAGTGAAAAGGAAATTATAATCAACAAACTCTGGCTCTCCATATGCATAAGTCAAGTACATCACCTCTTCCTTTCCCCAAGGGAAATCCAATACTCCCCAACCTTGAGAAACATTATCAACATCATAAATGTCAAGTTTTATGACCAAAATACTCCTACATACCTCACTCCATGCTTTTCTTAACTGCTGTTCCAAAATGGGACTGAAAGTGCATGTCAATGGCTGAAGCTCTACTTTTCCCATGTTTCCAACTCCAAAACAACTTGCCCCCAAATGTATCAAAACTGAAAATGCAACTTTATCTCCATTATGTGCCATCAAATCCAAGTGTAACAGCTGCTCCAACTTCCTCAAAAACTGACAATGCTCCCTCTTCATGTCTTGCAAGTGAGCATACCTGTAAACTACTAACTTATGCTCATACTCAGCTCTAAGAACAGCCTTTAACATTATGAAAGACACCTTATTATATCTCCCAAAATGGACTAACACAGGCCTCATACAATTCTCACCCAAAACTGAAAACACGTGTGGTGTAGCAATTCCTCTTGTCACCAAAAACTCAGCGAATGTAAGTAAATCAGACCTGATGTGATGTGCAGTCGTTGGTGCCTTACCGATCAGTCTACGTGAAACCCATATTGTCTCCAATTCTGTCTCACAAGGTGTTAAAGATGCAACTCTTTTTTTTGCCAAATGAGACCTCAATTTCTCCATCGTTCCTTCCTTCATAGCCTTCCCAAATGCCGCTTCTGAAATCAGCAGACAATCAGTCCTATTGGTACCAAAATTCTCCCTCACAACAGTCCCAAAATCAATCTTGAAAATCAGCGAAGTGTTTGTCCAAAACAACATTGTTTGGTCATCAAATTTCCTCCACAAAGCTGCGCAAAACTCCTTGTATACTGCCTCCTCAGTTGTCTTCACATGTGCAGCCCAAATTGCACCAAGTAATGTAACAAATTCCAACACAACCATCCAATAACTCCTATACAACAACGTCTCATCATAGGCATGTAGTGCGCCAAGTTGAGTGGTACAAGGTTCCAATTGACCCAACGTCCCTGCTAAGACTGTTCTTGCAAATGCATCCTCTGAAATAAGCAAATATTGTATCTTTTGTGTATCATAAACAGTCTTCATATGTGGCACAAACCTTCTAACAACAATGTGACATCTTTCCTCATCATTTCCTATGGCTGTGAAATGTAAAACTCTGACAAAATCAGTGATGGTGATGAACAAATCTGAAGACTGATCTATATACATGGCTGCCACTAACACATAATTGAATTTTACACCTGGATTCCATGCATTTAAGGGCTGATGCCTTCCTTCTGACAAAGTGTGCTCATTGTGAATCCCATGAACAGCAATGTGTAAAAGTTGTTCAATGTCCTTAACGTCAACCGAACTTAGTTTACTACTTCTATCAAAGACTGTACTATGCAAAAAATGAATAGAACCATCAAACATTGAGGAGAAATGAGTGAGAAAGAGTTTAAATTTTGAGTCAACAATCTCTGTCTCCTCATTCATGTAATCAGTTTTATACACAAGCATCATATCATCACCAACTGTGAGTGCTTCCTTTGTTAATACAGTCCCATCAAGTGCTCCAACTATCCAAAAACATGCAGCCCATATGATTCTTAACAGCATGGAAGAATGTGGTGCAAGAGTCCCATCCTTCTCATACATCATTAGTCTTATCAAACACATTGTTGCCACTAATTCATGAGTGCCAAAATATCTCAATCTGCTGCTATAAAAATCAGGATGAAGCTCATACCTTATGGGAGTAATATCATGGCTGATCCATGATCTCAATGGATGTAGAGATGACTCCAACTGGCGGCCGTTCTCATCCAAACACCCCAAAACTGAAGATGTACTCTCAACTCTGTCCAATACTGAATCTAAGCTAGGTTGGTTGGAAAAATAGTTGCCACCATTTATTATGAATAAACTTGGCATATTTGGGTGTGTATTGCTCTCTTCTAGGATCTCCAAATCTGAACGCTTTTCTTCAAAGGCTGAAACTGCGAAAGAGAAGCCTCCAATGGCCTCCATGCCTTCATCATACCTTGGTACCAAAACACCTGGATCCCAAGGAACTAGGAGCTGATCTGAAAAGGTATGTTCATTGTGATCCTCATGAGGGATTGATTTCTCCCACACATCACTCTCCAAATCCAAGGAGTTGGAACTAGTGTGAACACTTCTATCCAAGGATTTAGTTTGGGAATCTAGACCATATCCATTATCATCACAAACTGATTTGGGAACTTTAATACATTCATCTGCATCATGTTCTTTCACAACAATCTCATGTGGTGATTCAATCTCTTGGTTAACCATTTCTGATTTGAATTCTTCTTCGTCCAGGGTAGGTACAACTTCAGAATTTTCCACTGAATTCTTCTTTAGATCCACAAGCTCTTCTTTACTAGCTTCCTCATGTGAAATTTCTGCCATGGACTGCTCTTCTCCCCTAATATCCTCATTGTCCAAGAAAGGTTTCAGCTTCCTCTCACACTGTTTAACAACACTATTAACCAATTCATGTGCAGCAGTGGAAGCAACCAAGTCTTGCCTCCAAACGTCCAATAACATTGATAAGAGTGGTTGGTAAATATAATCACTTTCATCTATAATCAAAATCATAATGTCTCTCATAGCTGCAATAACATTATTAGCATGTTCTTTTCTAGCTGAAGCAATGAAATGATGAAACATTTCGTAAACCAACTCATCCATGTCCAAATCTAACAAGATGTTGCCCATTCTAGTTTTTGCAAATAATTCAAGTATGGAAACTCTCCTAGAGAAATGAGAACAAGTAACATCCTCCAAACTTTCAAAACTATCAACAAACAACTGAAATATTGTTCTCAATGTGTCATCATTGTAAGGAGCTTTAGGAGCTGAAATTCTCAAAATTTCACTCAAGCAAGAAGTGACCATGAGTCTTACCTCCTTATCCGTGTGTTTCAACCATCTAGGCTTGCCCAAAGACTTCACCACCGGAGTCATAGCTGCTTGTAATATCCGAGAAGGTGATGAATCCATCATATACAAACAATCTTCTACCTCCCCTAGGACACAGTAGAGAACATCTTTTGGCTGAGATATGAATCCAAGTTTTCTTCCTGCATTAGTAAGCCTTTCGACCAACTCGTTTTCGCCCAATAGTGCCATGATCCACAATTAAAAATTTAATGTTCAAGAACCCTAGGTTTCATTTCAGCAAAATTCCACCACAAACCCTTCAAAAGTGCCCAGAAAATTTCTGAATGCTGATCTACTCAGGGATGTTGAATCCTCCTCATGAAACCCTAATTCAGATCTGATCACAGGCTGGCAGGAAACCAGCTCTGATACCACTGTAACAACCCACCCTATTCTGGATTGTTTCCTATCTATTTTGACTAGTAAAAAAAACACAAATTTTTGCTCTTTTTATTCAAATATATGCTCTCTTTTTTTGGGTATTTTTATGGGATTTAAACATACAGTTATCTTGCTGAAAGAAAGCTTCACAAACTGGAACAACTTAATTGCAAGGGAAATTACAATGATGAACAGCACTGAAAATACCCGATTTTCCTCAAGTCTGAAAACAAATCGCAGCAATCCACGTTCTGGAAATAGTTTGTGAATAGTGCCATGAATAGTAATTTGCTACAGTGCCGCGTGAATAGTAAACTGCTACAGTGCCGCATGAATAGTAAACTGCTACAGTACCGCATGAATAGTAAACTGCTACAGTGCCGCATGAATAGTAAACTGCTACAGTACCACGTGAATAGTAAACTGCTACAGTACCGCGTGAATAGTAAACTGCTACAGCCTCCAAATAAGTACCGTCTACAGGTCTAAATCGCTGCTATCTCCCAACACACACAAGATATCAATGACGAACCAGAAATTCTCTTTGATCTCCAATTTGCCCTCTGAATGAAGACAATCAAAATCCAATAGAGCTGATCTTTCACAGCCGTAGTGGATGTCCTTGCCGAGAGTTTCCGTTCTCAACAAGCTCGAATCTGCAAGCAAATTCTCCAGAATGCATCAAGCAATATATTCAATGTTCAAGGATGCTGGAATGAGAGCCCGACCACTTTATTTATTATTGACTCGGGCCTGGCTGTATCATAACATAACCAATGTGGGATAAAAAACCCCCTTTTTAATAAATCCTTATGTCTCCCTAAGTCACTTTATCAAATAATTAATAATTCACTTAAGTGACTTATGTGCACACATAATATAAAGTCTATTTAATTAAATACGACTTTATAATTAAATAATTACGAGTATTAAAATAATTGCACCAGAAGACCCAAGCCAACATCTGATAGCATTTTTGGATACCCTTTTGGTCGAACTGTCCAAATATAGAAACTGTTATGAAAAAAGCACGGCCCTAAAAAATAGGAAACTGCTCCAACTGACTTCCAAGATCCTTAAACTGCTCCCATAGCCTACAGGATCGCGTGAATAGGCTATGCACTGTGCCAATGCTGACGAGCTCAGAAAGGGGACATGACCTGTGCCCTGTGCATGGTTGTGTCCTACTCCTGAATCACCTGTTCCTGTAGCTGATTGTTGTACTGTCTCAGAGTTTCATATTCCTCTTGCAGCCGATGTGTTTCCATTCTCATTCGCTGCATCAATCTAACTCTGTCTTCTTCATCTTCTTCCAGAACCTCCTGTTGAGTGACCTCCGTCATGACTTGGAGTCAGTCCCCTTTGTTGTTACTTGAGAGTTCCATTGATTTCTCTTCCTCACTCCCAAACAACCAATCCAGGTTATGCGTTTCCTCCCCTCGAACAACGCTACCCTGCTCATTATTTCTGGAAGGTTGTGTGCCTGAATCTTCTTCTTTTGTTCTGCAAGTTCCCGTTTGTTCCGAGTTAATCATGTTGACATCCGCACGTGGCTTGTATACCTTCAACTTGGAACCATTGATTACCTCGGGGCATAATGTTCCATCCAATTTCCTTAGTCTAACTACCCCGTTTTCTAGTATTTCATCCACCTGGAAGGGTCCAAGCTACAGGGTTTTTAATTTCCCTAGCTTGAGTTCTCTCTTACCGTTGTATTTTAGAACTAGTCCAACAACCTTCAAGTCCATCTTCCGAAGGTGTTTATCACGCCAGATGTTCCTTCTCTTCTGCGCTACCTCCTTTGCCCATTGAGCCATAACCCGTTTCTTATCTAATTGTACCAAGGCTGTCAGTCGCTCCTGGATGCTTTCTTCTTCACTCAACCGGTTGTCAACTGCTACTCTCACACTTGGTATAAGGAATTCAACTGGTACCACTGCTTCTTGCCCGTACATCAGTTGAAAAGGTGTGTTATTTGTGGTTGACTTAAAATTTGTTCTATATGCCCATAGAATTGTTGGTAGTCTTTCCTCCCAGCCGGCTCCCTCTACTCCACATGTCTTGTACATGATGGACACTAGGACCTTATTCGTCGCCTCCGCCTACCCATTTGCTCTCGGGTAGTATGGACTTGATAGTGAGTGGAAGATCCTGAACTCCTCCGTTAGATTCTTTATAATTGCATTCACAAAATGGCCGCCTATGTCACTTTTCAGTTGTAGAGGTATCCCAAACCTTGTAATTACTTGTTCGTACAAAAAGCGAGCCGTGCTTCTTGCCGAGTTGTTTGGTGAAGCCCTTGCTTCGACCCATTTTGTGAGGTACTCCGTTGCAACTACGATGTATCGACATCTCCTCCTTCGACTTGTCTTTAGAGGACCTACAAAGTCCAGCACCCATCTTTCGAACAGTTCTTGAAGCTACGACGGATGTAGTGGCATGAAGTCTCTTTTCAATGGTTTCCTTGTTCTTTGGCACGTATTACATGCTGTCACAAACTGTTTAGCATCGTGAAAGAGGGTGGGACACCACAGACTTGCCAACAACACTTTCCTTGGTGTCGCATCTGGTCCCATGTGTCCTCCTGCCAGTCCTTGTGTGTCTCCCTCAGGGTTTGTTGTACACCATCTTTCATTATACATCGTCGAAGGATCTGATCCTCCCCCATCTTATATAGCAGTCCTGCAATCAAGGTTAAGGGTGCTGACTTTGTAATTCCCTTCCGTTGTTCCGCTGTCGTCAAGTCCTCTGGCAACTTCACTATCGACAGATATTCCCCGATATGCTTATACCACCCAGGTATAGCATTAATCATGAACAGTTGTGCATCGGGAAATTCATCCGGTATTCCTCCCTCTGCAGGTTCGCTCGAGCAAATCCTTGACAACCGATCCGCTATTACGTGTTTCTTCCATGGCCTTACTACCACTCTAAACACGAATTCCTGCAGAGTGACGAGCCATCGACTTACTCGTCCATAGATCGTTGGTTTATTGATCAAGTATAACAGAGCCTGATGATCTACGTAGAAAGCAAAAGGGTTCGCCAATAAATAGTGTCTGAACTTCTGTACCGAGTACACCATTCCCAATGCTTCTTGCTTTGTTGTACTATAATTCTTTTCGGCTCTTGACAATAGCCTACTTGCAAAGTATATGGGCTGATCCAATCCAAATTGGCCTTCCTGTGCTAATGCGCATCCAATCGCAAAGTTTGAGGCGTCCACATGGACATGGAATTCTCTCTCCTAGTTAGGGTAAACCAGGATAGGTGCTTTTACCAGGTGTTCCTTCAATCCTTCAAATGCCACCTGGTGTTCCTCTATCCATCTGAATGGGGCATTCTTCCGTGTAAGTGCGTCTAGTGGTTGAGACGTCAATGCATAATTTCGGATAAACCTCCTATAGTATCCGACGGTTCCTAGAAAAGTTTTAACTGAGCTCATGTCATGTGGCTCCTCCATTAGTAACACTACCCGTATCTTGTTCGGCTCGGGTTTTAATCCTTCTTGGCAGACTATGTGTCCTTATAGCTTCCCGTATGGCACCAACAAGACACATTTATTTGGGTTAAGTGCGATTCGCGCCTTCCTACATAAACCCATTCATTCTTCCAAAGCTTTTAGATGTTCCTGCGTCTTCCCATACAACGACCAATCATCTAAAAAAGCTTTAAAATTCCCTGTGGACATTTTATCAAAGATATATAAGATGATCCTTTGAAAAGTAGCGGGTGCATTGCATAGGCCAAATGGCATACGATTGTATGCATATATTCCATTCTCCACCACAAAAGAAGTCTTCAACTTGTCTTCTTCTGATATGCTGATCTAATTGTACCCCGAGAATCCATCCAAAAATGAATAGATCTCGTGGCCAGCTACTTCTTCGAGTATGGAGTCCGTGAATAGGATTGGGAAGGGATCTTTTATAGTTACGACATTGAAACTTCTAAAATCCACACAGATTCGGATTTTATCTACTTCTCGTTTTAGAGTGATCACGATTGGTGAAACCCACTTGCTTGTCGTAACCTTGAATATAATGTCTGCATCTAGCATCTTCTCGATTTCGGCATTCACCTTTGGTGCATATTTGGGATTCATCCTGTAAGGGCGCCTTCTGACTGGTTGTGCGCCCTCTATCAGAGAAATCTTGTGTACGCAAAGCTCGGGTGGTACTCCCTTCAAGTCTCTATACGTCCAAGCAAAAACATCCTTGTAGTCCATAAAAATCTTAATTGCTGCTGCTTTGAAGACTGGATCCCAATCGTCTCCACATTTGATCATCTTCTCTAAAGTTGCTATATCCTGACTCATCGTATGATTCTTCAGATTAATAATATACTTGTGTTGCCCTTGTTTGAAAGATAATCTTTCTTTCTCCCAATTATGGTTAACTTTGGCTGCTCTCAACCATCCTTGTCCTAAAAGTGCATCGTATGCGGACTTCTGCATAGCAATAATGACAAAATCTACCACAAAGTCTTGATCTGCTATGCGTATCTTTTGGTTCATTAAAACACCCAATGTCTTGATGCCATATTGATCAGCTCCATATAGCTTAAAGGTTGGAGATCGTAAGGCGGGTTGCCCAATTATCCGCCACGTCTTTTTTGGCATTACGTTCACACTCGATCCTCCATCCACAATTACCTGAGTCAGCTTATGGTTCAAAACTTCTATTTGGATGATAGCTGGCTTCTTCCCTGCTTCAATCATCAGGATTGTTGGATCGATGAACTGGTCATGCTTGATATTTGCTACCTGCCGAGGTTCATCCTTCTTCTTGATGACTTCTCCGATTGTAGCATACAACTCCGATACGATGCTAAACAATTTGGCGACTTTCATTTCCACCTTCGTGTTTAGTACCTCCGTTACCAAGCCTTCCATTGTTGCCTTCTGCACGATCTCCGGTCGTTGCAACACTTTTTCCAGAATTAGTTGATCTCCTTTTTCCTTGGCTAATTCTATATTTATCATCTCTTGGGCTTCCTGCCATCGTGCCTTCTCCTTGGCAGGGTTCAGGTATTCCTCCCTCTTCCTGGCTTGTGCCCTTGTTACAGCCAGGATTTCATTCTTTGGTTCCTCCACCTCTCCTATGCCAATCGGGTTTATATTCTTTGTCCCACTGGTACTGGCCTTGTTCAGGCAATTGGCTTCCGCGTGGTTGCTTGGACTGCACCATTTGCACATCTACGTGGTATTATTTCCACGATTGTTGTTTCCTGCATTCTGCGTCTTGGGGCAATTCTTTGCGAAATGGCCCCATTCTTGACAGATTTCGACATTGAATAACCGGTCGGCCCTCGGCGTCATATTGCAATCGGCTCGGCCTCCTTGTCTTCCTCCTCGCCGGTTATTCCTGTATCCTCCGCTTGTTGCAGCCTTGTCCATTCCTTCCCGGGTTTCGCTGTTCTTCTTGTTGAATGGCCAAAGTTTTATGTCGTTTTTTCTTAAGATTGAATGGACACTCGACCACTGGATGACTTGCAATTTCACATATGTTACAGTAAGCTTTCTTCGGACAGTCAATATTGGAATGCCCTTCCTTCTTGCAATCCGAGCACCAAATTTCCTTCCAGTTTTTTCGATTTTCATTTTTGGCTTCTTTCAGTATCTTCTCCATTTCTTTCCGAAAGGTGTGGATCATGCTCTGCACCTTGTCTTCATCATCACTATCCGATTCTTCGGTATATTTTAAGTGACCTCCAATTCCCGCGGTTGTCTGCTTCCCTTCACTTTCGAAGTTCTTCGCTTTCTCCAGTGCTTCTTCATATGTTGAGGATGGTACTGCCTTCATCTTCTTCCTCCATCTTGGAAGTAGTCCATCCAGAAACCACCGCTTAATCATACAGTCGGCAGGTGTCATTTCCATTTTGTCCGTCAGTTGTTTCAATCTTCTATTGAAGCTCTTAACATCTTCATCTGTTCTCTGCTTCGTGCAGCAAATTTCTGTGATTATGTTAGTGCCATCCCGCATTGGTCGGAATTCTTCTATGAATGCGTTCTTCAGGTCTTCCCATTGTGCAAATGCTTGTCTACTCTGTCTTTTCAAGTACCAGTCTATCGCCATGCCTCGTAATGTTGCTGGAAACAATTGCAGCCATTGTGTGTCTTGATTCACCCCATTTGCTCCCCAAATGGTAGTGCAAGTTCCCACATGTCGGGCTGGGTCTTCTTTCCCTTCACCTGAGAAAGGTGGGCATTTTTGCTGTATAGTTCTATTAGCCTGATTTCCTGCCATGGTATTTTGGTATACAGGTACTGTTGTGTGTTGAGTTCTTTGCGGTTGTCTGTCAACTGTTGGTGGTGCAAAATTTTCCCCAAATAGCCTTGTCTGTGTTTCCCCTTCGTCTCTGCTTCACGAGCTTCTTCGTGAATGTACCAAACGTGGCTCCGGTCTTCCTCCCCATGAACCTCCGCGGTGATGCCTTGATACCAGGTTCTCTCCTACAGTATCCTCTGGCCACTCCTGTCCCGTCAGTTGGGGTGTTACCGTTCAATCGTCAACTATGGGTGCTCTTTCTGCTATTTGTTCTTCCTCGTTTTCTGCAGTCACCAACAAGGTTTCTATGTGTGCATTTTCATCGTCTTCAGCGTTCCATACTTGTTCTATCTCTAGGTGAGACACCTCTGGGGCCTCGTTTGCTCGTAGGTTCGCCAGTCGTGCGCTTCGTCTTACCCCTTTGCTTTGTTCCCTGAAATCAGTCATGCACCTAACTCCCTCAATCACTTTGCCTAGACTCTCCGGGTTTTTTGATTAGGCAACGACGCCAAATGTAGACAGGGGTGAGTACATTCCCGATATAGGTGATGACAGTTAGTATCAGGGTTAGGCAAGGTAACAAATGGTCTAATTGATAGGCTAACTCTGGCTATCAATGGTCCAGACGTTGGATAGACAGGTGCAGACGTCTGGGACTATGTCAGACGTCTGGTCTAGACGTTTGGGAGCCAGACGTCAGGTTATGGCTGGACATCGGGTGAAGGGGCTGACGGCTAGCCGTCTGGTAGTGACCAAACGTTCGACTAGACGTCAGGCCTCAGCGAACGCTCAACCGCCATAACCGCTTCTGCTCCAGCACCTGTTCGTCAATACGAAACAACAAACCTGCAACAATAATTCACCAGTTGAAAACCTGCAACATAGCCATTAATGCTTCAAACCTGCAACAACTCCATTAATGGCAGCAACCTGTAACTCAACTCAACACTCAATGCATACACAGAATATGGATCAGAATAACAGTATTTGTATTATGCTTCAATCACGATTACAGCATACAATGGTGATCTTAGACAAAGTCTGTGCTCTCTCTATCTGTCTCTGATTATCTACAAATGTTTGCAAAAGGGGTATTTATAGGGCTGAAAGTTGGTTATCCCAACCAACTTCCCCAACCACTTCTACAACCGAATCTGCTAACTAATTGCTAATTAGACGTCTGGGCTGGCAGTCAGACGTCTGGACTGGTAGTCAGACGTCTGGTCTGATTGCCAGACGTCTAGTCTGATAGCCAGACATCTGGGCTAGTGGCCTGACGGCTAGTTAGCAAAGTTAGACAAAATTGCTCAATTACGTTCAAAATTGTTGGAGGATGTGCTAGTCAGTCCTAGGGCTTAGAACTGCTGTCTACATGCCATGCTAAATAAATGCAAACGAATTCAATTGTAGAGGTGGAAATTAAGAAAATTCCTTTTTAAAACATTGGTACAAACAATAATTTTATATGTTTGTCCTATTTGCTGCCCTGGCCTATCAAATGAATCTTGGAAAAAGTTTGAGAGAGTTTAAAAACGTTTTTTTGCTAGAAGGATTAGGGGTTAATGTTCAAACTCCTTACCCCATGATATTAGCAGAAATCGAGAGGTTACCATTAGAAGGAGAAGCATTGTGTTTATTTTTAATATTTGTAATCAAAACAAAGCAGATGTGATAAAAACAGATTACCACATCAAGCGATGCTTGCAACTCAAGAGAAAGGTTGCTATCAAGATGGCATGAAATGGATAAAAGGGCGTGGAATTGATGAAAGTCATTTACTAAAAAGCTCATCAAGCATATATATATATATATATATATATATGACGAAATGAGATTTTACAAATGTCAAATCAATCCAATTGTTATCTACAAAGAGCAAAATAACCTTCAGGAGAAGATCTCAATGCAAAAATGATATATTATCAGCCAATTTAAACTAGGTTGTCATTACCTTGCAATTTAAACAGGAAGATGGAAAAATATCAATCAAGAAGAATGGCTATGTTTGATGTGCATGCAAAAAGTCGAGGATAAGAAACATGCGATTTTACATTGTCCTGCGTACCAAAATCTAAGCCAAAAGCATTTATTACAACATGATGACTTGAGCAGCTTATTTTACTATCTACAAGAGTGGGTGAATATCTTATAGAGGTTTTCAAACATTACAGAATGAATAAGGATTATTCTTGCAGCAGTATTGAAGTAAATTGCAAATGAGCTATAGAGCAAAGGAAAACCTTATATTTGTAATCTATTTTTGTGATTTCTTTTCTGAAATATAACTTCTATTGGGTCTCCTGTGCACAAAATTAAAAATATTTCATTTCATTTCAAATTTGTATAGGAAGAAAATCTTGTTAAGATTAGAACTCACTAAATATAAAGTAGAAGAGGAATAAAGGATGTTATAGATTCATAATATTTGATGCCTCAGTATTTCCATTATGTTGTCTTGATATTACCCCAGGACCATACATAGACTTGTGGAAAGATTGACCTACAAGTTCAATTTATGCGTACATATTGCAAAAGTAGATTAGTGGAGGTTGAATGTTAGGGAGATTGTTACATACCTAACACTAAAATTGTTAGCCACAAACTGCTAGTAAATGCTTCTTGTTTATTTGATTTGATTACAGAAGAATTATTTATGATAATAATATTTAATTGCAAACCTTGTTAACAAAAGAACTATTTTGTTATTTTCCTTCTAAAGCATTATTCTATAACATGAAAGTCATCGTATATTGTACTTTATATTTTTCTTTTATGGCATTGTGCAACTGATGTAGGTGTGATGAGCAAAATTCTATAGTTATAAAATATATTGTTTTCATGTGAATTTATATAAAGAAATGAATGTGTAATCAGGCTGCAAAGAGGCTTGTAAATAGCCAGGGTGAACTCAAACAAGAACTTGAAGGTTTCCGGAAAGCACCTGAAGTCTTAGGTAATTGCATACTATCTTGGGAAATTTGATAAGTTATATCTATGATGTTTTTTATTTTGTTTAGGGTTTACAACTGTTTATGAATTCAATGTTTAGAGAGGATTAAGTCATATAACACTCTTATTTTTTATACATTTTCTTAATTTTTGTTTGCATATTCTATTTTAACGTAAATATGAACTCAATAAGATGCTGAAATGGATTTTTATGAAGCAATTTCTTAGGATCTTTTTACCTATGTAGAAGTGCAAAATTGTAAATACTTCATAATAGCTTTATAGAAATTCAAAGTCCTACCTTTATTATGTAAACCTGCGTTGAAAGCGTAAAATATTAACAACAAAATGAGTTTGTTTGAAGCGCGACGAAAGTATGTCAGTTTTGTTTGGTTGTGTGAGTAAGAAAGTACCAGGTTTGGAATGATTGGGAAATACCAATCCTACTGTTGATTCTAGTTTTGGGTTATTTTATACATAAACATGAATAAGACAAGCATTTAATTAAGAAGCATTATATATCTATGTAATGCTCTTAGCGTTTTTAATTTAATCCTTAATTATAGTAATCTATATGGTGGTCAAGTGTCATTCATAACCCTTCCCCTTCCAAACATGAGTTGGAGTATTAATATTTTCCACCATGAATCCATTGGCTATGATACCCTTCCCCTTCCAAACATGAATTGGAGTACTAATATTTTCCACCATGAATCCATTGGCTATGATATGTGAAGTCAGGCTTACATTTTGAAGACCACATATATTATGACAATGATCAATATATTCTCATGCATGATGCTATGTGTAAATTCTCTTAAATTGGTTTCTTTTCTTACACATATGTGGTGAATATTTTAGTTGCATTTTGTTTTTTTAAATGCCATGTACTTTTTTCATGGGTTTAGTATTTCTTATCCTAGTTGCTTGTGTGAATCCATAGCGTCTCATTCTCATGAAGCATAGTCACAAATGCTGTTGGAGCCAATACATTGCAATTAATATCTTCGTTAGTTATGGTTGATTAATTATAAAAAGGAGTTTTGAAAAAATTGATTGAGGGGATGCAAAGATCATCAAGAGGAACCAAACTTGAGACACGAGGATGAGTTCAAAATGCAGTTCACTTTTTAAAAAAATTGCAATCAACTACTTTGCCCAAGATGAATCTTAGGACATTGAAGTTACACTTCAGGTAGTGGGTGACAACCTTGTGGAATGTACATGTAGATAAGATAATTCTATTAATGTCCACAGATGGCCAAGATAGGCCAATGGGACTCATTGATAAGAGTTGTTACTAATTACCATGCATTGTAGTAACCACAAAGCTATGAGAATAAGCTAAACTAGTGTCAATAATCTAGTGTAGACTACTCTAAAGTAGAACAACTATATGGCATAAAATTACAACCTCGAGGGTTACCCAAAATGGATAAACCAAAACATTTTAAAAGAAATGATTAAGAGAGATCTAGAAGTTCACATACAACAAAGATAGAAGGGAGCTCCAATGGATCCAAGCGCTAATATTAATCTGTAGTGGGATGTAATGTAGAAGCACAGTTGTTGTCGTCACCAACTATCCCAAAAGGGCCAACATAGGATCTAATGATGCTCCTAGGAGAATGGCCAGGACTAAGAAGGCCTAGTTGGATAATCCTGCGAGGACATGGATTTCGACCCCTCGAGACTCTTCTAGCATCCATGGCTATGGAAAAAATAGAAGAGGACAAGAAACTAGTAAGATGTGTTTGTCTACAACTCCTTGGTATGTGAGGGGTGGCCAAAATCCGATGCCAAAAAACTGCAGTCTTATCCTGTCACAAGCAAGAAGAGAGAATTGATGCCCTAGTAGCCACTCTTGTATGTAGACAAGGGCGCACAAATCAGTCATTAATATCTTTGATAGTTGTAGCTTCCAATGAACGCTTATTACTCTCGACTACAGAGATAGGGTGAAAGAATGAAGTGATTAGTCAAGTGGTAGTTTGTCTCCCATGTAATAACTACCTAAGGTAAAGAGCCAAGCATTTTTCATCAGGAGAGTTGAAAAAAGTGGCAAGCAATCCATTTGTCTCTATACAAGCAATAATACCTCCATCGAATCTCATAATAAATAGGACACTTGAAGATGAAATGTTCTTCAGTCTTTACCTCTTGGATAGAGTAAAGACGACATACCCTATCCTCTCGAGGAATATGGTGGTTTGTCTCCAACCACAATTGATGTGAGATACTTTGAGTTGACCAAGAGGAATCCTAAGGCTGTGTGTCAAATGTCTCTCGACATAATTAGGACAAGTAATAATGCCATTCTTAATCTTCATGAAATAGTTAGTGTAGAAGGCCAACTTAGGACTAAGAAGTTGAGATGGAGTTACTCAAGAGATCTGAATATATTGTTAATAAACATCGTCTTTGACTGCTTGATTAATTACCTGCTTATCAGGAAGAAGGCAGGGAGGACTATTTAAATAGTTTTTGAAATAATTCAGCTGATTGAAGAAGAGAAATAACTTCTGAGTACCGTCCATTATGAGGACTAAAAGAGCCCCTAGAGGTAATGCATTATGAGGAGCAAAGTGCCAAAGCGCCAAAGAGATTACTCTTCCTTCTACCTGCTTTAATACCACATGTTAAAGTTCAATGCTTCAATTATTTCCATTATGAAATAGTAGATATTTAAATACATTGGATGCCCAATTTTGGCATAACAAACTTCTAACTAAACTTGCAACTACCCTTATCCTATAGTGCATGCATAGTCCTTGTGATGGGTGGTTATACCACACTCATGTCACATGGGCTATATGATGTAATAGTTCTTAACACCCCTACCTTGTCCTATAGTGCATGCATAGTCCTTGTGATGGGTGGTTACACCACACTCATGTCACATGGACTATGATGTAATAATTCCTAACACCCCTACCATAATTGCTTCTTCCTTCTCCTTGGATCCTTGCTCCTTAAACTAAGAAATATCTTGCGGTGTTTTTCCTGTACCATAACTTCATAATTTTCTTTTGCACATTAGTGTTAAAGTACGCAAAGAATCCAACCAAGGATAACCAAGAACAATATCCATCTCAATAGCATAAAAATCTGAATGTAGAAGATATTTATCCATGGTGATCTTAAAATCTTCAAAATTTTAAACATTCTCAATTCCTCACCCTTAAGTTGTATGTTTTTGATTTTTGTTGTCACAACCTACAACCTCTTAGCTAAAGCAATATATATGAAATTATGTCTGTTGCTAGGGATTTTCGAAATAATAATTTTTTTGTTAGGATTCTATCCTAACATCATTATGTAATTGGGCACCTAGTGTGCATGGGCCTCTATGATGTAATTGATACTTATTAGTAAAGATGCAACTATTTCTTTTATTAGGAGTTTCTAGCTCAGATCCCTCACTTGCATGTGGACAAACCCTTGAGCATTAGGGTTAGGATAGATAAAGAGCCTATAAAAAGCAAAGGTGAAAATGGAATGTATCAAGTTTTTTTCTCAAATTGTAACGGAGCTTTGCTTCTAAGAATGTTGTTGTTGCCACATTTTGCTAAGTGGTAAGAATTTTGAAAAATTTGAAAAATTGCTGCTACAACTGTTCGGACCAGATTCTTCCTTCCTCCTTCCTTTCCATCTTGGTCCAGGCAGATTTCATGTTTTCTGTTTTCAGTTTTCTTTCCAAGTGTTCAAGCAGATTTGGTAGGTTTGGGAAAAGCCTAAAAAATTCTAAGTCAGGGGCACTCCCTTGGTCGCTCCATTCTGGAGCGATTCCGGGAGTCGCTCCCCCTCTCCAGCGATTCCCAGCTTTGCCTCTCCCTTTGGCGACTGACGGCTACGAGCAGCAAGGCGAGCGGGGAGAAGGTGCTAAAATTGGTCTAAGTGTAAAATCTCCCTCGGTCGCTCCATTTTGGAGCGACCCCCGTCATCGCCAGTTTCCTCCAGCGACTCTCGGCGTCAAGCGACCATCGGCGACGAAGAAAGATGAAAAAATCCTAAGGCAGGGATGGTTGACGCCGGTCGCTCAAGTTTGGAGCGAACTCCGTCGTCTCCCCTCTGTTCCAAGCGATCGCCGTCGTCGCTGCAGTTTCCAGCGAACCGCGGCAAGAGAGAAAATATTGGAAAAATCTCTAAAGTGTAAGATGTCGTCGCCAGTCGCTCCATCTGGTGGCGATCGACGTCGGTCGCTCGATTCTTCAGCGATCGACGTCGGTCGCTCATTTTTTAGCGACCGCGGTCATCAATGGAGATAATGCAAAATTTTTCTAAGTGTTGTGGCGACGTCGGTCGCTCCATTTTGGAGCGACTCCCATCGTCGCTCAACTCAGCCAGCGATCGCCGTCGTCACCCTTATCCCCCAAGCAAACTTCATCAAACGCGACTTTCAAATGTTGACGCCGGTCGCTCCGTTTCGGAGCGATTTCGGGCGTCGTTGCAGTTTTTCAGCGACCGCGGGCGAGGAAGTTCCAAATGCTTCTAAGGCACAAGGTGGAATGCCGACATCGGTCGCTCGTTTTTCGAGCGACTCCCGTCGTCGCTGCCATCTATCAGCGACCGCCGTCGTCTCTCCCCCTATTAAACGACTGCGAGAAAAGAGAGACCAAATTGCAGAATTTTCTAAGGCTAGGTGTATCTTGGGTTCGCTCCATTTTGGAGCGACTCCCGGGGTCGCTGTTTTCTTCAGGCGACTTTGGTCAACCCCGTCCATTTCAGGGAACCTCAGACTCAGGCAGACCATGTACAAATTTCGTGATTCGAGCCTGTCAAGACGGGACAGAAGGTGTGCTGCAAAGGTACAGGGTAGGTGAACATTGATGGTGTCCTCAGCGGCAAATTGTACTAAACCTACCACATTAATCAGACTTGACTTTTCACCCACCAGATCTGTCCGGAGCCGTACCAATTTCATGTGAATCTTGCAGCAGGTACACTCGCGGCCAACATAAGTCTAATCCCGACACTTTTTGCAGTCTTTGGCTTCCTTGCATCAATGTAAAGGGGGGGAAATTTCTGCTATAAATAGTAGTGGAACTTAATTGTAAAAGCGGGGGAACATATTGCTAAGAGAGCTACTGTAACCGAACACTTGCTTCCAATACAAAGTATACTTGGCTCTGACATGTCTCTTTCTTTTATGCTGCCTTTTGCAAGTATTTCTGCATCGTGTTCATTTATTTTTTTGATTGCTGTAATTCTGAACTTTGGATTAAAGCATTGGCAATTAAGTGAATCTGGAATACTGAATGAAGGATACATAGGAAGGAATAACAGTGTTAGTTTTTGTTACATGCTTTGCTTTGATTGCTGTTGGTTTGGGTACTAGCTAGTAATCGTGTTGCTTGTTCTTTCCCATCGAAACACATGCTATTTACATCTCTTTCTGCAATTTACAATCTCTTTCCTGTTCTCTCATGTAAAAACCCCCAAATAGATTAGTATAGGTGTCGGCCTTCTCCGGAGATGGCACGGAAGGCATTCCTTCCTTCCGGCCTTTCAATCTGCTGGGCGAATCTAGGGCGCAAAATATTAAAATCCTTTCCTAATGGCAGATTCATAACGAACAGTTTCTCTAGCACGCCCGGTGGGACCCGAGTGCCTCACCTCATAAGCAGTATTGAAGTAACGGTGTTCGCTTCAGTGCTGACGAATTTGAACACCTGGCGACTCTACTGAACCTGAATATCCTCCGAGTCTCGAAGACAGGTCCAAGCTTTCAAGCCCTTCATGCATACAAGATGGAGAGTTAGACAAACGCAGGAGAATCCTGTGTTCGACGAACTTGATATCACTGCTTCCGGAGAACGCCCCAGGCTAGTCGGAGCATCTTCGCAAGAAGCCGTGGTTGACGAGCAAGGCCCAACTTCGAATAGTATTGATAACTATCCTTCGAATCCTCCGAACTCTCCAGACCACCAGGCCGATCCTGTGCAGCCTGACTTGCAGCTAGCTGCTTCTGGAGCACCTGTTCAACCTAATCCTAACGCAAACATGGCGAACGTGCAACCAAACCAGAACCAATAGCAGAACCATCAGCAGAACCAGCAACAAAATCAACAAGCAAATCAACTGCCAGCTGCTGCTGCTCCTGAGCTGTTTCCAGCCTGGGACTCTACACGACCCCTCAAATTAGCCGGGCAGGCCACTGTTTCGGCTGTTGCTTTGAAGGCCATACCCACGTACGAAGGAACCGGGAAGACGGCCTATGAACACATCCAAGACATTGTAGCCCTAGTTGCGCTTCACGCCATCACTGATGAAAGCGTCATGGTCCGGCTGTTGGCTCTCTTTGCGAGGGAAGCTCCTGTATTGGTATAGATCCTTGTCGACTGGCGCTATTACTGGATGGGCTCAATTGGCGGGACAACTAGTCAAAGGATTCAACGAGTCCGCAGATCCATCCTCGTTGCTGCATTAGTTTCAAACCATCCAACGACATCGGCAAGAGGAGATATTGGACTTTAACGTGAGGTTTGCGAGGTCCTGGAAGAGATTGCCCATTGAGTTGCGACTGACCGCTGGACAAGTTGCGTACTACTACCTCAGAGCTTTCAACTCGGATATAAGTATGATTATCAAGTTTTCCAATATCAATACTTTCCCCGAGCTTTACGAGCTGGCCCAAAAGGCAGAATTGGATTTGATTGCTATCGGTAGGCTCCCGCCTAAGATGCAGGTGCCAATTTACCGACTTCCCTCAGTCACAATATCCTAGTGCGTTTGTTCAAACGCCTTCCTCATCTACTGCATATCAAAATCCATCGTGGAACCTCGTGCCAATGGTCACTCAGTTCTCTGCTCCCCAGGTGCATTTTCCCACTCCACCGATGCCTCAGCTCCCATCTACCCCGTAATATCCGCCACTTCCCACTCCACCACAGTACCCTGCGCTACCTCCAGCCCTGCCGTTGGCGCCATTGCCTCCACCGGCCCAATCAACTCCACCAAATTTTGATATACAGACTAAGATACTGCAAGAAGTATAGTCTCTTGCTTCTGGCTACCGGACGCTGTCCAACGACATGGCAATCATGAAAAAGAAGCAAGCCCAACAGGAGTTCATCCCTAGGAGACCATATCCTTCTTCGACGCTTACAAGAGACCCAGCAACTCAAGCCAATAGACCTCCCGCGAGGAATGCTGCTATCAACGAGGAGCCGAGCACTTTAGACAATGTGCACTGGTGCTCTACATGCAATGACCCTCACATGGAAGCTACTTGTATGCTACACCAGCGTTATGTCCAAACTCTGGCCAGCAGCACCCCGAAAGATCAAGTCAACATGATTCGGGAGGAAGAACGCAATTTTGCGGTCTTAGAGGAAGAGCCGATGTCCATTCTGACCAAGGGTGGTAAGAAGCCAATCGAAGTGGATGCAACCCAGATGCAGCCTTTGAAGGTGTATACCAGGCGAGGAAAAGAACAGCCTGTCGCAAAAGCTCCTGATCAAGTTCCATTGCCTCTATCGACAAAAGAGAAACCACTGCCAGCAAAACCTCCAGTGGCTCAACCTTCGACTGAAACCAAGGAGCAGGCGCAAGAAAAGCTCAAGTACCCGTCGTTGACAAAACGTCAAAGGGTTGAGGCAACGCAACAGTACCGCACCAAGTACGAGCCGACGAAAGAAACTGAGGGGCCCACTACTTCGGCCTACAACATTGTTGATGAACTCAAGAAGACCCCGACAAGGATAAGCATGTATGATGCCGTCCAGCTCCCTAGGCAGGTGGACCTGCTGCAAGAATCTCTGAAGTCCGTTAAAGGAGGAAAGCCACCACAACCCGTGTTAGCTCAGCCCTTGACCACTTCAATCACGGGAAAAAACAGGCCGCCGCCGTTTTACTTGTCTCTGCGGATGGAAGGATGCGTGGTGGACAACTGCATGATTGATTTCGGCACATCAACCATCGTCATGTCAAGGGCAGTTTGCGAGGAAATCGACATGGAATATATAAGGAGCAGCCAAGGTGTCTTGCAGCTAGAGGGCACTCCTGTGAAAACAATGGGCGTCATCAAAGATATACCTATCCAGTTGCACAAAGCGCCTGATATCGTGATGATTCAAGAAGTTGTGGTCGTGGATTTGGAGCCCTACTTCGGCATGTGCCTCTCGAGGGAATTCACCGCCAAGCTGGGTGGATACCTGTCCCTTGACTACTCACACGTGGAGGTCCCCTTAAAAGGGAGGAAAGTGAAGATCCATAATGAAAAACCCTCCACTTTCCTAGTCGAAAAGATGCCCGAGGAGGAGCATCAAAGTGAATCAGTCCACCTGATGACTGAAGAGTTAGGAGAAGTGGACCTGGTGGAAGAGGTCATAGAGCAACTACAAGTGGAGGACAATTTCTCCCTACTTGACTTCAATGCCATGATTGAATCAGATATTGGCTGCTACTCCATCACCCAGCTCGAGAAGCCGAAGGAGACAACAAAAGAAGACATAGGCCCTGCCCCAAATGAGCTGTGGAAGCTATACTTCGACGGCGCCCGATGCAAGAATGGAGCTAGAGCAGGGGTTCTTCTAGTCTCACCCTCAGGAGAGCAGAAAGATTATTGCTACCGACTGGCATGGAGTTGCACTAACAATGCGACCGAGTATGAAGCCCTTTGTCTAGGGTTGAAGAAGGCAAAAATATTGGGGATCAAGCAGCTGCAAATCTTCGGAGATTCAGAGCTAGTATGCAAGCAAATTACCAATAAGTGCCTCTCAAAAAAGCACTATCTTAAGGCGTACCGCAATCGGGTCTAGGACCTGATGGAGTCATTTGAATCATTGAATGTTAAAGCTATCTCCTGTGAGAAAAATAAACATGCTGATATCTTGGCGTCTGTTGGAGCCAGGTACGTCCCGACTGATGACACCATGCAGAAGCCGAAGCCAAAGCCGGTATGTACTATTTACAGGCCTTCTGTGCCTGATAAGGACACCCATTGGCAGGTGTTCGATTGTGACGAGCAGATCGTCAATTTTTTAATTCATGAAGCTAGCACCATTGAAGGTAGAGACCCTGATGACGAGCAGTATGAGGGGTTGATACAGTTGAAAAATAATCATGTCCCAAAAGGACTGATTACTTTGGAAAGTCTCTTTGATCAGAACGATAGAGCCATATCTCACCGAATCAAGGTGGACGCCAAGCAATACATGGACCTGGAGCTTGAGCCCGGAAAGGTGATCAAAGTTGGAACAGACTGCACTCCAGAGGAATTGGAGCAGATCCGGGCCTTGTGCAAAGATTACCCTGACATTGTCGCTTGGTGTTACCAGGACTTGAAAGGGTATGACAGAGAGATTATCCAGCATACCATAAAGCTGGAAGAAGGGGTTAAGCCCTGTAGACAAAAACAGAGGCCGGTCAACTCGAAAATCGAGGTTCTAATGAGAGCCGAACTCTCGAAGATGCTAGAAGCGAAAATCATCTATCCCATCAAGCATTCTTCTTGGGTTGCAAATCTGGTCCCAACGAGGAAGAATGGCGAAATTCGCCTCTGCGTGGATTTCCGTAATCTAAACCAGGCCTCGCTGAAAGACCACTATCCACTCCCGCAGATTGATCAGATTCTTCATGTGGTCGCAGGAGCCCAACAATTCTCTCTCCTAGACAGATTCTCTGGTTATAATTAGATCTGGGTAAACGACGAGGATCAACACAAGACGACATTCACCACCAAATGGGGGACGTTTGCCTATCAGTGCATGCCCTTCAGCCTGTCCAATGCAGGGGCTACTTTTCAAAGAACCATGGGCGTAGCATTCCATGAGCTATTAAACAAGATAATCGTCATCTATTTGGATGACATGACTATGTTTTCACACAAACGAGAACACTCCTCTCACCTAAGGCAAATATTTGAAAGGTGTCGTGAATTCAGCATATCTATTAACCCTAAGAAGTTAGTTTTTGCAGTGAAGGAGGGGAAGCTCCTAGGCCATGTCATTTCAGAAAAGGGCTTTGTAGTTGACCCCAACAGAGCAGAGGCTCTTCTTCAGTTGCCAATCCCAGTGAACAAGAAAGGGCTGCAGTCCTTCTTTGGACAAATCAACTTCGTGAGGAAGTTCGTGCTCGATTTTGCCCAAGTAATCAAGCCAATGGTCAAAATCCTGAAAAAGGATGCTGAGTTTGTTTGGAATGAAGAGAGGAAGAAAGCCTTTGAGGAGATTAAGGCAAGGATTGCTTAGGCGCATGTGCTAATAAACTCGGATTACTCTAAGGATTTCATCCTTTATGCAGTGGGAGAGCCCGAAAGTTATGCAGCAGTTCTAACTCAGAAAGGAGATGATGGCGAAGAACGGCCAATAGCCTTCCTGAGCCAGGTGATCCAGCCCCATGAAGAGAGGTATAATTTCATCGACCGCCAAGTGCATGCTGTCATGAGGTTGTTAAAAAAGTTTAAGCACTTTGTTTCCCAGAGTCGGACGACCGTGTTCGTTGTCCACCCAGATGTTATAAATTTTATCATACTAAGGGAAATGGGAAACAGAAGGGCAGGCTGGATTGCCAAGATCCAGTAGTTTGATATAGAAGTGCGACCCACCAAGCTGATCAGAGGTCGGGCACTATGTCAAGAATTAGCAAGAAGTGTTGCTGCAGAAGTCACTGCCTGTCAGTGGGAGGACCCAGTCCTAGAGGGCAATTTTGCCAATTCCTCAGCAGAAGACAGCGACTGGGCTGATGAAATCATCTGGTATTTTAGCACTGGGAGGCTCCCAGATCACCTTAATGTAAGTCAGAGGAGGAGATTCAGGCTCTAAGCTCTAAAGTATGTACTGCGCCCCGAGGGGTTGTATTTCAAGAACGTGGACGACATCCTCTTGCGATGCGTCAAAGAATCCGATAAGCGAAAAGTCCTAGGCGAATCAGCTTCCTTGAAAGCCTAATCACTCGCTTCGGGATCCTAGAAGCAATAGTGATAGACAACGGACCAGGGTTCGCAGGGGTTGGACTCACAGAGTTTACCTGCAAATATGGGATTTACCATAAAATGTCCTCCAATTACTACCCGCAGGGAAACGGCCTAGCTGAGTCTACCAATAAGAACCTGATAAAGGTAATAAAGAAGAATCTGGAAAGGAACAAGAGATCCTGGCACCTGTACCTGGATCAAGCGCTATGGGCAGATCGTATCTCAATTAAGAAATCCATCAAGACATCACCATACGCGCTTGTTTATGGAAAAGAAGCCGTCCTGCCACCCCATGTCGAGATACTCGCACTTTGGCTGTTAGAAGATGAAAAGGGTAACGTGGATCCTGTTGATGCCCGGCTGGCTCAGTTGCTGCAACTCGAAGAGGAAAGAGAAAAAGCTTAGAAAGCTTTTATGAAGAACATCGAAACCACACGAAACTGGTTCTCAAAAGGGACTACAACCCGAGTGTTCAAGATTGGGGACCTAGTGCTGAAATGGGATTCGTTGAAAGCAAAACCAGGGAACCATGATAAATTTGACTCCTTCTGGGAAGGCCCCTTTCAGGTTGCCTGGGTGAACCAGTTCAATTCCTTTGTGCTGAGAGACATGGAGGGTCAGATGCTTCCAATACCAGTTAATGGCTTTCATCTGAAAGCCTATCACCATTAAGAAGATCCAGAGGTTTCTCCTGTGTACATATTTTATTTTCTGCAGTTTAAGTTTGAGTTTATCTTTCTGAATGTAAATATTGCTTTCAGTAGGGGTAGTTTCCTGCTTTTAATCCAATAAAAAGAGCCAAGTGTCTTGTGTAGAAGAAGTTCCTGTTAGCAGAGGAGGAAAGTAGGGTTTGCTAAGCTCCTTAGGCCGTAGAACGCAAGAGGGCAGAAAAAAAAACTGAAAAATTCACTAAGTGTCCATGCAAGCGAAGTTGCTGAGGTTCGCCCAAAAGAGCTAACGACTGTTGTCATTGCACAAGTTTTCCAGCGAACTCCGGCTATGTTCGAAGTGGCTCAACCAATTAAGCAAGGGCATAAAAAAATTTAAAGTGTCAAAATGCGCCCTTGGTCGCTCAAATTTTCAGCGACTCTGGGAGCCGCAGCGAGCTTCGGAGCCCAAGGAAAAGGGAAAAGGTCTAAGTCTGGAAAAGTTGCCCAGGATCGCTCCAAATCCTAGCGACGACCGAAATCGCTCCTAAAATTCAGCGACCTCGGGAGGCGCCAAGGGTGAGCCAAAAATGATAGAGGACAACGGTCGCTTGAAGTGTTTAAAAAAGCTCAAGATCGTTCGTTCTATTCAGCGATTTCCGGAATCGCGTGGTAGAAGCGCGAGTTGCGTTTAGAAGAAACAACCCGAAAATTTTTTCTAAGTGTCAAAGTGGCGCCCAGGGTCGCTCAATTTCTGAGAGACGACGAGAATTGCTCGAACTTTTGAGCGAGCACTGTCAAGGTCCGAGAAGTGCGAGATAAAATGCTAAGTTTGGATGACGCTCATCGTTTTCTTGCTCAAAGCAATTTCCAGGGTCATGTTCTGCTGCAATAGCAACAGTTATTGTCCTGTGGTCCCTTCCTTGTTAGGTATATTTTTCTCTTGTTCTCCTCATTTCTGCTAAATACCCTACAAGAAAATATAACAATATATTTTGGTTTTTAGTGGGTTAGGTTAGAACCCTATGCAGGGATTTTAAAATATCATGAAGTTGTCGTTTTTGGCTAAGCTAGATTGCCCATGAAGCTGGGGTGCTCAAACTCCAATACCAAAGCCTTATACAACACCCGTACACGACAAGCTCCCACATTCCCTCGGGTATATAGGGAGACCCCCCTAGGAATAGAAGCCTTCAGCCCTAGGAAGATATCGATTGTTTGAGATTTGTGATGCACTGGTAAGCGATTAGTCCTAAGAAGTTACTCTCACAGTACACTTGAAAATGGATAGTGCGGCTACGGGTATGGTGGAGCCCTCCGTGAGAGCTCTGAGATCTTGGGCTGACCGCTAATCACAACCAAGAGAGTATATAAGAGAGCCCACGGAACCAGACACACCTTGGCTTAGAATATCCCTATTGAATCTGTTTTTAGTCCTTTCCTAGCCAAACCCAAAGATTAGAAGTGAGCATACTGTAGAGGAGATTACAACCATCACAGATTAACGATGCTTAAACTATTTGGTGAGACAATAAAGATGCACCTCTAATTGCTGGTTTTTAATATCTAGCAGTGATCTACTGCTGTAAGGATCTCAATCACAAAACCTAGCTCTGATACCATGTAAATTTTCCTATCCCTAGATAACTGCTGTCCTTGAAAGCAAATACGACTGTGACATCGTAGTGTGGATATCATGCGATCAATCAACACATGAGAAATTAAATAACATCCATGTCCATCCATTCGTTTGATTATGAAATTGATAAGTGAATGACAAGATGGGCTAGAAGGGTCGTACCCAACTGCCACACACTTAGCAAACCAGGAGGGCAGTGCCACTGATGGGATGCATAAGGACTTGCCAATTTCTTACAACCTCATGAGTGAAAAGGGTTTCATAGAGTGTAGCTATGTATTCTCATGGCCAAAAGATATTACAATGAGGGCCCAAGGCCCCTATTTAGAGCAAAAGTTTACCCTTGAGTTACCTAGGGTGAAAAATAATTACTCCTAGTAGAAGTAAAGATTTGGGGGCAACGTTAGCAAAATATTGCACCTATAAGTGTTACATGCCTCTAATTCTGCCTCTACTAGCCTTAGAAGGCTCCTAGTAGAAGTAAAGATTTGGGCTTGGAAAGATTTTCCTTGTAATCCGTGCTGATCTTCACTTCTTTGAGAGATTTGCTCGGTTTTGTCGAGCAATTCGCTAGCTTTTGCAAGTGATTTACTTGCATTAGTGAGTAAACTAACCACCTTTGTTTAGTGATTTGTTTAGTGAATTGCTCCTTTGAGGCAATTGGCATATTTTGCAGGAAAATCGATACTTTATCAAAATTCAGCCAAATTTTGGGATTTTTGAGTATTTTCTTGTTATGTGGTTACCTGTTGTTGCTTGTGGCTTCCATAATGGAGAAAATTTGGCAAAGGTAGTGCCAAGGTAGCACAGGAAGCAAGTTTCAAAGAACATGACTTTGAAGGTCATGAAGAAAGGTTACTATATGTGGGAGATTTCTTCAGAGGATAGTCGATATTCTTAATTGTGAATTGGTACATTAGAAAATGGGGGATTATGAAATGATTCCATTCTTATTTGGATCAAATAGGAATAAGGTGAACTTCACCTAACTGTGGAATTGAAAGGCGTATTGAAACCTTCAATCCTAGCAAAGGAGGCTCAACAATATAGTAAGAGTATAAAGGAAGAAACATGGCTGCCTACAAACATGAAAATAGTCAAGGGAACACAATTTGTGGTGGTTTCCAACACCTTTTTAGTTATGGCTGCCAGAACCTTTCCCATGCTGGCAACTAGAACCCTTATAGTGGTGGCCGCAAGAACCTTTCCCTAGTTGGCAACCAAAACCTTTACCATGATGGCTTCTAGAACCTTTCTTGTGGTGCTGCTGGAACCCTTACTATGGGGGTAGGCTTAGCCTTTCTTGTGGTGGCCGCTGAAGCCCTTCATATGGTGGCCGCCAAAACCTTTCATGTAGTGGATGCTGTAACTGTTTCTGTGGTGGCTACCAGAAAATTTCCCATAATAACCACTAGGACCTTTCCCATTGTGTTTAATAGACCTTAATCTATGGTGACTAGCAAGCACCTTTTGGGAACCAACAAAAAAAATTAACATCTAACAAGAACATCTATGGAGGATGGTACGAAATTGAATTAGGCATGCTTTCATCCACAACCAGCAGCAGTAGTAGGGAGATTATTAAAAGAAACAAGGGAACGGACAGACATTTCAACCCACTTCTTGCATGTGAAGCAAAGATGAAGCAAGTAGAAATGAAATGAAATGAAATATTATTAATGTCCGCGGTGGGCCAAAATAAGACCCAAGGGACTATAAGAAGTTAAATAATGACTTCCAACTAGCAGGCTAAAAATCCCAACAAAGAAAAGAACTAAGAAAAATACAATATCAAACCCGACAAACGGGCCAAAGAGAAAGGGAAAAGAAAAGAAAAGAAAAGGGAGAGTAGAGGGGGGGAGGGCTGCAGTCCAACAGAGAGAAGTGCATGCTAAGAAGAACGGAGAGAGAGGAGGGGGGAGGGAGCAGCCCAGGAGGGGCAAGCTCCGAGAATCCCCAAAAACTAATCTCTCCTAACGATCGAGGCCGAAGTACCGGAGTTGAAGAAGTCCATGATATGTCTCTCCCCATTGCTAGTTTGGAACCCTGACAAACTGTTGGTGCGCTGTCTAGTGACCCTGCTTCTGTTCAAACTGGATGGTGTGGGGCGTTTCCGGTCAAAGTCACCTGGTCCGTCGGAGTTGGTGAAGTATGTCATGATGAGCCGATGTTGAGGAGGGTGAGATCCATTTGAAGAATTTTTATGTTGTCGAAGCTGAGTTATCTCCCTAACAAAGAGTGCGAGACAACGCTGGTCAGGGTATCTGAAGAAGGTAGAAACTTTAGACAACAGTTCTAAGCCCTAGGACTGACTGGCACATCCTCCAACAATTTTGAATGTAACCGAACAATTTTGAATGTAATTGGGCAATTTTGTCTAAGTGTTGGCATCAGACGTCCAGTCTATAAGTTAGACGTCCAGTGTTGCCAGTCACTAGACGTCCAGTTTTGTTAGACGTCTGGGTTGGCAGTTAGATGTCTGGACTGGCCGCCAGACGTCTGGACTAGCCATCAAACGTCTGGTCTGACTGCCATACGTCTAGTCTGACAGCCAGACGTCTGGGCTAGTGGCCTGACGGCTAGTTAGTAGATTTAGACGTCTAATTAGCAATTAGTTAGCAGATTCGGTTGTAGAAGTGGTTGGGGAAGTTGGTTGGGATAACCAACTTCCAGCCCTATAAATACCCCCTTTTCAAACATTTGTAGAGCATTAGAGAGAAAGGAGAGAGAGCACAGACTTTGTCTAAGATTCTATTGTATGCTGTAACCAGGATTGCACATATAATACCAAGACTGTTATTCTGATCCACATTTTGCAAATGTATTGCGTGTTGAGTTGAGTTACAGATTGTTGCCATTAATGGAGTTTGTTGTAGGTGTGAAACACTAAAGGTCATGTTGTAGGTTTTCGAATGGTGAAATTGTTATTGCAGGTGTGTTATTAATCGTTGGAGGACAGGTGCTGGAGCGAAGCGGTTATGGCGGTTGTGCGTACCCTGAGGCCTGACGTCTAGCCAAACGTCTGGTCACCACCAGACGGCTAGCCGTCAGCACTCTCACCAGACGTCCAGCCCTAAACCTGACGTCTGACCCCAGACGTCTGATTCAGTTCTAAACGTCTGCACCTGTCCCCTACACCGACTGGACCCTGTCAGCCAGGGTTAGCCTATCACCTGGACTTAGTTATACCTTGCCCACCCTGATATTAACTGTCATCACCTGTATCGGGAATGTACTCACCCCTGTCTACATTTGGCGCCGTTGCCTAATCAAAAAACTCGGAGAGTCTAGGCAAAGTGATTGAGGGAGTTAGGTGCATGACTAATTTTAGGGAACAAAGCAAAGGAGTAAGACGAAGCGCACGACTGGCGAACCTACGAGCAAACGAGGCCCCAGAGGTGTCTCACCCAGAGATAGAACAAGTATGGAACGCTGAAGACGATGAAAATGCACACATAGAAACCTTGTTGGTGACTGCAGAAAACGAGGAAGAACAAATAGCAGAAAGAGCACCCATAGTTGACGATTGGATGGTAACACCCCAACCAACGCGAGAGGAGTGGTCAGAGGATACTGTAGGAAAGGACCTGGTATCAAGGCATCACCGTGGAGGTTCTTGGGGAGGAATACCGGAGCCACGTTTGGTATATTCGCGAAGGTCGCAAAGCAGAGACGAAGGGGGAACGCAGACAAGGCTATTTGGGGAAAATTTTGCACCACCAACAGTTGACAGACAACCGCAAAGAACTCAACACACAACAGTACCTGTATACCAGAATACCATGGCAGGAAATCAGGCTAATAGAACTATACAGCAAAAATGCCCACCTTTCTTAGGTGAAGGGAAAGAAGACCAAGCCCGACATATGGGAACTTGCACTACCATTTGGGGAGCAAATGGGGTGAATCAAGACACACAATGGTTGCAATTGTTTCCAGTAACATTGTGAGGCATGGCGATAGACTGGTACTTGAAAAGACAGAGTAGACAAGCATTTGCACAATGGGAAGACCTGAAGAACGCATTCATAGAAGAATTACGACCAATGTGGGATGACACTGACATAATCACAGAAATTTGCTGCACGAAGTAGAGAACAGATGATGTTAAGAGCTTCAATAGAAGACTGAAACAACTGACGGACAAAATGGAAATGACACCTGCCGACGGTATGATTAAACGGTGGTTTCTGGATGTACTACTTCCAAGATGGAGGAAGAAGATGAAGGCAGTACCATCCTCAACATATGAAGAAGCACTGGAGAAAGCGAAGAACTTCGAAAGTAAAGGGAAGCAGACAACCGCCGGAATTGGAGGTCACTTAAACCATACCGAAGAATCGGATAGTGATGATGAAGACAAGGTGCGGAGCACGATCTACACCTTTCGGAAAGAAATGGAGAAGATACTGAAAGAAGCCAAAAATGAAAATCAAAAAGACCGAAAGGAAATTTGGTGCTCGGATTGCAAGAAGGAAGGGCATTCCAATATTGACTGTCCGAAGAAAGCTTACTGTAACATATGTGAAATTGCAAGTCATCTAGTGGTCGAGTGTCCATTCAATCTTAAGAACAAACGACATCAAACTTTGGCCATTCAACAAGAAGAACAACCAAACCCAGGAAGGAATGGACAAGCTGCAACAAGCGGAGGATACAGGAATAACCGGCGAGGAGGAAGACAAGGAGGCCAGAGCCGATTGCAATATGACGCTGAGGGCCGACCGGTTATTCAATGTTGAAATTGTCAAGAATGGGGCCATTTCGCAAAGAATTGCCCCAAGACGCAGAATGCAGGAAACAACAATCGTGGAAATAATACCACGCAGATGTGCAAATGGTGCGGTCCAGGCAACCACGCGAAAGCCAATTGCCCGAACAAGGCCAATACCAGTGGGACAAAGAATATAAACCTGATTGGCATAGGAGAGGTGGAGGAACCAAAGAATGAAGTTTTGGCTGTAACAAGGGCACGGGCCAGGAAGAGGGAGGAATACCTGAGCCTTGCCAAGGGGAAGGCACTATGGCAGGAAGCCCAAGAGATGATAAATACAGAATTAGCCAAGGAAAAAGGAGATCAACTAATTCTGGTGAAAGTGTTGCAACGACCGAAGATCATGCAGAAGGCAACAATGGAAGGCTTGGTAACGGAGGTACTAAACACGAAGGTGGAAATGAAAGTCGCCAACTTGTTTAGCATCGTACTGGAGCTGTATGCTACAATCAGCGAAGTCATCAAGAAGAAGGATGAACCTCGGCAGGTAGCAACTATCAAGCATGACCAGTTCATCGATCCAACAATCCTGATGATTGAAGCAAGGAAGAAGCCAACTATAGTCCAAATAGTGGTTTTGAACCATAAGCTGACTCAGGTAATTGTGGACGGAGGATCGAGTGTGAACGTAATGCCAGAAAAGATGTGGCGGATAATTGGGCAACCTGCCTTACGATCTCCAACTTTTAAGCTATATGGAGCTGATCAGTATGGCATCGAGACATTGGGCATTTTAATGAACCAGAAGATACGCATAGCAAATCAAGACTTTGTGGTAGATTTTGTCATTATTGCTATGCGTAAGTCCGCATACGATGCACTTCTAGGACGAGGATGGCTGAGAGCAGCCAAAGTTAACCATAATTGGGAGAAGGAAAGATTATATTTCAAACAAGGGCAACACAAGTATATTATTAATCTAAAGAATCATATGGTGAGTCAGGATATAGCAACTTTAGATGATTCGGGGTCCTCTTCATCAGATGGTGAGGCAGGATATGAACCCGACGAGGAAGGAGTGTTGGAACTTGATAACTACACGGAGGACAATTATGACCAAGACAAGGGTCTACTACACTGGCAGATGGAAGATTACGAAGTATTTCCTCCCCAATGTCTGTGCATAGAAGCAAAAACACAGACCAAAAGAGATGAGGCGCAAGAACCTAGAAAAGAAATTAGTAACAAAAGAATTACAATAGCGGATAAGGACAAAGACCAGGAGAAGTGGACATTTCCCAAGAATTTTGTGGAATTCACGATGGGGGAAGCAGTCATCGAGGAGAAACCAGCCCACCCCATCGCGGCTCTAAAAGCAACAGATGAGCCTGAATCAATAAAATATGAAGGCCCGAAGATGATTCAGGTAAAACTTGGGAGAGGAAGGTGAAGAGAAGATGATCAAATGTGGAGACGATTGGGATCCAGTCCTCAAAGCAGCAACAATTAAGATTTTTATGGACTACAAGGATGTTTTTGCTTGGACGTATAGAGACTTGAAGGGAGTACCACCCGAGCTTTGCGTACACAAGATTTCTCTGATAGAGGGCGCACAACCAGTCAGAAGGCGTCCTTACAGGATGAATCCCAAATATGCAGCAAAGGTGAATGCCGAAATCGAGAAGATGCTAGATGCAGGCATTATATTCAAGGTTACGACAAGCAAGTGGGTTTCACCAATCGTGATCACTCTAAAACGAGAAGTAGATAAAATCCGAATCTGTGTGGATTTTAGAAGTTTGAATGTCGTAACTATAAAAGATCCCTTCCCAATCCCATTTACGGACTCGATACTCGAAGAAGTAGCTGGCCACGAGATCTATTCATTTTTGGATGTATTCTCGAGGTACAATCAGATCAGCATAGCAGAAGAAGACAAGTTGAAGACTAATTTTGTGGTAGAGAATGGAATATATGCATACAATTGTATTCCATCTGTCCTATGCAATGCACCTGCTACTTTTCAAAGGATCATCTTATATATCTTTGATAAAATGTCCACAGGGAATTTTAAAGCTTTTTTAGATGATTGGTCACTATATGGGAAGATGCAGGAACATCTAAAAGCTCTGGAAGAATGAATGGGTTTATGTAGGAAGGCGCGAATCGCACATAACCCATATAAATGTGTCCTGTTGGTGCCATACGGGAAGCTGTTAGGACATATAGTCTGCCAAGAAGGATTAAAACCCGACCCGGACAAGATACGGGTAGTGTTACTAATGGAGGAGCCACATGACGTGAGCTTAGTTAAAATTTTTCTGGGAACCGTCGGATACTTCAAGAGGTTTATCCGAAATTACGCATTGACGTCTCACCCACTAGACACACTTACACGGAAGAATGCCCCATTCAGATGGACAGAGGAACACCAGGTGGCGTTTGAAGGATTGAAGGAACACCTTGTAAAAGCACCTATCCTGGTTTACCCTAGCTGGGAGAGAGAATTCCATGTCCATGTGGACGCCTCAAACTTTGCGATTGGATGCGCATTAGCACAGGAAGGCCAATTTGGATTGGATCAGCCCATATACTTTGCAAGTAGGCTATTGTCAAGAGCCGAAAAGAATTATAGTACAACAAAGCGAGAAGCATTGGGAATGGTGTACTCGGTACAAAAGTTCAGACACTATTTATTGGTGAACCCTTTCGTTTTCTACGTAGATCACCAGGCTCTGTTATACTTGATCAATAAACCAACGATCTATGAACGAGTAAGTCGATGGTGAAGAATTTGACGAAGCAATAGTTCGTTCTCATTAATTTCAAATATAAAGGTTACAATGTGGTTACAAGTTGGTTTAACCAACTCGGTGGTTAAACAACCAAATTGGAGAGCGCCTATGAGCGCTACTTTTGGTTATGCAAATAATGGAATATAACAACTTATTCTAACATCCCCCCTTATTACATTATTGGCAAATCCCAATTGTATCTCGAAATTTTTCATATTTGATACGTCCAAGTGCTTTGGTAAAGATATCCGCAACTTGCGCATCGGTAGGAATGTATTGAAGTTGTATATGGTGCTTCGAAACTTCATCTCGAATAAAATGACATCCGGTATCAACATGTTTGGTACGTTCATGAAAAATTGGATTTTTGACAAGGTTCAAAACACCTTGGTTGTCGCAAAACAAATGAAGAGGAAGATTCTTTGGAAGGCCCATGTTTGTAAGAATGCGACTTAACCACATTATCTCGCAGCACCGCTTCACTTGGTTGCACGATATTCTCGCTTATGTAGAAGATAAAGCAACCACATACTGTTTCTTACTGTGCCATGAGATAGGTCCAGATCCTAGATGAAAAACATATCCGGAGGTGGATTTACGATCATCAAGGGATCCAACATAATCCGAGTCTTTGTATCCCAGTAAGAAAAAATTATTATTCTGTCTATATTCCAGACCATAATTTGTAGTACCGTGAACATAATGAAGAACTCTTTTTGCTGCTTTCCGGTGACTCATCTTAGGCTCTTGCATGAACCTTGAAAGATATCCCACAAAAAAAATGAGATCTGGTCTGGTATTTGTCGGATATAGGAGACTTCCAATCAACTGGCGATAGAGAGTACCATCTACCTGAGGTGACTCATCATATCGAGATAACTTAAGTCCTTGCTCCATTGGAGTTGCTTTTGACTTACAGTTAGTCATCCGATATTTTTCTACTAAAATCTTGGCATATTTCTTTTGTGTTACTCTAATATGAAATTTTTTTGAGTAACTTCTAAACCAAGACAATAGTGCAGAAGTCCTAGATCTGTCATATCAAATGATTGCTTCAAGTCATTTTTCATTAAGTCAATCATTCTTTCTAAGCTTCCTGTGATGATCAGATCGTCAACATAAAGTACAAGAATCACTATATCAGAACCATTTTTCTTAATATAGAGATTTGCATCTGAAGGACTTCTTATGAAACCATGCTGCACAAGGTGATTGTCTATCTTGATATACCAAGCTCGAGGAGCTTGTTTTAGCCCATACAAGGATTTGATCAACTTGCATACTTTTTGTTCTTGCCCCTCAACCACAAATCCTTCTGGTTGAGTCATGTATACTTCTTGTAAGTCACCATTCAAGAAGGCACTTTTAACATCCATCTGATGCAATTTCCACCCAAACTGAGCTCCCATGGCACAAAGTACTCGAATGGTAGTCATTTTTGCAGTAGGGGCAAAAGTCTCTTCATAATCTATGCCTTCTTTTTGAGCATATCCCTTTGCAACAAGCCGGGCTTTATGCTTATCAATAGATCCATCTGCCTTATACTTCACTTTGAATACCCATTTGCAGCCTATGGGTTTCTTTCTGTTGGAAGATCGACTAACTTCCACGTATTATTTTTAAGAAGAGATTTATGTTCTACATCCATAGCCTCTTTCCACTGTGGTTGATCAAGTGCAGATTGAACCGTTGTGGGTTCATTTGTATTCAATGTAGACATATAAAGTTTTTCTCCATCCTCATCTTCTTCCCTGTCATATTCGGTACCCACTGACAAATCATCAAAGTGTTGACAAATTTCGTCAACCTCTGAAGTAGATTCTTCTGCTCTCATTTGTTGAGTCATACTGCGAGTACATGGCCTATCAAGAGATAGATCTGGAAGGGATTTCAACTTAGCATCTCTCAAAGTGCTAGTATACCATTTTGGAACTTTTTGTTTTTCTTTGTGGAAGTTGGACCTCCTTCTTAGACTCTTCTTCATCTATGTATACGATTGTGGATGTGTCTTTTGATGTGAGAGCTTCATCAAATACAACATCTCTACTTACATGTGTCTTCTTGGTCTTAGGATCAATCAATCGATAACCTTTTGAGTACTCATCATAGCCAAGAAAGATACACTGCAGGGTTTTCTCATCCAGACTTCCTCCTTTTCTGTTTTGGAATGTGCATGAATGCTTTACATCCAAACACCTTCAGATGAGAAATGGAAGGTTTCTTACCACTCCATGCTCCTTGTGGAGTCTTCCCTTGTAGAGCTCTAGTGGGTGCTCTATTTAGGAGGTATGATGCTGTGTTTACTGCTTCTGCCCAATATTGATCCTCAAGATGTGCTCCTTTTAGCATACATCAAACCATTTCCATAATGGAACAATTTCTTCTCTCTGCAACTCCATTCTGCTGAGGTGTATAGGCTGTAGTCAGTTGTCTTTTGATCCCATGTTTCTTAAGAAACTCTGAAAACTCTTCAGAGGTGTATTCCCCCCTCGATCTGAGCGGAGGGTTTTTATCAAACATCCCGACTCCTTCTCAACAAGTTTCTTGAATTGTTGGAAGTAGAGAAACGCTTCTGATTTCAATCGAAGAAAGAAAACCCACATCTTCCGTGAGTAATCATCAACGAATAGTTGAAAATACTTTTTCCCACCATAGCTGGTCCTATGCTGGTTGGCATAGGACCACACAGATCAGTATGTACCAGCTCTAAAGGTTTTGCAGCTCGAGAGGAGCTTGCTTCAAAAGGCACTCGATGTTGCTTCCCTGCTAAGCAATCTGAGCAAACTGGTAAGATAGATGAAAGTGGTGGAAGACCTTTCATCATCCCATATTTGTATAATTCAAGCAAATATCCAGAACTTAGGTGCCCATAACGTCGATGCTAGAGAGAGGTGGCCTCCTTTGTAGTTGCAACCAAAGCAACATGTGGAGTTGAAAGTGCATCGAGAATGAACAAGCCATGTTTGTAGGATCCGGTTGCAACATGTTTACCACTGTTTGTGATAAAACATCTCTTCTTGCCTTTGACAACTCGAGACACGACATCCATGTTTCTATCCAACATTTGTGTGATCGAAAGCAGATTATTGGCTAAGCCTGGAACATAGAGAACCTTCTCAATTTGACAAATACCATCGGGAAGGGACACAGAAATATCCCCTTCTCCCTTTACCCGATATACTTGATTGTCGACAATTGTGATTGGCTTACCCTCTTTCTCCACAAAAGTATCAAACCATGATTTGTCCCCAGTCATGTGTTTGTTAGCTCCTGAATCAATATACCATACAACATCTATCTGGGAAGACGAAGTATGAGTCATGAGCACCTTATGTGCTCTTTCAGAGTCAGAATCTGAAAGCGTCAAGGGCGTCAAAAAACGAAGCCGCCGTCAAATAACGCTGCGCAGGGCGTTAACAAACCATATCCGCCGTCAAATAACGCTGCGCAGGGCGTCAACGAACCACATCCACCGTAAAAAAAAAAAAACTGTGCAGGGCCGTCATAAACCATATCCGTTGTCAAAACTGGGCAGGGCGTCAACAAACCATATCCACCGTCAAAACTGTGCAGGGCGCAACAAACCTCCCCTCAGGGACTCGAACCCGAAACCTGCCGCAGACTAGGCACCGCCCTGACCACGTGAGCCAGAAGGCCCGATGGGAACAAGCGTGCAACGGGCAATATTTAAAGCCTCGCGGCTGGAGAAGAAACAGAAAAAAAATTATCCCACATGGCCTATGCGGCCACTGTGGGGGGGTTTAAACAAACTGAAAGCACCTATTGCTTTCGGTTGCCTTCGAGCAACCACCCCCAGCCTGTCCTTTTGCCTCCTCAACCGTCCCGTCTCCCCGAACCGCCATCCTGTCTGCGTCTTGTCCGCTGTCGGTGTCCTCGGTCTGCGGTCTGTCCTTGGTCTGCGTCCTGTCTGTGTCGGTGTCCTCGATCTGTGGTCTGCATCCTGTCTGCGGTCTGTGAGTCCTGTACGCTCTGTCTGCGCTCGCCCGTCAGGATCCGTCTGTCGCGTCCTGTCTGTCGCGTCCTGTCTGCGTTCGTCCATCAGTCGCGTCCTGTCTGCGATCTGCGTCCTGTCCGTAGCTCTGATGCCATGAAGAATTTGACAAAGCAATAGTTCCTTCTCATTAATTTCAAATATAAAGGTTACAATGTGGTTACAAGTTGGTTTAACCAACTCGGTGGTTAAACAACCAAATTGGAGAGCGCCTATGAGTGCTACTTTTGGTTATGCAAATAATGGAATATAACAACTTATTCTAACAAGATGGCTCGTCACTCTGCAGGAATTCGTGTTTAGAGTAAGGCCAGGGAAGAAATACGTAATAGTGGTTCAGTTGTCGAGGATTCGCTCAGGCGAACCTGCAAAGGGAGGAATACTAGATGAATTTCCCGATGCACAACTGTTCATGATTACTGCTATACCTAGGTGGTATAAGCATATCGGGGAATATCTGTCGACAGTGAAGTTGCCAGAGGAGTTGACGACAGCGGAACAACGGAAGGTAATTACAAAGTCAGCACCCTTCACCTTGATTGCAGGACTGCTATATAAGATTGGGGAGGATCAGATACTTCGACTATCTATAATGGAAGATTAAGTACAACAGACTCTGAGGGAGACACATGAGGGACTGGCAGGAGGACACGTGGGACTAGATGCGACAGCAAGGAAACTGTTGTTGGCAGGTCTGTGGTGGCCCACCCTCTTTCACGATGCTAAAAAGTTTGCGACAGCATGTGATACGTGCCAAAGAACAGGGAAACCGTTGAAAAGAGACTTCATGCCACTACATCCGTCGCAGCCTCAAGAACTGTTCGAAAGATGGGGGCTGGACTTTGTAGGTCCTCTAAAAACAAGTCGAAGGAGGAGATTCCGATACATCGTAGTTGCAATAGAGTATCTCACAAAATGGGTCGAAGCAAGGGCTTTACCAGACAACTCGGCAAGAAGCACGTCTCGCTTTTTGTACGAACAAGTAATTACAAGGTTTGGGATACCTCTACAGCTGACAAGTGACAGAGGCGGCCATTTTGTGAATTGAATTATAAAGAATCTAACGGAGGAGTTCATGAGCTTCCACTCACTATCAAGTCCGTACTACCCGAGAGTAAACGGGCAGGCGAAGACGATGAATAAAGTCCTGGTGTCCATCATGTACAAGACATGTGGAGTAGAGGTAGCCGACTGGGAGGAAACACTACCAACAGTTCTATGGGCATATATAACAACTTTTAAGCCAACCACAAATAACACACCTTTTCAGCTGATGTACGGGCAGGAAGCAGTGGTACCAGTTGAATTCCTTATACCAGGTTTGAGAGTAGCAGTCGACAACCGGTTGAGTGAAAAAGAAAGCGTTCAAGAGCGACTGACAGCCTTGGTACAATTAAATGAGAAACTAGTGATGGCTGAATGGTCAACAGAGGTGGCGTAGAAGAGAAGGAAGTTCTGGCATGATAAACACCTTCGGAAGATGGACTTGAAGGCTTGTGGACTAGTTCTCAAATACAACGGTAAGAGAGAACTCAAGCCAGGGAAATTAAAAACCCTGTGGCTTGGACCCTTCCAGGTTGATGAAATACTAGAAAACGGGGAAGTTAGACTAAGGAAATTGAATGGAACATTATGCCCCGAGGTAATCAAAGGTTCCAAGTTGAAGGTATACAAGCCACGTGCGGAAGTCAACATGATTAACTCGGAACAAACGGGAACTTCCATAACAGAAGAAGAAGAATCAGACACACAACCTTCTAGAAATAACGAGCAGGGTAGCGTTGTTTGAGGGGAGGAAACGCATAACCTGGATTGGTTGTTTGGTAGTGGGGAAGAGCAATCAATGGAACTCTCAAGTAACAACGAAGGGGACCTAGATATCCCAGTTGCCAGCCCTAACCCAGACAATAGAAGGCAAAGGGAGGAAGATCGCAATCGGCAAGCGGGTGTCAGACTCCTGGAAACTGCGCAGATAATTGAAGACGATACTTCACTAAGTTCACAAGATGAATACAATGGAGGATTGAATGGGGATGGCATACTCGAAATACCACCGACTCGTGCATGGAGAACACCTTATGCTGGAGCCATGAGACGCCCAACTGAACGTGAAGAGGTAGCTACGTATCGGATGGTTGCACTAGATTTGCGACAACATAGAAGAGAAGTATGAAGATTGCAGCAGAGGGTTCAAGAAACTACAATCTGGCCACTCAATACGGTAGGAGATGGAAATGACTCAAGTACCGACTCAGTCTTTTCAGAAGAGGACCGGGAGAATTTGGCTCATTGTACCATGCAACGACAATTTGAGCAAAGCAGATGGAGACGAAGACTGATGAGAGCCGATAGGAGACTGAGGATCTTGCAACAACTAACACCTGAGCCAGTATCACAACCTATAAACGAGACCCATAAGAGAGATAATTTAGGTACCTTCGGGAGACCGCAAGGAACCCCGAGAGTACCTGACCAAGGGAGGAGCGTGGTTGACCTCCGTCCCGATAGCTTGAGAGGAAGAAATTCCCCTCTTGCTACCAATAGGTCGACTGGTTCTCAGTTTGGACCGCGAGGCCCATCTGAGAACTTAGTCCAAGTCAACCCATCACTTCGTGCTCTTGAGAATATACCGAGAGGTCCATCTCTGCGAGCTCATAGGAACCGGAGACGTCGTCAGGAACGACTGAGGGACCGATCGAATCTCGGGCAGTTGGGAGTACGGCAGCCCAACATTAGAGAGATTCGATCGGATAGAGGCTGAGGACGCGGTAACCAGGTCCGCAGAAGGAGAGATTGGGATCGTAATCCCAATCTAGAGCAAAGGAATCAAGCAAGGGCAGTTGCAGGTAATGATCGAGGTCGAGGACGAGGTCGGAGATCTAGACGACCCCACGACAATGGAGAACACCAAGGGCTGCAACTGACCCGGCAGGCGGAAATTGATCAACAAGAAAATGGGGGAATAATATATACTTATTTGGATGACTGTATAATACTCTGACATAATGATGGAAGGATTGTACAAATTCCACTGGTGCTTGATTATCCCGAACGACCAAATCAGATAGCAGCCACCAGGAGGAAGTAGCAGAACCCCGGGATAATATTATCAGTCCAGATCGGGAAGAAGATCGGATGGCCGAAGAACGATGGGAACAAATTAGCTTGAGAAATGAACAAGTCAATAATAATGCCAGACGATGGGATAGTAGGAATCAGTCCCCAGAGCCAGCAAGAAGATAGCAGACGGAAGAAACAGATGAACAAGACTGGCGCATTATACCGCGAGAAAGAATAAGACAACAGCCACAGTCACACTCGGGAACTTCCCCAAGACGAAACAATCGTCGAAGACTGCAGGCGACGGAAGAGATAAACACTGATAGTGATGACGACTTTAGTAATTTCGGAGAAAATAGCCGTCATCAGCAGATTTCGACCTCAGATGCATGGGAACTGCGCATTGGCTTGACCATGCGGTTCACCCGTCGACGTTAAGTTATAGATGTCGAAGATAATTTTGAAAAAATATTAAAAAAAAAAAAAAATTATAAAAATTCAAAAGTCAACATAAAAAATCAAAAAGCAGGAAAAAGACGAAATAGGGAAAATGACGAAATAGGGAAGAAGACGGAATAAGGACACCTAGACGTCTAGGAAGGCCGATGTGTCGCGCATGCATGCAACCAGGTAGTTGGAGCGGTTGGGAGGAAAACTATATAAGGAGGAGAAGCCTCGTTCTTCTCACATCGCTCTCAAGTAGCAAGGAGGAGGACGAGAAGAAGCAAAGTGCGCGGCAGGAGAAGCAAGAGTTGCAGATAGTGTTGCAGACGGATTGGGCAGCGGACGACGGCTAGTTGACGGCTGACGACAGGTGGAGTAGGAAGAGGAGCAGACGGCTGCACCAGACGTCTAGCCAGCCTGACGGCTAGACTACCCGATGGCTACACCAGACGTCTAGCCTACCGACGGCTACACCAGACGTCTAGCCTGTCGACGGGTGCACCAGACGTCTAGCCAGTCCGACGTCTATCCGACCCGACGACTGCACCAGACGTCTAGCCAGACGGACGGCTGCACTGTCAGACGTCTAGCCAGTCTGACGGCTGGACTGCTGGACGGCTGTACCAGACGTCCAACTAGACTTGACGGCTGGACAGGGCAGACGGCTACCGAGCCAGACGTCTGCAGGGAAGAGACGGGCATAGCATTCGACAGCTGCTGAACCAAACAACTCGGATACTTGATGCCTAGGGCCATCCAAGGGGAATATGAGGACATCACAGCATAAAGGCGGAAAGACTTCTGCCTGGAGTGAACCTGAACCGGAATCAGTGGTAGCCAAGCGGTTACGGCACTAACAAGAGGTTGCAATGAGAAGTCGACTGAAAAATACGGAAGTCGGACGATCGAGGGGGAGAAGAGAAGTACCGGAAATGGCAACCCGCCGAGGGAAGGAGATCCACCCAAGTGGAAAAGCACCAATTCCAGTAGAGGAGATGACCTGGGTCTGTCCAACAGGAGAATTTTGCCAACAGTGGTGGGCAGATGTACCCAGGGATCATCCGGTGAAATCCAAGATTAATGAGTGGGGGTACATTTTATTTTGCATGCTCCTCGCTTTGATCGGGAGATCTTTAAGGAGTATCTAGTGCAGATGCTGGAAACCTATGATGAGAGAAGGCACTGCAGTTTGGTGGATATAGAGAGTACAACACTAAAAATTGAATTTACTCCCGAAGATTTCCAACAAACTTTCGGGCTTCCTTTGAGAGGACAACCAGTGTTGAACGAAGGGATCCGAAGAAGACAAAGCCGATTATGAGTGTGACAAATATCACAAAGGAAGAAGTAGAGACGATGCTCAGCATTCACGGCGGAAGAGGAGTCAAGCAGCCACAACTCCGAAATGAAGGATATGAAGTGATAATGAACGTGATCATGTCTAGGCTGTCGGGAGAGCAGCGAAGTTCAGATCTGCCAATTTGTCTGATTCCGTGTCTACAAGGAGTAGAACGGGGAGAACAGTATGATTGGGCAACATATCTATCCAACCGGATACAGACATTTTTGCTAAGAACAACAAATAATTTCTCGATGATGTTCCATGCAATTGGACTGATTCTGGATGTGGCAACAAGAGCAAAAATTTCTATCCCAGACTTAAAGGCTTCTAGGGACGTGCCACCAAGAGCACCATATCCATCTGTAGGTGGATAGAATCGTCAGCTAGGAAGACGCCAGCAAAGGAGGCAAGGGTAAAGCAGACTTCCCACAAACCGCGTCATGAGAAGTTGGTGGCCGCGTTAGAAGGGGAGGATAAGTGAGCCACACAGACTCGGGAGTCGGAGGTACAAAAACAAATACAGGCTCAATCTCCAGATGAACCCAGACAAAAGAAGAAGAGGCGATTCGATGTGCCTCCACAAAATCTCTCGCAAGAAGCATTATGGAAGATAGCAAAGAATCTGGAAGTAGCTCGTACTCGGGAACTGCAGCCAACAGAAGAACCTGAGTTTTCCACAACAGCTACAAGGCAGGATCCGGCAGCTGGAACAAGTTCAGCTAATCCAGTAGGAACAGAGGAGAGGATTGCTGCAGAAGAGCACATAGTGCATATGGGTTCACCTGATGTATCTGAGAGACCAGTGGAAAGACCGACAACATTGGCAGATACGTTGAGCACATTTTCCATTAAGGAGATGTTCGCTACAGTGGAAAAGATAGCAGCAGACAGGAAAACTGTAGGAATAAGTAGTAGTTCTGGAGTGGAACTTCAGCCAGCAGTTACAAAACAGTGGGAGAAACGAACAAAAGGGCCCACAAAGGAAACACCAACAGAGATTCCGGGTATAGGTAGCACTAAGGATGGAAAAGAACAGTCACCGGAATGGGTAGACCTAGAGAAAATCGAAGAACAGGACGAAGTGGATAGTGGAACCATGGGACAGGCTACAGGAAGCCCATCTGTTCGCTAGCAAGATAAAGGCAAAGCAAAGGCACAGGAGATCGAACAGATCGATGCTTGGTCCCGGGAGATTCTCCTTAAGTTAAAGAATTTTATGGATCCCTAAGATGAGATGGATGAGAACGCAGCACGCTGTTTCGAGAAATTGGTACAAGTGATGCAGAGTCTGAGTTTACAGTTCAGCAGCGCCTATATGGGCCAATGAAATAAATTGCAAGGTATGGTGGAAGAATAACTTAACCGATTGATTCAGTGGGTAGTTCAGGGACCTTGGCAAAGAGATATTTCCAAAATTTACACAAGGCAACCCTGGTCACTACCTACAGGCCGAGTGCAAACAATGGAAGATATAGCCGAATTACCAGACAGAACACTAAGTCTTTATTGAGAGACTGAACAGATTTATGTTTGCGGCCAAGGCAAGAATCCACCACGGGCTATGGAGCACGGCACACAGGTGGAAGTGGTGCCGGAACTATTGCCAATGTATACACAGTTGAATTTCCTCGCACACTTGTTGCGGTGGGCGGGTGAGGGAATCAAACACATTAGTACAACTAAGGACATCATGGAGCAAGAAGTTACACAGGCTCTGTTGGAAAAGGATAAACTCTTAGCTGAGGGCATGGAACGCATGGAAAAAGTCCACTAAGGGATGAAGGAGGTCAATGCAAGTTTACAAGCTGAGTTGGTAGACAAGAATCTGAAATTGCAAGCAGCAGCAGAAGAGATAGACCAACTCAAGAACCAAAAAAAAACTGTTGGTTAAGCGAGCAACTGCATTTGCAGTCAGTAGAAGCCAGCAAGAGTGCACTTGGGCTCAAGAAAAAGAAGAACTGCTGAACAAAAATGCAGCTCTGGAGGAAGAACTGCGGAGGGCAAAACAACAAACAGGTGCACCAACAACTTCTCTTTCAGAGGAATTGTTGAAGGATATGTTGCGCAGTCGAGAAACAGAACTACTGTTGAACCTGAAGAGAGAGCAAATACCTTTGAAGTTGAATGGGCAAAATACTATAACTATGCCAAAAGACTCAAGGAGGAACGGGACCAATATCGTCAAAGGCTTCAGGACTATGAACAATCACAGCAGGCTGCTACTCCAACAGAAGTACAACAAACTGAGGTTGGAACTTCAGCAACGGAGCGGAGAAGGTCGTTGAGGACATCGACTTCTTCGAAGGGGAGGATAGATGTAGACAACAGTTCTAAGCCCTAGGACTGACTGGCACATCCTCCAACAATTTTGAATGTAACCGAACAATTTTGAATGTAATTGAGCAATGTTGTCTAAGTGTTGGCATAAGACGTCCAGTCTGTAAGTCAGACGTCCAGTGTTGCCAGTCACCAGACGTCCAGTTTTGTCAGACGTCTGGGTTGGCAGTTAGACGTTTGGACTGGCCGTCAGACATCTGGACTAGTCGTCAGATGTCTGGTCTGACTACTAGACGTCTATTTTGACAGCCAGACGTCTGGGCTAGTGGCCTGACGGCTAGTTAGCAGAGTTAGACGTCTAATTAGCAATTAGTTAGCAGATTCGGTTGTAGAAGTGGTTGGGGAAGTTGGTTGCGATAACAAACTTCCAGCCCTATAAATACCCCCTTTTCAAACATTTGTAGAGCATTAGAGAGAAAGGAGAGAGAGCACAGACTCTGTCTAAGATTCTATTGTATGCTGTAACTAGGATTGCAAATATAATACCAAGACTGTTATTCTGATCCACATTCTGCATATGTATTGTGTGTTGAGTTGAGTTACAGATTGTTGCCATTAATGGAGTTTGTTGCAGGTGTGAAACACTGAAGGTCATGTTGCAGGTTTCCGAATGGTGAAATTGTTATTGCAGGTGTGTTGTTAATCGTTGGCGGACAAGTGTTGGAGCGAAACGGTTATGGCGGTTGTGCGTACCTTGGGGCCTGACGTCTAGCCAGACGTCTGGTCACCACCAGATGGCTAGCCGTCAGCCCTCTCACCAGACGTCCAGCCCTAAACTTGATGTCTGACCCCAGACGTTTGAACCAGACGTTTGATTCAGTTCTAGACGTCTGCACCTGTCCCCTACACCGACTGGACCCTGTCAGCCAGAGTTAGCCTATCACATGGACTTAGTTATACCTTGCCCACCCTGATATTAACTGTCATCACCTGTATCGGGAATGTACTCACCCCTGTCTACGAAACACATAGAGAGTTGTCCCTGAAAAGGCAATGGAACCTACCCCGGATCTCATAATAAATGGGACAACAAAAAATGAAGTGATGCAGGGTCTCAACTTCACCCAAGGAGCAAAACAAGCAAATCCGCTCCTCCATCGGAAGATGGTGATCTGACTCAATCCGGAATTGGTGAGAACACACCCTAAGTTGCCCAATAGTGATCAGAAGACTATGCATTGTGTGTTGCTGAAGGTATTGTGGGGGAACTATTCTGCCCTCCTGTATCTGTAAGAAGTGCTCATGGTAGAAAGACAGCTTGGGGGAAAGAGGGGCAACAGGAGAGATCCATGTGCATCTGGTGTACTGGAGACTAACATTCTTCCGAATCTCGTGGAGCATCTTGTCCTTACTAAGCCGAGAGGGGGGAGAACCCCCAAAGAATAAGGGGGCGGCCTGTCTATTTGTATCTGAATGCCGGCCAGGAGAGTAGAAACTTGAAAATACCATCTCCTCCGGCCTCCACGAAAACTCAGAGAGAGTTCCATCGAGGAGCGAAGGCAAGGTAAGGGTATTGCTTGCAACCCTCAGGGGTATCTCCGAAAGTACGGATCTTGTGAAGATAACCGATAATCAGGAAGATAATCTCAAGCTGGAGAGGAGAAGCCCCAAACTCTACCAGAATAATAGAACGAGGGACTGTTCCCTTGCAACGAATGAATCATCGAAGAAAGAGTGTCTGCACTCGTTCAACCCATGACCACTCAGTCTGGCCAAGACTAGGGCCCCAAACCACTGACCCATAAGTAATAGTTAGCTTGACCAAAGCGTCAAAGATCCTCATCTTCACAAGTATATCCTGAAACTGTGCTTTGAAGCAATTCCTCTCTAGCAAAGATAGAGCTGCATACCCCTTACACACCCGGACCCGGGCGGCGGGTTTCATACCAAAAGTGGGACCAGTGAAAAGAACCCCTAAATACACATAAGAGGTGGTGATTTCGACCTCCTGGCCCTGGAAAAGGAAGTGGAGATGGGATAGAGCCTCTTTGGTAGTATTGAATACCATAACCTTGGTCTTAGAAAGATTCACCGTCAACTGTCTCGAGTCACAAAAAGCGGCAAGTGTGTCCAGATGACGCTGAAGCCCCTCAGGGGATGAGGCCAAAAGAACAACATCATCAGCAAAGAGGAGAATAGAAATCAACACATGGTGAAGAAGGCAACCATCCTCTGGGTGAGCATTCTCCCTGATAAAAGTATGACCCATGTCGACTCAAAGCAATCATACAGCAGTAAAAATTAAAATAATGTGCAGAAGAAAGTAAGAGTGAATTAAGGGAAGTATCTCTATTATTTAAAAACTAGTATCAAGCACAACATTGCATCAAGATGCCATAGGAAGCAGTGATGCTAAAGCTATGGAGGGAAGCATCTAGACTCATTAAATACAATTCCCTTGGCAACATTACAAGAAGAGGAGGCAGCGTGTAGGATGGATAACAAGTATGGAACTCAGATTTGTGATCAAAGTACACTTTCTTTCAGGAAAGTGTCACCATGCTTCACTCAAGTTACCACTTTCATCCATAAGGGCATCACAAATCAATTTCTTCACTTGATATTAAAGAATATGCAAATCCAAATAATAAGGGATCAGGTATGTGAGGGAAATAGTAGCGGGTCATGTAAGATAATCAAGAAAAGAGGGAAAAAGATATAAGGAAAACTAAAGCAAGCTGTGCAAGAGGAAAAATCAGAGAATAAAATTCCAAATGCTATTTCCAATGCCATGCGACCTTGCCCCTAAAGGGAAAAGAACAAATAAGAAGGATAGTGCAGAAAAACTAGAAATGCTGCAACAGGGGAGGAAGAAATTTCAATATAAATAGAAGACAAATTCTGCCATGTGTCATAGAATCCCAAGTTTTTTAAAAGGAAATTCTTCATTGATTGGACTTGGTTCCTCTAGAAGCAGCATTAAAACCTCTCTGTACCACCTTACATCACCAAGTCGTGAGTACAAGATTGGAACATGGACTTTCTTTTTTTTTTGTTGGGGAGAGACGTGTAAAGGCTCATTTATCAAGAAGCAATTAGTTAAGAATGATTTAGTTTATATTATAAAAAAGCATACTAATGTTTCAATTGTAGCCAATGAAGAGCCTTGCCCTCCCTGTAAGGGATATGAATGGGCTAAGCTAGTTAGTCCTTGAGTACGATTTTGTTGAAACATGTTCTTTAGAACATGTCCACCCCTTTTTGTCCTCCTCCCCTTTTCCATGTCACTTTTGAAGTTGGACGGGTCACTTCACGTTGTTTTATGTTGTTAATCCAATGTTCAAGATCTAACCCTTGAGTCATGTTTCGACACATTTGTAATGTGTGAAGCATACACATGCTAATCACAAAGCAAATATATTGATAGATCAATGTTTGCAAAAATGTCTTTTGAAGGGGTATTTGCATACTATTGATTCATTTTAGGGTTTCAATAACATGTTAGCAAAATAGAAATGAAATGTGGAGTTTGGTCATTGGATCAACCATAGTTGAGAAAATTGAAATTGGATTGGAATTGGCATGGAAAAAGAATCAGAAAAAAATGGGTATCAGGAAAAAATCGACAAAAAATAAAAGGGAAGAAAATGCAAAATTTCATTGAAAAAAAATCTTTTTCATTCATATCACAATGATGAATTAACATTATGCAAAATAAATATTAATACTGTAAGTGATACAAGCTTAAAATACACATGAAAGTGGCAAGTGATATAAGCTTAAAGCCTTAAACGACACATGAAAGTAACAAAACACCTCTTAAATAAAGAAATTTTAATGCATCCAAAATTCAAATGTTCTTGTATTGCTTAAAATATAAAAAACATACAAATTACAAAGCGTGTCATGAGTCATAACTAACACAATGCCTCAAGATCTTTGGAGGCCCTTGTCCTTTGCCCTAGAAGAAGCTCTAGTCTCTCTTTGTCGCTGTGACTGTGCGTCTTCCTGTGCTCGTGCCTTGGTTGCTATCTCCTCTACTAGGTTTTCAAAGTTTTCAAAATCATCCATGGAGAAGAGAGGCTCTTGTTGCTGCTTCTGTTGTGGCTCTATGATCCATTCAAATGATGGATTAATCTCATCTAAGTCAATGACCTCGGTACTTGTTCCTAATTTTTTTTTGGTGGAGGCGAAGGTTGTAATGAACAAACGCAATATCATTCAACTTTTCTTGTGTAATTCTATTGCGCTTCTTGGAGTGTATGTGCTCAAACATACTCCAATTTTGCTCACAACCTGAAGCGTTGCATGGTTGAGATAAAAATTTGATGGTGAAGTGCTTTAGATTGGGCGTATATGCACCAAAGTCCTATCATTATATTTCTAAAAACAACCAACAAAAAGGAAATTTTAATAATTCACATGTAAAATCGTAAATTGAGATTATTTTTTAAAACAAAATCAAAAGACAAAATAAATAATAATTCAATGAGGGTTACTTGGCCTCATAGTTGACCTTGATCGAACACACGAGGATGGGAAAAGGATGCCCTCACATTTCTTATAAGCCTGCATCTCATCTTGTATCTTAATGCGCATTTCATCATTAGGGTACATGTTGTCAACGCATAGTCAAAGACCCCTCATCACCTCATAGACAACCACAAATGTATCTGCATAAAACAATTTGGGGTTGAGGTAGTGCCCCGCTGCATGAAGAGGACTATGGAGCTGAGATGTCCATCACTTGTCAATGATATTCCAAATGGGACTGTATTTGGTGTGGACATGTCCTTTTACCCTATCCATAGCCTCATATACATATCCCATTGGTGATTGTTCTCCATCAACAAGATAAAGAACCCTCAACAAAGGCTCTGACACCTGAAAAAAGAAAGAATAATTTAAATAAAAATATTTTACAATACAAGATTTGCAAATGAAAAAATATTTTAAATTAAAAAATTAATAATAAAATAAATTAAAAAACTTAGTCTTGTACCTTGATGGCCTCATTCATGGCTATCCAAAAGGGCTTCTCAAACAAATAATCATATTTTGCCCCTCACTATAGAGTCGGTATCTAGTAGCATCTTCGGAATTCCATTCATCGCTCACAAACATCTTCTTCAGTGCCCCTTTTGCATCAAAGAGGCTCTGCAATGTCATGAAGTTTGTGGCAAAGCATGTAACTCCAACCTGCACTAGCTCCCTCCCACTAGTAAATTGCCTCATGAGGTGGAGGACCCATGTATGGTTGTAGATGAATTTTGTAATAGCTTTGGACTTCTATACAACCTCTGACACACAAGGTAATTTCCCAATGTCTTCGGGGAGCAAATTGATACAATGGGTTGCACATGGGGTCCAAAAAACGGTGGGGAATCTCTCCTTCAAAATCTTACTAGTTGCTACATACATTGTTGTGTTGTTTGTGATGACTTGGACATCATTCTCCTCCTTGAACTCCATCACAACCTCCCCCTGCAACCCTGCAAGCATTTCGACACTCTTAACTTGTGCCAATGGATTCACTGACTTTAGGAATGCAATTTCTCCTGCAAAGGCACCAAAAAAATTAAGGTTCTTCTCCTCCCATCGGTCCACTCATCAGACATGATAGTGCAACCATTTTTCCTCCACACCCTGCGCTATAGTCTTCACGCATACCGTAAATGTCGTCCATGGATTCACGAAGGAGAGGACGTGCTTTAGTGTTTTGGTTGGTGTGGTAGCAAGTAGGTAGACAGCTCTCTGTAGTTTGGAACAAGCAAAATGATAAAAACAAGGTATTTATGCCCTTTCCCCAGCCCATGCTGCCATGGCTAATTTTTTAGGCAAGAAATCGTGATTTGCGATTTTTTTGCTAATTTTTTCCAAAGATTGGCGATTTTCTGAAAATTGCGATGTCTGATGCAGATTTCTTAGCAAAGACGAATTGGAATCGGAATTGGCAAAAATTGCGATTTTTTGCCAATTTTTTAAAATATGATCAACAATAACAGAAAGGTCTCATAAAGAGGTATTTGTGCATTGCTGATCTTCTTTTAGGTTTTTGTTGATTGGATTTATTACAAGAACCGGCCTAGACGTTCATTATCCAACATTCGAACATTTGCTCGTGTGTATGTTGTCCATCCAATCGAGCCTTGTTTGTGTCAAAATATTGTTGAATTCTCATGAGGACCCCAAACCCTTCGATAATGCTCTTGTTTCTTTAACTATGTTTCCGGCTTTTGTTGTTGAAGCTTAGAATCCTCTATCACTTGCATCGACATTGCGTTTTCTCGACCCGCTTTAGTGTCATCCTTTGGTAGAGTTTGAGGTGCTTCAATGAAGCGTCGCAGGTTGTCCAATAGCCAGTGCATTGGAGCAACCCAACTATCTTGCATGCCTCCATGCATCTTGGGTAGCCTCATTTCTTTATGCAAATTCTTCTCTTTGCAAAAAGAATAGCAAGTGTTCATTGCTTACTGATAAGGACAAAAATTGCTCTATTTGTGCTTTATAGTTTAAATCATTTGCAAGCAATTTCATTTTGGTTGTTGCTAGATTGATAGGTTTATGGATTCTTATTCACTATCTTGTAGTAATATGTTAGTTTTTTTTATTGTTGCAATATTTTAGCTCTTCTATTGAATATATGTCCATTGCAATTATGCCCTAGTTTCTAAAATGTTTGTTCTGCTGAATATCATTCATTTAACCAGGTAGATAATTGGGTCACATTTTTATCATCACATAGGTAAAGGCTAATTTGTTAATCATGTGTGGGGGGGGGGACGCGCCCCCTCGTTTCCCGCGTCCCCCAGCATGGGGGGACGGCTGAGGCCTATGGCCTCCCGTCCCCAGGACGTCCCCTTTTTTGGGGCGTCCTTGGGGACGGCCAGCCATCCTCGGGGACGGCTGGGTCCCTTTGGGGACGCTCGGGCCATCCCTAGGGACGGCCCGAGCGTCCCCATTGGCGCCCAACCGTCCCTCAAGCATCTTTGTAACAGCATGCGTTGAGCTACCTGAACCAATTTTTCCCTAACAAATATGGTAACTTCCTACAGCAAGCCTCACAAGCCTCTGAAGTTTTTTATTTCTTTATTCCTTTTAAATAAATTAGCGAAGTGTCCTTGTCAACAACTAATCTTCCCTCTGTTCCTTGGAATCTCAACGCCCTCTGGAACCATTCCTGCCTGTTCTCTTCTGCCGACAACTGAACTTGCTTTTGCATTCACCTAGCACTTTGTAGTATAGAAAAAAATTTATAATGCTGACAGAATAGAATAAAACATTCATAATACCTCAAACTAAGTAGAACACAAAATTAAATATGAAACATGGCATGTATTTCTATCATTCAATATTTTTGTGTATATTCTCCACTGCCACTAGACTTAGGCAGTGGACTCAGAGAATAGAGAGCCCTCCTGGTATGCTGTCACAAGGAACACATATAAGGGGGGGACGGAAGGAGACCTTAGTGGGAGTAACCACCTGTATATCTGTACCTAATATTCCTTTAGCAAAAACTAAAAGTACTCTGATAATTTAATTAAATCTCATCCATGAAACAAGTATAATTTATTGTGCTAAATACAATTATCATTTCCACTTCACTGCAACAGGCTACACGATTGAGATCTCAACCAAAATAAAATATGTTGAGAAAGGAAAGCTCCATTAATGCCAACAAACTGAGAGAAAGGAAAGCTTCATCAATGCCAACAAACTGTTACACAAGCAAGCTCCATGAGCCTACATATTCTATCAAACAAGGCTCCTATGTTTACATTCAATTTATAACCTTCAGGCGTTTAATTGCACTGGTTAGTCAACTACCAGCTGTATATTGAATACCTAGGTGCTAAACCCGACTTAGTAATATGCAACATAATGTGTTAGCCACTATGACAAAGAATATAAATATTAAATACAATGCTTGACAAATAATGTTTTACATGGTTGGAGCATACTGTCTGCTCCTTTAATAGTTCTAACTTCTAGATATAGAACTACTTTGTTTCACTTGAGAACTCTTCTAATAAAGTTTCAAAAGAAAGCCTATTTGAAATTACATTTAAAGTACCAAACATTATGGAAATTATTATGTTCCAAATCTGAAAACTGGCTGATAATCTTCTGCAAAATAGGAAGTTGCGACTTGAATTTTGAAAATCTGGATTCTAGATAGTCAAAATTCAGACCTCTTTTATGTTGTTATCTTTATGCTGATATTTCTGGCTGAATGAGCTGAAATCTGAACAAAAAGCCAATAACCTGTTCTTTCAAGTCTGAACAATGAAATCTGAAGGTTCTTGAAGGGAATTTATAGCATCGGATAGTGAAGCAAACACACCAAAATCTAAACGGAGGTGATATCTGAAATTGAAATCCAGATGGATATCTGAAAGATACAAATTTATATTATTCCAAAAAGCAATTTCAGGTAATACTAGTTGTGATCTTATTCCAAGTGCAGAGTAGGTATATCAATATGAATATTCAATATCCTAATATCATTTTTGTTGTGTGTAGAATTCTGAATGTGTAGATTATTCTAAATTTCTAAAAAATTTCAATTTTTATAGTATTATACCAGCCATCCCCGAGCCGTCCCCTAAAATCGGCTTGCCGTCCCCTGCCGTCCCCGGAAACCCGTCCCCCCGTCCCCCAGGCTCGTGGAACCTTGGTAATTAACTAGTAGTTAATTAGCCACTTTGAAAGGTCTCCGATTCCTTAAAAAAAATCCTCTGAAATTCCTAAAATAGGTATTGAGCTTCATTGGATAAAGGGGTCTTCCTCAACCCTTTGGAAATCACCCTAATGGTACTATGTTTGGCACGATTAGGCCCTTAAATCAACACAAAGAAAGTTCTATACTTTATTCTTTTTGTAGTTTTCTTTATCACTCCATCCTTGCACTTTCTACAAGTTCCAAATATAGAACTTTTCTCGGGTTGAGATAAAAGGCTATGGGGCTGACCAACATCTAAGTCGTATCTCCATATGCTTGGGTCTCCAAGGATTGGAACCCGGTGAAAGACCTACATGACAGCTTCTATTACACCCTATTGCAGGAGGAATCACCTCAACCCATACGGTAGATCTGGTTCTCTTCAACCTTATTTGGCTCAATTGAAGGAATTCCTACTGTGGTAGTTGTGTTGCCATCTATGTTCCACAAACTTTTGGGATGGGGACAGTGGGACTGCTTTTGGGAATGGTGGGACATGTTTTGGGACATCACAATGCCTTTTCAGCACATATATGCGTCTCTGAGACAGCCCTCAAATCCCAGGACGAGTCCCCATGGAACATAGGTTGCCACAGTCCTGGTATTTAGGAGACTAACTCAGTAGTGGTTGATGAAGGGACATGATCCTGTTGCAAGTACCATTTAACTCTTATCAATGTAAATGACATCAGCTGGTTTTTGAAGAGCATTCAAGCAGTGATATCTATTTTAGTTCAGAAATTGCAAATATGAATGCAATGTATGTCTTCAGTTGTGTTTGTTTCTATCTAGCTGATAGTTGATAAATAACACAACTCAAAGTAGGAAAACAACTACCTTATGACATCTCCATCAAACTTTTCTTTCTTATCAATGATCTTTCACTTAGAGACAATTTCCTTCTATGCTGACTCTTGTATTAGTAGCATCTTTGATTAGCTAGCCAATTGCCTATCCGGTTAGCCTGACAAGTGCAATGAACGAAACAAATTTCTTGGGAGTTTGTGATAATCATTCTTGCTTCCTCAACTATGGTACTATTCATTCATGCTACTTGAGTATTTTGGTGAAGGTTCATTTCCAGCATTCAATTAAAAAATAGATTTCTTACTATGTTTGAAGCTATTTCATCTTTATTTGAAGTGCGGATTTTATTGATTTAATATTTGCAATAATGGTAATGATATTGGTTGGATATGGGTTTTGTCTTTACTCTTATTTTGAAACTTGAATTATTATCCTCAATCATTTGTCACTCTAAGCAGGTTTTGCTTTAACTTACAATTTATCATGCTTGGAACCATAAATTATGTGAAGAAAATGTGTATATTTATGTTCTGTTGAAGTTTTGTCAGCTCTCTCAGTTATTAAACCTATAACAATGGTCTACTTTTCCAGGGTGGCTTGAAGATGCAGCACTGTTTGCAGCCATCGACAATAGTCTTGATGCTTGCACTTGGTCAGACTGGCCTCGACCTTTGAGGGATCGGCATCTTGTGGCCCTTGAAGCCATATATCAAAATCAAAAAGATTTTGTGAGTAACATGACTTGGTGTTTTGTAAATTGTCAATAATCTAGTGGTAAAAGGGGTTCACTTTCTTGGGTGATGATTTCTGTGTTAAATTAAGGGTTTGATACAAAGTAAAGAAAATTGTGCCAAATCATGCTTTGAATACTAATGTTCCTTGTTTGACAGATAGACATATTTATTGCTCAGCAGTTTTTGTTTCAAAGACAATGGCAAGCAGTTCATAGATATGCCCAACAAAAAAGGAATTATGATTATTGGAGATATGCCCATCTATGTTGGGGCTCATAGTGCAGACGTATGGGCAAACAGAAGTCAATTTCAACTGGTTTGTACTTGCACTTGTGATGAACAACATAATGCAATTTCCATAAGGTTATCTACAAATTATTTAATCATGAATACGTGGTGGACCATTTAAACCATTTCAAATATCAGGTTTCCTGAGTTCCCTATTTGCTTATATCTGCCACAGGATAAAGCCGGCCATCCAACCCTTGTCAGCGGTGTTCCTCCTGATGCATTCAGTGAAACAGGACAGCTATGGGGCAGGTGATTATGACATGTTGTTCTTGAGGACTGTTCTTTTAAGTTTGTTTTATACCTAATTAAAACTAAATCTATTATCTTTGGCTTTTATTAATTTTGATCCATATATCTGCTATTTGCACCTGAAACTTGTTTTGGTTCTTGCTAAGGCGAGTTTTGGACTTTTTCCACTATATCACTATTCTGCAAGGACAATAGTTTATTAAGCAGAGCAAGAAAGCTTTTGTAACGGACATCTTTATGGTTCAGCTAATAATGGTGTTTGCATATTTGCTTATTAGCATAACCGTATACTGAGTTGTTAGATTCATAGGTGTTTGATTTTAAGTACTTGCTTTATACGCTAGTGATAATTGTTGTCTAATTGTTTTGTGGTAAGCTTTTAGAAGAACATATGATGAATATTGGGTGTTGGATATTTCTGTTGGTTGTTAAAGAGGTTGGCATAATAGAATTTATGAGGGCCTTGGATGAACTTTTGAATTTTATTTTTTAAATATTGGATGATAACATTGTACAAAAAATAGGCCCAAAGAGGCCTGCTAACCAGTCAGTGTTGATTAAAACTATAAAACAAGTATCAAGATCCCCTTAGGAGCTCAATTATATATCCCAAGTAATAGCAAAATTACAGAACAAGAAGATAACCATAATTATCATTATTTGCCACTGTCACAGAGATTAACGATATCTGGGGCAATCAGAATAGTGTCTCCACCAGCATCAGTAGCAACGACCTTATTGGCTAGAGGATTGCTGAAAAACTTGTCAAACATCAACTGAGAGGACATGACAACCTGCCGACGCAGTGACGGAGTGGCTGAACTCGCAATGCATTTGAGAATGTCAATTATCAACAACTGGGAGATGATTTTCAACACAACTCCACTGCTGAAGGGCATCGGAACTCTTTTTTTGGTCAATAGGAACCAGAATGAAAGATTTGGAATCAAGAGAAAGTATCTTTAGTAAGATAAGGTTTCATGGGATTTCATTGCATTAATATATCGTCACTTCTCCAAATGACTTTTTTAAATCTCATTCACAAGGATATTTTAAATCTCATGTAACTTATAACAAAGCACACAAGTACTTTAAGCAATGTTTTGTGGTAAGCTTCTAGAAAAACATAGTGACACATACTGAGTATTGGATGTTGGACATGTCTATTAGTTGTCAAAGAGGTTGACTTAATATTATATATGACAGGACTTTGGAAGAGTGTTTTTTTAAGAATAATATTGGATAATAATACTCTACAAAAAGATGAACACAGAGAGGGCAGCTAATCAGTCACTCTTGAACAAAAAACAAATATGAAGACTCCGCCTTAGGAACACAATTACATATCCCAAGTGATAGCGAAATGACAAAACAAGAGTATAATTCCTCCCTACTCATAGTAACAGTATAATTCTCAATTTGGAGTTCTGCTGTAGAATCCTCCCATCTCCATTGAAACTGAGAATTCCCCTGATACTCATCTTCTTGCCAACCTATATTATCTTTGCCATTGTAGAAAGCAACATCGTTGTCTGGATCTCTATCTGCATTTTGCACAGATTCACAGGTGGAAGGTCTTTATAAATTTCACTGGGGACTTGAGACATGATATTGTCGCCTTCATCCACAGTCCTGATTCTGGTTCCCACCCTGACCCTCTTGCTTATGCTAGTGGCAATACTGTTCCAAGCTTCCATCGTATCCATAGAACTTAAAGAGCCAGAGTTCATCCTTTGGGTTTGCTAAACCTACTTCAGCTCCCACCATATGAGGCTTTGAGTGATGTGCATCTACTGCAATAGGATCACCTATCCCAGTTTGCACTCCACTTTAATTTTTCATATTGTCTTTTCTAGGGAAGGTCGTGTGAGTAGGTCCATCCAACCAATGGGTCAGATAGGTCACGATTGTTTTCTCATCACTCGAAGGTGAGTCTCTCATCTTTTGAGTCAAAGTATTTACTCAATAAATATAGACAACTAATTCCTAGCATTAATCAAGACATACTCATAGCCATAAAAAAAATGTATATAAAATATTCACCCGATTACATGAAGGTTCAAGTACCATGAATTCAAAGTATGATATATCATCACTAATGCTAAGCACATCTGCATATCATCCTTATAAATTTACACAATTGATAAGAAATACTATTAAGTTATTAACAAATGCTTTTACACAAGTCCAACCCATTTTATCTACATTTCGATAGTACAAGTCCACATGAGCTCATTTAATGACAACCATTTCCATTGCTTGCATTGCCAATTTATGAAGCATAAATTGCAGTAGGATGTTCAAGATAAGGGTATCTCAAGTTCATAGAAAGGATCCTTCTGGCTTGTTAATCGAAGAAGCTGGGAAAATGCCTACATGGACAAACAACACACAACGACATGCAAGAAGGGCCTCCCACCTTATGGGCAAACCCATAGCCCAACCTACAAGTATTCCATGAGCCTGCTTACTTCCATCCCATCTAGGAGTAGACCAAGACATCCCAATTATATGCAATAACCTCTACATGATCAAGCACTGAGATGCATTCAAACAGAATGCTATGTTCACGTTGCAGTTGAGTTCACAAGCACCTCAAGTGCAATTAGCTCATGATGATAATTAATCTAAAATCCAGATCACAAGAAGCAAGGCAAACAGTAACGTTGATGCCAATCTTGTCAAATATTACTATGACCAGTCAAATGCCACAAGAACCCTCCCCCAAGGGTCATAATTAATCACACAAAGGACATGGCAGGGAAGACCTCTTTCGTGCTAATTTATAGTTTCCATAGAGATTCATAGTTAATCCATCTATAGTGTAAATACATCTAAGCTACCATGTGAGTGAAGCAGGGTTATGCAGTGATATAAATGCAGCAGACAAATTGATCATTGCGTCAACCAAATCCAGATGCCATACACAAGTACAGGTAGCAAATATAGCAATACTAATCACATTCTGCATATCACCACAGTTCACTTGCCAGCCTGTTATCATGAGAAAGTGCATGTCACAGGCACCAAAAGTGCCTTCCATTAATTTGCCGCTACGTTGCCAAGTTTGGGTTTGGGTTTGTGTTCGACAAGGATAAAAATCAAAGAAAATTGTCATTGAGAAATAAAATTTGGCACTGAGTTTGAAAACAGTTTTTTTTTTTTATTAATTTAAACGTCCAAGATAAATACACACTCACACATAAAGAATTTCAAATATGTATATATAAAATATCACATTTCATACAGAGATGTGGTTGACTTGCATCTGCTTCTTTGAATAAGTTGCCCTAATATTATGTTGCCTTGTTGATATTGTTTTTCCATTGGTTGTTTTGTTTCAACCTTTAGTTTTTGTAGATTTGGGAGGGAGTCTTTGGTGGAAATGAATCATGCAAATGGGACAAATTTTATGTTTAATTTTTTTCCATTTTTTAAAAAGTATTGTCTCATCTGCCATTGAATGTTCTTTGTCTTCAAATTTGTTCATGGACATATTTTTGTGTACGGTAGACAATCACTAAAAGTCAAACATTTTTGATAAAATTCAATGAATTTGGTAAATGTGATTCATCACATTCATCACCATTCAAACAGGGCATCATTGAGTCCATCAGGTCTTAGAGAACCTTTTACAAAGTCAAGACCTGGTCCCCACTGGACCTCACCGTGTGTTTATCTTAATTTGCATGATATGTATATAATAATGAAATCATAATGATCTGATATCAAATCCAAGAGTATTTCCAAGCACCAGCACAATGCCATAGTAACGAGTCTATGACTCGTAACAGGTTGGTAATGTACAGCCACTGTCTACAGTTAAGAATGCCAATTGCTATTGCCACTGGTCCCTTTCTCTACAATATAGTAGACGTGATGCATAGATTAAATTTCCTTGCTCATCATGTTCATATGAAGTGGTCTTTTTCTGGAAAATTAGTCACATTCACAAGAATGATATGCATCAAACAATGTACTGTAACCATAAAGTACACTTCATTATCCTATTAAGAAACAGGCGCTTTCTTAGGAGGAAATACAATGAATGCCCCATGGTACAGTATAAGCAAGAGTCACTGAAAGATTTATATACAATACAATTTCTATGCCTTCTAAATTTAATTTCATCTCTGAAGTCAGCACAGTGAACACCAATCTACAGTGCAATCATAGGATCAACTGGAAGGTAGTCATAGGATCTCATAATTTCAGTCATAGGAAAAATATTAATGGCAGTCTCAAATGCATCCAGAACATAGCTATGAGACCTTATAAATGCAGTCAATTATTCATGCTAAATGTAGTCTCAAACCCATGCGGTCAACATCTTCTCAATTGCAATCGCAGTAATCTTGGGCAGTCAAGTATTAGAGTATCCTGTTTTAGGCAGTTAAACATCTAATCCAAATTGCTGGTACAGTACCTTGGTCCCTGCCTAAGCAGTCAAGCATCTTATTTCAAATACACTTACATTGCCCTGTTCTAGGCAGTCACAAGGTTCATGAATGGATCTATAGCTATTGCAAATATTGCAGACAGGATTTTACCTTATGCTAACACAAAACAGGGTCAGACACAGGCATCATACATGTCTCTGAAGTATGATCATACATGTCTCTGAAGCATCATACAACACTTCATTTCACATTTTAGGAAGTCCAACAGTTATGGTGACTCTTCAAGGCCTGTAGAAACTTTTGGGCTTCTTCAAATTCGTGGGAGAACTTTTGGTTTTCTCTTTCTTAGTTAGCATTAATCTCCAACATACTCCCCCTTGATGCTGAGTGGTGAGACAAGTTTGTCTCTCAATCTCAAAAATTGTTCTTTATTGACACCTTTGGTAAACAGGTCTGCAAGCTGTTGTTTCGTGCTGCAATATTTCAAATCTACAACCTTCTTTTCCAGTATGTCTCTTATGAAATGAACCTTTAAATCAATATGTTCAGTTTTACCATGATGGACTGGGTTTTTTGCAATCTTGATTGCACTTGTATTGTCACAAAAAATTGTTGTTGGACTGTTTTAAACTTCACCAATCTCTTCAACTACCTTTCTCAACCAAAGTGCTTGTGTACTTGCTGCAGTAGCTGCAACATATTTTGCCTTTGTAGAAGATAAAGCAACAATACTTTGCTTCTTTGAGCTCCATGCTATCACTCCTGAACCAAGTGAAAAACAATTTCCAGAAGTTGATTTTCTATCATCCAAGCAACTTCCCCAATCTGAGTCATTGTAACCAACAAGCTCCATTTTGTTGGTAGCATCATAATGTATGCCAAAATTCAAGGTTCCTTTGACATACCTCAAGATTCTCTTGACTGCTCTCATGTGGTTTTGTGAAGGTTCATTCATGTACCTTTATACAAGTGAAACTGTAAATGCAATATCAAGTGTTGTTGTAGTAAAGAACATTAAGCTCCCAACAATGCTTATAAACAAATTTTCATCAGCTTTCTCTTCTCCATCATCTCTATACAACACTTATCCATGTGCCGCAGGTGTCCAAACTGCTTTGCAATTTTCCATGCCATATTTCTTCAACATATTTTTGATGGGTATTGTGACTGAGGGAAATTAAGGTAAATGGGAGGCTGCATTCTATGTGGAAGTCTGCCTATAGAGATTATCTCTAATTCTGCTTGCTGGGCAGCTTCATATAGGGCAGGGAAAGTGTTTACTCGGGCTATCTTGAGAAGTAGGCAAATATCGGAATTGAAAGACCTCAGGTAATAGTGCGCAGCTTGTCCCGCCGGAGGTCGCAGTTCGCGAGGTACTCTCTTCCAGGACCTCACAAACCTCACGTTGAAGTCTGATATCTCCTCTTGCGGGGGCGTTGAATACTCTGAAACTGATGTAGCAATGAAGAAGGATCAGCAGACTCGTTGCATCCCTTTACGAGCCTGCCTGCTAACTGGGGCCATCCCGTGATAGCTCCTTCTGGAAAAGATCTCCACCAGTAGAGAAGCTTCCCTCTCAGAGAAAGGGCCAATAGACGGGTCTTAACACTCTCACTCGTGATAGAGTGCAGTGCAGCCAAGGCCAGAATGTCTTGGATGTGCTCGTATGCTGTTTTCCCAGAGCCATCGTAAGTAGGAATGGATTTCAAGGCAGCGGGGGGCACAACCTCTTGTCCAACTAGAGCCAAGGGCCCTGTGGAGTCAACTGCTGGAAAGAGGTCGTCATCGTTTTGTTGGGCAGCCATGTCTTCTTCCTCTCCGGTCGTATACTCGGTATCAGTGTTGTCCGAAGTTGTAGGCTGTTCTTCAATTTCGGCCTCTCCGACTTCAGCTTCTTCGATCTTGGCTTCTTCAATTTCAGCTTCGAGTTCGTTTATGTGAGCTTGGTAGTCAGCTAGCCTTATGCGCTCTCCAGGAGCGTTGATGTCGATTTTGTAGAGATCAGGCTGGTTTCCCGGGTTCCTTGCTCTCCACCTTCTTGTATGCATGAAGGCGCTTGGACCGGTCTCGCTGACTCAGAGAATATTCAGGTACTTGCAGAGTTGCCAGGTGTTCTGATTTGACAGCAATGAAGCAAACACCAATGCTTCGATTCTGTTTTGAGATGGGGAAACTCCCGTGTCCCACCGGACGTGCCAGAGAAACTGTTGGTTACGAATCTGCCACTAGGATAGTATTTAGTGTAATGCGCCCTAGATTCGCCTAGCAGATTGAAAGGCCGGAAGGAAGGAATGCCTTCCGTGCCAATCTCCGGAGGAGGCCGGCCTCCTATGTTTTCTCAATTGTTTATAAGCTTAGAGTGCAGGAAAGAAATTAGAAATGCAGAAAGAAATGTAAATGTGTTTATGGGTGGGGAGGATAAGCGGCACAACAACAACCAATCACCACTACTAACAACAATTAAACACAAGATACATTGTAGAAACTATCAATGCCATTCATCCTATGTATCCTCTACCTTTGCATTCCAGGAATACTTAACTATTAAATACCGATATCCAGAAAGCGGAATAACAATGAAGCAATAACATAAGCAACATGAGGCAGAAATGCTAAGTAAAGGCAGCATACAAGATAAGAACAGTCAATAGAGCCAAGTATATTTTGTATTTAGAAGCAAACACACAACTACAGTGGTTCCCTAGCAATATATCCCCCTTCCCCTTTTTACAATGATGTTGCCGAGCTATTTATAGCGCAAGTTTCCCCCCATTACATCGTTGGGCATAGGATCCCAGACCTGACAATAACTGAAAAGGCTGACAAAGCTGACAAAAGCGGCAAAAAGCGGCTGATGTCTACCTCTGCCGGCATGGAACGTGCTTGCAGTAAGGTCCACCTGAAAGATCGGCAGCAATGTGGCGGTGTGGGGATGATGCTCCGAGTCAGCTTGATTGAGGACAGCTTAAGTACAATAATTTAGTTCACGCTCGCACACCTCCCGTCACATCTCTGACTCGAATCCTGAGGCTGGACACCTGTCAGAATCTGATAAGGGGAAAAATCTGCCTTAGGAGCTCGTATTTCCTTTCTTGCCCGACTTCGCCCATAATTGGAGCGCAACCAGGCAGCGCAAGGGGGGAAGTAGCGGAGTTGGGGAGGCCTCTTTGCCTTAGAAAACTTTTGGGCTGGCTTCAACATTCTGTGCCCGAGTGCGCGCAAGTAAGTGAGCGAAGGTACCTCCAAAAAACGGCTAAGTGTTGCGCTCTTCTTCCGGGGCGAACCTCGACTTCGCAGCGAAGTCGGGTTGTGCAACACTTAGCCGTTTTTGGAGGTACCATGATGGGCTGCTCAACTGCGCTCTTCTTCCGGGGCGAACCTCGACTTCGCAGCGAAGTCGGGTTGCACACCCAACACTTAGCCGCTTCTTCAGATGAGTCGCCCAACTGCACATGAACTTGAGGGCACAGCCCGACTTCGCTGCGAAGTCGGGTTGCGCACCCAATAATTAGAATTTTTAGGGCTCCACTGATGCCCAGGTGCGCACAGAACTGAGAGCGCACCCCGACTTCGCTGCGAAGTCGGGGTTCGCTCTATACTTAAGAAAAACTGGGTTCAGCTCTCCGCACGTTGGCTCCCCAAGTGCGCTCAAAATCAAGGGCGCAGCCCGACTTCGCTGTGAAGTTGGGTTGCGCAATACCAACACTTAGTCAAATTTAGGGCCTTTTGCCCTCTTAGAGAAACTGTCAGAAGAAGGAGAAGGGGGGGGAATAAGAGAATGGAAATGATGGCAGGGAAGAAAGGGGATAGTGGAGAAAGGAAGAGAAGGAAGAGGGAAGGGAGAGCAGCATCCTTACAATAAAAACTGAAGACATGGCACCTCGTGCAAAATGTGGCAACACTAAGCAATCCGAGCAAACTGGCAAGATGGAGGAAAGGTGGGGAAGTCCTCTCACCATCTCATATTTGCTCAATTCGAGCAAATATCCTGAACTTAGATGCCCATATCTATTATGCCACAGAGAAGTAGCCTCCTTTGTAGTTGCTGCCAGGGCAACATAAGGCGTTGAAATAGCATCTAAAATGAACAAGCCATGCTTGTATGATCCGGTTGCTACATGTTTACCTTTGCTGGTTATAAAACATCTCTTCTTGCCTTTTGCAACTCGAAATACAACATCCATATTTCTATCCAACATCTGAGGAACGGACAAAAGATTGTTAGCTAATCCAGGAACATAGAGAACCTTCTCAATATGACATTTTCCATCTGGAAGAGTAACAGAAACATTCCCTTCACCCTTCATCTGGTAGACTTGATTGTCAGCAATGGTTACTGGCTTACCTTCTTTCTCCTCAAATGTCTCAAACCACGATTTGTCACCAGTCATGTGCTTATTGGATCTTGAATCAATATATCATACAACATCTATCTGGGAAGATGAAGTATGGGTCATGAGCACCTTGTGCGCTCTCTCAGAGTCAGAGTCTGAGTCGGACCCTACAGAATCTGAGTCTGAATTAGATTCAGCATAAGCAACATGTCCCTTAGGTTGCTTATTCTTTTTTTGTGATTTGTGTTTCCCTTTGCCCTTGTGCTTATGAGGTTGGTCATTCTGTTGCTTGTTCTTAAACCAACACCTTTTGGTGTTATGGTTATTCATATCACAAATCTTGCAATATTGTTTGTCCTTCTGTTGAGATTGTTTCCCTTTGCCCTTGGAAGAACCCCTTTTTTGAAACTGCCCTTGTTTCTTACCTCCTTGTTGGGTATAAAGGGCATTATCTAGCACTTCATCCTTCTGAACTTGATTTGCCTCCTCAGTTTGAAGCAAATTCACCAACTCTACAAAAGATACTTGTCTACCAGAAACATTGATGGAGGTGATCAACATCTTGTAGGACTCTGGAAATGCTCTCAAGATAACAGAGGTCAAGAGAGTATCATCCACGGGTTTTCCCATAGTATTTAACTTGGCTTTCAATTCTGCCACTTTGCAAAGGAAAAGATCAACTGTCTCTCCAGAGTTCATATTGAGGGTATGCAGTTGAGTTTGAAGGTGTAGAATAGTGGAGTGATTCTTTCCTTCATACACAGTAGTCAAAGCATCCCAAGCTTCCTACTAGTTTTGGCATCACATATATGAGGCTGGACCTCATCTGTAGTAGCAAGCAGGATAAACATGAGACCTCTTTTGTCCTTCTTATCAAAAGCTTCTTGATATGTTCTTGTTGTTTGAGGGCGTTTTGTAGTGCCAGTCACTACATCCCATAAATCTTCCACCTGAAGAATGGCACGCATCTTTGTCTTCCATGGAACAAATTTTGAACCTTTCAGCAACTGTGAATCTGATAGATATTTATGAATAGTGGCCATTGTGAAGGTTCCTTATATCACCAATTGGTATCCCTTTCTTTATACCTGTCGACCGATATACCAAAACTACTCTATATATACCCACCCTTACGTGAGGGAGACTATAAGTATATATGAGCAACACGATACATGGAACATAGGCGATATTGAAAGGGCATCGTGTTGTTTATGACACCTACCATAGAAAGTCTATTCCTCTTGCGTGGGGCGTAACTTCCCCTAAACACTTTGGAAAGACCTTCGTCAGGATTTACGCCTCACAACAATCACGATGTGGGTATGAAATGAAGTGAATAATAGAATTGGTTTGCCTTATTTCTCCCCGATGATTGATAGAGAACAAGCTCAGATGTCGTTGCAGCTATATTAGGCGTTAGATACAGTAGTCCAAGCACGACAGCATCACCTGTAAGTGTGGACCAGAGGTATCGTATATATAGAACGCTGTTGTGCAATAAATTGCACGAGTAGGTGTAAAAAATTTGGGGTCTTTTCTTTGCTTTTATTGTTGTGTGATTGTTTAATGCAAGAAAACAGGAAATTTAAATGCAAAAAAAACAATATTCACACATGCCCACAAATTTACCTACTTGAGGTGTCGGTTTCCACCGAAAATGCACCTCTTACAATGCCAGTTTTGAGATGAATAGCATATATTCACATTCCATATTTTTTATTCCCCCCTTTGTCTTAGGATTTTGCAAGAAAGAAATGCATATGAAATCCCCCCTTTTTGTTGCAAAATAAACAAGTGGGAAAAAAAAAATTGTGTCCTTTCCAATTCCAATTAAAAAGACTACTTATCCCTCCAAACACAACTTTGAAAGGAAAAAAAAATGAAGTATGGGAAGAATACCTCAAAAATGGCCCTTCCGTGTGCTTTGTTTGCAAAAAATGGATCCAGAGAGCCCTTCAGTGGAAAAAAAAACGCCTGAGTAGCAAAAAAATGTGTCCAACAACTTTTAGCAACTTTTGAGCAATTTTTAAGCAACTTTTGAGCAATTTTTTGTCAATTTTTGAAGCAACATTTTTTAGCAACTTTTCCGTGGGGTTTGAACCCCCGACCACACCCGCCACAGGCTAGAGCCAAACCACCGCGGCTACACAAGCCGCTGAGAAGCAAGGGGCACGAACCTCCTCTTTTACCCCTGCGAAGCGCATAACAAGTAAAAAACATTTGACAACTAACTGTCCCCAACGGGATTTGAAACCAGAACCTCCGCCAGATTATGGAGCGCATGAACCACACGAACCATTGTGCTCGTTGGAATCAAGCAGCGTCTTCTTGATGTTATCCTGTGGGCGACAGAAAATAGTTAAAAAAAACTGGGATATCTTTATCCCACACGCATTGTGAGATGCGTGAAACATAGTTTATAACTGTGTTCGCGCCCCTTCTTGGGTGACTGCCTTCGGGCGGTCACCTGTCCACCCTTTTGGCCTCCACGTCAGTCCCCTTCAGTGTGTCCTCCACGTCATCCCCCTTCAGCGTGTCCTCCACGTCAGCCTTCTAGCGTCTGCCATGTGTTTGGTTTGTGTCCTCCACGTCAGCCTTCCAGCGTTTGCCATGTGTCTAGTTTGTGTCCTCACGTCAGCATCTCGGGCTTCGTGCTGTGCTGTAGTCTGCGTCTCAGGCTTCATCAGCGTCTTGAGCTTCGATCTGTGTTTCGGGCTTTGTGTTGTGCTGTGGTCAGCGTCTCGGGCTTCGTCAGTGTCTTGGGCTTCGATCTGTGTTTCGATATTCGGTTTGCTTGCGTCCTGCATCCGCGTCCCGTCCTTGGGCTTCGGCCTGCGTCTTGCGTCGGTTTGCGTCGAACCGCTCCAACTGCTCCAGAATACTCCTAACTGCTCTGTCCTCGGGCTTGCTCCGCTGGCTCTGGTACCATGATGAATTTTGTCAAGCAATTGAACTCGTATATTGCACCAGTTTAAATAGGTTACATTGCAGTAGTTATGGAACCAATTGGGTGGTTGGGCAACCTACCAAGAGAGCGCCTACGAGCGCCAACATTTTAATAATGTAATACAATGCAAAATAGGATATTTGCTAACAGACATAAGAGAATCAACTAGACAATCAAATTCAAGTGTAGACAAATCTTTACTCTCCTAAAAAATTATTGCAACATGATTCCATTTATGGGTAAGAGATCTCAATACCTTCTTCACAACCACCTCTTTCTTCAAGGTTTCTCCAAAGGTGGCCGTCTTGTTCACCACATCTTTCACTCTAACACTATAATCACTCACACTTTCAGCCTCTTTCATTTGCAGATTCTCAAACTCTTTCTTCATGGTCGGCAACTTAACCATTCTCACTTGGTCACTTCCTTGGTAAGTCTCTTGAAGAGACTTCCAAGCCTCCTTTGCTGATGTAGTAGCCGTAATACGTGGAAATAAACTCTTGTCAATTAACGTGGAAATAGACTGAATATGGTAGAGAAAAGATTATGATTATTGCTGCATTTTATTCCTTTTTCTGTCCTATTATTTCTTTGTAATGTGTTCCAATCAGGTGGTTTTTCATAACCACTCTCCACTACCTCCCAAAAATCTTTTCCAATTAACAATGTTCTCATCTTTATGCACCAATAATCATAATCTTGCTCGTTAAATTCTATAATGGGTAATGAGTTGTTGAAGTTGGCCATTAGACTTCAAGCAACAACAAATGAATTTTTTCTTCAATGAACTTGTCCAAGAACTTGATCAATTGTTAGACTGACCACGAACCCAAGTTCACTCAAACCCAAAAACCAACCAAACTCTGATACCAAATGAAGTAAATGACCCAAAAATAAAGAACACCAAAGTGCAGCAAAAAATGCAGCAACAAAAAAATTGCAGCAGCAAAAAATGCAGCAAAAATTGTAGCAGTGCATGACAGTCTAAATTTGAGGGACCAAAAATGCTCAGAATTTGATAAAATTTTGGGAGTGAATTCTACACAAAAGACCTTTCCAACGGTGTATCATACGCGAAAAACAGAGCTATAAAACAAAAGTTATGAACTTTCAAAGTTAACTGCAGGTTTCAGAAAACAGGGACAACAAGTATGTTTTTCACAAAATGAATGGAATAAAATGTTGTTTTTTCATTCTAAAATGAACTTAGAAGTATTACAAAGCTTTTTCCACAATCTTATACAGCTTATAATACTTTATTTTACATTTACAAGAGAGAAAATGATGTTACAACACTTCATTTCACATTCTAGGAAGTCCAACAATCATGGTGACTCTTCAAGGCCTGTAGAAACTTTTGGGCTTCTTTAAATTCATGGGAGAACTTTTGGTTTTCTCTTTCTTAGTCAGCATCAATATCCAACAATATCCATAAAGGGTTTGGGTTTGAGGATCATTTCACCCATTTCTACAGATAGGGCATCAAATGCCTTCAATGAATGCAAGGAACAAAGCCTCCATATTTAATTTCACAGCTCCTTTTCTACTTCATAGATAGGGCATTACAGAATTAAATTCTATGCAGAATATAGGTATAGGACATCTATTGGCCCAAACAAAAAAGCCTCATTCTTCCTTTCCTATCAGTGAAAGGCAATGCCCAAAGTAAAAATCCATCAGCAGGCACCTAAAACACAATATCTTCAAAGACAAATCTAAGGCATCAAGGCCCTAAACCACAATATTTTCAAAGACAAGTCTAAGGCATCAAGGCCCTAAACCACAATATTTTCAAAGACAAGTCTAAGGCATCAAGGCCCTAAACTACAATCTCTTCAAAGTCAAATCTAAGGCATCAAGGTGTTGAAAGAAAATGCAGTCAAATCTAAGGCATCAAGGTGTTGAAAGAAAATGCAGTTACCTTAAACAAAAATGAGCTCCGAGTTGAAACAGGAGATAGATGCTCTTACCAAAACCACTATCTTGACCCCCCCTCCCCCCTCCCCCCCAAAGAAACAAAGGAAAAAAAATAAAAAGAAAATTTATAAGGATTCAAACAGAAAGCAAACTGCCCATCTCTGCCTTGGGCATATCAGCTTCTTCTTTGCAAAATCAAGGTATTAAACAGTCGAGCAAACTAAGCATGCAACAAATGTTCGGGCAGGTGTGTGTGTTTGTGGGAGAGAGAGAAGGTAATTCTATTAATGTCCATAGATGGCCAAAGTAGGCTAATGGGACTTAATGAAAAGAGCTATTACAAATTACAATGCGTTGTTGTTCGTAGTTCCTCCTCTTGTTGGAGCGTTCATATAATTGCGTGCAAAATGTCTCCACTCTTGACATCTTTTGCATTGAACGATCGACCTCTCATTAGAATCATATTGGAATCATCCTTCACCACCTATGGTTTGATTCCCTTGTTGCAATTGTCTTCTCCCTTGGCGGTTGTTCCGATATCTGCCACTCGTTGCTCCTTGTTGCCTTTTTGAAGTTTTGGGTTTTTCATCTTTCTCCTCCTTTTGCACCCTAATATTTGGTGCCTTGCACTTCTCAGTTTAAATGGGCAATCCGCAATAGCATGACCTGCAATTTCACAAATATTGCAATATGCTTTCTTTGGGCAATTGATATAGGTGTGACCTTCTGATTTATGATCAAAACACCAAATGTCCTTCTTCTCCTTCTTTTTGGCCTTGAAATCATTTATCATTCATTGTAGGTCTTTTCTTATGTCTTGTATTGTAGCACTAAGATCATCACGATCACAATCCAAATCGTCGTCCTAGTCATGGCATGTACTTCCTCATCTGGCTATTGTTATCTTCATTTCACTTTCCAGATTCAACGCTTGATCAAGTGCTTCTTGGTGAGTGGTTGGTGGAACCACCTTCATCTTCTTCTTATATTTAAGAACCATCTTCTTCTTATATCTGGCCGATGAGTTCCTTTAGAGGACAATTATATGATTTGATTTTCGTCCTTTTGCTTCATTGAGTGGATCTTGCCAATGTTCTCTGTATCGTTACGAAGCAGTTTGAACTCCTTATTGAATTCATTCAACTCTGCCTAATTCATGAAGGGTTTGTCTCTCTTCAAATGCTAATCAATTGCTACTCCATGCAACGTCGCTAGGAACAATCTCAGCCATGTATCGTTATCCATAACTCCATTCGTCTCCCATATCGTCTCGCATATTTTGATATGGCATTTAGGATCCTCTCTCTTGTCTTCGGTAAACCTTGGGCACTTCTGCCTGCTCGCAGCTGCAACAATATTTGCCATTGGTGGCTGTTCAGCTCCACTCAACAAACCTTTTGTCGAAAATTGGTCATCTGCAAACAATCTTCAGCAGCTTCCTTGCATGCTTACACTCCATGATCCTTTCCACAAGTACACGAGCATCGGTTTTGATCTTTCGAGCACACTCTCCTGTGGTTGCCCTGTGCTTAGAGCATCGGTTTTGATCTTTCGAGCACACTCTCCTGTGGTTGCCCTGTGCTTAGTTCATGGGCATAGTTCATTCCTATTTTGCATGCATGTGCCTAGAAATTCTTATGTTGCTATGTTATGTCATGAAAGTTGAGGAAGTTTGTAAACCTGTTTTTTATATACAGTCCACTATATGATTGGAAAATGATGGCAAAAGAAGGGTTCTCATGGTGGATACAACGGATGAAGAGGGCCTATGACTTATTTGATGAATTTCGAATTGACCATTTTCGAGGACTTGCTGGCTACTGGGCTGTTCCTGCAGGTGATTCATATAACTAAATATTTTTGCATCTGCATTCTCTCTATATTTTTACCTCTGCATATGTGATGGAATCTTCCAAATTATCCTGCTAATATTAATTTGATACATTGTTTGAATTTACAGAGGCACAAACAGCCATGGAAGGAACTTGGAAGGTCTGTATACTCTGTGTTTAAGATACTGTTTTATCCATATTTGTGTTTTGACTCAATGTAAATTTTGTGGATGGAAATTATCAGGTGGGTCCAAGAGAGACACTGTTTGATGCTATCAACAAAGCAGTTGGAAAAATTGATATAATTGCTGAAGATCTGGTTTGTTTCTCTATCTTCTATATTTGGACTTTTTAATTTTCTCATGGGGTTTAGAAAGGATGGTGAGGGTGAGACATCGCCGTATTTTCTTCTCATGAGAGTGCTATAATTATCAGTGCAGCTTACAATAATACTGTGTGCGGACTTCTTTCTAATCAAATGACTCTAATTACAACCATAATGACTTAAAAATTGATGACACACATGAAGACCAAACCTTTTTTCTCCCATCAGGAGCCAGAACTTTTATTTCACAAAATAATTATGTAGCATCTCTTTCTTGCTGCTGTCTGATGTTATGCTGCTTACTCTCATGTATGATATTATAAAGAATGGATTGTTCAGGGCATTTTGAGCACTGTCCAAGTTCAAATCCTCGCATTGTGATGGACAATCCCATGATAATATGATTAATGTAATATCACAATAATATGGTAAGTTGAAATGCCACAATATTGTGATCATGATTGGTGGGGCCTGTTTCAACCTCGTTTAATCAATGAACAATATAAACTACACAAAATGGACTGACAAAATAAAAAAGAATATAAGATAATTCTATTAATGTCCCCAGAGGGCCAACGTAGGCCAATAGAACTCATTGAAAAGAGCTGTACAAATTACAATGCATTGTATTAACCACAAAGTACTACGGAAATAAGCTAAACTAGGGTAAACAAACTAGTGCAAACTACTCTAAAGTGGAACAACTGTATGGACATAAAATTAAAGCCTCAAGGGTTACCCAAAATGGATAAGCGCTTAAGGTGATGATTAAGAGAGAGCTAGAAGTCGAGTTACAACAGAGATAGAAAGGAGCTCCAGTTGATCCAAGCACTGACATTAATCTATAATGGATTGTAAAATAGAAGCCTAGTCGTTGTCGTCATCAACTATCCCAAATGGGCTAACATAGGATCTCATGATGCTTCTAGGTAAATGGCTAGGACTAAGAGGGCCTGGTTGGATAATCTTGGGAGGACATGGAGTTTGACCCCTTAAGACTCTTCTACCATCCATGGTATGGAACTAATAGAAGAGGACAAGAAACTAGTAAGCTGCACCTTTCTACAACTCCTCGGTATGTAAGAGGTAGCTGAAACTTGACGCTGAAGAACTGCAGTCTTGTCCTGTCGCAAGCAAGAAGAAAGAACTGAAGCCCTAGTAGCCACTCCTGTATGTAGACAAGGGTGCACAGATCTGTCATTAACATTTTGGATAGTTGTAGCTTCAAATGAGCGCTTATTACACTCGACTGTAGAGATAGAGTGAAATAACGATGTCTCTCCCATAATAACTGATGCCGAAGAATGATAGCTTCCATCAGGTAAAGACCCAAGCATCTTTGGTCAAGATAGCTAAAAAAAAGTGACAAGTGATCCACCCGAGTCTCTATACAAGCGATATAATAAACAGGACAGGTGAAGATGAAATGTTCTTTAGCCTCCACTTCTTGAGTAGAGCAAAAACCACATACCCTATCCTTTCAAGGAATATGGTGGTCCGTCTCCACCTGCAATTGATGTGAGCATACTTTGAGTTGACCAAGAGGAATCCTAAGGCTGTGTGTTCAATGTTGTTCGACATAATTAGGACGAGTAATAACACCATTTCTAATCCTCATTAAATGCTTAGTGTAGAAGTCCAACTTAGGACTAAGAGGTTGAGATGGAGTGACTCAAATGATATAAAAATATTGTCAATAAACATTATCTCTGATTGCTTGATTAATAACCTTCTTATCAGGAAGAAAGTAGAGAGGAGCATTTAAAGAGTATTGAAAGGAGGTAATTGATCTATGGAGATGCCAATTGATTGAAGAAGAGAAATAACTTTTGAGTACTATCCACGATGACGACCAAAAGAGCCTCAAGAGGTAATTCATTTTGAGGAGCAATGCATGGGTATCTCTCTTAGTCAGAGGTGTAGTCACTCCTGGATCTAAGGTGATGAAGCTGAAAAATAATTCTGAAGATGCTCTCAAGGTGAAGAGGATGAGCGCCAAACTCAGCCTGAACAATACATTGGGGAATTGTTCTTTTACATTGGATAAATCACTGAAGCAAAATAATCTGGACCCTCTCAATGCAAGCCCAATCAACACACCCTAGACTTGGACCCCAAATCTTAGATCCATAAAGGACTGTGGCTTTGATGATGCAATCAAAGAGGTGCATCTTTGTAGGTATGTCTTGAAAGTGCTATTAGACAGTACACAATATGAATACACAATATGAATAACAGATAATTTGGATGGCCAAATAGAGGCTTTTTCTGATAGGTAACAAGGAGGCACAATATTTTTGTTGTTTAGAAACGGGGAGAGAGAGCACCAGGGGGCTTCGGTATTGTTAAATGTAATGACAAAGAATTTGGGTGATCTCTCCCTGTGCAGAGAAAGGGATTCATCAGGTTTCCTTGAAGAAAGAAATTTTCTAATGTCTTATCAAGGGAGCAGATGGACTAGACAGGTTACACACTTTCTAAGCAATTGGCAATGCTCAGTAAGGCTTTTGTAGAATGCTTTGTTAGACTTCCATATGCAAAGATATTTAAATTAAGCATGTTTTTAATGAAAAGAAGGATTATACAGGATGTAATGCACTCAGGACTTGTTTTTTAGTTTTTTAAGATTAGTGATGGTTATAGTATGGCTACAAAGAAGACCATAATGATTGACTGTTATACCTAGAATTTTATTTCTTATATTACCAGTGGGGTTAGTACATTTGTGTATATCCATCCATATTCAAGCCAGAATATATTGGAGACCATCCACATTGCATTCAATAGTCATGAAACAATTCCTGTTTATCAGGGTTCTTTGATGTTCTTATCTGTGTACAGTAATTCATGTCTTTTGTATATTCAATTTTTTGTGCATGTGATTTAAATGATATTTTAGTAGAATTAGGCAACTTTATTGTAAAAAAACGTAGAAAAACATTTCACACATGAATGGATATCAAATCAAATTTTAATCTAACTCAGAAATTCTGCCAGAATAACATAAATTTAAACTGTTCTGGATCTCTCCTGTTTATAAATCAGTGAAAGAAAAAAGAAATGAAATTCTCCAAATTAATACAATCAGGTTTTGAGAGAATTTTCAAACTCCGTGTTGCATTTATCTTGTGAAATGCAGTAGGTTATAAGGATCAAATCTCCTACCAAGTTAAGTAATAGGAGATTAATGTTGAAATTGTTTGAATGATAAAACAAAAATACAATAATAGATTAGATAACTCTATTAATGTCCTTAATGACCAAAGTAGGTCAATGAGTGTCATTGAAAAGTGCAGTTATAATACACTATAGTAACATTAAAGGGTCAGATTTCAGAATACTTTTCAGAAACATTCTGAATCGTAGCATTCACCACAGATCGGAAGTAAAAGAGTGAAATAATAGAGCAAATAGACGAACGAAGATATTGATAAATGAAATGGAATAGATGGGTGCCCGTTGGCACCCTATGAAGTATCACACACCCTAATACAATGGATCAATGGTTGGGGGTATTTATAGTAGATACCTAATCCCTAGTAATAATTACATGTCATGTTAAACCAAAGCTGACATAATATCATGAAGGCTAAATTACAACTTTGACTACAAACTTACAAGGTTAACCGTACCAATGGTTTAACTGATACCGCTAGGATTGAATACATCAAATCATGCCTGTAGGCTTGCATCAAGAATACATCACACATGGTCGAGCTGTGAACATTGAGGATTTTGAATGGAGGATGAGCTGTGAACACCGAGGGTTTTGGATGGTTGCCAAGCTGTAAACACCGAGAGTGTTGGATGGATTCCTTGAATGATAAAAACTTCCCCCCGTTAGGGCAAAACGGTGAAATTAGGGATCCAGATGGGAGAGCTAGGGGTCTAAGGAATTCTGATCAATGTGTAGAAAATGAAATGCCATATGCAAAAAATGTTCTACAGGAAAGATCAGGAAAGGATTCTTGGGCATCGATTCTCAAAGGAAGAAAGGAAGCGATTAAAGGAGAAGTTGGTACAGAGATATCTCATGAAAATGGAAAGGTATGTATTGCTGACTCCCTAATCAAAAATATTGAGGGATAATGAGTTAGCATGGTAGGCAAATTTCTAGGGCCCAAACCAGATTTAGATGTGCTTAGGAGATGGCTTCATTCTAAAATTCAAACAAAGGGTTCAATGAATGTTATTGGTCTATCAAAGGGATACTTCTTAATCCGGTTTAATATTGAGGAGGATCTGGTGGCAGCTTTATCACGAGGTCCATGTTTCTTTGGGAAAAGACCAGTTTTCCTAAAACGTTGGCATCAGGGCTTCAACCCTCAAAAGGAAGAATTTTTTTCCGTTCCCATTTGGATTAGGTTCCCAGATCTACCTATAGAATATTGGGATGATCAAATTATTAAGGGCCTGGAAACACAAATTGGACAGTTTATAACCATGGATCCGCCCACCCGCAACAAAACAAGAATGTTGTGTGCAAGAGTCTGTGTTAACGTGAAGCTAGAACAAGACAAAGTGGAAAAAGTGAGTATCAAATCGATGCTTGGGGAATGGGAACAAAAAGTTGAATATGAAAATTTTCTGGTATACTATAAGCAATGTAAAGTGTTTGGACATGTGGAGGGGAAATGTCATCCACAAAGACAAACCAAATTTACTAAAAAGTGGCAACAAAAGGAGAATCAAATAAATTAGAGGACTACAAGCACAGAAAAGGAAACTTCTAGCCCACAAGAAAGGGCACAAGAAAATGAACTGTTGGTCATGAATCTGCCCTAGGAAAGGATTTGGTTTGCATACGCACCCTAGACCCAGACCAACCTTGAAAGACCGAGAAGAAGAGATGCCTCCCGTACCAATATTTGGAGAAGGCTGGCTCCTATACTAATCTACTTAGGGTTTTTAGATAAGGGAACTGGAAAGAAATTGGGAAATGGCTGAAAGAAATTGAAAGTAGCATAGTAAAGGGTGGGGAAGAACAAACAACACGATTACTAACTAATATCCAAACTAACAACAATCAAAACAAAGCATGTAACAAAAACTAACACTGCGATTCCTCCCTATGTATCCTTCAGCAAGAATTCCAATTCACTTAATGTCCAATGCCCTAGTCCAGAGTGCAGAATTATAAAAATCAGAAAAATAAATGAACATGAAGCATAAATACTTGTAGAAGGCAGCATAAAAGAAAGAGACAAGAGTTAGAGCCAAGGATCCTTTGTATTGATGCAAACGTCTGATTACAGCAGCTTTCTTAGCAATATGTTCCCCCCCTTTACAATGAAAGTCCACTGCTATTTATAGCAGAATTTTCCCCCCAAATTACATTGAAGCATAGAACCCAAAAACTGCCAGGGCAGTTGGGATTTGACTCCTGTCAGCTAACAGTGTACCTGAAATACGACTCACCCGTGTTTAGAGCGGCTCTGGACTAAATCTGCAGTCGGGAGAGTGTGCTTCATTAATGCAGTTGGTACAACTTGCCCTTTGGAGCTTTTTTGGGGTCGGACAGGGTGTTCTGTAGGGGCAGGCAGAGACCTGAACCCGTGTGTCATTAATGCACCTCAAACGCCCACCTACCCTGCTTGTGAAAATGCTGCTAAGTCCAACATAAACTCCGGAGTTCGCTTGCTTTGGCTCAGAACTGATGTTCGTCGGAGAGTGGGAGCGATGCCGAGAATCGCTCGTTGTTGGAGCAAACTCGGGAGTAGGTGCTGGTTGGAGCGAACTCGGGAGTAGGTGCTGATTGGAGCGAACTCGGGAGTAGCTACTGATTGGAGCGAACTCGGGAGTAGCTGCTGATTGGAGCGAACTCGGGAGTAGCTGTTGATTGGAGCGAACTCGGGAGTAGCTGCATTACTGGAGCGAACTCGGGAGTAGCTGCTGACTGGAGCGAACTCAGGAGTAGCTGCTTTACTGGAGCGAACTCGGGAGTAGTTGCTGATTGGAGCGAACTCGGGAGTAGCTGCTGATTGGAGCGAACTTAGGAGTAGCTGCTGATTGGAGCGATCTCGGGAGTCGCTGCATTACTGGAGCGAACACGGGAGTAGCTGCTTTACTGGAGCCTGTAGACAAGGGTGAGTATACTCCCGATACGAGAGGTGAACTGATCGAACAGACGAGACAAGGAATCAGCATGGGGTCTCGGAGGTACAAGGTAACTCAGACGTCAGAGGGATCAGACGTCAGACTAGTCTATCTGTCAGTTGGCTGGAACCAGACGTCTGGGTACTAGACGTCTGGGGCTGGGATGCCAGGAGGCTAGACGTCTTGGACTAGACGTCAGAGGGTGAGACGTCTGGAAGGAAGACGTCAGGTGGCTAGACGGACGTCTGGGACTAGACGTCTAGGAACTGGACGTCTGGGAGCTAGACGTCTGGGACTTAGGCGTCTAGGGGCTGGACGTCTGGGACTGGACGTCTGGGGTGCAGACGTCTAGACGTCAGACGGCTGCTGTCATGGCTTCTGCTCCCGAATACCTGCAAACAACCTGCCAGGAAGAGTCTTCAACCTGCATAACATTAGCAACACAACCTGCAATAACACTCAAGCACGATCTGCAATACACAGCATAACACCAATATGATCAAGCGCTGTCTTATTATCTCCAGAAGGTTACAGATACAATGCAAAAGTAAGGGGGTATTTAAAGGCTGCAGGAGCGGTTCCCCAACTACTGCGCCAACCACCCAACCGTTTGCCCAACCAACTAGTTAGACGTCTAACTAACAGTTTAGACGTCTGACTAGCCAGACGTCTACACTAACTAGACGTCTGGCTTAACTAGCCTTAACCCAAATGGCGGCCATTTTGTCCTTTTGTGCATTTAATCCTTTTCTCTTCCGATTGGCTAATTAAACTAAACAAACACTATGCCTTATACAAAATGGCATTACAAAATAGCATAAATCCACATTTGCTATATACATTCAAAATTGCTTGGGACATTTTCACAGTCAGTTCCTCATTTCTGTTGTCTGGAACTGCTGTCTACATCTATCCTCCCCTTCGAAGAAGTCGATGTCCTCAGCGACTTTCTCCGCTCGGTCTGTGGGGTCTCTGTCTCTGCTTCAGGTGGAACTGGGTTCTTAATGTTGACAGCCTCTATAACAGCTTCATACTCCTTCATCTGCATCTTCAACAACTCCCTCTCCTCCTTGAGTTGGTTGGTATAGTTATAAAACTTAGCACATTCTACCCCAAGGTTGTTAGCACGATCTTCTGTCTGTTTGAGAGCATCCAACAACTCAGTCTCCCTCTTCCTGAAGATCTCCTTCATCCGTTGTTCAGACATTGAGCCAGAAGACGAAGGTGCTCTCTGTGCTAACTGCTGCTGTAGAGTTGCCTCCCTTTGGCGTGCCTGCTGCAGTTCCTCCTTCAAGCTTGCCTGCTCCTTTTGCCAAACTTCTTCTTTCTTCTGCCATGCAAGCTCGGACTGATTTTTCTGTGCTGCTAAGTCCGTTGTCTGCTTAACCAGTAACTCTTTAGCCTTCGTCAACTGGGAATTATCTGCCTCCAACTGGGAGATCTGTCGAGTTTTCTCTTCCAGTTGCGTGCCAAGGTACTCCATGGTCTTCTGTAGCTTATCAAGTTCCCTTCTCATGCCGTCTATCCTGTTCATACCTTCATCTAGGAGCGTCTCCTTCCGCTGTATTGTCTCCAGAGCAGTTCGCAGTTCTTCATCAACTGCTTTCTTAGCTGCGTGTACACACTTCAAACCTTCCCCCAACCAACACAATAGATGGGCAATGAAATTCATTTGTGCATACACCGGTAATAGTTCAGGAGCTACTTCCACCTGTGCTCCTGGTACTGCAGGTTGCTGAGGGTTCCTGTTGCTATGGCCACACTTATACACTCGTGCTGGCTCCAGATAGAGAGTAGGTGTCTTCTCTGGCAATTGTGCAATCCCCTCCATTGTGGTCAAGCCAGAAATGGACAAAGTCCATGGGGTGTCCTGATATATCTCTGAGATGCCCTTCCGCCATGGTCCTTGTGCTGCCCAACTGACCAGTTTCTCCATCTCTCCCTCTATCATTCCTTGCCATTGCTTCCAATGGCCCATGCAAGCTGCTTCAAACTGCAAGCGTATATTATCCATAATCTCCGTTAACTGTGAAAAACAGTCAACCGCTTGCTGATCCATGTTGTCTGACGGGTCCATAAAATTCGGTACCCGTACCTGAAACACTTGAGACCATAGGTCCTTTTGTTCCTCCTCCTGCTCTTCCTCTTGTACTGCCTCTTTTCCCTTGGATGCTGCCGACTTATGACTGCTCATCTGCGGCTCTGCCCTGTTCTCTGAATCGGTCCTAGGTGGAGGTTGTTCTCCCCCTATCTCAGCCACCTCTCCTTGTGAGATTTCTCTTTCCTCCACCTGGATAGGGTCTTCCCGTGAGTGTCCTGCAGTTCTTGCTTCCTCCGGAATTCTGCTTCCCTCCACTGCAGGTGTGGTAATCTCTCCCGGATTACCTAATTGTGTTTCCTCATTTGCGGCAAATAGCTCGTCAATTGATATTGCCCCTAATGTTGCCGCAAATGCAGTTGGTCTAACCAGTGAGTCCCCAACTGGCTTTGGTGAGCTGGCACCAACCTGGAATGCCGCTTCCGCAAAATACTCTGTGGGTCCGATGTGGACAGCTGTACTGGATCCTGCTGTCGGATTGTGAAGGGCTGAAGGGATGTTGAGATCCATCTCCACCCCTTGATGAGTTTCTAACTGTCTTTGGATTGAGCGAGCTGTCTCTAAATTCCGTTGAATGGTTTGCAATGCATCTTTAGAGAGAGCTGGGGGTGGCTCATCAAACCGTCCCTTCTTCTTCTTCCTTTGTACTATTTCTGGTGATTGGGCAACTATCTGTTCTGTGGCTGTTTGCTTTCTTGACCATTGGGTATCCTCCCCTTCTGAAGCAGTCACCGTCTTCTCCTGCCTCGGTGGTTTATGACATATCTGCTTCACTTTCACCTTCTTCGTTGGTGTAGTCCCCTTTGCCAGTGGTTGTGCATCAATCCACCGCAAGACACTCGGGGCTAATTCCGGAATTTTCTTCTCCGGTCCAAAGTCAGGAATCCGTACTCCTGCTCTCGTGGCTGCGTCCAAAATCAGCCCAATGGCATGAAATGCCATGGAGAAATTCTTCGTTACTCTTGACAGGAATGCTTGGATGCGGAGCGACAGATGTTGTGCCCAATCATAAGCAACTCCTTTATCTATTCCCTGCAAGTACGGAATCAGCCATATGGGCAAATCTGAACTCCTCTGTTCCCCTGATAATCTGGCCATAATAACGTTCATTATCACTTCTAGCCCAGTATGTCTCAACTGCGTCTGTTTGATGCCTCTTCCACCATGGGTGTTAAGCATCGTATCCACTTCTGCCCTGGCCAGAGTAGTGACGCTCATAATCAATTCTGGCGTCTTCTTGGGGTCTACCCTTTCGTTCACCACTGGCTTACCCTTCCTGGGTAGTCCGAATACGTGCTGAAATGACTCGGGAGAGAAGTCCACTGTCACCACCTTATCTCCTATGCGCACATAACTCCTGCAGTTGTCCTCATCGTAGTTCTCCAGCATTTGAATCAGATAACCCTTAAAGAACTCTTTATCAAAGTTCGGGACTTGTAGTATAAAATGTACTCCTGCCTCCTTAAGTCTTCCCTTGACAGGGTTATCAGAAGTTGCCTCTGCCCACCATTGCCGGCAAAAATCACCCGTCGGACAAGTCCATGTAATCTCTGTGGCGGGAATTGGTGCTTTTCCACCTTGCTGGACTTCCTTGCTCCTTTTGCTAGCCAATTCCGCTGCCTCCCTCCGCATTCTCGTCTGCCTTGGGTTCTCCACTTGTCCGCGCACCTCGTGCTCCTGGTGATGTCGCAGCCTCTTTGCCGACACGGACTCTGTTTCCGATTCTGCCTGACTTGGAGCCTTGCCAGATCTGTGACTCATCTTTCCCGCTCCAACTGCTCGGCTGCCTTCCTAGCCGTCTGCCTTTTCCAGCCAGACGTCCGAAGAATTTGCTAGACGTTTGCCTTCGGCTAGACGTCTGAAATAATTTGCTAGACGTCTGCCTTACCAGGATGCCAGACGTCTGCAATTTCAGTTTGGACGTCTGCTTCCTGGTCCAGACGTCTACCTGGACGTCTACTCTTCCTACCCAGACGTCCGCCTGGCTGTCTGCCAGACGTCTACTCTTCCTGGCGTGCACGTCTGCCGTCTGCTTGCCTAACCCGTCTGCTCAGACGTCTGCTTGCCTAACCCGTCTGACGACAGTCCTCCTGGGCTAGACGTCTGCTATGCCCTAGACGTCTGTTGTGGCGCGCGCTGTCTTCACCACCCCTCTCGGCTGCTTCCTCTCCTGCCAACCGTGCTCCTTGCCTTCTCCTCTACCTGCAACTGTTGGAATGCTGAAAATGGATGTTTAACCTTCTTTTTATAGCCTCTCATGCATGCCATAACGGTTTCTCCAACCGCCACCTAGCAACCGTTTCCTCTATGCGCGCCACCTAGCTAGACGTCTAGGGGTGCTGTTTTGTCTTTTCCCTATTTTGTCTTTTTTTTTTTTATCATTTAATATCTCCGACTAAACCGCACAGCCATGCCGACGCGGATTTCGAAGATATCTGGCATCTCATTCCTGCTATGACGACTTCGACTGTCGAAACTGCTAAAACCGTCATCACCCCCTGTTTCTGCTTCATCCGACTCTTGTCGTCTCCGACGATTACTTTGTCTGTGGCGAGTTTCGGGCTGAGGTTGCTCCGGACGTCTCACTCTGTTCCTTGGTACAATTCGCCAGTCCGGCTGCTCTGCTTCCGGTTGTTGTCTGGCTCCTTGTTCTGGCAACTGGTGCCTACTTCCTTGACGTCCCGTGTTTCGTCGGCTTCTTTCTGCCGCCACCCGTATTTGCTCCATCCAATCCTCTACCAGACGGATTTCTCTTTCGTTTGGACTGTCGGTATTTGGATCAAATTCTTCAATTACATCCTCCAGGGGTCTACTCACAGGGTTCTGATGTGCCAGTTCTACTGTTGGGGGATCCGGATGTCTCTGCCATGGAATCCGTTCCGTGCTTCCGTCATGGCGCCGGATGATTACACAATCATCCAAGTAATGAAACATTTCCCTTCTATGTTCTGGTCGATCAAGTATGTTGTGGTCAGGCTGTTGGGGTCTCGGCGGTCTCCGATTTCGGTTATTTCTTCTGGCTCTTCTGCCTCTTCCTCGGATTTCGCCATTCCGCGGTTGCTCAACAGCTCTTACTTGATTTCTTCGTTCCGGATTAATATTCCCATTCCAGGTTCCTCTCCTCCCTCGAACCTGGTTCCTGTGGCCTCGGCCTCTTTCCGATCGAATCTCCCTATTGTAGGGCTGTCGTACTCCCAACTGCCCGAGATTCGGTCGGTCCCTCGGTCGTTCCTGACGACGTCTTCGGTTCCTACGAGCTCGCTGAGGTTGGCCCATAGGACTAACCTCAGGAGCACGTAGTGATGGGTTAACTGTGGCCATACCCACTGCTGGACCTTGCGGTTCAGCAAGTGGTCTGGTCGACCTAGGGGTATCCAGAGTTGAATTTCTCCCACTCTGGTTATCGGGACGGAGGTTAACCACACTCCTCCCTTGGTCAGGTAAGTCTTGGTCACCGAGTGGCTCTGACGAACCCTCCGGATTCCGCAAAATACCTCTATTTCGGCCCTGATTAATGAGTTCGGCCCGAGAACTCCCTTCTTGGCGTTGGTTTTCTGGGGTTACGTTATGCAGAATTCGCAACCTTCGGTCCGCTCTTAGCAATCTCCTTCGCCACCTGGCTTCCTCGAAGCGCCGCTGAGGTGCACATTGTGCTAAGGCTACTTGATATTGTTCTGAAAATTCTGAGTCAGTACTTGAATTGTTCGCGTTTTCATATGCAGATATGGGCCAATTGGAAGTCTCATGGACTCGACGTTCCAGCCTTCTCACTTCCCTCCTGTGTCGCCTGAGGTCCAATTCGCTAGCCTTGTATCGGGCTACTTCTTCGCGTTCAGTAGGACGCTGCATGGCTGCGGTATATGGAGTTCTGAATCGTCGAGGTATTGACAATTCTGCTGTTTCATCTGTACTTGTGTTAGCAATGTTCAGTCCTTCTTCTGAAGAACTTCCACTCCCGATCACCTGTGTTTCATCTGCAAACCGTACTCTTGTCTGTTGATCATGAGTCAGGTGCCGTGGGCTTCTTTGGGGACTTACTTGGGGAATGTCGGGATCAGGTTGATTTTCATCACTACTTGATTTATCCTGCCAACCTCTTTTTCTTGTTCCCTCTGTTGCTACCTGGACATCCCTCCAATTGATTGCTGCCATCTCTTCTCTTGTTATTATGTAATTGGCAGTTGAACTCTGTCCTGCTTCCCAGACCCTCGGTCTTTCAGGTGATTCCACTTGTTCTTCAGATCTTGCGACTTGTGCATCGTCTGAGTTTGCTGAATCTTCCGAGTTCAGTCTTATCCTTAATGTGGCTGAGGATGAACTCATGGACTGGTCGTCTGATGCTACTGCCTTCTCTCTCACCCTCTCCCCTTGGTCTGCATTGGGTAAGGAAAATAGACTGCTTGCTGGTGAGTTGCCCGATTCAGTCCTTCGTTCTTCATCCTCCTGTTCCGCCCATTCATCTCTGCGTACCTCCTGACGTTCTTCAATTCTCTCCATAGTGGTCTCCAACTCCTGGATGACTTGCTCTCCTAATTGGCTATTGTACTGTCTCAGAGTTTCATACTCTTCGTGCAATCTCTGAGTTTCCAACTGCATTTGTTGCAGAATTCTCGCCCCCTCTTCGTTTTGTCCTTCTCCCGGAATTTGTAGGACAACTTCTGCTGGTACCTGAAGTTGTTCCTCTTCGCTATTCGGAGCGGGTTGTTGTAACTGTTGTTGTTCACCTCTTCCAGTTACCGATCCTTCTTCGGTTCCAAATAGCCATTCCAGGTTATGACTTCCCTCCTCCCGAACAACATCACTCTGCTCGTCATTGTCTGGAGTTTGAGTACCTGGATTTGATTCATCTCTCCTGGTTCCGGGATTTCCCTCTGATTGTTCTAAACCGATCATGTTTATCTGAACATGGGGCCTGTATAGTTTCAGTTTAGAACCGTTTATTGCTTCGGGGCAGACTGTTCCGTCCAGTTTCCTCAGTCTGACTGCCCCGTTCTCCAATACCTCTTCCACTTGGAAGGGTCCAAGCCATAAGGTTTTCAATTTCCCAGGCTTGATCTCTCTTTTTCCATTATATTTGAGGACCAATTCACCAGCCTTTAGGTCCATCTTCCGAAGATGCTTGTCATGCCAGAATTTTCTCCTTTTCTGCGATATCTCCGTTGCCCACTGTGCCATGACCCTTTTCTCCCCTAGTCGAACCAATGCTGTCAGCCGCTCCCCGACGCTCTCTTCTTCACTTAGTCGGTTGTCGACTGCTACCCTCAGGCTTGGTACCAAAAACTCTACCGGTACCACTGCTTCTTGCCCGTACATTAGCTGAAAGGGTGTATGGTTCGTTGTTGGTTTGAAAGTAGTCCTGTACGCCCACAGTATTGCTGGTAATCGTTCCTCCCAGTCGGCTCCTTCCACGCCGCATGTCTTGTACATGATAGAAACCAAGATTTTGTTAGTTGCCTCTGCTTGCCCGTTCGCCCTTGGGTAATACGGACTGGACAAGGAATGAAAAATCTTGAATTCCTTCGTTAAGTTCTGAATAATCTCGTTCACGAAATGGCCTCCTCTGTCACTTGTCAGATGAAGGGGTATCCCAAATCTGGTGATCACTTGTTCGTACAAGAAACGAGCCGTGCTTCTTGCCGAGTTGTCAGGTAGGGCTCTAGCTTCCACCCATTTCGTGAGGTATTCTGTAGCGACTACAATATATCTGCATTTTCTTCTGCGACTTGTCCGTAATGGACCTACAAAATCCAACCCCCATCTCTCGAAGAGTTCCTGAGGTTGTGTCGGATGCAAAGGCATGAAGTCCCTCTTCAATGGCTTCCCCGTTCTCTGACACGTATCACATGCCTTGACAAAAGTTGTCGCATCGTGATAGAGGGTGGGCCACCATAGACCTGCCAACAACACTTTCCTTGCTGTTGCATCTGGTCCCATGTGTCCTCCTGCCAATCCCTCATGTGTCTCCTTCAGGGTCTGTTGAACCTCGTCCTCCATTATGCATCTTCGCAGAATCTGATCCTCCCCCATCTTGTAAAGCAATCCTGCAATCAAGGTGAAGGGTGCTGACTTTGCAATCACTTTTCTTTGTTCTGCCGTCGTCATTTCTTTCGGCAGCTCTCCTGTCGATAGGTATTCCCCTATGTGTTTGTACCATGCCGGTATGGCACTGATCGCAAATAATTGCGCATCGGGGAATTCGTCAGGTATTCCTCCTTTTGCAGGTTCGTCGGAGTGTATCCTTGATAACTGATCGGCTATTACGTGCTTCTTTCCTGGTCTGACGACTATCCGAAACACGAACTCCTGCAAGGTGACGAGCCATCGACTTACTCGTCCGTATATTGTTGGCTTGTTTATCAAGTATAACAGGGCCTGATGATCCACATAGAAAGCAAATGGGTTAGCCAATAAATAGTGTCTAAACTTTTGCATTGCATACACCATTCCCAATGCTTCCCTCTTTGTTGTACTGTAGTTTTTCTCGGCTCTGGACAATAGCCGACTTGCGAAATATATGGGCTGATCTAACCCAAATTGGCCCTCCTGAGCCAAGGCACATCCTATTGCAAAGTTTGAGGCGTCGACATGTACATGAAACTCCCTCTCCCAGTCTGGAAAAACTAGGATTGGTGCCTTCACCAAATGTCCTTTCAACCCCTCAAATGCTTCTTGGTGTTCTTTTGTCCATCTAAACGGGACACCCTTCCGTGTAAGAGCATCCAGTGGGTGTGACATGAGAGCATAGTTCCGGATGAACCTCCTGTAGTACCCCATTGTTCCCAAAAAGGTCTTTACTGAGCTCACATCATGTGGCTCCTCCATCAACAGTACTACCCGAATTTTGTCCGGGTCGGGTTTCAAACCCTGTTGGCACACTATATGCCCTAGCAGTTTTCCGTAAGGCACCATCAGGACGCACTTATCTGGATTCAGCGATATGCGGGCGTTCCTGCATAGTCCCATACACTCTTCTAATGCCTTTAAGTGTTCTTGCGTCCGGCCATAGAGTGACCAGTCATCCAAAAAGGCTTTGAAGTTGCACGTAGCCATCTTGTCGAAGATGTATAAGATGATTCTCTGGAAGGTGGCTGGTGCATTGCACAGTCCAAACGACATTCGGTTGTAAGCGTATATCCCGTTCTCCACCACAAAGGTTGTCTTTAGCTTATCCTCCTCCGCAATGCTGATTTGGTTGTACCCCGAGAATCCATCCAAAAATGAATATATCTCGTGGCCTGCTACCTCTTCTAGAATGGAGTCTGTGAATGGGATTGGGAAGGGGTCCTTAATAGTTACGGCGTTCAAACTTCTGAAATCCACGCAGATTCGGATTTTGTCTGCTTCCCGTTTGAGCGTGATTACGATGGGAGACACCCATTCGCTTGTCGTAACTTTAAAAATTATGCCTGCATCCAGCATCTTCGCAATCTCCGTGTTCACCCGAGCTGCGTACTTGGGGTTCATCCTGTATGGTCGCCTCCTAACAGGTTGAGCTCCATCAATCAGCGTAATCTTGTGTACACATAGTTCGGGTGGAACTCCCTTTAGGTCCTTATATGTCCAGGCAAAAACATCTTTATACTTCATAAAGATCTTAATTGTTGCCGCCTTCAGCACTGGATCCCAATCATCTCCACACTTAATCATCTTATTCTCATCTTCCTCTCCTAGGTTTACCTGAATCATTTTTGGTCCTTCGTACTTGATCGATTCAGGGTCTCTCTCGGCTTTTAATACCTCAATGGGGTGGGCTGGCTTAACATCAATAGCTGCTTCCCCCATTGTATACTCTGCAAAGTTTTTGGGAAACACCCACTTCTCTCTCTCTTTATCCTTTTCTGCTGATGTCTGTCTCTTGTTACTGTTTTCCTCTTCAGTTTCTCTCTTCTTATCTTCCCGCGTTTCACCTTCCGTAGTGATGCATAGGCATTGAGGAGCGAATACCTCGTAATCCTCCATCTGCCAATGGAGTAGACCCTTATCCTGGTCTTGCTCATCCTCTGTGCATTCCTCCAAGTGCAGCACTCCTTCATCCGGTTCATACCCCGTTTCGCCTTCGGATAACGAAGATTCTGAGTCATCTGAAGTCGCGATGTCCTGGCTCACTGTCTGATTCTTCAGATTAATCACATACTTGTGCTGCCCCTGTTTAAAGGATAGACGCTCTTTCTCCCAGTTATGGTTGACTTTCGCAGTTCTCAACCATCCGCGTCCTAGCAATGCATCATATGCGGGCTTCTGCATAGCTATAATTACAAAATCAAGGACAAAGTCCTGCTCTGCTATGCGTATTTTTTGGTTCATCAGAACGCCAATTGTTTCGATGTCGTATTGATCAGCACCATACAACTTGAAATTCGGAGATCTTAAGGCGGGTTGCCCAATAGTCCGCCATGTCTTTTCCGGCATCACGTTCACGCTAGACCCTCCGTCCACAATTACTTGACTTAGTTTATGGTCCAAAATCTCCATATGGACCATAGCAGGTCTCCTTCCTGCTTCTATCATTAGAATTGTGGGGTCTATGAATTGCTCTTGTTTGATTGCTGCTACCTGTCGTGGTTCATCCTTCCTCTTGATGACTTCGCCGATCGTAGCATACAGCTCAGGTACTATGGTGAACAGGTTCGCAACCTTCACCTCTACCGTTGTGTTCAGTACCTGCGCTACCAACCCTTCGACCGATGCCTTCTTACTCGTCTCCGGTCTCTTCAACACTTTCTCCAGAACTAGTCGATTCTGCTTCTCTTTCTCTAGTTCTGTCTGAATCAACTCCTGGGCTTCCTGCCACCGCTCCTTCTCTTGGGCAGGATTTGGGTATTGCTCTATCTTTTTGGCCTGTGCCCTTGTCATAGCCAACACCTCCTTCTTTTCCTCCGTTATTGGGCTCACTTCCCCAATGCCAATCAAATTGACATTCTGAGTCCCACTGGAACTTGCTTTGTTCGGGCAATTCGCCTCCGTATGGTTTCCTGGCCCACACCACTTACACATTTGTGTGGTGTTACTGGTATTGTTGCTTTTTGCATTCTGGGGTTTTGAACAGTTCTTCGCAAAATGTCCCCATTCCTGACAATTTCGACATTGGATGATAGGTCGACCGTCAGAGTCATACTGCAGTCGACTCTGACCTCCTTGTCTGCCGCCTCTACGATTATTTCGGTAGCCCCCGCTTGTAGCTCCTTGTCCATTCCTTGTTGCATTCGGCTGCTCTTCTTGTTGTATGGTCATAGTCTGATGTCGTTTACTTTTCAAGTTGAATGGACAGTCTGCGATGGAATGTCCTGCAATATCACAGATGTTACAATATGCCGTCTTCGGGCAGTTGACGTTTGTGTGTCCTTCCGTCTTGCAGTCCGAGCACCAGATTTCTTTTCGGTCTTTGCGAGTATCTCCTTTGACTTCTTTCAAAATTTTATCAAATTCCCTTTTAAAGGAGTGGATTGTGCTCTGTACTTTGTCTTCTTCATCATTATCGGAATCTTCATTATGCTTCATATGTGCTCCAATCCCCATGATCGTCTGCTTACTCTCGCTTTCGAAATTCTTTGCTTTCTCCAGGTGCTTCTTCATATGTTGAGGAAGGTATTGCCTTCATCTTTTTCCTGTATTTTGCCAGTAATCCATCCAGAAACCAGCGTTTCACCATGCCGTCGGCAGGTGGCATTTCCATTTTATCAGTTAACTGCTTCAGTCGTCTATTGTAACTCTTGACATCCTCATCGGGTTTCTGTTTTGTTATGCATAGTTCCGTGATGATGTCCGTATCGTCTCTTAATGGTCGGAATTCTTCGATGAATGCTTTTCTCAAGTCTTCCCATTGCACAAAGGCTTGTGTACTCTGCTTTTTCAAATACCAGTCAATCGCCATGCCACGCAGTGTGGCTGGAAATAGTTGCAGCCATTCTGTATCCTGCGTGACTCCATTTGCTCCCCAAATGGTTATGCAAGTTCCCACGTGTCTTGACGGGTCTTCTTTTCCCTCGCTCTGAAAAAGGCGGGCACTTCGTTGTCTTGTCTTACTACCAATACTTGCCATTTGATTTGTGTTTTGTCCCGGATTACTCGATGTTGATGGTTGTGTTGTTCGATTTGGTTGTCTGTCTACTGTTGATGGTGCAAAGTTATATCCAAATAACGTTCTGCCCAACTCCAATTGGTCTCTATTCCGCGATCTCCTTCGCGAATATACCAATCTTGGTTCCGGTCGCCCTCCCCACGAACCCTCGCGTGGTTGCTCAGATACAAGGTCTTCTCCTTCAGTATCCTCTTGCCAACCGTCTCCCGCTGGTTCGGGTGTCACCGTCCTTTCCTCAATGATGGGCACTTCTTCCGCTATTTGCTCTTCGTCTTCTACGATCACCGACAATATTCCTATGTTCGTACTCTCTTCCTCCTCGGGATTCCGAGACTCTCTCTACATCCGAGTGAGAGATCTCCGTCGCCTCCCATGATCTTAAATTCGCCGACCGTGCACTTCTTCGCACCGGTACCTGTGTACTTTCTTGTAACCTGCGATCGGTCATTCACCTATTAGCTTTGTCACTTATGCCTCTCAGACTCAGAGTTCGATTTTTAGGCAACGACGCCAAATGTAGACAAGGGTGAGTATACTCCCGATACGAGAGGTGAACTGATCGAACAGACGAGACAAGGAATCAGCATGGGGTCTCGGAGGTACAAGGTAACTCAGACGTCAGAGGGATCAGACGTCAGACTAGTCTATCTGTCAGTTGGCTGGAAACTAGACGTCTGGGGCTGGGATGTCAGGAGGCTAGACGTCTTGGACTAGACGTCAGAGGGTGAGACGTCTGGAAGGGAGACGTCAGGTGGCTAGACGTCTGGGACTAGACGTCTAGGAACTGGACGTCTGGGAGCTAGACGTCTGGGACTTAGGCGTCTAGGGGCTGGACGTCTGGGACTGGACGTCTGGGGTGCAGACGTCTAGACGTCAGACGACTGCTGTCATGGCTTCTGCTCCCGAATACCTGCAAACAACCTGCCAGGAAGAGTCTTCAACCTGCATAACATTAGCAACACAACCTGCAATAACACTCAAGCACGATCTGCAATACACAACATAACACCAATATGATCAAGCGCTGTCTTATTATCTCCAGAAGGTTACAAATACAATGCAAAAGTAAGGGGGTATTTAAAGGCTGCAGGAGCGGTTCCCCAACTACCTGCGCCAACCACCCAACCGTTTGCCCAACCAACTAGTTAGACGTCTGACTAGCCAGACGTCTACACTAACTAGACGTCTGGCTTAACTAGCCTTAACCCAAATGGCGGCCATTTTGTCCTTTTGTGCATTTAATCCTTTTCTCTTCCGATTGGCTAATTAAACTAAACAAACACTATGCCTTATACAAAATGGCATTACAAAATAGCATAAATCCACATTTGCTATATACATTCAAAATTGCTTGGGACATTTTCACAGTCAGTTCCTCATTTCTGCTGTCTGGAACTGCTGTCTACGAGCGAACTCGGGAGTAGCTGCTGATTGGAGCAAACTTGAGCATCCGAGCGAACTTGAGCATCCGAGCGAACTTGAGCATCCGAGCGAACTTGAGCATCCAGCGAACTTGAGCATCCGGCTGTGCCTTGGACAATTTTCTGGCCCGAAATTGAGCTTTCTGGTTTTGCTTTCCGAGGCCATAACTTTTGATCCGCTGACCCGATCGCCTATTATAATATATCGCCGAAAAGCTTGCGAAAATATCTGCAATGACGAAATATCCAAAGCTCATTTCATCCACTTTATCATCCCCGTTTAGGGCCCGCGAAAATGCCAACACCCTTGCATACTCTTTGCCACTTTAAAGCTCCATACTTAGGCAAAATTTTATCAAAAAATTTAATGTGGCAAAAATGCCAACATTTCTGGCGGCTCGCGAGGCATTGAGCTCACCTCAAAGTGAAAATCCTAGGCCTTTATCCATTGGGCAACAGAGTCATCCTCGCTGTCCTCCTCTGGATGCTTACTGGCAACAAACTCTTTCTCCAACTCCTTGGCACTCATGGCCCCTTTTGGCGCACTAAAAAAAAACTGCACAAACTAAACTAAGAAAACAACTGAAACTTTACTTATTAGCCGGTCTATTTACACTATTTACACAAAATTTTGTGACATGATTAGTATGCCGCCACCACAAACCCAGCTTCGGTTGCCTATCCAGTGAACCTGTAGTGTCCGGACCAGATCCGATTGTACTTCAGTCGATCTTTGAAGTCCGGCTGGCCTTTCAAGGTTTTCCAGATTGCGAACATGGTGCAACGTGGCAGGTTACCAGTCATGTCAATACAACTGATGAATAATGTGGCAAGGAGATTTGCCACACAAGAGCCCTCTTCGGGTACCGGTTGCGATGATGGTTGGAGCCAATACCACCACTTTAAAGAGTCCACTGGCTGCGGGCTCTCGAGTACGGGCTCCTCCAACTCCTGGATGCGATAGCAGAACTTTTCCGATGATAGGCCTTCTGCCGGGATCTCCTCAGGATCAGCCTCCTGGTGAGGCATGCTTATTGGGCTTTGGCTGAATGCTTGCGTGCTGTGCTCAGGGATACCAAAAGGGTGCAACATGGTGCCCTCTTTGCACTCAAAGCTTGCTGTTAGACCTTGCTCCCCTTCTTGGCCCACCTCCTGATGGAAACTGCAAGCATCCATAGTATTCATTGCTAGGGCAGTGCTTACATATTCCCATTGTAGGCCTTGGATGAGATCTGCCTCTCGAGCTCCAAACAGCTGCATTTGAGGTCTCTGCACAGTATGAGGGATCTGCCATGGTGAATACTACGCGGGATAGACAGGAGCAGGAGTAGCAACTATCGGAGAAAGTGATGGAGTTTCTCCCCACCACCACTTTCCTGAAAGGAGCAGATGCTGCTCCGCTTGTATTGCTTCCTCAAATATTTGAGGGAATCTCTGTTCACCTGATTGCAATAGGAGTCTTATGTCCTGGTGGAAAGCCCGAACATAGAAGTGGTGGGCCTGGGCGGGTGTTGGCTGGATCTCCCCTGGAATTCTCTTCCAACTCCTCCAGAATTGGACATTGAAGTCCGTGACGCTCTCTAGAGGTGCTCTCGTGATGTGCATCAAGGGTTGGAAGGGATCTTGAGAGCCGTCAAATGTGTTGATGAGTGCTCCCACTAAGTCGTTCCATGAGTAGATGCTCTTACGCTTGAGCAATCTGTACCAGTGCAACGCCCTTCCTTCCAGAGACAGGACCAAAATTCTGATCATGACATCTTCGTGGGTTATGCCATGGAGGTTCGCTAGAGCAACAACATCTTCAAGGTGCTCTCGGGCCATTCCCTTAGTGCCATTGTATTTTGTTAGGGTCTTCAGGGCACTTTTGGGAATCTCGTGCCAACTTTGGAGATTCAGTGGGCTAGGATCATCCCAGCTGGGGTAGCATGCCATTATAGCAGTGGTCTGCAGAGATCACGGTTCTTGCCACTAAGTCAAAGTCTCCAGGTGAACATTCTTTGCTCCGCTTGTGAGGTCAAGGCTGCTCACCGAACCTTGATTCCTCCGGGGTGTCTTCTTTCAGCTTAAAAGGCGCCTGCGATCAAGAAATTTGGATCTTTAGTTCAGTCAGAGTCGCCAGGTGATTTTGCTAGATGAAGGCAAGCCAGAGATTCACCAAACTTGGGCTTCCTTAAAATATGGAGACTGTTCGTCCCATCGGGCGTGCCAGAACTGTTGGTCACGAATTTGCCCTAGGAAAGGATTTGGTTTGCATACGCGCCCTAGACCCGGACCAACCTTGAAAGGCCGAGAGGAAGAGATGCCTCCCGTACCAATCTCCGGAGAAGGCCGACTCCTATACTAATCTACTTGGGGTTTTTAGATAAGGGAACTGGAAAGAAATTGGGAAATGGCTGAAAGAAATTGAAAGTAGCGTAGTAAAGGGTGGGGAAGAACAAGCAACACGATTACTAACTAATATCCAAACTAACAACAATCAAAACAAAGCATGTAACAGAAACTAACACTGCGATTCCTCCCTATGTATCCTTTAGCAAGAATTCCAGATTCACTTAATGTCCAATGCCCTAATCCAGAGTGTAGAATTACAGCAATCAGAAAAATAAATGAACATGAATTTTCTGGCCCGAAATTGATCTTTCTGGTTCTGCTTCCCGGGGCCATAACTTTTGATCTGCTGACCCGATCGCCTATTGTAATATATCGTTGGAAAGCTTTCGAAAAGATCTACATTGACGAAATATCCAAAGTTCATTTCATCCACTTTATCATCCTCGTTTAGGGCCCGCGAAAATGCCAACACCCTTGCATACTCTTTGCCACTTTAAAGCTCCTGTTAGAATATTTAGCATATATTATATTACATTAATTAAGTTAACAACATTATAGGAGTGGTTCGTAGTTTTCTTTATTCAGTTTATGAACCACCCAGCTTGGAAACTGCCTCAACGGAGTTTATGTAAATCTTATATATTTTCCAAGAATATGAAGAGCAAGGTAATGATTCAGTTTCTAATATGGCATCAGAGCATCTCTAGGTTTTGGGCAATGTGAATTTTTTCTTTGGGAAATGTGCGATACACATTTACCACTCCATAATCACAGTGCCTGCAATTTGCAAGCAGTACTCCAAAAACTATTGCACTACGCTGGCAGTCAAAGTAGAGCCTGAGCGGAGAGACTCGGCTACTGCAGACGGAGCCGTGGCAGAAAACCGGAAGCGGATTGGATGCACGTGTTTGTTTGCTGTGCGTGAGACAATATGTCTCGTTGCGGCCTGAGAAAGGCAGAAAACCGGGCCATTCGCAGAAGTTTGCGACGCGGATTGTCTTCGGTTCCCGGGTCGGCTCCCGGGCCATTCGCAGAAGTTTGCGACGCGGATTGTCTTCGGTTCCCGGGTCGGCTCAACTCAGATCTGAGGAAGCAAGCTGGCGGTGAATCTGATCTCCTTTCTCGGCCTGCACTCGTGTGGGTTCCATCAATTCTTCATGGTGGGATTTTCTCCGGTGACATCACATGGGTCCCAAAACATGGGATGATGAAACCGTGAAAACAGTCGTCTTCAGCCAAAAATCGGTGCACAGCGCTTGCGAGCAGGAGAAGCCGTGAAGGACATTGGGCTGCGTGCTCAACCACGCCGTGGCCGCTCGCAGGTCGGGTAACGGAGCAAACGCACCGGAGCTTGACAGTGGCCGTGAAGGACATTGGGTAATACGGCCTTGTTTCATAAAATTTCATTTAATTTTTCTTACAAAAGTGCACGTGTTTTTTTTCCCATTGACATTGTTGTACGTGGAGGTCAAGAACGTCACTGTGCCGTGAAAACACATGCACCACAGTGGCCGCGATGGTTCTGCTGGTGAGTGCTTAAGTCTTTTGCCACGGGGAGGTTGGGGTTTCAAACCCCTTCGAGTTGCTGACAAGATGACGCCCGAGGAGGGCATTTTGACGCCCCGCGGATCCTGTTGACGCCTCGAGGGCCCGGTGACGCCCAAGGAGGGCATTTTGACGCCCCGAGGGTCTTGTTGACGCCTCGTCGGGCATTTTGACGCCCCAAGAAGTTTTGGTGACACATTTGTTTTTGTTGTCATTGCTTTTAAGACATGTAAATTGCTTATTTTTCTTTCAAAAGCAATTGTTCAAAGGCATTATACTCTATTTTGCCCTCACTTCTTACAAGATAGAGGGGGGAATTCAAAATTTTCAAACCCTCAGAAAAAGACTTAGATAGCAACTCAAAGGTGCATTTTCGATTTTACTCGACACCTTCTTTTGTCAAATTTGGGTGCATTTTCGGTTGAACCCGACACCTATGTGAGAAGCATTTTGTGAGCATGCTTGTTTGATTATTGCATTTTTTTTCTGCAATTAAAAATCATCTACATCAAAGCATCCACTACTTCTCTCAGCACATGTTGCACAGGTTCTCCAAAAGCAGTTATCTCTTTGCACAGGGATCTTCATTGATCATCTACTTGATGTTCTCTCACCAACACTAATTTTCTCCTAGTTTTGTTTTTTGACTTAATTACCTCCAACTGATTATTCTTCTTCCGAAGATTCTCAGGCAAGTGTCATTAACATCTCTTTGAGTGAATTTTTTACCCCCATTGCTATTGTGTTTAGGCGTAAATCCTGACGAAAGTCTTGGACTCCAAAGTGTTTAGGGGAGTTACGCCCCACGCATGCGGATTCCTGTCTTTCTAAGGTAGGTGCCATCAACAAAGCAATCCTTTTCAATACTGCCTATGTTCCACGTACCGTTCTGATCTTCATAATACCTATAGTCTCCCTCACGTAAGGGCGGGTATTGTTTTGATTCAATTCAGGTATAAGCGGCACGGCAACGGTATATCGAAAAGGGGACCATTTGGTGCTATAAGGAACCCTAAACAATGGCTACGAGTGCACAAGTATCTTTCGGATGCTCAATTGCTCAAAGGCACCAATTTTGTGCCATGGAAGCATAAAATGAAAGCCATTCTTCAAGTCAAAAAATTATGGGATGTCGTCAGTGGCACTACCTCTCGTCCCACCACAGCAGGGACAGATCAAGATACATTTGATGATCAGGACAGGAAAGGCCTTATGTTTTTGTTACTTGCCATAACAGATGAGGTTCAACCTCATATTTGTGATGCCACGACCAATAAAGATGCTTGGGCAGCATTGATTACTGTGTATGAAGGAAAGAATAATTCCACTATCCTTCACCTACAAACCCGACTTCACAATCTCAATATGAATTCAGGGGAAACTGTTGAATTGTTTCTCTGCAAAGTGGCAGAATTGAAAGCTAAACTCAATACTATGGGAAAACCCATAGATGATGATCTTTTGACATCTATTATTTTGAGGGCACTCCCACCATCTTACAAAAGTTTTATCACTTCACTCAATGTTTCTGGCAGAAAATTAACTTTTGTTGAATTGGTTAATTTGCTTCAAACTGAAGAAGCCAATCAAGTACAGAAAGATGAGGAACCTACCACTGCTCTTTCCACCCATCAAAAGGGTCACAAGCAAGGACAGTTGCAGAAGGGAGGGTCTTCTTCCAAAGGCAAAGGCAAGCCCAATCTCCAACGAGATAAATATTGCAAGATCTGTGATATGAACAATCATGATACCAACGGTGTTGGTTCAAAAACAAACAACAGAATGATCCCTCACAAAATAAGAAAGGCAAGGGGAAGCAGAAATATCCCCAACATCGCAAACAACAAAAGGGTCATGTTGCTTATGCAGATTCCCATTCAGATGATTCTAATTCATCTTCAGATAATGACTCCGAAAGAGCACACAAGGTGCTCATGACCCATACTGCCTCTTCCAAATCCGATGTTGTATGGTATATTGATTCTGGAGCAAGCAAACATATGACTGGGAACAAGTCCTGGTTTCAAACCTTTCACGCAAGAGAAGGCAAACCTGTCACTATTGCAGACAATCAGGTCTATCAAGTACAAGGTGAAGGGGATGTTACAGTCACACTCCCTGATGGTGACTGTGCCATAGAGAAAGTTCTCTATGTTCCTGGCCTTGCCAACAATCTATTATCTGTTCCACAGATGCTAGATAGAAATATGGATGTTGTTTTTCAAGTTGAAAAAGGAAAAAAGAGATGTTTCATCAGTCACCAAGGTCACAACATTGCCATTGGCTCCTACAAACATGGATTATTCATCTTGGATACAGTTTCTACATCCCATACTGCCCTCATTGCCACTACAACAGAAGCTACTTCCTTATGGCATAAAAGATACGGGCACCTCAGTTCCGGGTATTTACTCGAATTAAGCAAATATGACATGGTCAAAGGGCTTCCTCGGCTTTCATCCGTTCTTCCAGTGTGCTCAGATTGTCTAGCAGGGAAACAACATCGAGTTCCATTTGAGACAAGTTCTTCTCGCTCTAAGAAACCCTTGGAGTTAATCCACGCAGATCTGTGCGGTCCTTTCCCAACCAGTCATGGTGGAAAGAGTCATGGTGGAAAGAGGTATTTTCAGCTATTTGTTGATGACTACTCCCGCAAAATATGGGTCTCCTTCCTTGCACTCAAGTCAGAAGCTCTTCTCTACTTTCGTCAGTTCAAGAGACAAGTTGAGAAGGAAACAAGTTGTTCCATCAAAACCCTCCGCTCAGATCGAGGGGGGAATACACTTCCAAGGAATTTTCAGCATTTTTGGAAAAACATGGGATCAAGAGACAACTCACTACAGCATATACACCGCAGCAAAATGGAGTTGCAGAAAGAAAAAATCGCTCCATAGTAGAAATGAGTCGGTGTATGTTAAAAGGAGCAAACTTAGAAAAACAATACTGGGCAGAAGCAATAAACACAACATCTTACCTACTAAATAGAGCACCTACAAGGGCTCTACAAGGAAAAACTCCACAAGAAGCCTGGAGTGGTAAGAAACCCTCAATTTCTCATCTAAAAGTTTTTGGATGCCAAGCTTTTATGCATATTCCTAAACAGAAAAGAAGGAAACTAGATGAGAAAACTCAAAAATGTATATTTCTTGGTTATGATGAGTATTCAAAAGGATATCGGTTGATTGATCCTATAACCAAGAAAACACACATCAGCAGAGATGTAGTATTTGATGAAACTTTCACATCAAATAACACACTTGTATACCTTAAGGAAGATGAACCTAAGAAAGAAGCAGCACCTCCTCAGAAGAAGGTTCCTAAATGGTATACTAGTACATTGCAAGATTCAAAATTGACATCACTTCCAAATCTAACTCTAGATCGACCCGCTACTCGTAGTATGACTCAACACAAAAGAGCGAGATGATGCAACATCAATACGAGATGTTGATGACCTTTGTCAACATTTTGATGATTTATCCGTGAATGTAGAAGAAGATGAGGATATAGATATGGAAGATGAAAAAGTCTATCCGACAATACTAGATGAAAAAGAACCCACATCGAGTCTCGGATGCACTCAGTAAAGATCAATGGAAAAGCTGCTATGGATGCGGAACATACATCTCTAATGAAAAATCAAACTTGGAAGTTAGTGAATTTGCCTTCGGGAAAGAAACCCATTGGTTGCAAATGGGTATTCAAGATCAAATATAAGGCAAATGGTGCAATAGATAAATATAAAGCCCGACTTGTTGCAAAGGGCTATGCACAAAGAGAAGGCATAGACTATGAAGAGACATTTGCTCCTACTGCTAAAATGACCACTATTCGAGTTATGTGTGCAATGGCAGCTCAATTTGGTTGGCGGCTACATCGGATGGATGTAAAGAGTGCTTTCTTAAATGGTGACCTACAAGAAGAAGTCTATATGACTCAACCTGAAGGTTTTGTAGTTCAAGGGCAAGAACAGAAAGTCTGTAAGCTGATCAAATCTCTATATGGACTTAAACAAGCTCCTCGAGCTTGGTATATCAAAATTGATAGTCACCTAGTGCAACATGGGTTTAGAAGAAGTCCTGCAGATCCTAATCTATATATCAAGAACAATGGTTCTAACATAGTAATTCTAGTACTATATGTGGATGATCTGATCATAACGAGCGGTTCGGGAGAGTATGATCAAAACAAGTAAAGAAAGATCTCAATACCTCTTTTGAAATGACAGATCTTGGACTTCTCCACTATTGTCTTGGTCTAGAAGTAACTCAATACAAGCATTGCATACAAGTTACTCAAAAGAAATATGCCAAGACTCTAATTGATAAGTATCGGATGACTGACTGCAAGCCCAAAGCCACACCAATGGAAGCAGGACTTAAGTTATCCCGATTCGATGAATCTCCTAAAATAGATAGTACTCTCTATCGTCAGCTGATTGGGAGTCTCATCTATCTCACAAACACCAGGCCAGATCTTAGTTTTGTTGTGGGTTATCTTTCACGATTCATGCAAGATCCTAAAGTTAGCCACTGGAAAGCAGCAAAAAGAGTTCTTCACTATGTCCGTGGTACGACATATATCGGCCTGGAATACAAAAAGAACAACAAGTTCTATCTTCAAGGGTACACGGACTCTGATTATCTTTGGATCCATAGATGACCGAAAATCAAGCTGCGGGTTATGTTTTTCACCTTGGATCTGGTCCTGTCTCTTGGCATAGCAAGAAGCAACATGTTGTTGCTATCTCTTCTACTGAGGCAGAATATCGAGTAGCTAGTGGAGCGATCTGCGAGATCATATGGTTACGTCGCATCCTCACAAATATGGGCCTTCCAAAGAAACTTCCTTTACATTTATTTTGCGACAATCAAGGTGTTATGAATCTTGTCAAGAATCCTATCTTTCATGATCGCACCAAACACATTGACACTAGGTGTCATTTCATTCGAGATGAGGTTCCAAAGCATCATATCCAGCTCCACTACATTCCCACAAATGAGCAAATAGCGGACATCTTCACCAAAGCGCTTGCTCGAGTCAAATTTGAATTGTTCCGCAATGCTATGTGTAGTCAACATTAATGTAATAAGGGGGGATGTTAGAATATTTAGCATATATTATATTACATTAATTAAGTTAACAAACATTATAGGAGTGGTTCGTAGTTTTCTTTATTCAGTTTATGAACCACCCAACTTGATTCAAACTGCCTCAACGGAGTTTATGTAAATCTTATATATTTTCCAGGAATATGAAGAGCAAACTAATGATTCAGTTTCTAATAGCTCCATACTTAGGCAAAATTTTATCAAAAAATTTAATGTGGCAAAAATGCCAACAGGAACAATATCAGGAAATTTACCAAGAGGTAAATGAAGAGGCAGAAAGTGAAATTAGTAATGGATGTTCTATATAGTACAAGGAAGAACAACATAATTCTAATAAGATAATGGAGTATTCAATTAAATGCACAGATCTAAACCAACAAGCAGATGAAGAATATAATGAGAAACAAAACTTGAGTGGTTTTGGAAATAACACTAATCAACAAGAGAATAGTCTCAATCAAGGAAAAGAAAATAATTATGAAGAAGGTAACCATAATATGAAAATAAATATGATTGAAAATCATATAAATCTAAATACCAAGACACAACAACAAAATGTGATTGCAATCAACACAGAGAATGCATACAGTAATTTGGAAGTTGAAGAAGAAATATTAGTAGATGATGCTAAAATGGTAGAGGATACCCCATCCACTCAAATGGACTCAAAACAGGAGAAGGATCAGATTGAAGGAGTTTGGGGGTTTAAAATCAAAGAAATAGAGGGATGGAAAGGATTAGATCAAGTTTTAAGTTCAAAGAACGAAACTAAACAATTTGAGGAATAGAAGGATCTAAGCATAATAGAAAACTCAAAGTAGTCTAAGGAGGGTATGCAAACAAGATTCAACAAAAGACTAGAGTTGGGTAAAACAGCTCAATCAACAACAGAAGAATCTTCGATAGGATGTAATCAAATGGGAGAGAATGATCCTCCTGGAAAACATACAAAAAATACAAATAATACAGGTAATTATGGGAAAAGAAACCAAGGAAGACCCTCCAAACCAGAAGAATAAAAAGTACCAGAGAACGGGGGACAAGAATTAGATCCAAATTAAGAATGTATGGTTAAGGGTAAAATCCCATCAAAAAAAACCAAAAAATGAAAATCCTTTCTTGGAATGTGTGGGGGCTAAATTCCCCTGGGAAAAGAAGAATTGTTAGAGATCTACTCATGGAAGTAAAACCTCATATTGTTTATCTTCAAGAATCTAAAATTGACACAAAAAAACTTGACATTATTCAAAAAGAGGTCTGGCCAAATGTTGAATGGATCATAATCCTAGCACAAGGTACTTTTGGAGGTATTTGCATCTTTTGGGATGGAATGAATTTTGAGGGCACTTTAATTGATCAAGAAGAGAGATTCTGCACAATCAAATTGAAGAACAAAAAAACTAACTTTTGTTGGGTAATGATAGGGGTTTATGCTCAAAATGATGATCATGAGAGATTCCATCTGTGGAATAAGCTATATTTTCAGAGGAGTCTTTTCATTAATTTGCATTGGATGGTTTTGGGTGACTTCAATACAGTCTTAAGAACAGAGGACAAAAGTGGAGGGAGGATTAACATCACTCAAGGTATGCAAGATTTTAATGATTTTATTTAGAATAATAAGTTGATTGACCTGGATATGTGTAAAGGTAAGTTTACATGGATAAACAAAAGGATGGGGGATAATCACATTCAAAGGCACCTAGATAGAGTTCTTATTTTTGATAGTTGGCTAAGTATAAAAAATATTCATAGACTTACATGTATGCCCAAAATAGGATCAGATCACAATCCCCTCTTGCTGGATATGGAAAAGGAGGGGAAGCAAGGAGGAGCACCCTTTAGGTATGAGATCATGTGGAATATGCACCCAAAAATTACAAATAAAATTCAATCTTGGTGGTAGGAGGAGGTTCAAGGATCAACAATGTACAAAGTTACCCAAAAATTAAAGAACATCAAGTATCAAATCAAAATTTGGAATAAAGAGGTTTTTGGTAACATCAATTTAAGAAAATAACTTAAAAAGGATATCCAAGATATAGAGGAAACAATGGATAGGGAAGGTAGAAAACCAGAGTGGCATGAAAAGGAAAAACAACTCCTCACGGAGTATCATAATACCATTTCCCAAGAGGAAATTCATTGGAAACAGAAATCAAGAGTTTTGTGGCTCAAGGAAGGTGATAGAAACACTAAATTCTTCCATGTTTCAACTATGAGACATAGGAATAAAAATAAAATCCTCTACCTTATGGGGGAATATGGAAGAAAGTATGAGGATTTAAATGATATTAAAAATTTGGCCATTACTTTCTTTCAGAACCTTCTTAGCAAAGAAAAAACAGAGTGCAACATGGAAATAGAAAGCATCATTAACAATGTTCCCAAAGGAGTTAATGATAGCATGAATGAATATCTATGCAAGGTAATCTCTAAGGAGGAAGTTAAAAGAGCTATGTTCTCTATGGGAGCATCCAAGGCTCCGGGGCCAGATGGTTTTCCACCAGGTTTTTTTCAACATCATTGGGATATTGTTGGAGAAGATGTAGTCAATGCAATCCAAGAAGCCCAAGAATCTCGTAAGTTGTTGAAAGAATGGAATAATACCTTCCTTGCTCTAATTCCCAAGAAATATGGGGTAGATAAATTGCAGGACATTAGGACAATCAACCTTCATGTGATATGGTTTCCAATTTTTTACTAGAGTTTTGGCAATCAGGTTTAGAGATCTGTCATCCATATCTCTTTATCATTATGGAAGATGTCCTGGGAAGAACTTTGGAAAGAAAGAGAAAGGATGGTAATATCAAAGGTCTAAAACATTCATCCATTGGTGAAGCTTTATCTCATCAACAATTTGTGGATGATACTTTCTTTCTTGGGGAAGCTACAAAGGAAGAAGCTTTGGAGTTTAAAAAAGTCCTTGATTCTTATGAAAAAGCTATAGGCCAAAAAATAAATTATGAAAAAAGTAGGATTATGTTTTTAAACACGGAGGAGAGTATAAGAGATCAAATAGTTAAAGTATTGGGTTGTAAGGAGGAAAATTTTCCTATCACCTATCTTGGTTTACCTTTGTTTATAGGCAAGATGAAATATGAACTTTGGAATCCAATTATTGATAAATTTAATAGGAAACTTCAAGGTTGGAAGGGATCTCTATTATCCTCTACGAGGAAAGTACAACTCATAAAACACACGCTTCAAAGCCTCCCTATTTATTTCATGTCTTTCCTAAGGATGTCAAGGAAAGTGGAAGAGAATTTAGAAAGACTAAAATTTTTTCTTATGGGATGGCACTGAATGCAAAAAATGTATACATCTAGTAGCCTGGGATACCTGTTGCCAGCCTTTACAGAATGGGGGTCTTGGTTTGAGGAAGTTGAGAGATCTAAATAGAGCCCTTCTAGCTAAAAATGGTTGGAGGCTTTGCACTAGAGCATCAGGGGAATGGGCTAGCATTATCCAAAACAAATACTTGGAGGGCAGAAACCACTTTATTAATTGTTCTAATCCTCCACGTGGGTCTATTTTTTGGCAAAATATAATCAAAAGTAGGAAAGTTCTATGGCAAGGTCTAAAATGGAGAGTAGGAAGGGGAGACAAAATTGGCTTTTGGAAAGATCCTTGGATTCAAGAGGAGCCTTTAGAGAACTACAAAAAGTTCAAATATATTAAAGAACATTTAACCAGAACCTATGGTAAGAAAATTAATGGCTACATTCATAGGGTGGGTGATTTTCAGGAGTGGAAAATCGTGCAAGAAGATATGCAAGGCTCAGGAGGTAAAGATATGCAAAACCTCCTAAGGAGTTATTATTTAGGTAGAGGTTTAGAGGAGGATCAGATAATTTGGGGAAGAAACCAGCAAGGCCAGTACTTAGTGAAGGATGGATATAGAGTCTTGGGAAAAGTAACTTCAGAGAAACCCGAGCTTAAAAGAATTTGGAATCTAAAAATCATCCCTAAGGTTGCTATGTTTTTTTGGACTTCCATTCTCAATAATATCCTTACAAAAGACAATATGTTCAAAAGAGGGATTGTGGTTCCAACTATTTGTGTCTTATGTAACAAAGAGGATGAGTGTGTGGACCACCTATTTGGAACTTGTGATTTTTTTTGTGATATCCTAAATATGTTATTGAGAGAAGTTAATGTTGCTTGGGTCATTCCAGATTCTCTAATCAGGATTTGGGAACAGTGGCACTTAGGAAGCAGTATTTTTTGGCAAAAATGCATTCCACATATTTGTTGGGGGATTTGGTTGGAAAGAAATAGATGAGTGTTCAAAAATAAAACCAGAGGAATAATTGGGGTTTATGCTAGGATAAAAACAGCCCTATTGGAGGATTGTATTAAAAATATTGTTGGCCAAGAAAATCTTGCAATGATCCTCTCTAGAGAAAAATATATCTTAAATATGGAAAAAATCAATAAGGTGAGACTAGATACCAGATGGGAACGTCCCCACAAAGACTGGGTAAAAATTAACTTCGATGGGGCTACAAAAGGTAACCCGGGTCATGCTGGTGGTGGGGGCCTCATTAGGAATGACAGAGGTCAAGTAGTGGTTGCATATGCTGAGGATCTAGGAATTACCACAAATCACCAAGCTGAAGCAAGGGCAATGCTTACAGGCCTCCGAATTGCAGTGAATTTGGGTTTTAGGAGAATTGTTCTTGAGGGGGATTCCAAGAATATTATAACTTCCCTTCAAAAAGGGGAGTTAAATAATTCTAGCATTTTCCAAATAATTACAGATGCGAGGACTATTTTGGGAAACCTAGAAGAAATTCAAGTTAAACATATTTATAGAGAGGGAAACAAAGCTGCCGATAAAATGGTGAATATGGCAGTTAAATCTGAGAATTTCAAGGTCTGGTCATATGCCCCCATGGAGTTGGAAGATATTATAAGAATTGATAATGAAGCTAGCAGATAAAGAGGGTAGAGCAAAGTAGAATACTTATTGGGATCATGCAATGAAGGATTTGAGCACACTAAATTACATTATTATCAGCAGTTTCTTTATCAGTTATGTAAAGCATTGAGCACTGCATCAGCTATGTTAAATAGAAGGATAGCAGGAGGAATATTATTTCAGCTTCTCCATCAACAGGTTTAGCCCAGATTTGTTTGTTTTACTAAGATAGGGCTATCTTGCATTTGTATGATCTTCTCTTATTTTTTTCTTGTATATCTTTCGAGCTTTTTGTAAAGGGTCGGGGCCCTTCAACCCCTTTTTTTATCAATACCAAAAAAAAAAAAGAATACATCACACATGCCCTTAGGCTTACATCAAGAGCGCCTATATGCGTACATCACCTTTGTTGGCCCTGGCCAATAATGTCAAATTACTGATATTCCAACACACACACACACACCCAAATTTAATTTAAAAAAAAAATAAATGCTCAAATAATCTTGATCATTTGCTATCTGCTTTGCTAAATGCACGTAGGCTGCATCAACTCTTCCATGAACATGAAGCCATGACTCCATTTTCTGGTTCAAAGATGTTGAGATTCTTGTGAGAAGACCATCAACATGTAATGAAGGGACCACAATCTTGTCCACCAATCTCAAAAGTGAATAGCTGCCATATATAGATCTCCTAAGGATTGCCATAAAGAAGGATAAAAACATTTGTATATCTATCTTAGGTACTTCCAAACAATACAATCGAGTCTCCAAATAATTAACTGTCATTGTCTGAGAGGAACCCCTAGGAACAAGGGGCTCCTTGTGCTGACCATTCAAAGCATACTCCTATTGCAACCAAAAATTATTCTACAGCACTATAACAGGTCGTTAAACTAATGTCACCAATGCATAGCTTTCGAAAAATTGTGCAATCTATAAAAATGAGCTTGAAATGCTTTCCTATGCAAAAGATATGGCCTTTGAAGTTTGGGTCAATTAGCACTATAAAATTGAAAAAATTAATGCCTCCAAACCTTAGAAAAAAATGGCAAACAAGAAGCTGCCACTTGTTGCATGGTAATAGGAGTACTGCTGCCACACCTGGCTACCACTCTACAACTGGGGCAAATGATTGGATGCTGAAATATGATATGCATGCTAGTTGGGTCCACGTCAGCTGCCAAATCTGCGTTGATTGCCATGTCATCATGGCTGTCAGCTAAAAACTTGGAGTGGTATTCGATCCCTAGTTGGCCTGGAAGGAACTGTCTTTGAACGGTTGGGCTAGCCAAGTTCCCAAGATGCCTTGTTAGCCTGAGCTATGCTCCCCAACCTGATGTATGAACATGGCAAAGGAGTTGCCTTTTACAAAAACAAAAATCTACTTGCCTCCAACAATATGATGCCTTCATAACAGCCTACCAACCAACAAACCCAATTGCTTGACTGGAACAAGAACTACCCTCTCCTGCTTAGAGAGGAAGATACTGCCCCCATCAAAAGAAGGGCTGTCAGTGGGGGTTGAACCATAAACCTCCTAAGGGAATATTTTTAGCCTCTGTCATGCCATCCAGCATACCATACCTGCCGGATCAATAGAGTAGAGACCCTCCATGGACATGTCCTATGACATATTGGGAGCAAGGTCAAAAATAGAGCTAGTGAGATTTGAACCTGGATCCTCCAAAGCCTCAACACCTCCTGTGCTAGCCAGCTGAGCAATCGAACTGATAGGTTGATAGCTGCTCCATGAAGACAAAGGTGTCCCCTAAAACCTTTGCCTAAAAAACTATGGAATCTTTAGAGGAGGAAATAACTGTGGAATTTGAACAATTGACCTCATGGAGAAAGAGTCACCACAATGGCGTGCTAGCTAATATGCCCAACCGTAAAGCTAGGCAAAAAGTGAATCTCTCCTTTGAAGTGACTCATTGAAAGTGCTAATCATACGCAAAAAACGGTGCCACCAATGAGAAGGGACCTAGTAGCGTACTGCGTAGAGCCCTCCAATAACCGACAAGTCTACACTCCAATAAGTAATAGGACTCATTGTGCTATCAAGAAAAGGAGAGTAAGAATCATATGCTGTGCCAAGTCACAATATGCTAGATCAAGTCATGACATGCTACACTTCATAGAAAATGACCTCTGTCCTCAAAACGAAGTAGCCCAAGTTTGAACCTGCCACGTTGAGCGTAAAAACAAGAAAAAAGTAGTTCCAATAATGACAACAGCGATGAGAAGATGGGAAAGACCATCCAAGCGCTCAGAAAAGATTAAAAGTGAATTCACCATTTTATGATCTTAATATCATGAGCAGTCATCATTTTCCATGATGGAGTTTGATCTATTTTGCTTGCTTTCCACTTCAAAAACATTTAACAAATTGTTTGATTAGAAGATAAGTCATTATATTTTGGGAATGTGTTTTGCCTCGACTTTCTTAACTAATTCCTCATATTTTTATAACACCTTGCCTAATGCTTGTCTGCTATTTATCTGATAGGGTGTTATTACAGATGATGTTGTACAGTTGCGGAAAGCTATAGGTGCACCTGGAATGGCAGTTCTCCAATTTGGTAATGCCAGCATTTTCTGCCTTAAAGTTGATTTCATACTTTGATGATGGATTTAAATTTATAGATGCCCAATAAATGTTTGTGAAGCTGATTCATTTTAACTCCTACTCAAGCAGCTTTTGGTAGTGATTCCAAGAATCCCCATCTTCCTCACAATCATGAACTTGATCAAGTTGTATATACTGGAACTCATGACAATGATACGGTAAGACTACTTTGTTGTTATCACTTCAAATAGCCTGTAGATGTGTTTTATTAGATAATGAATAACTTTTATGATATTGAGAATAATGCTTGCATTATATTATAACTTGTGCATAAGTGATAATTTGTGTGTCCTGATTACATTGGAATCAATTACTCACACAAGAACACTTTCTAATCTAAAGAAACTTGAAGTATCTTTTGTTTCTTTTTTTTTTTCCTAAACTTCCAGATCGTAGGCTGGTGGCAGAACATCCCCGACGAAGAGAAGAAAACTGTGAGTCTGAACAGAGCATCTTTCAAAGTCGAAATAATACTGATGATCTTGTTCGCATCTTTGTTTTCCCATTCATTATTTATTTACATATGACAGTATGAAATCTGAGTGTTTTGTCGTTCTTCTTTAATAATATTTTCAAATATGTTCTATAGGTTATGAACTATTTGAAGATTAAAAATGATGCTGAGATCTCATGGGGCATGATTGAGGGTGCACTCTCCTCAGTTGCCAGAACTGTCATCATCCCAATGCAAGATGTTTTGGGGCTAGACAGTTCAGCTCGAATGAATACCCCAGCAACTCAAGTATAGCTTTAATTTACAGCTTATATGTTTTTGTTGCATGGTTTTGGATTCAAACATAGTAATAGGATATAGTTATATTAGGGTAAATATTAATGCTAATTTTTGAACTGTTTTTATCTGCATACTAAAAAAAAATATGATGCTTAGTTCCACTACAATGCATGTTTTTTTAAAAGATTGCCCTACTGATACCTTTACACAATAGAAGAGAGAAGACCAATGACTAAGCACCCTCAAACACTCAACACCAGTTAGTAAGTAACACACATTAAGTTTGGTATGAACAAAGACTAACACCAAATCATGTCCAATGGATGGGCTTTTCTTGAGGTTCACTACCTGAGGGCATCTCTAATTTAGGACTTCAGCAAACACTAGCTTCATTACTTAGCCAGATAAATATAGCAAATGAAATAGAGCAATAAATCTTTGAAGTGCAATTTATGTTATTTACTCATTCTTTCATTTCGTCATAATTCAATTGAATTGGCAATCACCTCCAAAAGAACAGTTAGCTACCTAGTGGCCAAGTGTCGCTGGCTTCTCCCAGGTTTGCCAATTTACTTATTTCTTATGGCCTTTATATGTTCGATTCAGTCATCTGTTTTATCACAGGAACAATTATGCCCAAAATACCAGCTATCATGGACTGCATAGATCTATCTTCAGTTATTCATAGTATTAGGAGTGGCATGGGTTAAAACCAATCACCAATAATAGTTTGAGAATGCAATGGGTGTTCATAGATGTTGCTTCAATCATCTGCTTTATTGCAGGAACCATGGGTTTAAACACAATCACCCATTAACTATGAACATTCTGGGGTTTATCCAATGATCCAGTTTATTGTGAAATATGTGGGCTTGATCTCTTGTAGTTCCTTTATGTGAATTAAATAGTTTGTGGTAATTAGCAATGTGATATTAACAAAAAAGAGATTTAACATTTTTACATGAAGCATGAGTCGAAAGTATTGTACAGATTGGTCTTGCCCCTGTACAAACTGCGCAAACAGTTTATTCTGGTCAAACAGAAATTTGAAAATTGTATTTGGTCAAACATCAGCTGTAGAAATTCAACGTCTCGTTCAACCTTAAAGTTTCAGGTCAAAGCTACTTCACCTGTTCAATGTCGCAGATTTAATGGTAAAATGATCAGTTTCAATAAATCTGTCAGCTAGTTAATAACAAAATCAAAATTACCAAAATGCAATGGTGGCAGTGAAATTGTTGGTCAAAAGATAATGAAAGTGAATCTTGCGTCAACATTGAAAAATATAGTCACCGTAGGCGTGGCAAAAAAGTTTTTTTGGGTCTGATTTCATTCTCTCTGCTCTCTTTGCAAGTGGAAACAGCAAAAATGAGGCTAATTTGAAAAAAATGATTTGATGCTGTTTCTCTGTGTTTTTGCTGTTGCAGATGAGTTTTTTTCTTGGACTCACAAGTAGAAAGAAAAAACTCAGCGAGTTCAAAACAAATCGTCAAGCCGGGTCTAAAAAACCCAGGAGGGCCGACTCAAGCGCAGACTTGGCAAGTTTTTGAAAAACTTGCCGAGTTCCGTAACTATGTTCCAAATTGTGTTAGGTGCAATCATGGTTGCTGGAGGTCCAAAAGCGTGAGATTTGCCAGATTTGATTTGGGTTTGATGCCTTTTTATCCACAAAGGTGTGTGTGGCTACAAGGCTCTGCATTTGCCTTGAATGCTAGTGGAGAATCTGAGTAGTGTATGGGTGCTAGGTGGAATCACAGGGTGGGTTAGTTGCCAAATTTAGTAGGCTTTGTCGCTACAGTTTTATTTTATGTTTTTAAAGGAGTTATATATTTATAATAAAGTTTGCCAAGTACAAATAGTTTATCTAATAAGTGACTTGGTGGTCACAAGATTTGCTATCCAAAAGGAGGGACAGGCAACAAAGCAAATTCAAATAAAAAAGCGCAGGAAAACCGCGCTGGAAATACAAAGGGTGCCAGAATCACTGAGAAGACTGAAAAGCCAAAAGCTCTGGAATCACCCAATGTTCTAGGGTTGTTAGAGGCGCGGGGATCTCCAAAGGTGCTAGAATCTTCAAAGGCTCTAGAATCTCCATTTGCTCTGTTGCTTTCCTTTTCTCGTCTGCCATCACATCTTTGCTGAACTCTTTTCCTTGTAATTCTCAAATTGGAATGCTCTCTTCTTATAGCACTGTTGGCAAGTGCATCTGCTGTCTTGTTAAATTCCAGAATGTAAATTTTTGAATCAATTCTGTCATTCTGTTCAATATGATATGGAGCTGTATTGAAGTGGCCTTTTTCTCCTTAGAGAGAGCATTTATAATGAGGGCAGAATCCCCATATATGTGCAGGTGTCTTATTCGCTGGTCTATTGCCAACTTCAGTCCAATCTCGCATGCTAGTGCCTCCGCCACATTGTTGGAAGCAATTCCTAGGTTGATACAATACTTGAGTGCAATTGTTCCATCGTCTTTCATGATCACTCCCCTTGTAGCTGCTATGCCCGGATTTGACTTAGATGCCCCATCAAAGAACAAAGCAAGATAATGCATCTTTGGTGGCATTATTAGTGATACATTCTTGTTGGTTGAGAATGAGATGAACTCTTGAAGATCTAACTTGCTGATTAGATTTACTTATTGTGCATTTAAGCTTTGCTGATTCTTCTTATGTTTGAAGGTGGCTTTCAAATTAGTCACTAGGTCTTTGATTATTCTTTTAGTGAGAATACTATTTTTTCCCCTTTACCTGTAATGTCCCCTTTTCTACGCAGTCAGGTGCAGAGCAGATTAGCCTATGCACGAGCTCCCGAGGGTAGCCATTGGAGATATCAGAATCTTTGTCAGTACCCAGAGAGCTATTTATTGATGGTCGTTTGGGCTCATTCGGATATTTGTTTGATCAGAGTTCCTATTTTTAGCCATGTCCATTTTTAGGGTTTCAGTGGACAACAGACAGTGCGATGATATTCTTCGGTGAAATGGGTGTCCAAAACCATTCGCGGATTTCAATTCGGATGGGCGAAAGGTTGGAAATTTTAATGGTCGAAGATAAAATTAATAAAGTGATTATTTAATTTAATTTTGTAAAGTCAGTGACTTTATTTTATTATAAAATCATTTTATACTTAAAAGGGGCCATTTTAAGTGACGACTTAAAAATTCATTAAGCCTAGGCATAAGGGGGTGAATAAATTAAGGAGAAATAAGGTGGAATTAAAAATTGATAAAATTATATTTGCTCACCCTAAAAGTGACCTAACCCTAGGTCGACCTATGGAGGAGATAAAAGGAGGTTTTGAGTTCATTTGGAGATATGCAAAGATTATTATTTTTCTCTCTGGTTTTTGGAGGACTCTGCGGCGAGCCATTTACGAGAGATTCTAGAGCTTGTGAGAGATGGCAACCTCTTACAGGGACATTGGCTTCGGGGTTGCAAGATTACCCTCAGGTAAATCTGGGCATTTCCACACAGGGATTGCAGTTGGACTTCAGTTTTAAAGACTTTTGGAGTTGGGTTACTACACAGGGTCATTCAGAGATTATATAGGGAATATTTGGAGCTGGGACACCACACAGTATTCACATTAGAAGGGCTGAGCCTTCATCATATTTATAGAGTACGGAGTAGCTAGGGTTTCATCAGCATTTGAGGTATTTGCATTGTAATTTGTGCCCTAGTTTTGATATAAGAATAAAGCAATATTTTTGAGAATTTTGGATTGCTCTGTGTTTGTGATTTTGTATATCAAAAATTCACGAAAAAGGTTAAGAATTGGCAAACCCCTAGAGAACTAGATAGGGAGGGTTATTACAGTGGTATCAGAGCGGGTTTTTCCTGCTTGCCTGTTAGGGTTTGCTTGAAGCATAACGATGGTAAATTAGAGAAATTTATGAATCTTGTACGAGGATAAATTTCAAAAATTTAACGTGCCAACATACTGTGTGGAGCAACGGTGTAATACTGGAGGCATCGACTCCACAAAAATCTGGTGGCCAAATAAAATATTGGCATTCTTTTAACAAAGGCGATTGTATATGAATCTTTGTGCCCACGGGAATATAATTGTTGCTTGTGAAGTTATATTTATTTGTCAGGGGTCGTGGGAAATGAATATAAGTTGAAGAAAAGTTGCGGTTGAAGATTGGTTTAAGCTGAGCAAATACGAAATAATAAGATTCTTTGTTTGTGCTGATGAATGGGGAGTTTGACAGATATTGACTATTTTTTTTACAATTCATTGAAAAAATTAACAGTTTGGTAATGAACAATATCGGCGATCACATTATTTTGTATCTGCAAGGGGAAAAATATTCTGTCATAATTGACGATGACTCCTGTTGGTCACGAATCCGCCATGAGGAAAGGGTTTTGTTGTTATTGCGCCTTAGACCCGTGGACCAACATTGAAAGGCCGAAAGGAAGGAATGCCTTCCGTGCCAATCTCCGGAGAAGGCCGGCTTCCTGTGGGGTTTTGAGGTTCAAGATAAGAGTGCAGGGAAAGAGATAAAAATGCAAAAAGGGATTCCAAATTAGATTGGAGTTGGGTGGGGGGAACAAACAGTATGGCAAAGCATCAATCACCACTACTAACACCAATATAACCACAACACACCACTATGGATACTGTCACTAATCAGTAGAACAGAGCCAAGTATATGTTTTGTGTTAAGAGCCAGAAGCACAGCTACAATGGTTCCCTAACAGACATTCCCTCCAAGGAACTAACAGTACGGCAACGCATCAATCACCACTACTAACAACACTATAACACAAAACATAACCAGAAAACTGCCACTAATCGTTTGCCCTATATATCCTCTGATTTATGCACCTTAGGCATACCTGACCACCAAATGCTGAAGTGAATCAACAAGCCATGACACAGGAAAACGTAAGGCAGAAATGTCAAGGAGAGACAGCATACAAAATAAAAACAGTATAACAGCACCAAGTGTATGTATTATATTAAAAGGCAGAAGCACAGCTACAATGGTTCCTTAACAGACATTCCCCTTCCACCACCTTACAATGAAAACGTGGTGGCTATTTATAGCTTGAGAACCCCCCGATTACATTTATGGGCACTGTTGTCACATTTTGCACGGGGTGCAATGTCTTCAATAAAGTAATGTAACAGTGCTGCTCCTCTTTTTCCTCTTTCTCCATCTTCCTTCCTTCTTCTCTCCCTTTCCTTTTCTTTCCCGCATTCTTTTTCTTTCCCCCCTTTCTTGGAGTCCCCGGTTGATTTTTCAACTTTCCAGCAAGTTACCCTGAAAATGGCTAAGTGCTGGTGCGAAGTTCGCACTTCGCCCAGTTTTGGTGCGAAGTGCGCACTTCGCCCAGTTTTGGTGCGAAGTCTGACTTCGCCCCACTTTCTGGGCGCACCTTGCACTGGCAGACTGGCAGGTCAACAAAGAAGAGCGGTGAAGTACCGGAGCAGGTTCGTAAGGCGGCAGGCACCAGTGTCCACTTGTGCGCAGTCCGACTTCTCAGCAGAGGCGGACTGCGCCCTTGACAGGTGTGCGGTAGGGGAACAAACCCGGAGTTTGACCAAGACGTGAAGGTTTTCCCAACTGCACTGTTTTCTGCCCGCGCATCCCAAGGAGTCCAGATCCCAAGCAAAGATGGATAGCCTGCCCTCTAAGGCAGGCATGTGTCAGTTGCATAACCCATCATCCAACAAGTGTCCAGCTTTGGGATTTGAACCAGGACTGCCGACCAAAAGGGATAAGCGTGGGCTGCCTGCACTGCTTGCACTAATGGCCTCATTCAAAGCTGATCTGAGGTTTCACCTGCTCCAGCTACCAGCGAACCTGCCGACTTGAAGATTTTATCCAGCCCTCCGCCACGTAGCGGTCCGGCTTCCAGGATGACCATGCTGCGGGTACGAGCCTGTCCGACAAAAGGTCAGCATTTGCAGCTCTTTCGCCGCTTCTGTCAGCTTATGTTTGACTGGGACTCTGTGCCCATTAATGTAACGGGTGGGACTCGGGCTATAAAAGCCCATCTTGAATTCATTGTAAAGGGTGGAAGGGGAATGTTTGTTAGGGAACTACGTGCTACTGTAACCATGCTACGCATATAAATACAATCTGTATGCACGGTTCCATTCTACCGCTTTTATTTCTTATGCTTATGCTTTACGCGATTATGTGTCATGGCTTGTTGATTCACTTCGGCATTTGATGGTCGGGCGCCTTTAGCATTATTTACGTACTTTTAATTTTCGTATAATAGATGTGGTAGCAGTTCCATCGGTTATGTGTGACGTTGCTGGCCCGTATCCGGTGATTGATGCGATCCCTGTTTGTTGTTCCTGGGGGGGAGTGTTGGGGGGGGGGCGTTGGGGGGGGGGGGCTCTCTCCCTCCCCCCCACACCCCCGCCCCGCCCGGCTTCTCTTCCCCCTCTCTCCCGCCCCGGGGGGGGGGGGGGGGGGGCCGTCCCCCGCGGTCCCCTGGGTGGGGGGGGGGGGGGGGGGGGGGGGGGGGGGGGGGGGGCGGGGGCCGGGGGGGGCGGGGGGGGGGGCGGGCGGGCGGGTTCGGGGCTTCCGGGGTGGGTGGGGGGGGGGTGGGCGGTGATTGGTGTGTTCCCGTCTTGTTAGTTCCCCCCACCAACCTTTGGACATATTTGTAATTTCTTTACGTACGTTTATCTCTTTACGTACATTTAATTCTTTCCCGTTCCCCTTAGCTTAAATCGAGAACCCCCCAAAAGGAGCCGGCCTTCTCCGGAGATTGGCTCGGAAGGCATCTCTTCCTTCCGGCCTTTCATGCTTGAGTGGGCGAATCTGGGCGCATCAACCCGAAATCCTTTCCTCATGGCAGATTCGTAACCAACAGTTTCTCTGGCACGCCCGGTGGGACGCTTGTCCCACGTTTTAAAGAAAGAGTACCCGTTCTGTCTCCACTTAGCGCAACAGTTTTTCTGCTACGCTCGGCGGAACACGGGTCCCACATCTGAAGAGAGATTTTCTTCTCAGTCTCCACCTGGCGCTGACAGTTCCTGAGCTCTCGGTGAGACAAGGAAGTTTCTCACCCCCGACAGAATCGAAGCACCGGTGTTCGCTTCATTGCTGTTCCAAATCCGAGCACTCGGCGACTCTGCACGAACAAATCCTCTGAGTCTAGAAGACCGGTCCCGTCACCTTCATGCACACGAGAAGGTGGCGAGCAAGAAATCCGAGAAGCCCGCCTGAGTTCTACGAACTAGACATCCACGCTCGAGGCGAGATCCCCAGTTGGCTGATCCGCGAGCTCGTTTCGACGAAGCCGAGGCTGAGATCCAAGAAGAGGCCGAAGCTGAGGTCGGAGGAGCCGAGTACGAAGTAGAAGAGGCCGAGGAAGAGGAAAATCCTGCATCCTCGGAAAGTACCGACACCGAGTACACAACCGACGGCGGAGAAGAAGAAGAAATGGCTGCTCAACAGCCGAATGACGATGATCTCTTCCCGGCGGTGGACTCTACGGGGCCTTTGGCCCTGATCGGTCGACAAGTCGTTCCCCTGTCTGCTTTAAAGTCTATTCCCACATACGACGGCTACGGTAAGACGGCGTACGAGCACATCCGGGACATCCTCGCCACGGCGCGCCGCATACCATCACCGATGAAAGTGTGAAGACCCGTCTGCTGGCCCTTTCCCTGAGGGGAAAGCTTCTCTACTGGTGGAGATCGCTGCCAGAAGGATCCATCACAGGGTGGCCCCAGCTTGCCAGGAGGCTCGTAAAAGGATGCAACGAGTCTGCTGATCCTACCTCTCTACTGCATCAGTTCCAAGCAATCCAGAGGCATCCTCAAGAGGAGGTGTCTGATTTTAACATTAGGTTTGCGAGATCCTGGAAACGGGTACCTCGCGAACTTCGGCCTTCAGCCGGCATGGCTGCTCACTACTATCTGAGGTCTTTCAACTCAGACATATGCCTGCTGCTGAAGATCGCCCGAATTGACGAGTTCCCTGCACTGTACGAAGGCTGCCCAGCAAGCTGAAGCTGACATTATCTCCATTGGCGAGGCTTCAGTCCGGGTGCAGGAACCGATTCATCCCGACTTCCCCAGATCGCAGTATCCTTCCGCTTCTGGTGGTCCGCCGTCCACGTCAGGGCAGCAACCCCAGCAGCAGTGGAATCCGGCGCCGGTCGTAACTCAATACGGCCCGCCTCAGTTGCATTACCCTCATCCGCCTCCACCCGCTCCGCATTTTCCAGCGCTTCCTGCTCCCCCGCAGTTCGCGCCTTATCCTAACCCTCCGCCATTGGCTGCATTGCCTCCACCGGCACAATTGCCGCCTCCTGACAGCAGCATCCAGAACACGATTCTACAAGAAGTGCGGGCTTTGGCCTCCGGATATCATGCCATGTCCAATGACATGACCGCTATGAAGAAGAAGCAGGCCCAGATGGACCTCGCTCCTAGAAGGCCGTATGCGCCACCGGCGCTGACAAAAGATAAAGCCCCAGAAAATCAACAGCGAGGCGTCCGCCTCCGAGGAATCTTGCTATAGAAGACCCACCTGGTCCTCCGGACCGAGTCAGCCGAGTGCACTACGTGCAATGACCCGCATTCGGAGGAAGGCGCACTTTGCACCGAGCACTACATCCGGACCTTGGCCGGCGGCACTATAGAAGATGATGAGTTGTACATGATCTTGGACGGCGAGGCCAATTTTGCCCTGCCAGAAGAGAATCCAGTGGCGCCCGCCAAGGAAGAAAAGAAAGCTGCGGACGCGGCTAAGCCTTTGCAAGTCTACGCAAGAAGAGAAAAACCGCAGCCCGACGGGCTGCCACCGTCCTAGCGGGCGTGGCCTTACACAGCCCAGGAGAAGGCGTCCAAAGATAAAGCTCCCGCTAAACCTTCTCCGGCAAAGGCTGCTGCTGTTCCAGCTAAGCCTCCAGCAAAGGCCCCAACTCCCGCTAAGCCTCCTGTACCTCAGCCCCCAGCTGAAACCAAAGAACAAGCCCAGGAGAAGCTGAAGTACCCGTCTCTGACCAAGAGACAGCGAGTTGAGGCCACCCAACAGTACCGGACCAAGTATGAGCCGGCTAAACCAGCAGAAGGAGCTAGTACCTCGGGCTACAGCATTGTAGACGAGTTGAAGAAGACTCCTGCCAGAATCAGCATGTACGATGCTCTTCTGCTCCCAGGCCAGGTTGATCTGCTGCAAGAATCACTGAAGAACATGAAGAGCGGCAAGCGGATGCGACTGCTGTCCTGGTTCAACCTTTGACAGTCTCCGCCACTGGGAAGAGCAGACCGCCACCCTTTTATCTTTCTTTACGGATGCAAGGGCACATAGTTCACAACTGCATGGTGGATTCTGGTGCCTCCTCAACTGTGATGCCGAAGGCCGTCTGCGATGAGATCGGGATGGAATACACACGGAGCGGCCAAGGCGTGCTTGCAACTAGACGGCACCCTGTCAAGGCAGGTTGGTGTCATAAAGGACATCCCTATCCAGGTGCACAAAGCTCTCGACATCGTGGTCATCCAAGAGGTCGTGATTGTTGACCTGGAGCCTTACTTCGGCATGTGTCTCTCTCGGGAGTTCACTGCGAAGTTGGGCGGGTACCTGTCTCTAGACTATTCACACATGGAAGTGCCCTTCAAAGGAAGGAGGCTGAAAATTTTCAATGAGAAGCCTTCCCCCTTTCTAGTGGACAAGATACCGGAGGAGAGATGGCTGTATGGTCCGGTTGTCGAGAGGAAGAAGCGGTGACGGTGGAGCCGACCGAGCAAGCTCTCGAAGTGCTACAGCTCGAAGACGAGTTCTCGTTGCGGGATTTTAATGCCGTAATCGGGACAGAGCAGGGTTGTTACTCCATTAAACAGCCCGAGGAGCTTGACGTGTCAGTTGTGAAAGAAGTAGGACCTGCACCCGAAGAGCTGTGGAAGCTTTTCTTTGACGGCGCGCGATGCAAGAATGGCGCCGGTGCAGGGGTACTCCTGGTTTCCCCGACCGGGATCCAGAAGGACTATGCCTACGGGCTGGCCTGGAGCTGTACTAACAATTCGGCGGAATACGAAGCCCTGTGCTTGGGTTTGCGAAAGGCGGAAAGGCTCGGAATCAAGCATCTCCAAATTTTCGGAGATTCTGAGTTAGTGTGTCATCAAGTTATGAATAAATGCGCGTCTAAGCATCACTATCTTAGAGCGTACCGCAATCGGGTCTGGGACCTGATGGAATCGTTTGACTCATTGAATGTTAAGGCAATATCGCGTGAGAGAAACAAGCACGCTGATATTATGGCGTCTGTTGGAGCAGTGCGTTCAGGTGAAGACGTCGTCCGAAGCCGAAGCCGGTCCGCACCATTTACGGGCCTTACGTGCACGATAGGGATACCTTCCAGGGTATTCAGGTGTGAGGAAATCGTCACATTCCTGGTTAATGAAGTGTGTGTAATCGAAGGTAGAGACCATGATGACGAGCAATATGAGGGGTTGATACAGTTACGGAATAATCACGTCCCAAAAGGACTGATTACATTAGAAAGTCTCTTTGATCGGAATGACAGAGCAATATCCCACAGGATCAAAGTAGACCCGAGGCAGTATGCTGACCTAGAACTCGAACCTGGTAAAACCATCAAGGTCGGAACAGACTGCACGTCGGAGGAGCTGGTGCAGATTAGATCACTGTGCCAAGAGTTCCCCGACATCGTGGCCTGGTGCTACGAGGATTTGAGGGGGTATGACGGAACTGTCATCCAGCATACCATTGAGCTAGAGGATGGCGCTAAGCCATTCCGACAGAAGCAAAGGGCCGTAAATCCAAAGATTGAGGCCATGATGAAGACCGAGCTCTTGAAGATGTTGGAGGCCAAGATCATCTACCCCATCAAACATTCATCCTGGGTCGCGAATTTGGTGCCTGTGAGGAAAAAGAATGGCGACATACGTCTCCGTGTCGACTTCGAAACCTAAATCGAGGCTTCCCTCTGGGACCACTATCCGCTTCCCCAAATTGATCAGATTCTACATATCGTTGCTGGAGCCCAGAGATTTTCACTTTTAGATGGATTTTCCGGCTACAACCAGATTTGGGTCAAAGACGAAGACCAGCATAAGACGGCGTTTACCACGAAGTGGGGGACGTTCGCCTATCAGCGCATGCCGTTTGGCTTATCTAATGCTGGTGCCACGTTCCAAAGGGCCATGGACCTGGCCTTACGAGAGCTGCTCAACAAGATTATTGTCATCTACCTCGATGACATGGTCGTTTCTCTCACCGACGAGAAGATCATGTTTCGCACTCGCGCGAGATATTTGAAAGTTGTCGAGAATTCGGCATCTCTATAAACCCGAAGAAGTCTGTCTTCGCGGTAAAGGAAGGAAAGCTGCTGGGACATGTCATCTCCGAGGAAGGCCTCGCCATTGACCCTGACAGAGCAGAAGCCCTCGTTCGCTTGCCAGCCCCACCGATAAAAAAGGGCTGCGGTCCTTCTTCGGTCAGATTAACTTCGTGCGGAAGTTCATCCCGGACTTCGCACAGGTGATCAAGCCTATGGCCGAACTGTTGAAGAAAGATACACCTTACGAATGGACTGATGAGAGAGAGCAAGCCTTCGAGGAAATCAAGGCTCGGATCGCGCAAGCTCCGGTGTTGACAAACCCGGACTACTCTAAGGACTTCATCCTGTATGCAGTGGGAGAACCCGAAAGTTACGCTGCGATCCTGACTCAGAAGGGAGACGACGGTGAGGAGCGCCCCATTGCGTTCCTAAGCCAAGTGATTTTGCCGCACGAAGAGAAGTACAATTTTATAGAGCGGCAAGTCCATGCTGTCATGAAGTCCCTTCGAAAGTTCAGGCACTTTGTCTCCCAGAGCAAGACCACTTGTCTTTGTGATTCACCCCGATGTTCGCAGTTTCATCTTGCAAGGAGAACCGGGTCACAAGAGAGCGGGATGGATTGCCAAGATCCAGGAGTTCGACATTGAAGTGCGGCCCACCAAGCTTATCAGAGGCCGAGCCTTGTGTCAGGAATTGGCCCGAAGCGCTGTAGCCGGCATCTCCGCTTTGTAAGTGGGAGGACACAGCGACACACATCTACCTAGCCGACTCCTTATCGGAGGGGAGTGATTGGACAGATGAACTGGTGAGATATTTCTGCACTAAAGATGCCCCGATCACTTGAACGCCTCACAACGAAGGAGATTTCGGCTAGGTGCACTAAGGTACACTCTTCGCCCCGAGGGGCTTTACTTCAAAAACATTGACGGCATCCTGTTGCGGTGCGTCACAAAATCCGACCAGCCTAGGATCCTCGGAGATTTTCATTCCGGGATGCCTAGGGGTCACCATTCTTCAAGGCCGACGGCCTTAAAAATAATAAGGGCTGGGTACTATTGGCCCACTACGTTTGCGAGACGCGCATGCGGTCTGCGCCAAATGTGATCAATGCCGGAGGTTTCTTTGGCGAAGCGAGAAAAGCACCCCTGCCCCTTCAACCGATTCAAGCCGAAGCTCCGTTCCAGCAATGGGGTCTAGACTTCATTGGGGTGATTTCTCCTAACTCCTCCGCCGGCCACAAGTTTATTCTCACAGCTACTGACTATTTCACACGGTGGACGGAGGCAATCCCGACCAAGAACGCAGACCAAGAAACGGTCATCGGGTTCATTGAGAGCCTGATTACCCGCTTCGGGGTTCCAGAGTCGATTGTGACGGACAACGGTCCGGGATTTGTAGGCGCTGTACTCACGGAGTACACCGGCAGACTTGGCATCTATCACAAGATGTCTTCTAATTACTACCCGCAAGGGAATGGCCTCGCCGAGTCTACTAACAAGAACCTCCTGAAAATTTTCCGGAGGACCATTGAAAGGAATAAGCGGACTTGGCACTTGCTCCTGAACCGGGCACTGTGGGCGGACAGAGTTGCGTTCAAGAAATCCCTCAGAACGTCCCCCTACGCGCTCGTCTATGGCAAGGAAGCTGTTATGCCATCACACATCGAGATCCCCGCCCTGTGGATGATTGACGAAGACTGGAGCGGCGGAGACCCGGTGGACGACAGGTTGTGCCAACTCCTGCGGTTGGAAGAAGACGAGAGAAAGTGCATACCAGGCCTTTGCGGATCACATTGCAGCCACTCAAGGCTGGTTTGCCAAAGGCACCACTGCCCGAGTTTTCGAAGTCGGGGACCTAGTGTTAAAGTGGGATTCATACAAGGCAAAACCGGGTAATCACGGAAAGTTTGATGCTCTACGGGAGGGCCCTTATCAGATTGCCCGGGTGAATCAGTTCAATGCCTACATACTTTCGGATATGGAGAGTCAGCTCCTCCCTATCCCCGTCAACGGGTTCCACTTGAAACTTTATCGTTGTTGAAGGCGCCGAGTGGCCCTTCCTTGTAAAAATTTTCCCTTATGTTTTTTATGTTCCGGCATGTACAGTTTTCAGCTTTAGCTTTCATTTTATTTTTCCTTCTTTGAGCTTAACTGCGGCATGGGAGAGAAAGACGGGCTTCGCATCGAAGTCTGTCGTTGCCCCTCAGGAGGGGCGAAGTTCGGCTATGCAGAGAAAGAAAGGAGAAAAAGGGGCAAAAATCGACTAAGTGTTGGCCGAAGCCCGACTTCGCAGCGAAGTCGGACTTCGGCCCAGCCGAACTGCGAAGTTTGTTCAAAGAAAACGCTAAGGCACACCAAAAGGAAGCTCCTCAGCCTTTGATTGAAAGTCGCACTGCGCACACTCTTCGTGCGAAGTACGCCTTTGCGCGCAACTTTTGCGCGAAGTGCGAACTTCGCAGCGAAGCCTGACTTCGGCTAGCACTCGCGCGAAGTGCGCGTTGCGCTCTACCCTCGTGCGAAGTGCGAACTCCGCCGAAGTTCGCACTTCGCACCAAGCTTCGGCCGAAGTCCGAGCCCGCCCCACCATCGCATTGCGCAGTTTGACCAAAGAGCAAAGGTTGAGAAAAACGTTAAGTGCTGTCCAAGACCCGAAGGCGGTAAAGACCCAGACCACGCCCAAAGCCTTGGGCGCAGCAAAGAAGGCAGAACAGTTCGAGCGCGCGCCTCGCGCGAAGTTCGTACTTCGCCCGAAATTCGGGCGAAGTCCGACTTCGCCGGCGAGGTCGGGCCGCGCCCAACTTCGGGCGAGGCCCGGCTGCGCCTAGTTTTCCGGGCCAGTATTGGGACGCGGTTTGAAAAATAATAAAAAATTTCAAAACCCCAAAGGCTGGGCCCAAGGCGCGCTTGCACTTGTTTTAATGTGGGTTTCCGCACCGAAGCTTTTGTCTTGAGCGGTGTGCCCAAGTGGTGGCAGCAACGTCAGCCATGGTGCAATCTCCAATGCTGAATTAATGATTGCACGGTTTTTTAAGAAAAAATGCAACAAAAGAAGCATGGCACGTCTGCCAGGGCGCACTTTTTCTCAACATTCTCCTGCGCAACCACCAAAGATTTTAACTCAGCCGACCTACCCCCTCCTGCGTTGCATTTATGGCGCTGTTTTTATCTAGAAAAGGGGGTCAGAAACATGCAGACATTCCAGAATGCAGAGATTATTCCTCGGACAGTGCTAATTATTCCTACGATAGCGAAATTTGTTGCGAGACGGCTGAACCTACCATTATTGCCGACTCGGAGAGATGGACGAGAGGAAAAAGGCCCGTGTCGGCGCGATCCGGTGAAAGCGGCGAACCGGGGGGATTTGCCGCGGCCGGGGCGTTTTCAAAGGCGATGCCCCGCGGAGAAAAAGTCAAAGGCCCGGACGAAGAAGGTACGGCGTGGGCAATCCCCACCACCTCCGGTGAATTACACAGCGGGGTATGTGGACGGCTCGTTTTCCATGAGCCTAACTCGGTGCGAACAAATGTGGAGAGCTGGGCTGACAAAGTTTCGCCCTCCCACCATTTCGGAGCGGCGTACAAATCAAATCTCTTGATTCATGTGCCCTCCTGTCCACCAATGCCCGGAGCTGATAGACTTAATTGTCAGACACTACAGACCAGCTTCCCGCAAGTTTGCGGCTCCGGCGGTAAACCCTTGTTCGCGGCTGCGCGAGGAAGCTGTGCGACCGGCTTTCGCCCCGAGGTGGAGTATGACTCCGGCACCATCCTCGAAAAAGTAAATCTGGGCGAACAAGCGGGACGTTTCACGCACACCAAGCGAATGAGGGATTTCCTCAATTCAGAGCTGAACGCCCCGCTTCCAGCTGGACAATGGCCGACTGGCCCCGTGCCCTTGGCGAAATTTCAGAGCAAGTATCTATATACCATCCTGGCATGGATCCTCGGCTGCGACTCCGATCAACTGGTGCACCCGTACCAGCTGGCGCTGGCAGAATGTCTCCTGTGTGGAGAATCTTACGAACCAGCGGCGCAGCGGAGTGGAAAGCGCCCCATCTCTTTCGACTGGGCAGACTGGCTGGCTTACGCCATTCATTCCGACTGCTGAAAATTCAAAAGAGGAGTCTACCGATTTTCGTTTTAGTTATGTTCTGGCCTGGCTTTGTTTGTACCATCTTCACCCCCAAATGCCGATCCTGAACCTGAAGAAGGTTAACGAGAGGGGAGAGCCCCAGCCCGTCTATAACTGGACGGATGACTTATACCGGAAAGGGTCCTACTACAAGTTCAACTTCAACTTTCTGGGATTTGTCATGTCAGTCTTCACCGAAAGTGAAATTCCCCGTCCTCCGAGAGAAATGACGAGTGCACTAATAAATCAGAAGCTCGGGGACGTTTTCAAGTCGACGCGAGGGATTGTGGTCGGGATCTACGGATTTAAGGGCAAGCCCTATTTGCTGCCCTATTGGTGTTCAGAGCATCTGTTCGGGATGGAAATTGCCCGGCAGATGGACTATGTGGAAGAAGAATTCGGCCTAGGGAAGAAGAGAGGACAGATTTTTCAATACCCTCTTTCCTGGGCCAACGTTGAGATTACTGAGGTAGGACAGCATGTCCACCTAGAGCAAGCGCTGTCCCGGATTGGCCTGGTGTTGCTGCCGCAGCGCTGGAAGTACGACCCTTATGGGATAAGGGCGAGGTTTACACATTTGTGCCCCGGGATATAACCGAGGATAGATGCGATATGGTCCATGTGGACCTTGATTGGGAGATCGAATTGATGGAAGCTTCTCCTCCCTGGCGGGATTTCTCTTTGCGAGGAGGTGACATATGACCCCAAGCGAAACCCGGACCATCACTTCTCATCTCCGGGGTTCAAAAAATTTCTATCCAAGATAGCGAGGCCTTAATTGGTCTAAAGAAAAGGTTACCGAATCTTTGGAAGATGAGATGCCGCACGCGACACGATAAATCCACGAGGAGAAGCACGGCCGTAGATGACGATTTTTCGGTTCTCTATGACCGGCATCATGACGGTGGCGGCCGTTCGCATATCAAGGTTACGTTCCCAGAGGCCCCTTTGAGGATTATAAAGGAGGGTCTCCTCCCAAACGAGTTGTACACTTCGGCAGCCGCGGCGCGAGCCCGGCAAGTACTCGAGTCGATCCAATGCGGCCCGTGGCTCCCAAGGCGAGCGCTTGAGAAGGCGAAAAGAGTTAGTCAAGGCAGCGCCGGAGGCAATCCCTCAGGCAAGAAAAGCGCCAGCGCCGCCAGAATGCAGACCGGTTGCGGCAGACCTTCTGCAAGTTAAACCCCGGTACAAGTTTACCGTGGGAGCATCAGCGCCTGCTGCACCTGCTTCGTCTCCTTCCCCTGAACCGACTGTTATTCCAGAAGAGAAGAAGCGGAGGAGAGTCGAGAAAATCAGGCGACCTTAGCCTGATAGTGCGACGACCGATAGCGAGCCGCGGCCGCGTCTCGCCGCCGCGAGAGGCAGTTCCTTTGGGCAGCCCCAAGCCGACCGGCTGAGACAAGAAGCGAAGATATCCACCCGGCATCGGCTCAGGCGGAGCCCGCAGGTACGTTTGCTGCCCCTGTCTCTCTAGTCTCACCCAGTCCTGCTTCCACTCAGTCCCCCGCTCAATCTGAGCAAGCCATGACCACATCTCCCTCCCCGTCTCCGCGTCCTTCTAGCGGTCCCCATTCCTTCGATCAGTTTGCTCAGGACCCTAACGTCTCTCTTTCTCTGAGCACAACTCCAAATCCTTCGCCCGAGGTCAGTGCTGAGGCTGTCCGTTCACCGTCACATCCTCCGCCTCAGCCGCTTCAAACCCTCGCAGCATCAGCTACTCCCATTTCCATTTCCCGGTCGCCCCCACAAGTGACCGATTCTTCCAAGGTCTGTCCGGTTCCTCCTGATCCCATTCCCGCAGGAGAGACGTCTCAGCAGATCCCTAGGCTGGGGGGAACCAGATTTTATGGACGACCTCCAGAACTCGGATGACTTGCCTCTGGCTACGAGAGCCGTAGAGTATTACTGTCTCTTTCCGCCAAGACATGAAGCGGAGGAGACACGAAGAGATAGCCGCCCGGCAAAACGCGCAAAGTATGATTTCGGAAGGAGAGTGATTACAACGGAGAAAATAATCCCAATAGTGAAGAAGCCTCTCCAGAAATGACTAAGGCGGACTACGTGCTCCGGACAAAGGAGAAAAGCTTTGACGACATCAACAAGCGGTATGAGATTCGGACAATCATGCGCAAAGGCGACAATCTCTTTGTCAAGAGTGCGGAGGAGCGGGGAAGAACTTTTCGCGTTGCGGGATAAAGTAAGGCAGCTTGAAGAGGACTGTCTAGGTCCACCGAGCAGGCTGGAAGCGGCGCGGCAAGAAACGAGATGAACTCAAAGCCCGGCTGGCCGCTTCCGGCAACAAGCCGCAACCGAAAGAAAGCAGCCTTGGAGCAGATTTCTCGGCTCCGGGGAGTCTTTGAAGCAGGCACAGTCGCAGCTTGCAGAGAAAACATCTCAAGCGGCTGTCTTTTCAAAGACAAAGGTTAAGGAAATGAGGGCTGGTTTGTTGAGGGAATGCAAGCCCCATACCTTCAAGGCGATGGCAGTCCTGGACTTTGCATCCAGGATTCAAGAAGTTTATGCCCAGGGAAAGCCTGTGGTAGAGGAGGCCGAGCGCCAGGCGAAGCAATGGCTGGACCTGGCGGTTAATCTTCAGGAGCGCGAGCGCAACGGCGTCCATTTTTCCCCCGTGTCCTCATTCGCTGCAGAATGGGCAGGTGCAAGGGTGACCTTGCACAAATATTTTAGAAAAGTTGAAGAGGTGAGAGTGGCCAGACGAATGCTTGATGCATTCGGACATGAAAGAGATATCTGTCTGGCCCCCTTTCACGCTCTTTCAGAACTTGGGTGTCCAAGTTTCGTTGAGAATGGCGAGCTCCTCACCTTAGATCGGGTAAAGAAGAATTGGCGAGTCCTTTGAAGCGGATCCGACTGAAATTGATAGGCTGGAGTGAGCCAATTCAAGGCAGTCGAGTCACTCGAGATGGTGTCCGAGATATTCCAAGATCCGCTCCTATTTCCAGGAGTTAGAGAAAAGATACCTCACCATCGACCTGCACGCGGTCGCTGCTTTTCACGGAGCATTAGAAGATATAGCTGACCGCAAGCCATTCGAAGCAGAAGCCTGGCGTTCAGCCCAAACGGCATACACTCGCATGTGCGAGGCAGAAGCAGGAGATGAAGAGCTTACGGAAGGAGATTCTGATGGGGCAACTGACAAGGATGAATCTGAAGAACAGTTGCCGCAAGGAGAACAGTTAGAGCAGCAAAAGGCAGGGGGGGCAAGTTCCTCTGCACCCAAAGGATGAAGGCATGGATTCTTTGCGCCGAGGCGAGCTCGACACCCGCGAGCCGCCGAAATGTTGTCACATTTTGCACGGGGTGCAATGTCTTCAATAAAGTAATGTAATAGTGCTGCTCCTCTTTTTCCTCTTTCTCCATCTTCCTTCCTTCTTCTCTCCCTTTCCTTTTCTTTCCCGCATTCTTTTTCTTTCCCCCCTTTCTTGGAGTCCCCAGTTGATTTTTCAACTTTCCGGCAAGTTACCACGAAAATGGCTAAGTCGTTGGTGCGAAGTTCGCACTTCGCCCGATCTGGTGCGAACCGTTCGCGCCTCGCCCGATTTTGGTGCGAAGTCGCACTCGCCCTTTGGTGCGAAGTCTGACTTCGCCCCACTTTCTGGGCGCACCTTGCAGCGGCAGACTGACAGGTCAACAAAGAAGAGCGGTGAAGTACCGGAGCAGGTTCGTAAGGCGGCGAGGCACCGGTGTCCACTGTGCGCGGTCCGACTTCTCAGCAGAGGCGGACTGCGCCCTTGACAGGTGTGCGGTAGGGGAACAAACCCGGAGTTTGACCAAGACGTGAAGGTTTTCCCAACTGCACTGTTTTCCGCCCGTGCATCCCAAGGAGTCCAGATCCCAAGCAAAGATGGATAGCCTGCCCTCTAAGGCAGGCATGTGTCACAGTTGCATAACCCATCATCCAACAAGTGTCCGGCTTTGGGATTTGAACCAGGGCTGCCGACCAAAAGGGATAAGCGTGGGCTGCACGCTTGCTTGCACTAATGGCCTCATTCAAAGTTGATCTGAGGTTTCATCTGCTCCAGCTACCAGCGAACCTGCCGACTTGAAGTTTTGCCCAGCACTCCGCCACGTAGCAGTCCAGCTTCCAGGATGACCATCCTGCGGGTACAGCCCTGTCCGACAAAAGGTCAGCATTTGCAGCTCTTTCGCCGCTTCTGTCAGCTTATGTTTGGTCGGGACTCTGTGCCCATTAATGTAACGGGTGGGACTCGGGCTATAAAAGCCCATCTTGAATTCATTGTAAAGGGTGGAAGGGGAATGTTTGTTAGGGAACTACTGTGTTTCCTGTAACCATGCTTCTACATATAAATACAATCTGTATGCACGGTTACTATTCTACCGCTTTTATTTCTTATGCTTATGCTTTACGCGATTATGTGTCATGGCTTGTTGATTCACTTCGGCATTTGATGGTCAGGCGCCTTTAGCATTATTTCTGTACTTTTAATTTTCGTATAATAGATGTGGTAGCAGTTCCATCGGTTATGTGTGACGTTGCTGGCCCGTATCACGGTGATTGATGCGATCCCTCTTTGTTAGTTCCTTGTAGGGAATGTTTGCTAGGGAGCCATTGAAGGCTGTGCGGTTAAACTCTCTACCTAACACATATACACAGCTCACGATATATCTAGGTTTCTTGTCTACCCACTGTCGGTGTACGTATCTGGTGATTGATGCGATCCCTGCTTGTTAGTTCCTTGTAGGGAATGTTTGCTAGGGAGCCATTGAAGCTGTGCATACATTGCTTGTGTATCGGCAGTACGCCTAGGTTTTGCGGTTCCTTGCCATACTTTGTGTTTGTATGCAGTAAGTAGCGGTGATTGGTGTGTTCCCGTACTGTTAGTTCCCCCCACCAACCTTTGGACATATTTGTAATCTCTTTCTGTACGTTTATCTCTTTCTGTACATTTAATTCTTTCCCGTTCCCCTTAGCTTAATTCAGAAACCCCCCAAAAGGAGCCGGCCTTCTCCGGAGATTGGCTCGGAAGGCATCTCTTCCTTCCGGCCTTTCATGCTGGTGGGCGAATCTGGGCGCATCAACCCGAAATCCTTTCCTCATGGCAGATTCGTAACCAACAGGCACAAAGTCCCAGTCAAACATTAGCTGACAAAAGCAGCTGCGGAATGCTGATGCTGACTTCTGTCGGGCTGGACTGTACTTGCAGCATTGTCTCCCTGAAGGCTGTACAGGTGCGTGGCAGTGTGTTGGGTAGAACTTTACATCGGCAGGAAGGCGGGTAGTTGAAGCAGGTAGAACCTCCAATCAGCTTTAAAGGCGGTAGCTGGCATAAGTAGTGCATCCCATGCTTGTCCTTTTGCTCGGCACGTCTCGGATCGGATCCCAAAGTTGGACACTTGTCGGATGATGCTGCTTGACACGTGCTTGCCTTGAAATGCAGTTTATCCAACTTCGCCCAGGATCGGAGCGCTGTCGGGTTACGCAGGTAGAAAACAGCGCAGTCGAGAAGGCCTTCATGCCTTGGGTACTTTTCTGAGTTTGTTCCCCTACTGCGCACCTGTCAAAGGGCGCACTCCGACTTCGTTGCGAAGTCGGGTTGCGCACAGGTAGATGCTGATTTCTACCGCCGTACGGACTTCGCCCTGGAAAGGGGCGCACTCCGACTTCGTTGCGAAGTCGGGTTGCGCCCCAGCACTTAGTCATTTTTCCTGCCAGCCTGTTACCAAGTGCGCCCAAAACGCAGGGCGCAGTCCGACTTCGCTGCGAAGTCGGATTGCGCCCTGAACACTTGTTCTTCTGGCTGATTTTCGCACTGCGCACTTTGCACTCCTGCTGCGCTCCAGCTGGAGGGCGCACTCCGACTTCATTGCGAAGTCGGGTTGCGCCCTGACACTTAGCCATTTTTCAGGGCAGCTGCTGTCATTTTGAGATTTGACTGAGGGGCTCAAGAGAAAGAGGGAAGAATGAGAATGTAGGGAAGAGAGAGAAAGGGGTAGAAGAGGAAGGGGAAAGAGAGGAAGAGGGAAAGGGAAGAGCAATTCTCTTACAAAATTGAAAACATTGCACCCCGTGCAAAATGTGACAACATTTTTGGCGGCTCGCGGGGTGTCGAGCTCGCCTCGGCGCAAAGAATCCATGCCTTCATCCATTGGGTGCAGAGGAACTTACTTCCCCTGCCTTTTGCTGCTCTGGCCGATTTCCTCGCAGCAACTGTTCTTCAGATCCACTTCCAGCAGCTGCCTCCTCGGATTCGCCTTCCGAATGCTCTCCAGCGTCGGCTTCTGCCTCGCAGATGCGCTTGTATGCGGCCTGGGCTTGGCCCCAGGCTTCTGCTTCGAAGGGTCGGCGGTCAGCAACTTCTTCTAACGCTGCGTGGAATGCAGCGACCGTGTGCAAGTCGATGGTGAGGTATCTCTTTCCCAGCTCCTGGAAGTAGGAGCTGATCTTGCAGCACTTGGACACCATCTGGGTGACCTGACTTTCTTGAATTGGCTCGGTCCAGCTATCGATTTCAGCCGTATCTGCCTCAAAGGACAGCCAATTCTCTTTCACTTGCTCATGGGTGAGAAACTCACCATTCTCAACATAGCCCGGGCACCCTAGTTCAGAGAGAGCGTGAAGGGGAGCCATACAAATGTCTCTTTCATGTTCGAATGCATCCAGCATTCGTCTGGCAACTCTCACCTCTTCTATTTTCTTAAAATACTTATGCAAGGTTACCCTTGCATCTGCCCATTCTGCAGCGAATGAGGACATGGGGGAGAATTGGAGGCCATCGCGCTCGTGTTCTTGAAGTTTTATCGCCAAGTCCAGCCATTGCTTCGCCTGGCGTTCGGCCTCCTCTACCACAGGCTTTCCCTGGGCAGAAACTTCTTGGATCCTGGATGCGAAATCCAGGACCGACATGGCTTTATTCATGTGGGGCTTGCATCCCCGCAGCAGATCAGCCCGCATCTCCTTAACTTTGCTCTTTGAAAAGGCCGTCGCTTGAGATGCTTTCTCTGCAGATTGCGACTGCGCCTGCTTCAAAGACTCCTGGAGCCGAGAAATCTGCTCCGGGGTTGCCTCGTTTCCGTTGCGGCTTCTTGCTGAGAAGCGGCCGGCTGGGCTTTTAATTCATTTATTTCTCGCTGCGCCGATTCCAGCTGCTCAGTGGACCTAGACAGGTCCTCTTCAAGCTGTCTTGTTTTATCCTGCAACCGGAAAAGCTCTTCCTGTTCCTCCAGATTTTTGACAAGGAGATTATCCGCTTTACGAAGGATTCCATGAATCTCGTATTGCTGGTGGATATCGTCAAAGCTCTTCTCCTTTCTCTGAAGCTCGTAGTCCGCCCTGGTCATTTCCCGGAGAGGCTTCTTCACTTTTGGAGTTATCTTTCTCGTCGTGAGCACTCTCCTCTCGAAGTCAAACTTGGTGCGCTTTACCGGGGCGGCAATCTCCTCAGGTCTCCTCCGCTTCAAGTTTTGGAGAAAAGAGATAGGATATTCTACGGCTCTTGTTGCCAGAGGCAAATCGTCCGTGTTCTGGAGATCGTCCATGAAGTCTGGTTCCCCTAGCCTAGGGTTTTGCTGTGACAACTCTACTGCTAACAGGGAAATAGGAGAAACCGGAAGGACTTTGGAAGGAGCGGCCGCTTTTGAGGGCGACCGGGGAGCGGAGAGCGGAGCGGTTGATGCTGGAAGGGTTTCAAGTGGCTGAGGCGATGGATGCAGCGGTGAACGCGCAACTTCAGCACTAACCACGGGTGAAGGGTTTGGGGTTTGACTCAGGGATAGGAAGGCGTTGGGGTCCTGAGCAAACTGGTCGAAAGAATGGTGGCCGCTAGAAGGCTGTGGAGATGGGGAGGAAGATGCGGCCACGGCTTGCTCGGATTGAGCGGGAGATGGAGTCGGAGTAGGGCCAGATGGGATCTGAGGGAGCGGGGCAGCGGACGTACTTGCGGGCTCCGCCTGAGCCGATGCTGGATGAATGTCTGCGGTTCTGGTTCCGGCGGCTGGCTCAAGACTATCCAGAGAAACAACCTCTGGAGCGGCTGGACGCGGCTGCGGCTCTGCGACTGACTGCTGCACCGTCAGGCTAGGTCGCCTGACCTTATCAACTCTCTTCCTCTTTTTCTCTCTCTGGAGCAATGGCTGGTTCGGAAGAAGGAGATGAAGTAGGTGCGACGGCGCCGATGTTCCCACGGTAAACTTGTACCGGGGTTTGACTTGCAGAAGACCTGCCGCGGCCGGTCCGCTCGCTGGCGGCGCTGGCGTCTTTTGTGCCTGAGGTGCCACCTCGGGCGTTGACTTGGCTGATTTTCGCGCCTTTTCGGGCACCACCTTGGAAGCAACAGGTTGCATTGGGTCCACTTGGATATCTGCTGGGCCCGCACTGGCAGTTGTAAAAGTGTACAACTGCTGGGAGGAAGACCCCCTTTATAACCCTCGAAGGGACCTCGGGGAACGTAATCTCGGAATGCGAAAGGCCGCCAGCTGCCAATGTGCTGGTCATATAGAGCTGAAAAATCATCATCAACGGCCGATTCCTCTCGATGGATTTATCGTGTCGCGTGCGGCACCTCATCTTCCAAACATTCAACAACTTTTTCTTTTGGCCGCTTAAGGCCTCGCGACTTGGTGATGAGTTTCTTAAATCCCGGAGAAGTGAACTTGTGGTCCGGGTTTCGCTCGGGGTCATATGCTACCTCCTCGCAAATAAAACTCCCCGCCACGGAGGCCATGCTTCCATCAAGTCAATCTCCCATTCGAGGTCAACATGGACCACATCGCATCTGTCTTCGATTATATCTTCCCAGGGGAAGATATGTGCAAACCTTCCCCTTATCCCATATGGGTCGTACTTCCAGTGCCGCGGCAGCAGAATCAAGCCAATGTCAAAGAGCTCCCGCTCGAGATAGACATGCTGTCCTATCTCTGATATTTCGACGTTCGCCCAGGAAAGAGGATATTGAAAGATATGGCCCTTTTTCTTTCCCTGGCCGAACTCCTCTTCAACGTAATCCATCTGCCGCGCAACCTCCATCCCAAACTGATGATCCGTGCACCAGTAGGGCAGCAGATGAGGCTTGCCCTTGAATCCGTAGATTCTAACCACGATCCCCTGCGTCAATCTAAAAACGTCCCCGAGCTTGTGATTCAACAAATAGTTTGTCATTTCCTGGCGGGGGCGAGGGATCTCACCATCGCTGAAGACTGACATGACCAAGCCCAAAAGTTGAAGTTGAACTTGTAATAAGACCCTTTCCGGTATAGGTCATCCGTCCATTCATAGACGGGCCGTGGCTCTCCCTTCTCATTTTCCTTCTTCAGGTTAGGGATCGGCATACGGGAGTGCAAGTGATACAAACATAGCCAAGCCAAGAAGGAACTGAATCGAAATTCAGCTTGATCGGTTTTTCGTAGCTTCACCAGCTGGAGTGAATGGCGTATGCAAGCCGGTCCGCCTGGCCGAAGAAGATCGGGCGCTTCCCACTTTCCTGCGCCGTTGGTTCATAAGATTCTCCACATAGGAGACATTCTGCCAGCGCTAGCTGGTACGGCCGTACTAGCTCGTCAGAGTCGCAGCCGAGGACCCACGCCAGGATGGTGTATATGTATTTATTTTGAAACCTTTCCAGGGGTATGGGGCCGGTTGGCCATTGTCCAGCTGCGAGCGGGGCGTTCAGCTCTGAGTTGAGGAAATCCCTCATCTTTTTTGTATGCGTAAAGCGCCCCGCTTGCTCGCCAAGATTTATCCTTTTAACAATCGCGCTGGAGTCATATTGCAACCCCGGGGCGAAGGCCGGCTGGACGGTCTCTCTGCGGAGTGCGAACAAGGGTTTTCCGCTGCAGTTGCAAATTTGCCGGGTAGCTGGCCTGTAATGTCTGACAATGATGTCGACCAGCTCCGGGCATAGGTGGACAGGAGGGCACAAGAACCGATGAAGGTTCGACTTGTACGCAGCCCCGAAATGGTGAGAGGGCGAAACTTTATCCGCCCAATTTTCCACATTTATCCGCAGTTTAGTAAGGCTCATGGAAAACGAGCCGTCCTTGTACCCGTACAGGTAATTAACCGGTGGTGGTGGGGCTTGCCCACGCTGTACTTTCTTTGTCCGGGATTTTGACTTTTGATCCCGCGGCGTCTCACTCCCCGAAAGCACTTGATCGCGGGAAATCTCCACTTTCGCGCCCTTCGCTGGATTGAGCTGGCATTGGCAACTTTCCTTTGTCCATCCCTTCGAAACAGCAATAATTATGACCTCTGGACGTCTGCAGAAGATTTCGCAGTCACAGGAATAATCTGCACGATTTGGCATGTCTGGGCGCACCGACCTCCTTTTAATGATAATGACAGCGTCATTAATGGTGCGCAGGAGGGGGTAGGTCGGCCGGCTAGTGAAGAAGTTATGTTTTTTGGTGTCTGCGTAGGAGAACGTCTTGAAAGATGTACCCTGGTTACCGCGCCATGCCTCCTTGATCGCGTTTTCCTTGAAGGTTGCGCAATCATTAAATTTGACTTTGAACGCTGCGCCATGGCTGACGTCACTGCCACAATCTGGGCACACTGCTCGAGGCAAAACCCTTTTGGTTCGGAAACCCAACCTTCACAGCCGTTGCGCGCCCTGGGCCCACACTTGGAGTATTAATTTTTTATTTATTTTTATAAACCATCCAAGCTGCGCCCAGGAAACAGGGCGCAATCGGACTTCGCCCCAAAATTGGGCGCAGTCCGAACCGACACTTGCTTCTTTTCTGTTGCTGCTTTCACTTCCCAGCTGCGCCCTTTGGATGGGCGCAGCTCGAACTTCGCCCGCAAACCGGGCGCAGTCCGAACTTACACCTAGTCCCTTCTGCCGCCTTTGCTCTTTTCTTTGGTGAACCACCCGAGCTGCGCCCGGAAAACGGGGCGCATCTCATACTTCGCGCGAAACCTGGGCTCGCCCAAACTTCGCGCGCGAAGTCAGACTTCGCCTTGAAAGTCAGCGCAGTCCGAACAATTAACTCCCTTTTGATGCTCCTTCTCCAACTGCGCCCTTTGGGTGGTGCGCAGCCCGACTTCGCTGCGAAGTCGGGTTGCGCACCCGGACTTAGCAGATTTTTACTGTTTTCTTGGGCAGTTTCCTTTTACGAACTTCGCTCTTTTTCAGGGGCGACCCCTGATTTCGCCGCGAAGTCAGAGCTTTCTCCTTCTGTCCGACTTGGGCTTATTTAAACTGGAAAAACTGAAAGCTGAAAACTGTACATACTGAAATTTAAAAATGCATAAGGGAAATATGTTACAAGGAAGGGCCCGTTAGGACACCTTCAACAGCGGTAAATTTTCAAGTGGAACCCGTTAACGGGAATAGGTAGGAGCTGACCCTCCATATCCCGAAGTATGTAAGCGTTGAGCTGGTTCACCCGGGCAATCTGATAGGGGCCCTCCCAGAGAGCATCGAATTTTCCGTGGTTGCCCGGCTTCGCCTTTAATGAGTCCCACTTCAGCACCAGGTCCCCGATTTCAAAAACTCGGGCAGTGGTGCCTTTCGCAAACCAGCCTTGAGTGGATTCAACATGCTTGGTGAAGGCCTGGTATGCTTTTTCCCTGTCTTCCTCCAACTGCAGGAGTTGGCACAGTCTGTCATCCACCGGATCTCCGCTGCTTCTCTCTTCGTCCAACATCCAGAGAGCGGGGATTTCAATGTGAGATGGCATGACAGCCTCTTTGCCATAGACGAGCGCATAGGGGGACGTTTTAATGGACGTCTTGAACGAAACTCTGTCCGCCCACAGCGCCCGGTTCAGAAGTGAATGCCAAGTCCGCTTGTTCCTTTCAATGGTCCTTCTGATGATCTTCAGGAGGTTCTTGTTAGTAGACTCAGCAAGGCCATTCCCCTGCGGGTAGTAATTAGAAGACATCTTGTGATAAATGCCAAGTTTGCCAGTGTACTCCGTGAGTACAGCGCCTGCGAACCCCGGACCATTGTCCGTTACAATTGACTCTGGAACCCCGAAGCGGGTAATCAGGCTTTCAAGGAACCCGATGACCGTTTCTTGGTCCGCGTTTTTGGTTGGGATCGCCTCTGCCCACCGTGTGAAGTAATCGGTGGCTGTAAGAATAAACTTGTGTCCGGCAGAGGAATTAGGCGAAATCACCCCAATGAAGTCTAGACCCCATTGCTGGAACGGAGTCTCGGCCTGAATCGGCTGAAGGGGCAGGGGTGCTTTTCTCGTTTCGCCAAAGAAACCTCGGAATTGATCACACTTGGAACAGACCGCATAAGCGTCTGTAAATAGAGTGGGCCAATAGTACCCGGCTCTAATTATTTTCAAGGCCGTAGGCCTTGCAAAATGATGACCTCCAGGCATCCCGGAATGAAAATCTCCGAGGACCCTGGACTGGTCTGATTTCCTGACGCACCGCAACAGGATGCCGTCAATGTTTTTGAAGTAAAGCCCCTCGGGGCGAAGAGTGTACTTGAGTGCACCTAGCCGAAATCTCCTTCGTTGTGAGGCGTTCAGGTGATCTGGACATCTTCCGGTGCAGAAATATCTCACCAGTTCATCTGTCCAGTCACTCCCCTCCGATAAGGAGTTGGCCAGGTTGATGCTTGTTGCTGTGTCCTCCCACTTACAGGCGGAGATGCCGGCTACAGCGCTTCGGGCCAGCTCCTGACACAAGGCTCGGCCTCTGATAAGCTTGGTGGGCCGCACTTCGATGTCGAACTCCTGGATTTTTGCAATCCATCCTGCTCTCTTGTGACCCGGCTCTCCTTGTATGATGAAGCTTCGAACGTCCGGTGAATCACAAAGACAGCTCGTTTGGCTCCGGGAGACAAAGTGCCCGAACTTCCGGAGGGATTTCATGACAGCGTGAACTCGTCGCTCTATAAAGTTGTACTTTTCTTCATGCGGCTGAATCACTTGGCTCAAGAACGCTATGGGGCGCTCCTCGCCATCGTCTCCCTTCTGAGTTAGGACCGCGGCGTAACTTTCCGGTTCTCCCACCGCGCATGGGATGAAGTCCTTGGAGTAGTCCGGGTTTATCAACACCGGAGCTTGCGCAATTCGAGCCTTGATTTCCTCGAAGGCTTGCTCTCTCTCATCAGTCCATTCGTAAGTTGTATTTTTTTTCAGCAGTTCGGCCATAGGCTTGATCACCTGTGCGAAGTCCGGGATGAACTTCCGCACGAAGTTAATCTGGCCGAAGAAGGACTGCAGCCCTTTTTTATCAATTGGGGCCGGCAAGCGAAGGAGGGCTTCGCTCCGTCGGTGTCAATGGCGAGGCCTCTCTCGGAGATGACATGTCCCAACAAACTTACCTTCTTTTACCGCGAAGACGGACTTCTTCGGGTTTATAGAAATGCCGAATTCTCGACACCCTCTCAAATATTTGCCGCAGGTGGGAAACATGATCCCCTCTTTGGTGAGAGAAAACAGTCATGTCATCAAGGTAGATGACAATGATCTTATTGAGCAGCTCTCGGAAGGCCAGGTCCATGGCCCTTTGGAATGTGGCACCAGCATTGGATAAGCCGAAAGGCATGCGCTGATAGGCGAACGTCCCCCATTTGGTGGTGAACGCCGTTTTATGCTGGTCCTCATCCCTGACCCAAATCTGGTTGTAGCCGGAAAATCCATCTAGAAGTGAGAATCTCTCGGGCTCCAAAGAACGATGTGTAGAATTTGATCAATTTGGGGAAGCGGATAATGGTCCTTGAGGGAGGCCCGATTCAAGTTTCGAAATCGACACGGAGACGGATGTCGCCATTCTTCTTCCTCACAGGCACCAAATTCGCAACCCAGGATGAATGTTTGATGGGGTAGATGATTTTGGCCTCGAGCATCTTCGGGAGCTCGACTTTCATCATGGCCTCGATTTTCGGATTTACGGCCCTCTCGCTTCTGTCGGAACGGCTTGGCGCCATCCTCTAGCTCAATGGTATGCTGGATTACATCTCTGTCATACCCCTTCAAATCCTCGTAGCACCAGGCCACGATGTCGGGGAACTCTTGGCACAGTGATCTGATCCGCTCAAGTTCCTCCGAAGTGCAGTCTGTCCCGACCTTGATGGTTTTACCAGGTTCGAGTTCCAGGTCGGCATACTGCTTCGGGTCTACTTTGATCCTATGAGATATAGCTTTGTCATTCTGATCAAATAGACTCTCCAATGTAATCAGTCCTTTTGGGACATGATTATTTTTCAACTGTATCAACCCCTCATATTGCTCGTCATCGGGGTCTCTACTCTCGATTGAACATGCTTCATTTACCAAAAATGTGACGATCTCCTCGTCACAATCGAACACCGCCGAGTGGGTGTCCTTATCGTGCACGTAAGGCCTGTAAATAGTGCGAACCGGCTTCGGTTTCTGGACAACGTCGTCGACCGGAACGTACCTGGCTCCAACAGACGCCAGAATGTCAGCGTGTTTGTTTTTCTCACGCGATATCGCCTTGACATTCAACGAGTCAAACGACTCCATCAGGTCCCACACCCGGTTACGGTACGCCTTGAGATAGTGCTTTTTGGAGGCGCACTTGTTCGTAACCTGGTGACACACCAACTCTGAATCTCCAAAGATCTCGCAGTGTTTAATCCCCGACCTCTCTGCCTTTCGCAATCCCAAGCACAGGGCTTCGTACTCCGCCGAGTTGTTAGTGCAACTCCAGGCCAACCTGTAGGTATAGTCCTTCTGGATCCCGGTGGGAGAAACCAGAAGCACCCCTGCACCGGCGCCATTTTTGCATCGCGCGCCGTCAAAGAAAAGCTTCCACAGCTTCTCGAGTGCAGGTCCCACTTCCTTTTCAGCTGACTTGTCAAGCCTCTCGGGCTGTACAATGGTGTAACAGACCTGCTCTGTCTCAATTACGGCATTGAAATCCCGCAAAGAGAACTCATCTTCGAGCCGTAGCACTTCGAGGGCTTGCTCCGTCGCCTCTACCGTCACCAGTTCTTCCTCTGACAGCTGGACCATGCAATCCAACTCTTCTCCGGGTATCTTCTCTACTAGGAAGGTGGAAGGCTTCTCATTAAAGATTCTCACTCTTCTTCCTTTGAAGGGCACTTCCATGTGTGAGTAGTCTAGAGACAGGTACCCGCCCAACTTCGCAGTGAACTCCCGGGAGAGACACATGCCGAAGTAGGGAGCCAAGTCAACAACCACGACCTCTTGGATGACCACGATGTCGAGAGCCTTATGCAACCGAATAGGGATGTCTTTTATGACACCAACTGTCTTGACAGGGGTGCCGTCTAGTTGCAGCACGCCTTGGCTGCTCCTTGTGTACTCCATCCCGATCTCGTCACAGACGGCTTTCGGCATAACAGTCGTGGAAGCGCCAGAGTCCACCATGCAGTTGTGTACTATGTGCCCTTGCATCCGTAAAGACAGATAGAAGGGAGGCGGTCTGTTCTTCCCAGTGGCTGAGACTGTCAGAGGTTGAACCAGGACAGCGGGCTGTATCTGCTTGCCGTTCTTCATGTTTTTCAGAGATTCCTGCAGCAGATCCACCTGGCCTGGGAGCAGAAGAGCATCGTACATGCTGATTCTAGCGGGTGTTCTTTTTAACTCGTCTACTATGCTGTAGCCCGAGGTGCTAGCTCCTTCTGTTTCTTTTGCCGGCTCATACTTCGTCCGGTACTGCTGGGTGGCCTCAACTCTCTGTCTCTTGGTCAGAGACGGGTACTTCAGCTTCTCCTGGGCTTGTTCTTTGGTTTCAGCTGGAGGCTGAGGTTCTGGAGCTTTAGCCGGAGCTGGAGCTTTTGCTATAGGAGGCTTGGTTGGAACTTTGTCTTTGGATGCCTTCTCCTGGGCTGTGTAGGGCCACAGCCGCTTGTACGGTGGCAGCCCGCCAGGCTGCGGTTTTTCTCTTTTGGTGTATACTTTCAGGGGTTTTTCCGCAGCATCCGCAGTTTTCTTTTCTTCCTTGGCGGGCGGCACTAGATTTTCTTCTGGGAGGGCAAAGTTGGCTTCGCCGTCCAGGATCATGTAGAGTTCATCGTCCTCTATGGCGCCGCCGGCCAAAGTCTGGATGTAGTGCTGGTGCAGTGTGCAGTCTTCCTCCGAATGCGGGTCGTTGCACGTAGTGCACCAGTTGACCTGGTCGGAAGGACCAGGTTGGTCTTCTATAGCAGCATTTCTCGGAGGCGGACGCCTCTGCAGCTGTTGTTCTGGAGGCCTCTGTCTTTTGTTAGCGCCGGGGGCGGATATGGCCTCCTAGGAGCGAGGTCCATCTGGGCTCGCTTCCTCTTCGTAGCGGTCATGTCATTGGACATGGCATGATAACCTGAGGCCAAAGCCCGTACCTCCTGGAGGATTGTGTTCTGAATGTTATTGTCAGGAGGCGGCAATTGTGCCGGTGGAGGCAATGCGGCTAATGGAGGAGGATTGGAATAAGGTGCGTATTGCGGGGGAGCAGGGAGTGCTGGAAAATGCGGAGGAGGAGGAGGCGGGTGAGGATAATGCATTTGCGGCGGGCCGTAAGGAGTTACGACCGGCGCCGGATTCCATTGCTGCTGGGGTTGCTGCCCTGATGTGGACGGCGCATCACCAGAAGCTGATGGATATTGGGATCTGGGAAAGTCGGGACGAATGGGCTCCTGCACTCTGGACGGGAGTCTGCCGATGGAAATGATATCCGCTTCAGCTTGCTGGGCAGCATCGTACAGAGCAGGAAACGAGTCTATTCTGGCAATCTTCAGCAGCAGGCATATGTCCGAGTTGAAGGATCTCGGTAGTAGTGAGCAGCCATGCCGACTGAAGGCCGAAGTTCACGAGGTACCCGTTTCCAGGATCTCGCAAACCCGATGTTAAAGTCGACACCTCCTCTTGGGGGTGTCTCTCGGATACTTTGGAACCGATGCAACAAAGAAGTGGGGTCAATAGACTCGTTGCATCCTTTCACGAGCCTTCCGGCGAGTCGGGCCACCCCGTGATAGATCCCTCCGCGGCAGCGATCTCCACCGAGAGAGAAGCTTTCCCCTTAGGGAAAGGGCCAGCAGACGGGTCTTCACACTTTCGTCAGTAATGGAGTGCAATGCAGCCAGGGCAAGGATGTCCTGGATGTGCTCGTACGCCGTCTTGCCGTAGCCGTCGTATGTAGGGATGGATTTTAAGGCAGCAGGGGGCACAGCTTGCTGTCCGACCAGGGCCAAGGGCCCCGTAGAGTCCACCGCCGGGAAGAGATCATCATCATTCTGTTGCTGGGCAGCCATTTCTTCTTCTTCTCCTCCGTCGGTTGTATACTCAGTGTCGGTACCTTCCGAGGATGTAGATTCCTCTTCTTCCTCGGCCTCTTCTATTTCGTTCTCAGCTCCTTCGACCTCGGCTTCGACTTCTTGGATTTCAGCCTCGGCTTCGTCGACACGAGCTTGTTGATCAGCCGACTCGGCAATTTCGCCTCGAGCGTTGATGTCTAGTTCGTAAAAGGCAGTGCGGGTTTCTCGGATCCCTTGCTCGCCACCTTCTCGTTTGCATGAAGGTGCTAGGACCGGTCTTTCGGACTCGGAGGATATGTTCGTGCAGAGTCGCCAGGTGTTCTGATTTTGAACAACAATGAAGCGAACACCGGTGCTTCGATTCTGTTTGGGGGTGGGAAACTTCCTTGTCCCACCGGGCGTGCTAGAAACTGTTGGTTACGAATCTGCCATGAGGAAAGGATTTGTTGTTATTGCGCCCTAGGACCCGCAAACCAACATTGAAAGGCCGGAAGGAAGGAATGCCTTCCGTGCCAATCTCCGGAGAAGGCCGGCTTCCGGTGGGGTTTTGAGGTTCAAGATAAGAGTGCAGGGAAAGAGATAAAAATGCATAAAGGGATTCCAAATTAGATTGGAGTTGGGTGGGGGAACTAACAGTACGACAACGCATCAATCACCACTACTAACACCAATATAACCATAACACACCACTATGGATGCTGTCACTAACCAGTAGAACAGAGCCAGGTATATGTTTTGTGTTAAGAGCCAGAAGCACAGCTACAATGGTTCCCTAACAGACATTCCCTCCAAGGAACTAACAGTACGGCAACGCATCAATCACCACTACTAACAACACTATAACACAAAACATAACCGGAAAACTGCCACTAATCGTTTGCCCTATATATCCTCTGATTTATGCACCTTAGGCATACCTGACCACCAAATGCTGAAGTGAATCAACAAGCCATGACACAGGAAAACGTAAGGCAGAAATGTCAAGGAGAGACAGCATACAAAATAAAAACAGTATAACAGCACCAAGTGTATGTATTATATTAAAAGGCAGAAGCACAGCTACAATGGTTCCCTAACAGACATTCCCCTTCCACCACCTTACAATGAAAACGTGGTGGCTATTTATAGCCCGAGAACCCCCCGATTACATTTATGGGCACAAAGTCCCAGTCAAACATTAGCTGACAAAAGCAGCCGCGGAACTGCTGATGCTGACTTCTGTCGGGCTGGACTGTACTTGCAGCATGGTCTCCCGAAGGCTGTACAGATACGTGGCAGCGCGTTAGGTAGAACTTCTCATCGGCAGGATGCGGGTAGCCGAAGCGGTAGAACCTCCAATCAGCTTTAAAGGCGGCAGCTGGCATAAGTAGTGCATCCCATGCTTGTCCTTGTGCTCGGCACGTCTCGGCTCGGATCCCAAAGTTGGACACTTGTCGGATGATGTCGCTTGACACGTGCTTGCCTTGAAAGGCGCTTTATCCAACTTCGCCCAGGATCAGAGCGCTCTCGGGTTGCGCAGGTAGAAAACAACATAGTCGGGAAGGCCTTCATGCCTTGGGTACTTTTCTCGAGTTTGTTCCCCATCGCGCACTCGTCAAAGGGCGCACTCCGACTTCGCTGCGAGGTCGGGTTGCGCACAGGTGGAAGCTGATTTCTACCGCCGTACGGACTTCGCCTCGGAAAGGGGCGCACTCCGACTTCGCCGCGAAGTCGGGTTGCGCCCAAAGACTTAGTCATTTTTCCCGTCGCCCGCTACCAAGTGCGCCGAGAGCGGAGCGCACTCCGACTTCGCCGCGAAGTCGGATTGCGCCCGAACACTTGTTCTTCCGGCTGATTTTCACACTCGCGCACTTTGCACTCCTGCTGCGCTCCAACTGGAGGGCGCACTCCGACTTCGCTGCGAAGTCGGATTGCGCCCTAACACTTAGCCATTTTTCAGGGCAATTGCTGTCATTTTGAGATTTGACTAAGGGGCTCAAGAGAAAGAGGGAAGAATGAGAATGTAGGGAAGAGAGAGAAAGGGGGAGAAGAGGAAGGGGAAAGAGAGGAAGAGGGAAAGGGAAGAGCAGTTCTCTTACAAAAATTGAAAACATTGCACCCCGTGCAAAATGTGACAACTCCTTTGAGAGACATGACACTTTTTTGACTGTAGTGTTGAAACTTCCTCGGCTATGATTGAATAACATAATAACATAATACCTGGGACATACCATTATATCACTGAATATTCAGATTACCTGCAGTCGAAATAACAGAGTTTGATTAAGTCACAATAACTAATCTTCCTTCATAGGGCAACTTCATTTTGAAGCCTATGTATAGAGGTATTGGTGAAGACCCTTTGGTTGCATCTGCTGTACCTTTTAAAGGAACAAATAATCAATTCGGTTCTAAAATTACACAGTCCTACACTATTCAACAATCTGTGCCGTACCATCTGTGGGTGGCAGAATTAAGGAATGTGTGAAGTCTTGCTTCAAACTAAGTAGTAATTCTTAGGGGGACAGTTCAAGATTTATACATCAGCAGACAGTGAGCAAAGACGAGACTTCACATATCCGGAGAGAATAAAATCATGGACCCGCACGGAGATCGGGTTAGAAATCAGCAGGAAATGATACACCTATTGGACAAGATGAATGCTATTTTAAGTGATCCTGTTTATCTTAATGGGATGACACAGTTGGCGACCAGGTTTTGGAGAAAGAAAATCAAATCAGAAAATTATGAGAATGAAGAGTCCTCTTCCCATGAGGTATGCGGGGTAGGATCACAGGTTAGTTCAGTTGATATACAGGTACACACTGCTGATGAGCCAAAACATGAGGTTGAGACCCATTCAGAGGGAAGTGTTATGGATTCGGGTTCACAATCGGAACAGGGTAGGATGCATGCACTGGATAACTACATCTTCTTCGGAGATTTGCAGAGTGAGTTGCATATGGAGTCCGTGGTGGATGATACACATGATGGTGATGTTACAAAATTCATAGCAGCCCCTTTTGAGGAGCACACACATGAATTTTCAGACCATAACACAGTTGAGATTGTTGCTGATTTAAAATCAGATTATAAGGATATTTTATCTCTTCAAGACAGCCATGAGGACTCCACGGATGTTGAGTTTATTGCTGGTTATAATCCCATTTCAGATTGTATTCATGATAAGCTTAATGAGGATCCGAGTGGATCAGCACCTTATTATGGTCATCCCCTTGATGATCTGCCTACTACATCTTAATACAGGGAGCCAAACACCAAGAGTTGTGAAGAGGGAGACCAGATGCATAATTTTGAAAACTTGGTACATAAATTTGATTTTAGTTCCAGGTCTGATGAGGACAGAATTGCTGCAGCCTTATCTCGTTTCGATGCCACCCATAAGTTCATTGAAGAACTATATTGGAGGGCACAAGTTGAGAAGAGACAGAAGGGTGTAGAAGGAGTAATCTCCAGTGCTGATTCACAGAATTTGAGGGCAGCCTTAGAAACTATGAAGTTAGACTTCATGAACACTCCTGCAGACAGATATCACTATACCAAGCTCGTCGAAGAGACCCTTAGTGCATACAGGAGCAAAGAAGAAGAAGTCAATCAGCTAACTGAAGAGCTTGAGTGGACTAGAAGCTCTTTGTTAGAGGCACACTTTTCATTGCATGAGACAGAGTTGAAACTCAATTTTGTTTTAGAATCTACTGAACAATTGAATCGAGAGAGAGCCAGGAAGATTGGGCAGATTGTTGACGAACTAGATTGCATTCAGGAGGAGTATGACTTATCACATTGTCCAATGAAAATAGATTACACAATTTGGGATCAGCAAAATAACATTGATAAGCACAAGGGAGATAACTGTTTCCGATGGACTGACAATCCGTTATATGAGATGGATCATGTGACATTTTTGGGCAATCCACTTTTTGAGATGCAGAGTGCTGATTCATTTACTGTAATAGATCATCAGGATGCATTGTTTGAGACAGGGTGTTTACTTCGACATGAGTCTGAGGGTGATTCCATGAGCATCCTCTAGCCTAATCCGGATGACCAGGAGTTGAGTTCTCTTACCCAGGATTGTATGTTTGCCTTGATGGGCATCGAGGGCGATGGTAGGAGCATGTTGTGGGCAATAGTTGATCATGGGTATGAGAGATATGCCGCTGTTCGCTTTTCGGACAGCCATAACATTTACATGTTAGAGATGGGTCCACAATTTGGTTGGCATTACATGGAGTATCTTACTTCTTATTTGAACACAGTGCCCTCTCAAGGGGTTAGTTTAATCAGTGAAAGTGCAGAGATAGGCCTGGTTGAGTCACCTATGCATGAGATGTTACTTGGCACAGGGTGCAGTCATAATGGGCATACCAGTTTTGATGGTGAGGCTGAGCTTCTTATTGAGTTGCCAGAGTGGAGTGTGGTTGATCTTTCAGGAATTATACAGATACATTTACACCCTACTTGGTTGAGTATGATGAGGGACATCATATTTCTAGAGGATATTACATTGACTGCAGTAGATTGGGCTACATGGGATTATCTGGGAGATTCCATGAGTGTGAACGCCGAGTTGAGCTGGTTAGGTGATGACTATAGAGGCACTTCCAGCATAGTGTTTGCAGCAATCTATGACGTTGATTCCTTCGATATGTCATGGTACATGATATTACATCTCAGCTCAGACAGACATGTCAGTGCTAGACTGGAGAGAGATTTCATCATGCTATTGCAGTTGAGACTTCTGCCACTTAACCATGTCAAAGGGGTAGTGATGATCAGAGTGGCACAGCGTCAGCGTGGCGGTTCCTTTTTGAGGTTGCTATGGGATCCAGGGGATTTGATGTGATCTCAGCAGGGATGTAGCATCTGACTGGAGTATGTATACGTATTGCTTGAGGACAAGCAATCTTTGGGAAGGGCGGACTATAATGTCTCCTTTTCTATGCAGTCAGGTGCAGAGCAGATTAGCCTATACACGAGCTCCCGTAGGCTAAGTCGGATGGATGGGAGCCATTGGAGATATCCGAATCTTTGTCAGTACCCAGAGAGCTATTGATTGATGGTCGTTTGGGCTCATTCGGAGATTTGTTTGATCAGAGTTCCTATTTTTTGCCATGTCCGTTTTTAGGGTTTCGGTGGACAACAAACAGTGCAGTGATATTCTTCAGTGAAATGGGTGTCCAAAACCATTCGCGTATTTCAATTCGGATGGGCAGAGATTGGAAATTTTAATGGTCGAAGATAAAATTAATAAAGTGATTATTTAATTTAATTTTGTAAAGTCAGTGACTTTATTTTATTATAAAATCATTTGATACTTAAAAGGGGCCATTTTAAGTGACGACTTAAAAAGTCGTTAACCCTAGGCATAAGGGGGTGAATAAATTAAGGAGAAATAAGGTGGAATTAAAAATTGATAAAATTATATTTGTTCACCCTAAAAGTGATCTTACCCTAGGTCGACCTATGGAGGAGATAAAAGGAGGTTTTGAGTTCATTTGGATATATGCGAAGATTATTATTTTTCTCTCTGGTTTTTTGGAGGACTCTCTGGCAGAGCCATTTACAGAGATTCTAGAGCTTGTGAGAGACGACAACCTCTTACAGGGACATTGGCTTCGGGGTTGCAAGATTACCCTCAGGTAAATTTGGGCATTTCCACACAGGGATTGCAGTTGGACTTCAGTTTTAAAGACTTCTGGAGTTGGGTTACTACACAAGGTCATTCAGAGATTATACAGGGAATATTTGGAGTCGGGACACCACACAGTATTCACATCAGAAGGGCTGAGCCTTCATCATCATTTATAGAGTACGGAGCAGCTAGGGTTTCATCAGCATTTGAGGTATTTGCATTGTAATTTGTGCCCTAGTTTTGATATAAGAATAAAACAATATTTTTGAGAATTTTGGATTGCTCTGTGTTTGTGATTTTGTATATCAAAAATTCACGAAAAAGGTTAAGAATTGGCAAACCCCTAGAGAACTAGATAGGGAGGGTTATTACATTACCTTCAGAGACCATCCTGTTCTTGTCCTTCCAAATATTCCAAACAACAAAGAAGGGGATGGCTTTCCAAAGAGATTTGATTAATGGCTTCCCCTTTAGTCCCCATTTATATTTTGATTGTCAATTGACTAGACAGTCTTCCACATTCAGAGTTCTTGACAAGGGAGATCCAAAACAATGGGTTAAGGGAGATCCAAATCAATGGGTTATATTTAACCAAATGGGAGTGGCTGAGTTACACTCAAAGAATAAGTGGGGCATAGTGTCGTGTTGCAAAACTAACCACGAAAAGACTTGAATCCTGGGTGGCAAATTTAGATTCCACATTGCTGCCAACTTTTATTGGGAACTCCATCTTTTATTGATCTCTCTCCAAATAAGCTAATCCAAACTCTATTGTCTCAACAGTTTCATGTTGTGTTTTTTCTTGAAATGATCCCATTCTACTGTTAGGGGTGATGGCAGTGGGGGATCTCTCCATTCCACTATGTTGTTGCACCAATATAGAATTTCATTAAGCTTTGAGATTTGCAAATGTTGTAGCTCTTCTTTGAGAGTTGAGCTACAACTACTTAGCAAAGGAGGTTTGCCAAGTATTGGATCATTCCATAAGTCAATTTGAGATCCATCTCCTGGAAGCTAGGAGATCTTGTTTAGGATCAATTGCTTGACTTCCACAATATGTTTCCATATTAGAGAGGCCCCAAACCTTGTGTTCAGATTTCTCATTAGGTGCATTCCTGTTGTTGAGTCTACATATTTAGCTTTCAAAATCCTTTTCCATGGGAAGTCTGGAGGCTGAGATAGATGCCACAAGAGTTTTGCCCCTAGTGCCTTGCTCACGATTTTTGCTCGTATTATTCCTAGTCCCCCTTGATCCATTCCTGTAGCAACTGAATCCCAACTGACTAAATGGAACTTCTTTTTTTCATTCTGTTTACCTCCTTGCCAAAGGAAATTTCTGACCAGACCATCAAGTGCTTGTAGAACACTTTTTAGAAGTGCAGAAAGACCGATCTGACTAGAACTCTTAATCCTGCTAAAGTCAACCATCCATTACTATATGCTTGTATTCGCTTCTGTAGCTTCTCAATAGTTGGCATCCAACTGTTTCTTGGTTTGAGGTGGAAGCCCATTGGAACCCCTAAGTATCTAAAATATTGATTTGGTCCTTCCCTAAATCCGAGTATTTGGGCAAAACCTCTATTTTCTGTTGGCGTTGTATTAATTGTATAAAACAACTTTTATTACAATTAATTAAAGTGCCTGAAGTTGCTTCAAAGCAATTTAGACAACTCTTGAATTTTTTGATATTATATTTGGTTACTTCTCCCAGCAATATAGTGTCATCAACGAATTGAGCATGTGTGATAGGTCTGACACCTTGGACAGCTTTGATTCCTTGTAACTCCCCTGCACTTCTCATGCTGCTAAGAGCTCTTCCTAGTGTTTGTGCTAGTAATATGCAGAGGTATGGGGATTGTGGGAAGCCTTGATGAATTTCCCTGGAAGATTTAAAGAAACCAAAAGGTTCTCCATTGATCAAAGGGGAGATCTAGGGAGCTTTGATACAGGCTCCTATCCATTGCACCAGTTGTGCCGAGAATCCAAACTTAGAACACTTTCCAAGAACTGTAGGTTGACTCTATCAAAAGCATTTGCCATGTCCAATTTGATGGCAATCTTCTTTGATTTAATGTTGGAGCAGGAGTGGAGTGTCTCATGCACCATAATGATATTGTCATAGATTTGCTTTCCTAGGATAAAGCCTCCTTGTTCTTCTGAAATCAACTTACTAAGTAGCTTTTTGATCTGATTAGCAATAATCTTTGTCATAATTTTATATGAGCAGTTACATAGAGAAATTGGTCTGAATCTATTAAGAGTAGTAGAATTCTTTGCTTTGGGAATTAGAGTAAGAAATGTTGAGTTAATGGCTCCAGAAAGCATACCTTTCTTTCTGACATCTTCAATTGTTTGCAGCAAGTCATCTCCAATAAGGTACAGGAATTGCTTATAGAAATTATTAGTGAAACCATTTGGTCTTGGAGCTTTATCTTTAGGAAGAGAGTGCACCACTGATTCCAATTCTTCCTTTGTCACTCGGGCACATAAATCAACTTTGTCCTCTTGATTAAGTGTTGATGGTATGTTTTGGAGAAAATGATCTTGAGCTTGAAGATTGCCAGGTTCATGGGTGAGCAGCCTTGAAAAGTGATCTTGTGCCAATTCTTTTATCTTTTCTTTCTCTGTGTAAATGGTGTTGTCCTTCTCTATTGCTCTAATTGTGTTCTTATTGCAGTTTGAAGAATTTGACGAAGCAATAGTTCCTTCTCATTAATTTCAAATATAAAGGTTACAATGTGGTTACAAGTTGGTTTAACCAACTCGGTGGTTAAACAACCAAATTGGAGAGCGCCTATGAGCGCTACTTTTGGTTATGCAAATAATGGAATATAACAACTTATTCTAACATCCCCCCTTATTACATTATTGGCAAATCCCAATTGTATCTCGAAATTTTTCATATTTGATACGTCCAAGTGCTTTGGTAAAGATATCCGCAACTTGCGCATCAGTAGGAATGTATTGAAGTTGTATATGGTGCTTTGGAACTTCATCTCGAATAAAATGACATCCGGTATCAACATGTTTGGTACGTTCATGAAAAATTGGATTTTTGACAAGGTTCAAAACACCTTGGTTGTCGCAAAACAAATGAAGAGGAAGATTCTTTGGAAGGCCCATGTTTGTAAGAATGCGACTTAACCACATTATCTCGCAGATTGCTTCACTCGGCCGCACGATATTCTCGCTTCGTAGAAGATAAAGCAACCACATGCTGTTTCTTACTGTGCCATGAGATAGGTCCAGATCCTAGATGAAAAACATATCCGGAGGTGGATTTACGATCATCAAGGGATCCAAGATAATCCGAGTCTGTGTATCCCAGTAAGAAAAAATTATTATTCTGTCTATATTCCAGACCATAATTTGTAGTACCGTGAACATAATGAAGAACTCTTTTTGCTGCTTTCCAGTGACTCATCTTAGGCTCTTGCATGAACCTTGAAAGATATCCCACAAAAAAACCGAGATCTGGCCCGGTATTTGTCAGATATAGGAGACTCCCAATCAACCGGCGATAGAGAGTACCATCTACCTGAGGTGACTCATCATATCGAGATAACTTAAGTCCTTGCTCCATTGGAGTTGCTTTTGACTTACAGTTAGTCATCCGATATTTTTCTACTAAAGTCTTGGCATATTTCTTTTGTGTTACTCTAATATGAAATTTTTTTTGAGTAACTTCTAAACCAAGACAATAGTGCAGAAGTCCTAGATCTGTCATATCAAATGATTGCTTCAAGTCATTTTTCACTAAGTCAATCATTCTTTCTGAGCTTCCTGTGATGATCAGATCATCAACATAAAGTACAAGAATCACTATATCGTAACCATTTTTCTTAATATAGAGATTTGCATCTGAAGGACTTCTTATGAAACCATGCCGCACAAGGTGACCTGTCTATCTTGATATACCAAGCTCGAGGAGCTTGTTTTAGCCCATACAAGGATTTGATCAACTTGCATACTTTTTGTTCTTGCCCCTCAACCACAAATCCTTCTGGTTGAGTCATGTATACTTCTTCTTGTAAGTCACCATTCAAGAAGGCACTTTTAACATCCATCTGATGCAATTTCCACCCAAACTGAGCTCCCATGGCACAAAGTACTCGAATGGTAGTCATTTTTGCAGTAGGGGCAAAAGTCTCTTCATAATCTATGCCTTCTTTCTGAGCATATCCCTTTGCAACAAGCCGGGCTTTATGCTTATCAATAGATCCATCTGCCTTATACTTCACTTTGAATACCCATTTGCAGCCTATGGGTTTCTTTCCCGTTGGCAGATCGACTAACTTCCACGTATTATTTTTAAGAAGAGATTTATGTTCTACATCCATAGCCTCTTTCCACTGTGGTTGATCAAGTGCAGATTGAACCGTTGTGGGTTCATTTGTATTCAATGTAGACATATAAAGTTTTTCTCCATCCTCATCTTCTTCCCCCGTCATATTCGGTACCCACTGAAAAATCATCAAAGTGTTGACAAAGTTCGTCAACCTCTGAAGTAGATTCTTCTGCTCTCATCTGTTGAGTCATACTGCGAGTACATGGCCTATCAAGAGATAGATCTGGAAGGGATTTCAACTTAGCATCTCTCAAAGTGCTAGTATACCATTTTGGAACTTTTTGTTTTTGCTGTGGAAGTTGAACCTCCTTCTTAGGCTCTTCTTCATCTATGTATACAATTGTGGATGTGTCTTTTGATGTGAGAGCTTCATCAAATACAACATCTCTACTTACATGTGTCTTCTTGGTCTTAGGATCAATCAATCGATAACCTTTTGAGTACTCATCATAGCCAAGAAAGATACACTGCAGGGTTTTCTCATCCAGACTTCCTCCTTTTCTGTTTTGGAATGTGCATGAATGCTTTACATCCAAACACCTTCAGATGAGAAATGGAAGGTTTCTTACCACTCCATGCTCCTTGTGGAGTCTTCCCTTGTAGAGCTCTAGTGGGTGCTCTATTTAGGAGGTATGATGTTGTGTTTACTGCTTCTGCCCAATATTGATCCTCAAGATGTGCTCCTTTTAGCATACATCGAACCATTTCCATAATGGAACGATTTCTTCTCTCTGCAACTCCATTCTCGCCGAGGTGTATAGGCTGTAGTCAGTTGTCTTTTGATCCCATGTTTCTTAAGAAACTCTGAAAACTCTTCGGAGGTGTATTCCCCTCCTCGATCTGAGCGAAGGGTTTTTATCAAACATCCCGACTCCTTCTCAACAAGTTTCTTGAATTGTTGGAAGTAGAGAAACGCTTCTGATTTCAATTGAAGAAAGAAAACCCACATCTTCCGTGAGTAATCATCAACGAATAGTTGAAAATACTTTTTCCCACCATAGCTGGTTGGCATAGGACCACACAGATCGGTATGTACCAGCTCTAAAGGTTTTGCAGCTCGAGAGGAGCTTGCTTCAAAAGGCACTCGATGTTGCTTCCCTGCTAAGCAATCCGAGCAAACCGGTAAGATAGATGAAAGGGGTGGAAGACCTTTCACCATCCCATATTTGTATAATTCAAGCAAATATCCAGAACTTAGGTGCCCATAACGTCGATGCCAGAGAGAGGTGGCCTCCTTTGTAGTTGCAGCCAAAGCAACATGTGGAGTTGAAAGTGCATCGAGAATGAACAAGCCATGTTTGTAGGATCCGGTTGCAACATGTTTACCACCGTGTGTGATAAAACATCTCTTCTTGCCTTTGACAACTCGAAACACAACATCCATGTTTCTATCCAACATTTGTGTGACTCGAAGCAGATTATTGGCTAAGCCTCGAACATAGAGAACCTTCTCAATTTGACAAATACCATCGAGAAGGGACACAAAAATATCCCCTTCTCCCTTTACCCGATATACTTGATTGTCGACAATTGTGACCGGCTTACCCTCTTTCTCCACAAAAGTATCAAACCATGATTTGTCCCCAGTCATGTGTTTGCTAGCTCCTGAATCAATATACCATACAACATCTATCTGGGAAGACGAAGTATGAGTCATGAGCACCTTATGTGCTCTTTCAGAGTCAGAATCTGAATCGGACTCAGGAGGATCTGAGTCTGAGTTGGAGTCGGCATAAGCAACATGGCCTTTAGAGTGCTTATGCTTATTGTATTTCTGCTTGTTCTTGCCCTTCTTCTCGAGAACCTCTTTCGTTGGATTGCTTGTTTTTGAACCAACACCCGTTGGTGTCATGGTTATTCATATCACAAATTTTGCAATATTTGGTATCCTTTTGCTGATTTTGCTTCCCTTTTCCTTTGGAAGAAGCACCCCTTTTTGAAACTGGCCTTGCTTTTTACCACTTTGTTGTGTGGAAAGAGCATTATCCGGCACATCATCTTTCCGGACCCGAGTTGCCTCCTCAGTCTGAAGCAAGTTTACCAGTTCCACAAAAGATACTTGTCTACCATAAACATTGAGAGAAGTGATAAACATCTTGTAGGAACTTGGTAATGCTCTCAAGATGACAGAGTTCAAGACATCATCATCCACCGGTTTGCCCATAGCATTCAATTTTGCTTTCAAGTCAGCCACTCTGCAAAGGAATATATCAACTGTTTCCCCATAATTCATACTAAGATTATGTAGTTGAGTTTGAAGATGGAGAATAGTGGATTGATTCTTGCCTTCATATACTGTGATCAGGGCATCCCAGGCTATCTTACTTGTTTTTGCATCACAAATATGAGGCTGCACCTCATCCGTAGTAGCAAGCAAGATAAATACGAGACTCTTCTTGTCTTTTTTATCCCAAGCATCTTGATCTGTTCCTGCTGTTGGAGGACGTTTTGCAGTGCCAGTCACTACATCCCATAAATCTTCCAACTGAAGTATGGCTTTCATCTTTGTCTTCCATGGAACAAAGTTAGGACCTTTCAACAATTGAGAATCTGAAAGATACTTATGAATTGTGGCCATTATGAAGGTTCCTTATATCACCAAGTGGTCTCCCTTTCTTTATACCTGCCAGATCTTTATACTGTAACTATTCAATATACACCCGCCCTTACGTGAGGGAAACTATAGGTATATATGAACAGTATACTACTCAATATGTACTCGCCCTTACGTGAGGGAGACTATAAGTACACATGAGAAGCACAATATATTGAACATAGGCGATACTGAAAGGGCATCGTGTTGTTAATGACACCTACCATAGAAAGTTTTATTCCGCATGCGTGGGGCGTAACTTCCCCTAAACACTTTGGAAAAAAACTTTCGTCAGGATTTACGCCTAACAACAATCACGATGTGGGTATGAAATGAGAAAAAACAAAAAACTGGTTTGCCTTATTTCTCCCCGACGATTTATAGAGAACAAGCTCAGACGTCGTTGTTGCAGCTATATTAGGCGGCGAATACAGTAGTCCAAAGCACGACAGCATTACCTGTAAGTGTGGACCAGAGGTATCTCAAATACCGAACGCTGCTGTGCAATAAATTGCACAAATAGGGTATAAATTTGGGGTCTTATATTTTGTTTAATTCATGATTGTGAATGCAAGAAAACAGAATATTTAAATGCAAAGGAAACAATCATAAATGCCCACAAATTTTAACACCTATTACAAATCTAGCAACTATTCTGCCAAATAGTTTGATTTCCCCCTTTATCTGACAAATTTGCAAATGAATCATGAGATCTCCCCCCTTCGAATTGCAAATGAGACAAGGATTGGTAAAAAAAATACCAAATTTTGGAGCTTGGCAAGGCGTCAAATGACCAATTGCAGCGTCAAGGGCGTCAAAAAACGAAGCCGCCGTCAAATAACGCTGCGCAGGGCGTCAACAAACCATATCCGCCGTCAAAACTGTGCAGGGCGTCAACGAACCACATCCACCGTCAAAAAAAACTGTGCAGGGCCGTCAACAAACCATATCCGCCGTCAAAACTGGGCAGGGCGTCAACAAACCATATCCACCGTCAAAACTGTGCAGGGCGCAACAAACCTCCCCTCAGGGACTCGAACCCGAAACCTGCCGCAGACTAGGCACCGCCCTGACCACGTGAGCCAGAAGGCCCGATGGGAACAAGCGCGCAACGGGCAATATTTAAAGCCTCGCGGCTGGAGAAGAAACAAAAAAAAAATTATCCCACATGGCCTATGCGGCCACTGTGGGGGGGTTTAAACAAACTGAAAGCACCTATTGCTTTCGGTTGCCTTCGGGCAACCACCCCCAGCCTGTCCTTTTGCCTCCTCAACCGTCCCGTCTCCCCGAACCGCCGTCCTGTCTGCGTCCTGTCCGTTGTGTCGGTGTCCTCGGTCTCGCGGTCCGTCCTTGGTCTCGCGTCCCGTCTCGTGTCGGTGTCCTTGGTCTGTGGTCTGCATCCTGTCTGCGGTCTGTGCGTCCTGTACGCTCTGTCTGCGCTCGTCCGTCAGGATCCGCCGGCCGCGTCCCCGTCTCGTCCGCTCTGTCTCGCGTTCGTCCATCGGCCGCGTCCCGTCTGCGATCTCGCGTCCTGTCCGTAGCTCTGATGCCATGAAGAATTTGACGAAGCAATAGTTCCTTCTCATTAATTTCAAATATAAAGGTTACAATGTGGTTACAAGTTGGTTTAACCAACTCGGTGGTTAAACAACCAAATTGGAGAGCGCCTATGAGCGCTACTTTTGGTTATGCAAATAATGGAATATAACAACTTATTCTAACACAGTTTTGGATTGTATTGAGATGGAAAATTTTTGTGTTCTTGTCACCTTTTTGTAGCCATACAATTCTGGGTTTAAGTCTCCATTGGGCCTCTTCTTCAAAATTTAGCTTGTATAACTTTGCCAACAACTTTTTTCTTTGATCAACTTGCTGCAGGAGAGGAGATGTGTCCTCTAGCTCTGTCTCCAATTTCTCAAGTTGCTGTAAAATCAGCTCTTTTCTTTGAAATGGCTTTTTGGATAATGACTTCCTAATTTTTTTTTAAGTCTTACAATTTTTTCTTTCCAGATGTCTTGAGGCCTTTTTGATGATGCTTTCTGTTGCCATCTGTTCTCTAGCAGTTGTCTGGAGTCTTCCTGCTCCACACATCCTAAATTGTATTTGAAGGGGATCTTTCTTACTTCCTGACTGTTCTGACAGCTCTCCAATAGAATTGGTTTGTGATCAGATATTGCACTTTGGATTATATGGCTAGTTAGAAGTGGATATATAGTCAGGATATTCTCACTAACTAAGAATCTATCTAATATTTCTACAATGTAATGGATTCTTGATCTTCTATTTGTCCATGTGTATTTCCCTTTTTGAGCAATGACATCTTGTAGCAATTATGTGTTTTACCTGGTCTCTATTGGGGTCATGATTCCTGTTGCCCGTCTTTTCCCAATATGCTAAAGTGACAATCATGTCTCCTCCTATTAGTAAATTTTTTGGTTGTTCTTGGGTGATCCAATGATGTAATTGATTCCACGCCTCTCTTTTGTGCTTTAGGTTGTTAGGCCCATAGAAGTTGACAATAGTTATACAAATACCATTAAGCAGTTCAAATTTTAAAGCAAGCCAATTACTTTGTTTATGTTTTGCTATGCAGGTTAATTGTTGGGAATCCCATGCTGTTATAAGCTCACTTGATACACTTGACGAACTTGCTGTATCATGCTTTGAATGTATCCATATTTTATTCCATTCTAGTGCCACTACATTTTTTGCCATTTTTTATTCTTTTTAACATACTACAAGTTGTTAATGTAGTCTTAGAAGATTTGATAGGTAGTTTTTCTTTAGAGGACTACTCAATCCCCTACAGTTCCATGAGCACTATTTTTTTTTTTATTGAGTAAATATTGCTTATACATATACATATCCGCCATGGGGATTGAACCCGGGAGTTCCACGAGCACTATTATTTTTTAGAGACCACTAGTTTGAGTTTTGTTTTGGATGTCCTTTTGAGTTTGTTCTTCTTTAGAATGTGGTTCGGCTTTCTACCCTTGATTGTTGAGCATGTTGCTGGGGTGCCTCCTGGTATGACTAACTCCGTAGGTTGGGTTTCCTCAACCTCTTTTTTAGTGTCTTCATCTGAGTGCTCCAACTCTTTGTTATGAGTCTCCTGTTGTGTTTCATGTGTCTCATCTAAGTGTTCCTGTTGGTTACGAATCTGCCATTAGGAAAGGATTTGGTAAAATGCGCCCCAGATTCGCCCACCAGATTGAAAGGCCGGAAGGAAGGAATGCCTTCCGTGCCAATCTCCGGAGAAGGCCGGCTTCCTATGGGTTTTCTCAAGTGTTTTTAAGCTAAGAGTACGAGAAAGGGATTAAAATGCGAAAAGAGATTGAAATGTGATTTGAGTTGGGTGGGGGAGATAAGCAGCACGACAACGATCAATCACCACTACTAACAACAATTAAATACAGAACACACTACAGAAACTACAGCTATCATACATTCTATGTATCCTTTATCTACGCATTCCAGGAATACTCAATCATCAAATACCGGAATTCAGAATTCAAAATAACAGTAAGCAATGAAATAAACAACATGAGGCAGAAATGTCAAGTAAAGGCAGCATAAAGAATGATAACAGCAAAATAGAGTCAAGTGTGTGTCTTGCATTCAGAAGCAAACATATGGCTACAATGGTTCTCTAGCAGGATATCCCCCTTCCACCCTTTACAATGATGTAGTGCGGCTATTTATAGCGTAATTCCCCCCGATTACAATCCTGGGCACAAAATCCCCGACCCGATAATAGCTGACAAAAGCGGCCAAAGAGCTGTTGATGTTGACTCCTGTAGACAGGGATTGTACTTGCAGCAAGGTCCACCTGAAAACTAGGCAGCTACGTGGCAGTGTGGTTGATGAAACTTCGAGTCAGCATGAATGTGGGTCGTTGTGGTAGATGGAACTTTGCGTCAGTATGAATGGAGGTAGCTGGAGTAGGTAATTCGGCCCATGCTTGTCCTTTTTCCCATCACGTCTAGGCTCGGATCCCGAGGTTGGACACTTGTCAGATTTTGATGAGGGGTGCATCTGCCTTGAAAGGCAGTCTGTCCTTCGTGTCCTACTTCGCCTGGAATCAGAGCGCAATTGGGTAGCGCAAGTGGGGAACAGCGCAGTCGGGGAGGCCTCCGTGCCTTAGATAATTTCTGGGCTGCTTGAAAGACATTTCCCAACTGCGCACAAGCTAGAGGGCGCAGCCAAACTTCGCTGCGAAGTCGGGTTGCGCACTCCGAAACTTAGTTAATTTGGCCGCTGTTCGGACTGCGCACAGCAATCAGGGCGCAGCCCGACATCGCTGTGAAGTCGGGTTGCGCCCTGATTCCTGTGCGCAGTTCGAACAGCGGCCAAATTAACTAAGTGTCGGAGTGTGCAACCCGACTTCGCTGCGAAGTCGGGTTGCGCTCTGACACTTAGCCGATTTTCTGGATACTGCTTCCCAACTGCGCACAGGATGGGGGCGCACCCCGACTTCGCTGCGAAGTCGGGTTGCGCTCTCATACTTAGCCAAATTCTGCTCTTTTCGATTTGTTTCCGTACTTCGCATTCCCTAGTGCGCTCGAACTTAATGGCGCACCCCGACTTCGCTGCGAAGTCGGGTTGCGCTCTTAGACTTAGAATTTTTCAGGGAATGTTTGATCTGTTTTGTTCGAAGAAAGAACCGGGGGAAAAGGGAGGATGCAACTGATACAAGGGGAGAAAGGGAACAGTGGGGAAAGGGAAAGGAGATGGAGGGGAGGAAGAGCAGCATACTTACAAAATTTGAAAACATGGCATCCCGTGCAAAATGTGGCAACATTCCTGGCGGCTCGCGGGGTGTCGAGCTCCCCTCGACGCAAAGAACCAGGCCTTCTTCCTTTGGGCGTAGAGGAACTGCTTTCCCCTGCTTTTCGCTGCTCTGACGACTTCTTCTTGGGCAACTGATCCTCTTCAGATCCGCTTTCGGCCGTTGCTTCTTCCTTTTTCCCTCCCCTTTCTGAGTCTGAATGGTCGCCACTGTCATCCTCTTGCTCGGCCGGCTGCTCCCGCTCACGGACAATGTTGTATGCGGTCCTGGCTTGGTCCCAGGCTGCTGCCTGAAATGGCCCTAAGTCGCTGACATATTTCAGCGCAGCTCTGAATGCTGCGACCGCATGCATGTCAATGGTATGGTATCTTTCTGCCAACTCTTTAAGGGAGGTGTTAATTTTACAATATCTTGACACCATCTGGGTGACTTGAGCTTCCTGGATTGGCTGGGCCCAGCTGTCGGTTTCTGACGTGTCTGCCTCAAAAGACAACCAATTCATCTTCACCTGCTCAAGGGTCAGAAATTCTCCATCCTTGATGAAGCTCGGGCAACCGTGCTCAGAAAGAGCGTTGAAGGGGGCCAGGCAAATGTTCATTTCGTGGTCTAATGCGTCCAGCATTTTCCTGGCGGCCCTTATTTTCTCTACTTTTTCAAAATAATTGTGCAAGGTTACCCTTGCATCTGCCCACTCTAAGGTAATTCGGGACATAGGGGGAAATCGGAGGCCCTTGCGCTCGTACTCCTCAAGTTTCATAGCCAAGTCCAGCCACTGCTTCGCTTGGTGTTCGGCCTCCTTGTAATGTCCCAAAAATAAATATTTTTGTAAATGTCTCCTACACTTAATTATAAAAGTGAAAAAGGGGTTCATGTGACTAGGAGACATAACTTAAGTTGTGTTTATTTATGTTTTATGTTTTTATGTTGTAATAAGGCACTTTAAGTGATTTTAGGGTTGGGAGATGTCAACTCCAAATTAGAACCTCACCCTATATAAGGGAGTGAGACGTCCCATTTTGGGCATGTTATGTTGATATCGAAATTGAATATTGAAACCCTAGAGGTTCCATGAGTTGAGATTGCAGGTCTTGCTCATTCCCATAGTGCATTGGAGGTGCATGGTTGGGGTCTTGGCAATATCATTGCAGGTGTTATTGCCCTAAAATATCAAAAATACAAAAAAAAGGCATCCGTGAGGAGTTCGTGGCATTTTTGGGAGCATTTGTGTCATGTGTTTCAGATCTGTTGGCAGCCCCAAACCCTACGCTTGTATTTGGGGTCATTTTTGAGGAGTTTTTGCATCTCTTCAGCCTTGGGGAGTTGTATTGGTTTGGAAATATTTAATATATGATACTCGCTGATTTCTCCTCATACTTGTGTTATTTTATGAGCAATTTCTGAGTTATTTCCTTGCTGTACTTAATTTCTGCATTTTCGTAGTAAGGGTTTGCTGTTTCTTAAAAAGGGACATTACAAGTGGTATCAGAGCTGGAATCTTGCCAGCCTGTGGTTAGTTTCAGCATTTTCAGTGTTTTTTCAGTTATTCGTGGTGATAAGTGTGTTTCTGTGGTGAAAAGTTGTGCCCTAGTGAAAATCGTGGATTTTTAGGGATTTTTTTTCAGAAAATAAAAATTGCAGATTTGGATACCCTTTTGACCAATTTGCAGTTTTGTGGTTTCAAAAAATTTTTTTGGTGGTCAGAATTTTCAGATTTCCATCTTTTTAGGGTTTGATAGGGTTTTATGCATCGTCCTCCTGTTCATCAGTATTTTACTAGGAGAAACAGACTCGCTTTGGAAATGTCAAACAGGGAAGAGGTTGAGGAGCCCCAAAGGCCGCTTGATAGGACCGAGCAAAAATTCGATGCCCTACTTGACATATGCAAAGAATGGTGTCCTTACAAGAGACAAATCAGCAAGAATTGAGGGCAGCTTTGGGCAACCCAAATGGCACAAGGAGGGAAGGAGAAAGGGGAGGCAACAACAATGGGCATGAGTCATCATCTAACTCACACACTCCCTTGCCTAGGCCGTCCAAGCCTATGTTCCTTGTTCCACCACCTCCACGGGAGGAAAATGAGGTAACTGATGAATTAGATGAATGGTTTGCTGCTTATAGTAATAAATCTGAGGGTTTTAGGGCAGCAGTTTCTTTTGATAAATATTTGAAGATTGTGGGTAAATCTGTTGTTGAGGCTTAAAAAGAGGAAAAGAAGCCCTTTTTGCATCAAAAGGTGACCATTCCCTCATTTAATGGTCAAGATGGTCTTACAAAGTAAGGCATGGCTTCAAAAATTGCAGACTTATTTTACCTTGGAGCCGATTCCTGAAGCTGATGCAGTTCAGATTGCTACACTCCACCTTGAGGGTAGTGCTTACTCATGGTGGCATCATGGGTTAGTAACCCAAGGGCATGGTGATATTGATACATTTGATGAATTTTGTACCGGGGTTTTGAACAGGTTTGAAAGGAGGAATGTGGAAGAGTATTTCAAGGAGCTTGCCACTTTGAAGCAAACTTCATCCATTCATGCCTATGTGGAGGAGTTTGAACAACTTTCAGTTCAGGTACAAAATATTTCACCCAAGAGGGTAATTTTTCTTTTTATGGATGGTTTGTTGGAACCCGTGAAGGGATTAGTTAAAGCTTTTGAACCAGCCACTCTTGAAGATGCCATTAAGAGAGCTTTAAGCTTAGAATCTATTTTACCTCCTAGACAGAAATATTTTGCACATAATCCACCTGCTAGACCACCTTTTGCAGCCAGAAAAACAGTTTTTGGACAACAGTATGGGCAGCAAGGAAACCTCACGCAGCAAGGTGGAAATGAGAGAAATTTTTATGGCAGGAATCCCACGCATGGAGAAGGTTTCAGATCTGGTTTTCAGCCACCTAATAAGCCCCCAAATGGCCCACGCTTGACACAAGAAGAGAAAGATGAGCTAAGGAAACAAAACAAGTGTTTCATTTGCAAGTCTCCTTGGCAAAGAGGTCATAAATGCGAAGAAGGAGGTATGAAAATCATTGAATTACATTCTGATTCTGATTTTGATAATCCTGATTTTTATGAGGCGGATGAGACACCCTTGGAAGAGGAAGCACAAAGGGAGTATGAGGAAGTTCCTGAAGGTTCCCTAGCCACTTTAAGTGGGCTGAATCAGTTTCGCACTATTAAGGTACCAGGTAGATCTTTTGATGAAGAGGTTATTGTTTTAATAGATGGTGGTGCTACTTACAATTTTGTTGATGAGAAGTTTGCCACTAGAAAGAATCTTCCTACAACTATCATTCCTGGTTTTAGTGTTGCTATTGGCAATGGTGATCTTATCACATGCAACAAAGTGGTAAGAAACATAAAAATTAATTTTGGCAACATGGAAGTAGATGAGCAATTCTTTGTTTTTCCCTTAGGAGGTATTCCACATATGGTTTTGGGTGTGCAATGGTTGTATTCACTTGGTGATTATGTTACTAATTATCAGAAATTAGAACTGAAATTTGTGCTTGAAGGGAAAGATGTGGTGTTGCAAGGAATCAAGGAAAATGGGTCAAAAGATTCTTGCAAAATTTTGGAGGTTTCATACAAAAGAATGGAGAAGATGATAAGGCATAAGGACATTGAGTGGGCAGCTGTAATTTTCAGTTCAGAAGGGAAAAAATCAGCCACCTATCATCCTCAAATTCAAGGTGTTGGAGTTGGAGCTGTACTTATGCAACAAGGACGCCCCATTGCTTATGAGAGTAGAAAGCTCTCAAATGTGGAGAAAACTTTCAGCATCTATGATAAAGAGATGCTAGCTATCATGCATGCCTTGACCAAATTCAAGCAATACTTAGTGTGTGGCAAGTTTGTGGTCAAAACTGATCATAACAGTTTGAAATACTTCTTGGGGCAAGTTGAACTGAATGAAAGACAGCAGAAATGGGTAACAAAGTTGCAATCATATGATTTTGAAATTGAGTTTGTAAAGGGTAAGAAGAATTCAGCTGCTGATGCACTTTCTAGGCACCCTACTTTTCATTCTCTTTCCATTATTTCTGCTGATTGGAAGGTGAAAATTATGGCTGAATATTCAAAGAATGATTTTTGTTCTAAACTAATAAATGGGCAAGTTGAAGATGACAGGTTCAGCCATAAAGAAGGACTGATTTTTTGCAAGGGAAGAGTGTTTTTAGTACCTGAATCAAAGCTGAAACAAGCTTTAATTACAGCCATGCATGATGCTCCACTTGTAGGCCATCCAGGTTTCTACAAGACTTACAAATAGGTTAGAGAAAGATTCTATTGGAAGGGTTTGAAAAGGGATGTCTTCTTGCATGTTCAGGAATGTGTTATTTGCCAAGAAAACAAGGGGGAACATGAATTTGCAGCTGGTTTACTTTAGCCACTTCCTATTCCCAATCAGAAATGGGAAAGTATCTCCATGGACTTCATTACTGGTTTGCCCAAGGTATACATGAAGGATTGCATATTTGTTGTTGTTGATAGATTGACAAAATTTGCTCATTTCTATGCCATTTCAACAACTTGTACAGCCATACAAGTTGCTGATTTGTTTTTTAAAGAAGTTTTCAGATTGCATGGTTTGCCTAAATCCATTGTGAGTGATAGGGACAGCAGATTTTTGAGCATGTTTTGGCAAGAATTGTTTAAGCTATGTGGTACTAAATTGACTCCTAGTACTAGCTACCATCCCCAAACTGATGGGCAAACTGAAATTGTTAACAAATGGCTTGAAGGATATTTGAGAAATTATGTTTCAGGTCAACAAAAGGCATGGGTTAAATGGCTGCACCTTGGTGAATATTGCTACAATTCTACTTATCATATGTCCATAAAAATGTCTCCATTCAAGGCACTTTATGGTTATGATGCCCCACACTTTTCAGATCTGATTTTTGGTGATTCAAGGGTCCAAAAAGCTAGAGACTTTGCAGCAGAAAATCAAGATATTCTTAATGCTTTGAAGGACAATATTCTTACGGCACAAAATCAGCAGAAGAAGTATGCAGATCAGCAGCGTAGTGAGCGCTCATTTGAGGTGGGAGACTTGGTTTATGTTAGGTTGCAGCCCTACAAACAGTCTACATTGAAAAGAAGTGGAGCAAAAAAACTCAAACCCAAATTTTATGGACCTTACAAGGTGTTGAGTAAGGTTGGACACGTTGCATATGCTTTGGAACTTCCAAGTGGAAGTAAAATACATAATGTCTTCCATGTTTCTTGTTTGAAGAAGGCCTTGGGCCAACATATTCAGCCATCTTCAGATTTGCCACCCCTTGATGATGAAGGAAAGCTCATTCTTGAACCTGAATTGATCCTTGAGACAAGGGAGAGAAAGCTTTGGAGTAGGACTGTCAAAGAATATCTTGTGAAGTGGAAGGACTTGCCTATGGAGGATGCTACTTGGGAAGGTGCAGAAATTTTAGATGCTCCAGCTTTGACTTTGCTTGAGGACAAGCAATTTGAGGAGGGTGGACTTGTAATGTCCCAAAAATAAATATTTTTGTAAATGTCTCCTACACTTAATTATAAAAGTGAAAAAGGGGTTCATGTGACTAGGAGACATAACTTAAGTTGTGTTTATTTATGTTTTATGTTTTTATGTTGTAATAAGGCACTTTAAGTGATTTTAGGGTTGGGAGATGTCAACTCCAAATTAGAACCTCACCCTATATAAGGGAGTGAGACGTCCCATTTTGGGCATGTTATGTTGATATCGGAATTGAATATTGAAACCCTAGAGGTTCCATGAGTTGAGATTGCAGGTCTTGCTCATTCCCATAGTGCATTGGAGGTGCATGGTTGGGGTCTTGACAATATCATTGCGGGTGTTATTGCCCTAAAATATCAAAAATACAAAAAAAAAGGCATCCGTGAGGAGTTCGTGGCATTTTTGGGAGCATTTGTGTCATGTGTTTCAGATCTGTTGGCAGCCCCAAACCCTATGCTTGTATTTGGGGTCATTTTTGAGGAGTTTTTGCATCTGTTCAACCTTGGGGAGCTGTTGTATTGGTTTGGCAATATTTAATATATGATACTAGCTGATTTCTCCTCATACTTGTGTTATTTTATGAGCAATTTCTGAGTTATTTCTTTGCTGTACTTAATTTTTGCATTTTCGTAGTAAGGGTTTGCTATTTCTTAAAAAGGGACATTACACTCTACCACAGGCTTTCCCTGGGCAGATACTTCTTGGATCCTGGACACGAAATCCAGGACAGATATGGACCTGACAACGTTGGCCCTGCAACCTTGCAATAAACCAGCCCGCATTGTTTTGACCTTGTTCTTCGAAAAGGCCGTCGTCTGGGATGTCTTCTCCTCAAGCTGGGATTGAGCTTGCCTTAATGAATCCTGGAGCTGGGAGACCTGCTCCAGCGCTGCCCTTTTCTCCTATGACAACTGTTCGGTTGTCTGCCTTTGCGCTGTGGCCTCCTGCTGAGAGGCGGCGAGCTGGGCTTTCAGGTCACTGATCTCCTGCTGTGCAGATTCAAGCTGCGCGGTGGCCCTAGTCAAATCTTCCTCCAGTTGACTTGAGTTATTTTGTAGTTGAAACAACGCTTCCTGACTCTCGAGCCGTTTGACAAGGAGATTATGTGTTCTACGACGAATACCGTTGATTTCGTATTCCTCATTTATGTCGTCAAAGCTCCTCCTTGACTTGGTGCTCATAGTCTGCCTCGGTCATTTCCCGGAGAGGCTTCTTTACTTTCGGAATCAACTTCTCAGTTCTGACCATTCTCCTGTCCATGTCGTACTTTGTGCGCTTCAGCGGGGCAGCTATTTCCTCGGCCCTTCTGCGTTTGACGCCCTGAAGGAAAGAGGCGGAACACCTTGCAGCCTTTGCTGCCAGAGGCTGATCGTCTGCGATCTGCAACTGTTCTCCCATGAAGTTAAGGTCTTTCAGCATCGGATCTTGCTGCGACTTTTTTCCGGCAAACAGTGAAGCAGGAGGTATTCCAGAAGGCGTGGTCGCTTTTAAGAGCGATCGGGTCCTAGGGGAAGCGAGCGGTTGAGTGGAAGGCGTAGACGGGGTCTTGAACAATGGAGGTGAGCGGCGCGGTGATGTAGGCACAGCTTCGGCACTGGCCGCGGGTGAGGGGTCTAGGGTTTGACTGAGGGACTGGAATGCGTTTGAGTCCTGGGCGAACTGGTCGAAGGAATGGGGACTATGGGAAGGTTGGGCGGTCTGAGAAGAAGATGATGCAACTATGACTTGCCCTGATAAAATGCGGGACGACGTTATGGCAGGGCCGGCTGGGATTTGGGGAAGCGGAGAAGTGGACGTACCTGCGGGCTCCGCTTGAGCCGCTGTTTGAAGAACGCCTGCAGCCCAAGTTTCTGCTTCTGTCTCAGGGCTGTCTAACGAGACGATTTCCGGCGCGGCCGTCCCTACCTGTGATGCGGCTGTTTGTTGTGCAGACTCCTTAGGTCGTTTGGCCTTTTCACTCCTCTTCCTCTTCTTTTCTTCTGGCGTTGCAGCTTGCTCAAAGGAGGGAGAGGAGGTTGGGGCGGTAGGCTGCGATGTTCCCACGGTAAACTTGTACCTAGGTCTAGCCTGGAGGATGCTTGCCGTGGCCATTCTACTAGCTGGTTGTGCTGGCGCCTTTTCCTCTTGGTGGGACACCTCAGAAGTTGACTTTTTTGGCTGCTGTACCCTTTCAGATAAGGTTTCAGGAGCTGGAGGCAACATTGGGCCCACTTGGCTGCTCGTTGGCGTTGCGCTGGAAGTCCCTGGAGTAGATAATTGCTGGGACGGGGACCTCCTTGTATACTTTTCCTAGCACCTCGGGAACGCAATCTCGAAATGCGAAAGGCCGCCATGTGTCAACGTATTGATCATATAAGGCCGAAAACTCATCATCAACGACCAACGTCTTTCGGTTAGATTTATCGTGCTGCGTGCGACACCTCATCTTCCAGCATTCAATGATTTTGTCCTTTTGCAAGTTGACGGGCGCCACCTTGGAGAGGAATTTCTTGAAGCTCGCTGAATCTAACCGGTGATCCGGGTTTCGCTCTGGATCATACATCACTTCGCAGTAAAAATCATGCCATGGCGGCCATGATTGCATCCGCTCAATGTGCTATTCCAGGTCTGCGCCTGTTCTGTTGCACCTTTCTTGCATGATCTCTGCTCGGGGGCAGATATGCACGAACTTTCCCCTGACCCCAATCGGGTCATACTTCCAGCGCTGGGGGAGCTGTATCAAGCCCATGTCGATGAGCTCTTGTTCGAGGTAGACATGCTGTCCAATCTCGCGTACTTGAATGTTCGCCCAGGTGATAGGATACTGGAAGACATGGCCTCTTTTCTTTCCCTGGCCGAATTCCTCCTCGACATAGTCCATTTGGCGTGATAGCTCCATTCCGAACTGATGGTCAGTGCAGAAATAGGGCAGCAGGAACGACTTCCCCTTGAATCCGTAGATTCTGACTACAATGCCCTGCGTCAGCCGGAAGGTGTCCCCGCATTTGTACTTTCTTAGATAGCTCGTCATGGCTTCTGGCGGGCGGGATGCCTCACCGTTGAACAGTGCCAGGACCATACCTAGAAATTTAAAGTTGAACTCATAATATGATCCTTTCCTGTACAGGGCTTCAGTCCATTCGTACACGGGCAACGACTCTCCTTTTTCATTTACCTTCTTCAAGTCAGGAACTCTGATCCGGTAGTGCGTGTGGTACAGGCACAGCCATGTGAGGAATGAGCAATGCCGGAATTCCGGCGTCTGCTTCTGCTGCAACTTGACCAAGTTCGAGTGTATGGCATACGCCAGCCAGTCTGCCCAGTCGAAGAAAATAGGGCGCTTCCCACTCCTTTGCGCCGTGGAGTCGTAAAACTCCCCGTGCAGGATGCATTCTGCCAGCGCTAGCTGGTACGGGCGTACCACTGTCGGAATCGCAGCCGAGTACCCATGCCAGGATGATGTATATATACTTGTTTTCGAACTCGTCCGGGGTATTGGGCCCGTGGGCCATTGTCCCGCCGGAAGCGGAGTCTTCAGTTCTGAGTCGAGGAATTCTCTCATCCGCTTGGTTTGGGTGAATCTGCTCGTCTGTTCGTCCAGGTTAATCCTCCTGACAATTGCGTTGTGGTCGTACTGGAGCCCTGGGGTGAAAGCTGGCTGGATGCTTTCCCTGAAGAGTGTGAACAACACTCTTCCTTTGTTGTCACAGACTTGCCGGGCAGCTGGTTTATAATATGCCGCAATGGATTCAACCAGCTCCGGGCATTGGTGGACAGGAGGGCACAAGAACCAGTACAGGTTCGATTTGTAGGCAGCCCCGACATGGTGTGAGGGCGAAACTTTGTCAGCCCACTTTGCGATATTCGGCCGCAGCTTGGTGAGGCTGATAGAGAACTCGCCATCTTTGTAGCCGTCCAGGCGATTGACAGGCGGCGGTGGAGTTTTCCCTTGGCTTCTCTTCGACCTGGTTATCCTTGTTTGCTCTCGCGGCGCTTCGCTCTCATGAACGCTGGATTCTGTCTATTCTTCAACTTCATGTTCTTCGTCGCTGGACTACGCCGGCATTTGCGCTTTTCCCTTGCCCATTTCTTCTTTTTTTTTTTTGTTCGAAGTGGCAGAGACGGGGATTCTGGCCACTGATTGCTTAATTCTGGACCTTGCAGCTCAGAGTTAGCTCGACAATTTGGATGTTTTGAGTATGCCGGAGCCTCCTTTTCTAGGCAAGGGAAACAACATTAATGGCGCAGGAAGAGAGGTTAAGGTGATTTGCCTGAAGTTGGTAGAAGCGTTGACTCTTTGGCGGCCGTGCGTAGGTTTATCCTTGGAAAGCGCACCCTGGTTGCGGTTGGTCCTAATGCGCCTGGTTTCTTAATGACATCCCTTTTGAAAGTCGTGCAATCATTAATTTAGAATTTTTTCGGACCTCGTGCTTCGAATGACGCCATAGCTGCCGCCTGGGCACACGCTTCGAGGGAGAATTGGCCCAGGGTTTTAAGGAGGGACGCAACCCAACTTCGCACTATGCCAAACTGCGATGTCCAGGCCCACACTTAGAAACATTTTGTTTTTTTTTTCTCTTTTCTCGCGACAGGTCACCCAAGGTGCGCTCAAAATTGAGGGCGCACTCGGACTTCGCCCAAAACATGTGCGCACTTCGACTTCGGCCAGATTTGATTGCGCAGTCGGACTTCGCTTAGAAAAGTTGCGCAATCAGACTTCGCCCAGAAAAGTTTGATTTGGACACTTATCCGTTTTTAGCTCTGCTCTCCCCAACTGCGCTCCAAAGACGGTGCGTAGCCCGACTTCGCTGCGAAGTCGGATTGTGCACCCACCACTTAGTCAAATTTTTGGCTTTTTGTCAGCTGCACTCTTTCAAACTCCCGATGTCGCACTGTTCCGGGAGCGATGCCCAACTTTGCTGCGAAGTCAGGGTTCGCCCTAGGCTTCACTTAGGCTCTTGAAAACTAAAAGCTGAATGCTGAAATAAATATATACAATCTAATAAAAAATGCCGAAAAGAAATATATACAAGGAAGGACCCGCCTGGGGTGCCTTCAGCGGTGGTAAATCTTTAGGTGGAATCCGTTGACGGGAATGGAGAGAAGCTGTCCCTCCATTTCCCGGAGCACGAACGCATTCAATTGGTTCACCCAAGCTATCTGATAGGGACCTTCCCAGAGGGCGTCAAATTTACCATGATTGCCCGACTTCGCCTTCAATGAGTCCCACTTCAGCACTAGGTCCCCGATTTTGAAAACTCGGGCGATGGTGCCTTTCGCAAACCAGCCTTGGGTCGCTTCAGCATGCTTAGTAAAGGCTTGGTATGCTTTTTCTCTTTCTTCTTCTAACTGCAGCAGTTGGCACAGTCTGGCATCCATTGGATCCTTGTTGCCTCTTTCTTCGTCCAACATCCAGAGTGCGGGTCTCTCTACGTGGGTAGGCAAAACTGCATCCTTGCCGTACACGAGCGCGTAGGGGGATGTCTTGATAGACTTCTTGAATGATATGCGATCCGCCCACAGCGCTCGATTCAGGAGCAGGTGCCATGTCCTCTTGTTTCTCTCTACTGTCCTTTTGACAATCTTCGTAGGTTCTTGTTGGTGGACTTGGCTGGGCCATTCTCCTGCGGGTAGTAGTTAGAACACATCTTGTGATAGATGCCGTATTTGCTGGTGTACTCCGTGAGTACAGCGCCTGCGAACCCCGGACCATTGTCTGTTACTATTGACTCCGGGACCCCGAAACGGGTGATGAGGCTCTCGAGGAACCCGATGACCGTTTCCTAGTCCGCATTCTTAGTGGGGATTGCCTCTGCCCACCGGGTGAAGTAATCGGTGGCGGTAAGGATAAACTTGTGTCCCGCTACAGAGTTAGGCGTGATGACCCCAATGAAGTCTAGACCCCACTGCTGAAACGGAGTCTCAGCTTGAATTGGCTGGAGGGGCAGGGGTGCTTTTCTGTTCCTGCCAGCAAACCTCTGGCATTTGTCACATTTGACACAAACCACATGCGCGTCTGTGAAGGGAGTGGGCCAATAGTACCCAGCTCTGATGATTTTCAATACCGTAGGCCTTCCAGAATGATGTCCCAAAGGCATCCCAAAGTGAAACTCTCCGAGGACCCTGGGTTTGTCAGTATCTCTGACGCATCGCAACAGGATGTCGTCAATGTTTTTGAAATAAAGCCCCTCGGGGCGAAGAACGTATTTCAAGGCGTTTAGCCGAAACCTCCTTCTTTGTGAGGCATTCAGGTGATCTGGGCATCTCTCGGTGCTGAAATACTGCACCAGGTCATTTGTCCAGTCATTTTCCTCTGATAAGGAGTTGGCTAGGTTGGTGGTTGCTATCGGATCTTCCCACTTGCAGGCGGAGACTTCAGCTGCAGCGCTTCGGGCCAGCTCTTGGCACAAGGCTCGGCCTCTGATCAGCTTTGTTGGCCGTACTTCTATGTCAAACTCTTGGTTTTTGGCAATCCATCCTGCCCTCTTGTGACCAGGCTCTCCCTGTATGATGAAATTCCTGACGTATGGATGTATCACGAAGACAGTGATCCGGCTCTGGGAGACGAAGTGCCTGAACTTTCGGAGGGATTTCATGACTGTGTGAACTTGCCGCTCAGTAAAATTGTACTTCTCTTCATGCGGCTGAATCACCTGGCTTAAGAACGCTATGGGGCGTTCTTCGCCATCGTCTCCCTTCTGAGTCAGGACTGTGGCGTAGCTCTCGGGTTCTCCTACGGCGTACAGGATGAAATCTTTGGAATAGTCTGGATTGATCAACGCCGGAGCTTGCGCAATTCTAGCCTTGATCTCCTCGAAGGCCGGCCTTCTTTCGTCAGTCCACGACAATGGGCTTGATCACTTGTGCGAAGTCCGGTATGAACTTCCTCACGAAGTTGGTCTGGCCAAAGAATGACTGTAGCCCCTTCTTGTCGACTGGGATGGGCAAACGGAGGAGGGCTTCTGCTCTGTCAGGATCCACTGCAAGGCCTTTCTCGGAGATGACATGTCCCAGCAGCTTACCTTCTTTTACCGCGAAGATTGATTTCTTCGGGTTGATGGAAATGCCGAATTTGCGACATCTCTCAAATATCTGCCGCAGGTGGGAAGCATGGTCCTCTCTTCTGTGGGAAAATACAGTCATGTCATCCAAGTAGATGATAATGACTTTGTTGAGCAGCTCTTGGAAGGCCAAGTCCATGGCTCTCTGGAATGTAGCGCCGGCATTGGACAGGCCGAAGGGCATGCGCTGATATGCAAACGTTCCCCATTTGGTGGTGAACGCCGTCTTGTGCTAATCTTCGTCCTTTACCCATATCTGGTTGTATTCGGAGAATCCGTCCAAGAGAGAGAACCTCTGCGCTCTAGCAATTGTGGAGGATCTGATCGATTTGGGGAAGCGGGTAATGGTCCTTCAGCAAGGCTTGGTTAAGATTTCTGAAATCCATGCAGAGACGGATGTCTCCATTCTTCTTCCTCACAGGAACCAAGTTCGCTACCCAAGATGAATGCTTGATGGGGTAGATGATTTTGGCTTATAGCATCTTCAAGAGCTCAGCTTTCATCATGGCTTCAATCTTCGGGTTTACAACCCTTTGCTTCTGCCGGAAAGGTTTTGCATTATCATCTAGCTCTATGGTATGCTGGATCATCTGTCTGTCATACCCCTTCAAGTCCTGCTAGCACCATGCTACGATATCGGGGAACTCTCTCGCATAATGATCCGATCTGCCCGAGTTCCTCTTCAGTGCAGTCCGTCCTGACCTTGATTGTTTTTCCAGGTTCCAGCTCCAGGTCTACGTACTGCTTGGGGTCTACTTTGATCCTGTGTGATATTGCTCTATCGTTTTGGTCAAAGATACTCTCTAAGGTAATCAGTCCTTTCGGGACATGATTATTCTTCAACTGTATCAACCCCTCGTACTGCTCGTCATCAGGGTCTCTACCTTCGATTGTACATGCTTCGGTAATAAAAAAAGTGACGATATCCTCGTCACAGTCAAACACCTGCTAGTGGGTGTCTTTATCAGGCACAAAAGGCCTATAGATGGTACGAACCGGCTTTAGCTTCTGGACAGTGTCATCAGCTGGAACGTACCTGGCTCCAACAGACGCCAGAATGTTAGCGTGCTTGTTCTTCTCACGTGATATGGCTTTGACATTCAACGAATCGAATGACTCCATCAGGTCCCAGACACGATTACAATACGCCTTGAGATAATGCTTCTTGGAGGCGCACTTATTCGTAATCTGTTTGCACACCAGCTCTGAGTCGCCAAAGATCTGCAGATGTTTTATCCCCAGTCTCTCCGCTTTTCTCAAACCCAAGCACAGGGCTTCATACTCCGCCGCGTTGTTAGTACAGCTCCAAGCCAGTACGCCTGCGCTGGCGCCATTTTTGCATCGGGCGCCATCAAAGAAGAGTTGTCATAGCTTTTCTGGTGCAGCTCCTACCTCTTTCTTGGCTGACTGGTCAAGTCTCTCAGACTGAGTGACGAAGTAGCAGCCTTGCTCGGTCTCGATCATGGCGTTGAAGTCCAGCAAGGAGAACTCATCCTCTACTTGCAACAGCTCAAGAGCTTGCTCTGTCATGTCTACCACCACCAGTTCTTCCACTGTCGACTGAACCATGCGCTTCGTGACTCTTCTCCGGTATCTTCTCTACTAGAAATGTGGAAGGCTTTTCGTTGTAGATCTTCAGTCTCCTTCCTTTGAAGGGCACTTCCATATGTGAGTAATCCAGAGACAGATACCCACCCAGCTTCGCAGATATCTTTGATAACACCAACTGTCTTGATAGGGGTGTCGTCTAGTTGCAGCACACCTTGGCTGCTCCTTGTATACTCCATTCCAATCTCGTCGTAGACGGCTCTCGGCATAACAGTCGTGGAGGCACCAGAATCCACCATACAGTTGTGTACTATATACCCTTGCATTCGCAATGACAGATAGAAGGGAGGTGGTCTGTTCTTTCCAATGGCAGAGACTGTCAGGGGTTGAACCAAAACAACAGGTTGCGTCTGCTTGCCATGTTTTATGCTCTTCAAAGATTCCTGCAGCAGATCAACTTGACCTGGGAGCAGAAGAGCATCATACATACTTATCCTTGCGGGAGTCCTCTTTAGCTCATCCACTATGCTGTAGCCTGAAGTGCTAGCTCCCTCCATTTCTTTCGCAGGCTCATACTTGGTCCGGTATTGCTGCGTGGCTTCGACTCTCTGTCTCTTTGTCAGAGACGGATATCTTAGCTTCTCCTGAGCTTGTTCTTTTGTTTCAGCTGGAGACGGAGCTGCGGGATACTTTAGTGCAGGAAATTTTTCTTTGGCTGCGGGATGCCATAGCCTTTTGTCCGGTGGTAGCCCAGCACGTTGCGCCTTTTCTCTTCTGGCGTATACCTTCAATGGCTTTGCTTGGGCCGCAGCAGCTTCAACAGGCTTTCTGTCCTCCTTGGCGGGGAGCAATGTCGGATCTTCTTCTGGGACGACAAAGTTGCCTTCATCGTCTAGGATCATGTAAAGTTCATCCTCTATGGCGCTGCCCGCCAGGGTCTGGAGGTAATGCTGATGCAGCGTGCAATCTTCTTCTGAATGCGGGTCGTTGCACGTGGAGCACCAGTTAACCTGGTCAGAAGTGCCAGGTTGATCCTCAATGGCCGCATTTCTTGCAGGGGGGTGCCTTTGAACTTGCTGTTCTGCGGCTTGATCTTTTGTCAGTGCCGGAGGAGGATATGGCCTCCTTGGAACAAACTCCATCTAAGCCTGCTTCTTCTTCAGTATAGTCATGTCATTTGACATGGTATGGTATCCAGATGCCAGAGCCCGTACCTCTTGGAGGATTTTTTTTTTAATATCATTGTTTGCAGGTGGCAACTGAGTTGGCGGAGGTAATGCAGCCAATGGCGGGGGTGCAGAATACTACGCGTACTGAGGGGGAGCTGGGAGTGCGGGATACTGCGGAGGAGGCGGCGGGTTAGGATAATGAATTTGTGGCGGGCCGTAAGGGTTTACGACTGGCGTCGGATTCCATGGCTACTGGGGGTGCTGACTTGAAGATGACGACATCACACCAGAGGCCGATGGGTACTGGGAGTGGGGAAAGTCAGGGTAAATGGGTGGTTGTACCCTATGCGGGAGCCTGCCTATGGAGATTATATCCATTTCGGCTTGTTGGGCAGCTTCGTATAGGGCAAGGAATGAATCGACTCGGGCTATCTTCAGCAGTAGGCAGATGTCAAAGTTGAATGACCTCAAGTAGTAGTGTGCAGCCTGACCTGTTGAAGGTCGCAGTTCGCGAGGTACTCTCTTCCAGGACCTCGCAAACCTTATGTTGAAGTCCGACACCTCCTCTTGGGGGTGTCGTTGGATGCTTTGGAACTGATGCAACAACGAAGAGGGATCAACAGACTCGTTGGATCCTTTTACAAGCCTGCCAGCCAGTTGGCGCCACCCCGTGATAGATCCCTCTGGCAGAGATCTCCACCAGTAGAGAAGTTTTCCGCTTAGGGAAAGAGCCAGTAGGCGGGTCTTGACACTCTCGTCTGTGATGGAATGTAGCGTAGCCAAGGCCAAAATGTCCTGGATGTGCTCGTACGCCGTTTTGCCGTAGCCATCGTAAGTAGGGATGGAATTTAGGGCAGCAAGGGGCATAGCTTGTTGTCCGACTAGGGCCAAGGGCCCCGTGGAGTCTACCGCCGGGAAGAGATCGTCATCATTCTGTTGAGCAGCCATTTCTTCCTCTCCTCCAATAGTGTACTCGGTATCGGTACCGTTCGAGGATGTAGATTGCTCTTCAGCCTCGGCCTCTTCGATTTCGAGCTCGGATTCGTCTATGCGAGCTTGGTGGTCAGCCAGCCTGACGCGCTCTCCTGGAGCGGCAATGTCAATTTCGTAAAGATCAAGCTGGTTTCCCGGATTCCTTGCTCTCCACCTTCTTGTATGCATGAAGGCGCTTGGACCGGTCTTCACGGACTCAGACAATATTCAGGTACTTGCAGAGTCGCCAGGTGTTCTGATTCTAACAGCAATGAAGCGAACACCAGTGCTTCGATTCTGTTTTGGGGTGGGAAACTTCCATGTCCCACCGGGCGTGCTAGAGAAACTGTTGGTTACGAATCTGCCATTAGGAAAGGATTTGGTAAAATGTGCCCCAGATTCGCCCACCAGATTGAAAGGCCGGAAGGAAGGAATGCCTTCCGTGCCAATCTCCGGAGAAGGCCGACTTCCTATGGGTTTTCTCAAGTGTTTTTAAGATACGAGTACGGGAAAGGGATTAAAATGCGAAAAGGGATTGAAATGTGATTTGAGTTGGGTGGGGGAGATAAGCAGCACGACAACGATCAATCACCATTACTAACAGCAATTAAATACAGAACACACTACGGAAACTACAGCTATCATACATTCTATGTATCCTCTATCTACATATTCCAGGAATACTCAATCATCAAATACCGGAATCCAGAATTCAGAATAACAGTAAGCAATGAAATAAGCAACATGAGGCAGAAATGTCAAGTAAAGGCAGCATAAAGAATGATAACAGCAAAATAGAGTCAAGTGTGTGTCTTGCATTTAGAAGCAAACATATGGCTACAATGGTTCCCTAGCAGGATATCCCCCTTCCACCCTTTACAATGATGTAGTGCGGCTATTTATAGCGCAATTCCCCCCGATTACAATCCTGGGCACAAACTCCCAGACCCGACAATAGCTGACAAAAGCGGCCAAAGAGCTGTTGATGTTGACTCCTGTAGACAGGGACTGTACTTGTAGCAAGGTCCACCTGAAAACTAGGCAGCTACGTGGCAGTGTGGTTGATGAAACTTCGAGTCAGCATGAATGCGGGTCGCTGTGGTAGATGGAACTTTGCGTCAGTATGAATGGAGGTAGCTGGAGTAGGTAATTCGGCCCATGCTTGTCCTTTTTCCCATCACGTCTCGGCTCGGATCCCGAGGCTGGACACTTGTCAGATTCTGATGAGGGGTGCATCTGCCTTGAAAGGCAGTCTCTCCTTCGTGTCCTACTTCGCCTGGAATCAGAGCGCAATTGGGTAGCGCAAGTGGGGAACAACGCAGTCGGGGAGGCCTCCGTGCCTTAGATAATTTCTGGGCTGCTTGAAAGACATTTCCCAACTGCGCACAAGCTAGAGGGCGCAGCCCGACTTCGCTGCGAAGTCGGGTTGCGCACTCCAACACTTAGTTAATTTGGCCGCCGTTCGGACTGCGCATAGTAATCAGGGCACAGCCCGACTTCGTTGCGAAGTCGGGTTGCGATCTGACACTTAGCCGATTTTCTGGATACTGCTTCCCAACTGTGCACAGGACGGGGAGCGCACCCCGACCTCGCTGCGAAGTCGGGTTGCGCTCTCATACTTAGCCAAATTCTGCTCTTTTCGGTTTGTTTTCGTACTTCGCATTCCCTAGTGCGCTCGAACTTGAGGGCGCACCCCGACTTCGCTGCGAAGTCGGGTTGCGCTCTTAGACTTAGAATTTTTCAGGGAATGTTTGCTCTGTTTTGGCCGAAGAAAGAACCGGGGGAAAAGGGAGGAATGCAACAGATACAAGGGGAGAAAGGGAACAGTGGGGAAAGGGAAAGGAGATGGAGGGGAGGAAGAGCAGCATACTTACAAAATTTGAAAACATGGCACCCCGTGCAAAATGTGGCAACAGTTCCTTGATGGGTTCTTCCACTGTTTCTTTACCTTTGTCTTGAGCTTCATTGTTAATTGGTATTTTTGTCTCTTCCTCCACATCTGATGTGAAGATGGAAAATTTGTTGGAGCTGTATGGGTCCATTTTCCCTTGCATAGGCCTTTGTTGACTTGTTGATTTGTGAGGCCTTGTGACTATAGTTGGTGACAGGGTGTTTTTTATTTTCCTTGTCCCAGCCCAATTTTTCATGTTTATGGTGGATTTGCTAATAGTGATTGCAAGCAGCGTCCTGAGCTGCCGCCAAACGTGTTGTCATTATATATGCTAGAGTTGTACTTGATGCATCATGAGCCGGAAAGAGACCCAATTGTGAAAATTGTTTTCAAGATTTTTTTTTGACGTCCCTCGTGAAATTCAGAGGAGTCCATTTTCTTTCTGGTTTGGGCCATGTTCCTCAAAATAGAGCATATGTTTAAAATTAAATAGTGCTTTGGATTTTATTAGAATGAAGGGTAATGTTTATGGTTGCATGTCGTCACATATCAGAAGAAAAATAAATTAACTAGTTGTGAGGTGAAATGTCCCATCAAGTTAAGTATTGCAAATTTGTAAAGTTGAGTCTTAAGCCATTGAAAACGGTTGGTAAATTGACTTGTCCAAACTTATGTTTCCTATTCTTTACATGAGCCACTGAGTCAAAGTATATTGCCTAAATGAAAAATAAATTAAGTGGTTGCATGGCGAATAAAATTACTACTTAATGGCATTAACCACAAATGGTCATTGTACTCATTGGAGTTTACACAATAAGTATTTTCCATAAGGTATCTCGATGATATAGGTTATGTTGGTGGTTAGAGCAATAAGAATTGGCTTGTAATATAAAGAGTAGGCTTGTGGTAATGTGCATGGTGTCACCTTAAAACAATGTTTATGATCTAGTGAACTTGTCATAAAGGCCATGGATGTATCATTATGTTGAATGTTGTTTAAGTTGTGTGCAATGAAAAATATCAAAGTAGGTTGTCAAACTCAAAGGGGTGTGATGCAAAGTGTGTTATGCTCATGTATGAGAAAAGCGTTTGCTTGACGGTTAATTGTGTGAAGTCGATCAAAAGTTAATTAGTAATAAGATTGGTCACTTGTCTTGTTTGAAATGTGTTTAAGACACAAGTTGAAAAATATCATCAAGTCCTTGGTAAAATTAAATAAAAAAGTGTGTATGAGGTCATATTAAAGTTGTCAAGTATTTGATAATGGTGGTCTTTGTGTTGAAATGTCATGGTTGATGAAAAGTCAATATAGTGGGAAAAGTATCCAAGTTAGTTACGAAAGTCAAGTCATTAAAAAATATGTTTTGCCCACATATCATAAAGAAAAACATTGTGAGGGATCTCATGCATCTTCTGAAATAAACTATGGTTTGTAACATGATATTTTTGTGAAGTGGTCAATTTTGTGAAGTATACTATATCCAAAGTTGAATATATATATCTTGAGGATTTGTTTGGATCAATCCAATGTTAGTTGTAAAGAGTCTTTGTGTGTCAAAGTTTAATGCTTAAAGTCAAGAAATTGATGTATATGGGTGCGTGATTGTTGACAATTTTGTCACATTGCTTGAAGGGGTAATGGAGATCAATATTTTGTAAAGTATTCTCTAAGTTTTCATGAATTTGTTCCCTTGCTTTTATGTATTTTCAAGTATTGTAGCAATTTTGCCACAGAGCAGACCAGGTTTAAGAGCTTCGTAGGAGAAGGAAGGATAGCTTCGCCAAGAAAAGGAAACAAGAGAACCCAGATAGGAGCCTAAAATTTGCTAAGGCACAGAAGGTGCTTTGCTAGCGAAGCAGTCGAAACAATTACTTCGGGTGGAAATTTTGTGAAGTGGCGAAGAGCAAAATGATGAAATTTTCTAAGTGTGTGAAAGTACTTCGCTGAAGTTTTGGCGAAGCACCCGCTTCGGCCCCTCCTCTGGCGAACCAATTTTGATGGATCCCGCTTTGCCCAAAACCTTTGCGAAGCATCTGCTTCGGCCACTTTTGGTGTGAAGCTTCCCCATCCAAGGACTTGCCCACCCGAAAAGTTAAAGAAATATTCTAAGGCAGAATTCGCTTTGGCCGAAACAGTTCCAAACGACTATTTTTGAAATGGTTCGTGGCGAAGCAGTTTACAATCCATAGGCAACCATCCGCTGCTTCGGAAGAAATCTTTTGCGAAGCGACATTCAACCTACATCCCTAGCGAAGTAATAAGGAAGGTAGAAGCCATGCTTTAGCAGGGGACATCTGCTTCGGCATATGGTCTTTTCGAAGCGGTTTCCTAGGAATCCTTCGGACGAAGCACTCACTCATGATCATCATTTCTGCTTCGGCTCACACTTGCTGCGAAGCGGAGCCCCGAAATAGAATCCGGCGAAGCACCCTCTAGGGTTCAACGAACGAAGGATGCTTTCTCAAAAGGCACACATCCCAAGGCCGGGTATCTTTCCAAGGCATTTGATTGTTTCATAAATGCAATTTTTCTTGACCGAAAGACCCAGTGCCCATTTGTGGTAATATGAAAAGAACTATCAGTTGCAGAAGAAAAACCAGGGCAACTTGTAAACCCACTCGAGCACCTCACCCAGAGAAGCCTAGGATGAGTTAGACGGCTCATAAATGCAGATTTCCCCGGCTGATGCTGCTATGGTTGCTAATTGTGGAAAGGGATGTGAAAGTTCAGTAACATAAGGGGACGGACGCGAATTTCTTAGACGGCCGAGGGCGTACTCTCAGATCCAGCGCATTGATGGCTCAGAGGGTCGGGTCCTCTATAAAAACCCCAGCATTGTAATGAAGGAGGGGGGGAACTTTTGCTAGAAAGCTGCTGTAACTTGATTTTTGCAATCAATATTAAAGACTTTGGGCTCAATTTCTCTTTTGTATGCTGCCTTCTGCGATAATTTCTGTTATTCCATTTCTTCATTTGCATACTGTAATTCTGCATCCTGGATTTAGGTGTGTGATTGGGGGTTGGACCCTGGAATTCTCCTGAAGGATACATAGGGGGGAAAATACTACGTTAAATTATTTTTATGCTGCCTCTGGTTAGTGGTTTCTGCTACGTTCATTTATTTTCCTAATTGCTGTAATTCTGAAATCTGGATTTAGGCGTAGGAAGGTGGTTGAATCCTGGAACTCTTCCAAAGGATACATAGGGAAGTTAGCATGGTATTCATTTAGGTTTTATTCTTTGTATTCATTGCTGCTACTTTAAGTTATTAGCTAGTAATTGTTCTTCTGGTTCTTTCCCACCGAATCATTTACATTTCTTTCCCTATCCTCTTTTATTTCTTTCCTGCACTCTTAGCTTAAAACCCCAAGTAGTTTAGTAAAGGAGCCGGCCTTTATCCAGAGATTATCACGGGGGGCATCTCTTCCCTCCGGCCTTTCAATGTTGGTCCAGGTCTAGGGTGCGTATAGTTACCAAAATCCTTTCCTGTGGCAGATTTGTGACCAACAGTTTCTGGCACGACCGGTGGGGCCCAGTCAGTCTCACCTTGTGAGTGGTAATGAGAGTCGATGCTTATCTCATTGCCGTAAGAATCTGGCATCTGGCGACTCTGTTCAACTTGAAAATCTCAAAACCTTAGAGACCGGTACTAAAATATCCGTGCCTTCATGCAAACAAGATGGAGAGTTAGGAATAGTGGAGAAGAGACTGAATTCTTCGAGCTTGACGTTAGCACATTTGGAGAGCGTCCTATGTTAGTCACACCTGAGTCACTCCTATGCGGAGGGTCCTTGCAAGAAGCTGTCTTTGACGAGCAAGGCTTAAATTCCGACAACACTGCGACTAGTTTTCCCCCTAATCCCCCAAACTCTCCGGATCACCCAAGCACCTCTGTTCCACTTAACAGTCAATCAGGAACTCCAAGAGCTTCAGTCCCTCCAAATATAGGTGCAAGTATGGCACACCAACAACATCAACAACAAATGCAACAGCAACAACAACAGTCGCCGCCATAGCAACCGCCCAGATTGTTCCCAGCTTGGAATTCTTCCGAACCATTAAATCTAGCGGGACAAGGGCAGGTTTCGCCTGCTGCCATGAAAAAAGTCCCTACGTTCGACGACATAGGGAAGACGGCTCTGGAACACATCCAAGATATCGTTTCTCTGGCTGCGATTCACGACATTACAGAAGAAAGAGTCATGGTAAAGCTTTTAGTTCTGTCTCTTCGAGGGAAGCTCCTCTACTGGTACAGATCTCTGCCACCCGACACTATAACGGGATGGGACCAGTTAGCCGGAAAACTAATGAGGGGATTTAATGAAGCTGCTGATCCATCCTCTCTCTTGCATCAGTTTACAACGATCCAAAGGCACCCGCAAGAGGAGATTGCTGATTTCAATGTGAGGTTCGCCCGAACCTAGCAAAGAGTACCCACCGGACTTCGACCGACCAGCGAAGCTGCAGCATATTACTATCTAAGGGCCTTCAATGTTGACATCAATATGATGGTAAAATTTTCGAATATCGATACTTTCCCCGAACTATATGAACTGGCCCAGAAGGCGGAAATGGATTTGATAGCCATCAGTAAACTTCCTCCAAGGATGCCAATGCCCATATTCCCTGAGTTTCCCCAGTTGCAGTACCTTGGCGCAGCTACTTCACAGACCTCCACATCCCTTGCATGCCCGATCCCATCATGGAATCCTAACCCCACTGTGTCCTAGATAGTTGCCCCACAAATACATTTTCCTACCTTTTCGGCACCACAGCCCACTGTTCCTCCATCATTTCTAGCATTACCAGCACCACCCCAATACCCTGCCTTGCCCTCGGTACCAACAATGACCCCATTGCTGTCAGCCCCTTCATCCGTGGATATGCAGGCTAAAATATTGCAGGAAGTTCAATCCCTGAATACCACTATGCAGACCTTGTCTAATGACATGATCATTGTGAAGAAGAAGCAAGCACAGTAGGAATTCCTTCCAAGAAGGTCATATCCTCCACCAGCGCTCACTAAAGATCAAGTGGTACAGCCGGGAAGACCTCCAGCGAGGAATGCAGCAATTAGCGAAGAACTGAGCACTTCTGATTATGTACATTGGTGCTCCACTTGCAATGACCCACATGAGGAGGGCACATGCATGTTACATCAACATTACGTGTAGACGCTATCGGGTAGCACCCCTAGCGATCAGGTCAATATAATCAGGAAAGCAAACCAAAGTCTAGTAATCGATGAAGAAGAACAAGTTTCAGTCCTTACCAAGGAGGGAAAGAGACCAATGGAGGTTGACGCAACTCAAATGGCCCCCTTGAAGGTGTATACTTGCCGTGAAAAGGGGCAACAACCAGTCAAGGCTCCAGACAAAGTTCTCTATCCTTTGCCAGCAAAATAAAAAACCAACAAGCCACCATAGCTCCGCTCCAGGCTGAAACCAAGGAGCAGGCCAGGGAAAAGCTTAAACTCCCTTCGCTGACAAAACGACAGAGAGTTGAGGCCACAGAGCAATATCGCACAAGGTATGAATCAAAGAAAGAACCAGAAGCAGCCGCCTCCATAGTGTACAACATCGTGGATGAACTGAAGAAAACCCTTGCTAAGATCAGTCTATACGACGCATTGCAACTGCCAGGACAAGTGGACTTGTTGCAAGAATCCTTGAAGTCAGCAAAAGCAGGAAAGTCAATACAACCTATTCTGGTCCAAATCCTGTCCACTTCCATTACAGGAAAAAACAAGCCTCCTTCGTTCTATCTGTCCTTACAAATGGAAGGTCATATCGTTCACAACTGTATGATTGACTCCGGTGCCGCAACAACAGTCATGCCTAAGGCGGTTTGCGAAGAGATAGGAATGGAATATACGTGAAGCAACCACGGCGTGCTTTAGCTGGATGGCACCCCTGTAAAGACAGTTGGTGTGATCAAGGATATACCCATCCGACTACATAAAGTGCCCCAAATTGTAGTAATACAAGAGGTGGTAGTTGTTGACCTGGAGCCATATTTCAGCATGTGTCTTTCAAGGGAATTCACGGCTAAGCTAGGTGGATATCTTTCCATGGACTACTCGCATTTAGAAGTTCCATTCAAAGGAAGGAAGGTTAAGATTTACAACGAGAAACCTTCTACGTTTCTTGTAGAGAAGATGACCGAAGAAGAAAGTAATGATTCCATTCATACAATAGCCGAAGAAATAGACCAGGTGGACTTAGTGGAAGAGTCTCTTGCGCAGTTGAATACTGAAGACGAGTTTTCACTGACAGATTTCAACGCCATGATAGAGACAGAAATGGGATGCTATACTATCACAGAACCTGAAAAGCGCACTAAGCCAGAAGATAAGACGATTGCCTAGGAGGAATTATGGAAGTTGTTCTTTGACGGTGCCCGATGCAAAAATGGCACCGGGGCAGGGATACTCCTCGTATCACCGACTGGTGTACAGAAAGAATATTGCTACCGATTAGTTTGGAGTTGTACCAACAATGCAGCCCAATATGAAGCCCTTTGCCTAGGACTGAAGAAAGCGGAGAAACTAGGCATCAAACATCTCCAAATCTTCAGACTCAGAGCTGGTATGTAATCAGGTCACCAATAAATGTATTTCCAAAAAGCATTATCGTAAAGCATACAGCTACAGGGTATGGGACCTATTCGAGCAGTTTGAATCGCTCAATGTACAGCCCATCCCACAAGAAAAGAACAGACATGCTGATGTCTTGGCCTCCATCGAAGCCAGATACTCTCCATCTAATGATATGGTGCACAAGCCCAAAGCCGTGAGGTTGATTTATAGGCCCTTTGTGCCGGATAAGGATATTCACTGGCAAGTCTTTGATAATGATGAACAAATCATCAACTTCTTGGTCCAAGAAGCAGCCACTGTCGAAGAAAGGAACCCTGAAAATGAAGAATATGAGGGGCTGATCCAGCTGAAAAATAACCATGTTCCGAGGGGACTGATTACCTTGGAAATCTTGTTCGATCAAAACGACAGAGCAGTTTCACACATAATCAAAGTTGATGCTAGGCAATACCAAGATCTAGATTGAATCTGGGAAAGTGATAAAAGTCGAGACAGACTGCACCCCGACAGAACTAGAACAGATCCGATCTCTGTGCAGAGGATACCCAAACATAGTGGCATGGTCTTATCAAGACCTGAAGGGCTATGATCGACAAATGATTAAACATACGATCGAGCTGCAAGAAGGGGTCAAGCCATTTAGACAGAGACAAAGGCCAATTAATCCAAAAATCGAAGTCCTCATGAAGGCCAAGCTTCTGAAAATGCTTGAAGCTAAAATCATCTATCCCATAAAGCATTCTTCTTGGGTGGCGAATCTAGTTCCTGTCAGAAAGAAAAATGGGGACATCCGCCTATGTGTAGATTTTTGCAATCTAAACCAGGCTTCTTTAAAGGATCATTATCCCCTCCCACAGATTGATTAAATCTTGCATTCAGTAGTCGGAGCTCAAAATTTTTCTTTACTTGATGGTTTTTCAGGGTATAACCAGATCTGGGTTAGAGATGAGGACCAACACAAAACGGCGTTCACTACCAAGTGGGGAACGTTTGCTTACAAGCGGATGCCGTTTGGCCTTTCAAATGCCGGAGCTACCTTCCAGAGAGCTATGGATCTAGCGTTTGGCGAACTGCTAAACAAGATCATAGTCATCTATTTAGATGACATGACTGTCTTTTCTCGAAAAAGAGAAGACCACACTTCACACTTACAACAGATATTCGAAAAATGCAGAGAATTTGGTGTTTCAATTAACCCGAAGAAATCCATATTTGCAGTAAATGAAGGGAAACTACTGGGACATGTCATATCATAAAAGGGCTCGCCGTAGATCCTGATAGAGTCAAGGCTCTCCTAAAGCTCCCACTCCTAATGAATAAGAAGGGGCTTCAGTTTTTTTTTCTGTCAAATTAACTTCGTAAGGAAGTTCGTTCTGGAATTCATAAGGAAGTTCGTTCCGGACTTCGCTCTTGAAGAAAGATGCTGAATTTGTCTGGACAGACGACAGAAAGAGGGCGTTCGAAGATATCAAAGCCCGAATCGCTTAGGCCCCGGTGCTAACCAACCCTGATTACATCCAAGACTTCATTTTGTATCCTAACACAAAAGGGAGAAGATGGCGAGGAACGCCCCATCGCATTCTTAAGTCAAGTGATACAGCCCCATGAAGAAAAATATAACTTTATAGAACGCCAAGTGCATGCAGGCATGAAATCCCTGAGGAAATTCAGGCACTTCATCTCTCAAAGTTGGGTTACAGTGTTTGTTATCCATCCAGATGTGCGGAACTTCATTATCCAGGGAGAGATGGGCAGCAAAAGGGCTGGTTGGGTAAAAAAAATACAAGAGTTCGATATTGATGCCTTTGTAGTCTGCCGAAAATGTGAGCAATGTCAGAAGTTTGCTGGCCGAAGCAAGAATGCTCCCATGCCCCTCCAACCGATACAGGTAGAAACACCATTCCAACAGTGGGGGTTAGATTTCGTGGGAGTCATCTCACCAAATTCATCAGCAGGACATAAGTTTATTTTGACTGCAATTGACTATTTCACCAGATGGGCTGAAGCAGTGCCCACAAGACACGCCGACTAAGATACGGTTATTATGTTCCTTGAAAGTTTGATCACCAGGTTCGGTGTCCCTGAAGCGATAGTAACAGATAATGGTCCCGGATTCATTGGTGCTAAGATCAACGAATTCGCCTACAAGTATGGGATATACCTCAAGGTCACCTCCAACTATTATCCACAGGGTAATGGGTTAGCAGAATCAACGAATAAGACCTTATTGAAATTAATAAGGAAGCTAGTAGAAAAGAACAAGAGGACTTGGCACCTCCTCTTGGATCAAGCCCTGTGGGCTGATCGGATCTCTATCAAAAGATCGATCAAAACCTCACCTTACGCCCTGGTGTACGACAAAGAAGCTATCTTACCAACCCATAGAGAAATTCCCACCTTGCGGATGATAAATGATGAGGAAGAGGAATCTGGTCCCATGGAGGCTAGACTAGCTCAAATGTTGCAGTTGGAGGAGGACCGAGAAAAAGCTAATGAGAAGTTCACAAAGCATGCGCAAATCACCCAAAACTGGTTCAAGAAGAAGTCCTCTGCCCGTACATTCAAGGTGGGAGACTTGGTATGGAAGTGGAACTCATGGAAGGCTAAGCCTGGAAATTATGATAAGCTCGATGCATTCTGGGAGGGACCGTTTGAAATTGCAAAAGTGAATTCGGCTAACTCCTTTATCCTTAAGGATGTGGCCGGCCAGGCCCTGCCGATCCCTGTAAACGGTCTTCATTTGAAGACCTTTTATCATTAAAAGGTACCTCAAAAACCTTTGTTCTTGTATATAGCTTTCTTTTATTCACGCCTGTATATACCTCGTTTTAAGGCCTTTTAGAGTTAGAAATGTAGTTAGAAAAGGATCGCGGCCTCATGTCGCAGTAACAGCTGATTCTGGTTCGAAATCACTAAGTTCGGTTTCGCCAAGTCTAGTGAAATCTCCTTCGCAAAATTTCTGCCCGAAGTGGCTGTTGAGAGTTAGTTCGCCGCGAAGTGTCCCAGCATCGAAGGGTGGAGTGGCATGAAAGAGGTTCCTCCAAGACCAAACAACGTCATAGAGAAGCTCGCGACCAAAGTACAATGCTTCGCCAACAAGATCAGTGACAAAGGGTGGTTCATGAAGCCCAGGGCCGGAGGGAGAAAGCAGATGCGAATAGCTTCACCCAGGAGCGAGCTACGCCGAAGGGACAGATAATGCTTCGGAGCCTCCAATTGACTAGGGCATGAAAGACGCTTCGCACAAAAGGACCTGGCGAAGCAACATTTTGACAACTATTTTGCGAACCACTCCCCAAGTCCATAAAAACAAAAAGTTGGCGCGAAGTATACGCTTCGCCCGAAAAGCAGCCGAACCTCCACTTCGGGGCTAATTCTTTGCGAAGCGGTCATCAAAATAACTAGGTAATCTCAATGCCGCGGGGAAAATAGCTTCGGGTCCAAGACGTAGCGAACCTATGGATCGCTCAAGGTTCCAGCGAAGTACCTCTCGCTCAGATCTACCTCGCTAAACAATAGGCGCAAAGCTCACTTCGGGAAAAGAGCTTGCCGAACTCCCGAATCGTTGCCAAATTTTGCGAAGCAGCCAAATGAAATGAAAACGCATTTAAAATGTGTCTCGATGCATGTGCCAGCAGCGGTCTAGGGGAACGTTCAGAACATGTGGAGTTAATGCGAAGGTGGCGGAGCGTATCCCAAGGGAATTTAGTTATGATTAAAAGTCGTGCCCAGGTACGAGGTGGCAGGGAGTTGGATTTTCGAAACATGGTCAGACCTTCGAAGTACATTGGCCCGCGTGCACCAACGCCGCAAAACCAATCAAAGGGCGGGACGATCTCCTCGGCCCGATTTGTGAATTTAATTTTGGCAGGTACCATAAATGGTGGTAGTTTGAATCCACATCTATAAAAGCCGAGCTCTATCAGCAAAAGGGCATTTACCCGCTGATAATTTCGAGTGTAGAGCTAGGAGCCCTGACAGAACTCTGCCGAATTCTCAGCACTCTGCCTCAAAATTCTATCGCCTCTTGCAAACCAGAATGGGGAAGAAGAATTCAAAAGAGGAGAGAAGAACCTGAAATGAAGGGCCTCGAAAAAACTAAGAAGACTAAGAAGGAAAGAAACCATAAACCCAAGAGGGTCGACCTTAATCTTCGCCCTGAAAAGCAAGTCATAGAAGAGGGAGATGATTCTAAAGAAGAGCAACCTGTGGAACCGCCCATTGATGGGTGGGACAAGAAAAGGGACACTGAGCTTTCTAAAAGTATAGCCGAGCTCCGATATACTATCGATTTCATGAGAGCTCGTTTGTCTGCGGAGAACAAGAGGGCCGCTGCCTATTACTCTCACATATACTGGTACCTGACTCCGCCGGCGCATCACTGTCCCGAATTAGTTCATGCCATCGCACAAAACTATCAACCATCTACCCGACAAGTCCTGGACTCAGTGGGCAACAAGCTATTCAATATTCAAGGAGGATGTGCAGGAGGCTTTCGCTCATCTGCAAGGGCCGCCGAAGGGGTATACCGTTCGCAGCGTCAGCTTAAGCGAACAAATGGGGAGGTTCACCCCCTCTGACCGTATCATTAAATTCTTGAGCGACAATTTGAAGGACGAGCTCCCTTCAGGCAAGCCGTCGCAAATGCCTCGCCCCCTTAGTGACTTTAAGCATACTGATATCTTCTCTATTATTGCGTGGGTGGCAGGCCTATCTACTGATGTTGTTGTGCATCCCTGGCAAGTGGTATTGGCCGAATGTATTTCCCACGGAAAGTTTTACTCTCCAGACCCGTCGAGGCCGAACACTAACCCGATGTTCTTTGAATGAGCAGAATGGGTGGCCCGAACCTTACATACGCGGCAGGCCAGTATGAAGAATTATGGGACAGATTAGTATTTTGGGCCTTGCTCTTTCCTAATTTGGCTCTTTTTTTGCCATACTCAGAAGCATTTCCCCCACATTGCTGTTACTCCAATGGACAAAGATGGAGTCCCTGTTGCCATTTCTGCAACATGGTGTATTATTAACCTTGTGAGAAAGCTTCCGAAAAGGGGATCATGAAGTTTCAGCTTTTGGCAAATCTAACACCTCATTTTGGATACTTGTGCTAGCGCACTTCACACTTGCGCCAGAGATGGGGCGCACTGGATACTTGTGCCAGAGTTTGGACGCACTTCACACTTGCGCCAGAGATTGGGCGCACTGGACACTTGCACCATAGATTGGGCGCACTGGACACTTGCGCCAGAGATTGGGCGCACTTCACACTTGCGCCAGAGATTGGGCGCACTGGACACTTGCGCCAGAGATTGGGCGCACTGGACACTTGCGCCAGAGTTTGGGCGCACTGGACACTTGCGCCAGAGATGGGGCGCACTGGACACTTGCGCCAGAGTTTGGGCGCACTTCACACTTGCACCAAAGATGGGGCACGGTTTGGGCGCACTTCACACTTGCGCCAGAGATGGGGCGCACTTCACACTTGCGCCAGAGTTTGGGCGCACTTCACACTTGCGCCAGAGATGGGGCGCACTGGACACTTGCGCCAGAGTTCGGGCGCACTTTGCCAGTATATCAGATTGACTTTGGCGCTGGTTTCTTCCGGAAGAATTCTAGCTCGGCAATTTGGAGTATATCCTTACCCGGTCACCCGCAGTTATTAGGAAGCTTCTGGATTAGACGTTTCAGGAATTCAAGCATATCTCCTACAAAGGCGGTTCCTGCAAGTGAGGAGACTGTGCCAGCAAGTCAAGTATGTCAGGGCATTGAAGACATTCAACAACATTTTGAGGAGTCACCAACCCTTGCCATACCTGTTTAATAGCTGGCGGCTGTATCACCTTGTAATGTTTATCCTGGCTTCCACCGCCATATTCTGTTTATGAGTATTTATTGCTCAAGCGGCAGAATTCTCTATATAAGCCCGCTCTTTTATTGTAAAGTGGATGGATGTTTGCTAGAGGCTAAATGAAAACCTGAATTCTGCTATCAATACAACTGATGTCTGTCTCTAGACTTGGACTTCTATTTTCATGTGTATGTCTTCTCTTGCTTGTCTTCTATCGTTTCTTGCTTTAAACTCGTAACTTGAATTCTAATATCTGGATTTAGTTACTGATAAAGTAGTAACTCTGGAGTAGTCCTGGAGATTATACATGCTAGATGTTCTGGTTTAAATTTCTATTAGTTATCTGTATTTGAGGGCTATCTGGTTCAGAATGCAATAGAGTTTTCGTGCTGTTAGTCCATCACCCTTATTCTATCCGGCCTGTGGCGATTTTTCCCCTTTCAATCATTTCCCATTCCTTTCAGTTCTTTAATCTCAAAACCCCCCCAATTAGAATAGCAAGGGAACCAGCCCATCTCTGGAGATTGGCACGGGAGGCATTTCTTTCTCTCGACCTTTCAATGTTGGCCGGGTCTAAGGCGCACTAAAATACCAAATCCTTATCTAAGGCAGATCTTTGACCAATAGTCCCCCAGCCGTTGTATTAGTGGACCCCACTCCTAGCAAGGACAGGGTCGTATTATGTTTTCAATCTACAGTTCATAGGACCTGCCATGCAGCTCATGCAAGGCTCCTGCCCTCGGGTGCCCACTATCCTCAAGGATAAGGTCGTCATTGAAAAGAAGGGCGATGTTTTCCAGTTGACACAGTGGCTTGTTGTCTGCCTGTTTGGGTTTACAGGGAAACCCTTTCTGCTGCCAGAGCGACGTGACAAATACAGTTTACGACCATGGCTGAAAATGGGCACCAACCTGCGATTTCCCCTTAAAAATGGGAGTCGTCGAAGTTTTCGCTCTCAAGCAATATGTTCACTTGGAAGATAAGCTCGCTGACTTTGGACTGTTGCAGATACCGCAGCGGTGGTGCTATCACCCCTTGGGGGTAATGAGGGACCACCTCAGATTCAAAAATTTCCATGTTTGCCCCTGCCCGGAGATAGTAGAGCAGCGAAATAATCCCACTGGAAGGGACCTTGAATGGCACCTTGAGAGAATGAAAACATTTCCCCCGTGGCATGAATTTTATACTATGGAAGTTGAATATGATCCCATCCGACACCCTTTTTCGGGACCAGACTCAGCATTCTGGAAAAAGATGAAGGATGATCTGAGGGAAGAGATAAAAGGTTGGCGTGAAAACCAGCTAAAAGAATGGTGGATAATGAGGGTTCACAGGCGAAAACAAAGATCATACGGTCTTCTAGAAATGGACGAAGACTTTAGCGTTTTTTATGAAGCCAACTTTGGGTCCTGGCAGCCCATCTCCTTTGCCGACTTCATTCCTCCTAGTACCCCGGACTCGGGTGAAAGCCCGAAGAGAATTGAAAGCATTTCTGAGCAGGAAGAGAAAGAAGAGACAGTAGCAACTTAGCAAGAGCTACCAGACGAGCCTGTTGGAGGTTCTGATATAGATGTCAGGAGAACGGTGCAGCGGCAAGAAAAGGAGGAAAAGAAGAAGAGGAAGAGGCCTGACCAAGTTCAAATGCCTCTTCCGCACCCGAAACGACCTCGTAGCAGACCCTCCGGTGTTTTTGGCGAACAACTTATAGCAAGCTCAGGCGAGTCAAATGTTAGAGAAATAGTGCCCGAACCACCACTACAGGAAGAGGGGGAGATTACTGAAGTTGATATCATCAATGTGGAGGAATACCTCCAGAGAAAAGAAAATGTTGGGGAAGAGGAAACTGAGGATGTCGGAGGAGCGGAAGCTGGAGGCAGACACGACCCTGGTACGCAGGATTTTGCCGCTTCTGTTTTATTTCTAGAGCACGCAGGTACGCATCCTCCGTCCCCTGCTCCTGTTTCCCAAGTCGTGTCTGTAGTAGCCCCGACCAAGGGTTCCCCAAAATCCTTTGCCTCGTCAGATAAGTCTCCTCGAAGCACTTTTCACACTGTACAGTCACCCATTCGCACAGTTTCATTTGCTGTAGCAAACCTGTCCTGTAACCCCGTTGGTCTCACAAACATTTCCACTCCATCCGAGTCGTTAGGCCATGACACTTCGCCTCCAAACCCCGACACCCACTCCACGGTTTCCCATACCATCACTTCACCTACTAGAAACCCCACCACACCTATCGCCGAACCCACTGGCGAAGCATCACCTATACAGTCATTGTATTTATTCACACCCTTGGCTGGTAATCCAGCCTCCTTTGAAAGTGATTTGGCTATAATCCAAGAGCGTCCTCTAGCAGAAAAGTTAATCCAGGCCCACCAGAACATTGATAAAATGCTCAAGGAAGCAAGGAAAATAAGAGGGCGGTCTCTGGCTAAACAAGAGAAATGCGCCGTGTTTGATTTAAAGAATAGAAAGCTTCACAAAGTTAAGAAGATACCCAAGGTCCAGAAGCCCCTAGATGAGATGACCCTTGTTGACTATGAATATCAAGAGAAGGTCAAGGACCTGGAGCACATGGATGTAGATGATGAGTTCGAATCCATGCATGTAAGGATAGAATTATTTTGCGCACATGCGAGGATTGCCAACCAGCGCCGTTATGAAGCAAAGAACGCGAACGTCAAGCTAGAGGAGGATTTAGCCAGGACTCGCTCTCAACTTGAAGACGCTCAGAAGCAGTGCGAGCAGGTAAAAAAGGAGATGGATGCCCTGAAACAACAAGTAGAGCAACTGCAAGTCATAGTAGGAGATCAGAGCAAGGTACAGGCAGAATCTCAAGCTAGGGCCAAGAAATTTGAGGCTCGAATCCTGCAGATGCAACATCAGTTGTATGAGAAGGAGAACTTGGAACAGTTCGATAGGGGCGGGATTAAGGACATCCGTTCGCACTTGCCCGGAAATTTCAGATCCCGGGCCCTGCAGTGCCCTGTCAATATTATCCTATATCACAAAAGCCCAGTATGCTACTGCACAAAAGGGACCAATAGTGGACGAAGTTATACAGGAGATAAGAAGCCGACTCAATTTGGCCTTTGAGGTACAGAGCATCAAATACCAAGACTTGCAGGTAGCTGCCATGAGTCGGACGACAAAAGATTGGTCCACTGCCCAAGCCACAGTACGCGCCTTCTTCTCCAAAGTGAGGAAAGCTCAGAAGGCCAAGAATCTCATGGACATGTTTGAACAGGAGCAGCGTACATCATTGGGATATTTCCAGGACCTTTCAGCATTAGGTTTCCCGAGTTTCACCGACGATGACGGGAACCTTTTAACCAAAGAAGAACTCAAACCGGCTTGGCTCAGGTTTGAAAGTGATGTTTCAGAAATCGACGACTGGAATGAGCCAGTCACGGAATTCATTTTTAAGTATTGCCAAATTGCGTTTTGTTTGAATGATTGGAGTGCAAGAGCCAAATATGCCGATATAGGGCAGATTGATTGGTTCCATATTCTCGTCAAGGCGCTGCAAGATCGTGAACCCTTTCAGAAGGGTGCTTGGGCCCAGGTTTGCCAGACGATGGAACGTATCCGTGATCGCCTTCCACCAACACCACTAGAACAAATACCTGAAGAAGAAGCAGAGAAAAAAGGAAAAGAGATAGTCGCAGAGGCACTCTCAGAAGAAGAGAAGCAGAAAGGAGAAGGGTTTGGAGGCAACTCTGGCCCAATGGATCAAGGTTGAGGGTCCTTGCACCGAGGCGAGCTCGTTGCCCCGCGAGCCGCCAGGAATGTTGACAATTTTGTCACATTGCTTGAAGGCGTAATGGAGATCAATATTTTGTAAAGTATTCTCTAAGCTTTCATGAATTTGTTCCCTTGCTTTTATGTATTTTCAAGTATTGCAGCAATTTTGGCTTTCATTTTTATCCCCTTTGTACATAAGCCATATGTGTAAGAGCTTCGCCACAAAGCAGACCAGGTTTAAGAGCTTCGCAGGAGAAGGAAGGATAGCTTCGCCAAGAAAAGGAAACAGGAGAACCCAGATAGGAGCCTAAAATTTGCTAAGGCACAGAAGGGGCTTTGCTAGTGAAGCAGCCAAAACAATTACTTCGGGTGGAAATTTTGCGAAGCGGCGAAGAGCAAAATGATGAAATTTTCTAAGTGTGTGAAATTACTTCGCTGAAGTTTTGGCGAAGCACCCGATTCGGCCCGTCCTTTGGCGAACCAATTTTGATGGATCCCGCTTCGCCCAAAACCTTTGCGAAGCATCTGCTTCGGCCACTTTTGGTGCGAAGCTTCCCCATCCAAGGACTTGCCCCCTCGAAAAGTTAAAGAAATATTCTAAGGCAGAATCCGCTTCGGCTGAAACAGTTCCAAACGACTATTTTTGAAATGGTTCGCGGCGAAGCAGTTTACAATCCATAGGCAACCATCCGCTGCTTCGGAAGAAATCTTTTGCGAAGCGGCATTCAACCTACATCCCTGGTGAAGTAATAAGGAAGGTAGAAGCCATGCTTTAGCAGGGGACATCTGCTTCGGCATATGGTCTTTGCGAAGCAGTTTCCTAGGGATCCTTCGGGCGAAGCACTCACTCATGATCATCATTTCTGCTTCGGCTCACACTTGTTGCGAAGCGGAGCCCCGAACTAGAATCCGGCGAAGCACCCTCTAGGGTTCAACGAACGAAGGGCGCTTTCTCCGAAGGGACACATCCCAAGGGCGGGTATCTTTCCAAGGCATTTGAGTGTTTCATAAATGCAATTTTTCTTGACCGAAAGACCCGGTGCCCATTTGTGGTAATATGAAAAGAACTATCAGTTGCAGAAGAAAAGCCAGGGCAACTTGTAAACCCACTCGAGCACCTCACCTAGAGAAGCCTAGGACGAGTCAGACGGCTCATAAATGCATATTTCCCCGGCTGATGCGGCTATGGTTGCTAATTGTGGAAAGGGATGTGAAAGCTCAGTAACAGAAGGGGACGGGCGCGAATTTCTTAGACGGCCGAGGGCGTACTCTCAGATCCAGCGCATTGATGGCTTAGAGGGTCGGGTCCTCTATAAAAACCCCAGCATTGTAATGAAGGAGGGGGGGAACTTTTGCTAGAAAGCTGCTGTAACTTGATTTTTGCAATCAATATTAAAGACTTTGGGCTCAATTTCTCTTTTGTATGCTGCCTTCTGCAATAATTTCTGTTATTCCATTTCTTCATTTGCATACTGTAATTCTGCATCCTGGATTTAGGTGTGTGATTGGGGGCTGGACCCTGGAATTCTCCTGAAGGATACATAGGGGGGAAAATACTACGTTAAATTATTTTTATGCTGCCTCTAGTTAGTGGTTTTTGCTACGTTCATTTATTTTCCTAATTGCTGTAATTATGAAATCTGGATTTAGGCGTAGGAAGGTGGTTGAATCTTGGAACTCTTCCAGAGGATACATAGGGAAGTTAGCGTGGTATTCATTTAGGTTTTATTCTTTGTATTCATTGCTGCTACTTTAAGTTATTAGCTAGTAATCGTGCTGCTGGTTCTTTCCCACTGAATCATTTACATTTCTTTCCCTATCCTCTTTTATTTCTTTCCTGCACTCTTAGCTTAAAACCCCAAGTAGTTTAGTAAAGGAGCCGGCCTTTCTCCGGAGATTGGCACGGGGGGCATCTCTTCCCTCCAACCTTTCAAGGAGTTACCAAAATCCTTTCCTGTGGCAGATTTGTGACCAACAGTGATCAATGGTACCCAAGACCTCTCGTTATTGTTTTGGGAAAGACATTTCAAAGGCTACAAGAAAGAGGCATTCACATCACTTAACTAAATGAGAATGGCAAAGAGGAGTCAAGCCTAGAAGCAAGCCCAAGCTCAAAAGTGTGCGACATAAAATCAAGTTCTTTACTTCCAAGATGTAAATAAGATTGGAGAACTATCAACACTTAGTGCAAGTTGCAAATGAAGTCAAGTTTGACTGGATCTCTTGAAAAGGGAGCTTCCTAAGGTGACCTTTGGGAGCAGCACTATGACAAGTAATGCTTCAAGCGCCTTCTGAGTGTGATCTGTGTTATTTAGAGCAATATACACCAGGAATACACTTCTCCATTAAAGAAAAAATGTTCCAACTGAATTGACCCATGATTGCTGTATCAACAAAGAGCATCATAGTCCTTTAACATATTTGTAACTCCATCCTTTCTTGTCCATGCCATGTTTCCGATTTATGTCATGTTACATGAAGCACAGAGGAAGTAGAAGCAGATGAAAATGAAACGAGAGAAGATAAACTTTTCACCATACTAGGATGAATATATTGTCTCCAGTGTTAATGACGTGTGCATGGGGGACTCTTTTCACAACCATGTCAACAATATCGATCAATTTCTATTGTTATCGAGCTTATGAACAATCTTCTTGATGTGCATTGCTGATATTCACTAATGGAAATTTTTTTCTGAACTAATGTTTGATAGTGGAAAACCTGTTCTTTTTTTACATCTGTAAGAGAAAAAAATTGAATTTAGTTGCCTAGGGGATATCTAGTTTTGGCTTGTTATAATGCCCCAAAATGTGTTCCACTGTAAAAGTCCATGTTCTTTCAGAAAAATCACATTTGTTTTTGATGTTTCCTCTGTGCATTAGTTGATGCCATCTTACTTTTTTTTAATTCAATGATATTCTTGTTATACAGTTTGGAAATTGGGGCTGGCGAATGACCGTTGAAAATTTTGACAAACTTGACAAGGAAGCCAAACGACTTCAGTCATTGAATTCCATGTACAACAGGTTGTAATTCAATTGAATTACTGGGTGCATTTTGTTGTCAGTTATTCCTTGAAAAATAAATATGGTGGCAGTTGACATGTTAGTAATTTTTATGCCAATAAATGTTATGAAATCTGTCCACTTGCACTTTTAAAATTGGTATCTAATAATTTCACCAACTGTAAAAGAGGGTCACAAAGCACGCTGTATGCCATAATTCTTTGAAACTGAACAGATTTTGTACGTAATGTTTTCTGCTTAGAAGAGGCTTCTTTTTTATTTTGCTCGGTTTTTTTTCCCCACAGGTAGCACATTTTGAAAGTTTTAAGAATATTTACAGGATAAGACAACTTCAAACAAGAAAAATATAATTTGAGATAACCATATATTAGCAAGAGCACCAGCAGGTGCTGTGAAAAGGTGAAAGGAATTTGAACAGATAGATGCATGAGTGAAATGAAAACAATATGATAAGAAAATAATAATAAAATAAAATTGTTGGAACAGGAATGTCTTGCAATTGTTTGTTAGAGTTGTAGCTTTCTTTGTTGCAGTTGTTGCAGTGTTAGTTACCTCCATTCATGGCGGAGAACACAAATTGGTTGTGGGGGCAAGCAAATTGTCTGTAATGGTACGTTTTGTCTTAGTCATTACATATTTCAAAAATGAAAAAGAGATAAATGATTGGTTTCATAAAATGGAAAGCCATGACAAGTCAAGAGGGATGTGATAATTCAATGTAAGTGTTTTGTGATATTATTAAATTTATATATGTCAAAAATTGTTGGTAAATGTTGTGTGTTGTGGATTTTACAATGATTTGCAAGACCTAACTGAAGCATACGTTATTCAAATCTCATGGCAAAGAGAATATAAAGTGAAATGTAAGAAGGAAGAGACATGATGGTGGAAGGATGCCATTAGGCACCCACACAAATGATAATGTGATCCCAAAGTAATAGATCTGTTCAAGAGGTGCATAAATACCTCTATCAATTATAAATTAATTATATAAGCCTTAACTGACATATTTCAAAAGGCTAAGTTACAAGGTTAACTTTACAAAGTTAAATACAGGGGTTGGTAAACTTATATAAAAGAACTCTACAAGGTTAACTTTACAAAGTTAAATACAGGGGTTGGTAAACTTATATAAAAGAACTCATATAACACTATACAATGTTAGTTCAGTGGCTTGCACAAGTGATTATGTTATACAATATCGGCCTTGGCCAATGAGGACAGATCAACATTTCTACATCCCCATTATTTGAACTAGGGGACCAAGGAGAGAAGACATTAGAAATCTCTTCATCTCCCATAATGAATTATTTTTGCAGCTAAGTACTCTTATTTAAAGACCTTAAAGATTCTGCCTCTTACAAACTGCTTCAATCTTCCCTAGTTGCATAGGGCAAGGCCTAAAAAGATGACATCTTTTATAGTATCCACAAATACATATCTCCTTTAGAGGCTTCAAGTTATCATGTCACATAGTCCTCGTCATTGTAGGTGAGAGACTTTGCATGAGTTTGCTTACAAAAAGAGCCACCATAATTCCTCAGACACCTGAAAATAAACTAGAAGAGAGGAGCTCATGGAGTTACATCTTTGTGTTTCTTTTGAAACATAGAAATAACATGAACTAATAGAAGTCTGTGATATAAAAAGGGAAGATTGACAAGAACACATTTTGAATATTTTTTCTTTGTGCTTCTAGAAGGCCCTATATATGCCTTCAATGCTCTAAATCTAGTTTCGTATTTTTTAAAAATGGATTAAAGATTCTTACTTTGGCCCCTTCAATTGGATTAAAGATTCTTACTTTGCAATAATATACTATAATTTGTTCCCTTCAAATAGGTGATATAAGTCCTAATACCGTCACACAATGAGATGTTCCTCCACCCGTAGTAAGTTCTTGAACAAATGCTATTGATAGGAAGAGCTCAAAAATCATGCAATTTAAGGGGTTAAAGTATTTTCATAAATAGAACTTATGGCCTTTGGAATGTCTGCCCAATTAATTCCGAAGGCAAAAAGTAATATTAAAGCCTAAAACATTATAAATGTGAAACCCAATTTGAAGTTGCCACTTGACACAAATTAAGGGATGCTACTTGTCTTGGTTTCATGGGATGAAGAGCTCTCTCTCTCTCGTTTTCTCGTCTTAAATATGTATAGTTTTGAGGCCTTAATATTTACAATACTTTGTGGTGCCATGTTGATCACCAAGTCAATAGAAGAGGTCCAACATAGAGCAACCACAATGGAATGGGGGAATAGTAAATTTTGAACTCATGATCTACCCATCCCTAGTGCCTTGGCTCTTCCGCAATAGCAATAACCAACATTGATGCTTCCCCCTATTGAGGAGGCAAGTGAGGTGCCTTTTTGAGTAACACCTTTTTGTTATAGATGCCAATACAAACACCAATGTGTAAACCGCCCTTTAAAATGTTAGTCCATGAAAGTCATAGTCTAAATCATATCAAAACTTAAACAAATCTGGATTAGACCGGATTTTATAGACTATTTGAACTAGTCTGATCAAATAAAAAGTTGAAATTTAATTTATAGCTTTGTGAAGTTAAAAGTAATTTCAAATATTACTAGACTAAAAGCATAAGGAAAAGAAGCTAATCAAATGTTGTGTAAAAGAATAAGGTATAAATGATTTATAATTTGCCTATCATTTAAAATTATTGTTTTGTATTTACTCCTTGACAAAGAAAATAAGTTTTCAGTATATCCTCACCACCATCAAAGCCGTTTTGAGATGGCAGTGTGCAAATTTGACTAGACTTGATTAGAATTCTTAAATAAATAAATAAATCTAATTTTGCACACATCTATTGTATATAATATATTACTATAAAGTTATATTTATGAATTGTTGTTTATTTATATTTGATATATGTTCATACTTTTTAAAATTGCATCCATATTTTCCATATGCTTTTGGAAATTTTGAATTTAAACTTTTTTTTTCTTCCAAAGCAAATTTGAAGTTTTGAACCTTGTTGCTATGACATTAAGACTTCTTTGTAATTAAAAAATAACAACTAATAATTAATTTTGTACTGAAAACTGCTTAATTGTTAATAATTTATTTGAATATACAACTATTTTCAATTAGATTAGTTTGAGCTTTTTAGAAATTTTAAAATTTCAAATTTTTGTGGACCTTTTAAACTCAAAGAAAATTTTGAACTTAGTAATTATGATGAAATCACCACTTTGGTTACTACATCGGTAGGCCCCATGTTCACAACTTGCAATAATTAAGAAATGGGTGTTACTAGGTTTGAATACACACACAAACAATTGCTTATGCAAATTGCACTAGCAAGTGCAACAAATCACCTTCTCAAACAAAATGCTAGTGGGACACCTTAGAGATACCATTCACGAACGTTTACACAAGAGAACACACCTGGCCACTAGGCCAAGGAGCATGGGTGAGAGAAGGCTTAGGCCAAAGCCTTTAGGTAACAAAACCACTAATGTTGGAGATATTATACTATTTGGTACCTTGCATGATTGATGCAAGTATCTTGTAAATATTTTGTAATTAATTTGTGGTATGAAAACAATTTATATTAAGGTGTGTGCTTAATGTTCGAGTCTATACTGTGTCAAGTTATTTAGTGTGAGTATGTGTCATGGAGTTGTGTGTGGGGTGTCAAGTTAGTAAGTGTGAGCTATGTAAGTGAAGTGTCAAGTTTAGAAGTGAGGATTTATGTGCAATCATGAGGGACTTTGTCTTTGTGTAATATGTGAGAGTTGGATCTCCTGTGAGTTAGAGGAGATGAAGAGTTTATGTAAGTCAAGAGTGATGTGCATATGAAGAGTTTTATGTAAGTATATATTGAAGACAAAGCTTTGTAATATGTAATCAAAGAAGCATTGCATTTATGCATGTTTTAGCAGATGTACTCTCAATAAGGATTTCAGTTTGTTGTGCATTGTTTGAGTGATTTATGTTCATTGATTCCTTATTATTCTTGAGATATTATTTGATCCTGGTGATTAATTTTAATCAGTGGTCATTTGCTAATAACTAACTCATTGAAAAACGTTTGCTCTCCAAAGATTATTATTATTTTTAATTTTTTTTAAAGTAGGGCCTTGAAAGGGTTGGCCTTTCCCTTTTACATTGATTTAGTCACATTGAGCTATTTGGTGCTGCTGAGTTTTGAACCTTGGTGTGGGCTACATCAACTATTTGTCCCAACTGTTGAACCAAGGATCCATTATGCCCTCCTAAGATCGATGTGCCACGAAGCACGAACAAAAAGGAAAGGGCAACATGAACTTTACTAAGGTTATGCAACATGTTTGACCTAAAAAAACACATGGCCCCTTGAATATAACTTGGAGGAAAAGGAGAGAATTTTTTTAATTTTTGAAATTTTCCTCTAAGAATGTGGAAATTTACATTTGTGCTCGCCATGAAAAAATGCTCCATAAAATTAACATAGAAAATTACCCATGTAATTTGGGAATTTAAAGAAGACACATCCATTGTGTTTATGTTGTCTTTAACTAGAAATGCATTATGAACCATTGGATAATAATTTGCTCTAATACTTGGAATATGAAATAGAGAAAAAAAAACTCCTCGCATGGCTAAGTAGTCATGTTTCAAGCCAACTTTGATACCAAGTTGGATTTCATAATGATGTGTTGAAACAATTTGAAACATACATTACTTGAATCTCATAGTAAAGAGGAATATACAATAAAAAGAAAGAACGAAGAGACATGGTGGAAGGATGCTTTTAGGTACCACACAAATTGTAATCATAAAGATTGTTGAAATGTGGCGTCAATCTTCATTTGAGGCAATAATTAATCTTGTAATGTATTCACTTATGTGTTGTCATTGTACCCCTTTTCTAGGTGGTTATATTCTAATATTGTAATAATTAACCTTATGGTTGGTTCTTTAACCTTGACCTAAGGTTGGTAGTGACTCTTATTCATTATTGTGATTATATGGTGTCTAGGGGCACTTTTCATATTATGTTGTGTTGATGTGAAATTTACCTTTTCTTTGTTCAATAAATGTGTTGATTCCATTCATTCTTGAATATATTGATAATTTTGTCACGATCTTAGAGCGAATGTGAATTCTTACTTAATCTCAAAATTTATAGTGCACTTCTCTATGGTGATTCTAGAACTAGTGTGATATTTTTGAAATAATATGTGGGGGTGTTTGATGTGTTTCTAGGGTTTCACTATTAAGACTTGTTGGAGCTTGGATTGCGATGATCCCTTTGTTTTGTTGTAGCTAATTGACTAATAAGAAATATTAATATATAGGTTCAAATATTAATCTATAGGTTCACCACGTTTTCCTCTTTGACATTTAATCCATTTGGTTAACTATTTTTTTATGATGGGTTATTACAATGATGCCTTGGATAGTGAAGAAGTGTTTTGCAAAAAGGTGGATTTAATTTTCAAAGAGTTTTCACAAATATTATGTCTTATATAAATTTTTGTAAAAAAATAATTGCTTATCTACTTTGGATTTGTTGAATTTGACGTAATAAATATGGGAGGACAATCTACATGAAATTTGAAACAAAACAAAAGAGGCTAAACATTTTTCAATCTTGGGCAAACTCAACTGCATAACAAAGACATTTTAACCACTAGGTAAAGTTTTCAAAATGATCCATCAACAGGTTAGTATCATAGATTGGCTTGCGATCAAATTTTGCATTGATGTGATAGATAAATTTATAAGCATAACCAAGAACAAAGAGGACGGGAGTTGCATTGGGATTTTGAAACTACTTATAACGATTGCAATTGTTTAAATGAATACATCATCAATATGTAATGTTCATAACATCCCCCTCTTATTACATCAATGTTTAATTAAAGTACATACAATAAAACTTTTACTCTTTTCAAATTTAATGTGTAAGAGACTTTGTCAAAATGTTTGCACGTTGCTCCTTAGTTGGACAAAAATTTAATGTATGTTTGTTAGAGTATATTACATTATTTAGGTACATGTCAATGTACCACCTTGGGTACATTGTTAGATTAGGAGTTTATTTTAGGTTACTTGAGGAAGAAGTAATAAATGCACAAGTGTCAATGTGCAATGATGTAAATGTATAAGGAGTCCACTTGTACATGAGTCATAGGAAAGGTAGTTAGGAAGAGTAAGGGCCAAGTTACCTATCTTCTTATATATAGGCCCCATAGTGAATAGAATAGTGTGTGTGTGAGTAAAGCAGAAGTGCTACTCACTACAGTGTAGTGAGTAGTATCCATTAGAGTTTTGGAGTGTTCATATCCTCCATTACTTTGCATTGTAATATTTTTGCAACTTTCCATTAATAGCATATTTTAGTCTTATTGCAGAATTCCATTATCTTACTTTTATGCATATTTTACATATTATGATTTCTATCTCCCATATCATACATTATCAAAATCTAACAAGTGGTATCAGAGCACGGTAGGTTGATAGGAATAGGGAGAGCCACAAGAGAGGTTGAGAGGAGAGAAGCAAATCTCAATTCCAAAATTTCTAAGATTGCATTTGGCTAGAGTCTTCCCACAGAGTTGCTAAAAACTCGTTAAGAATAGGACTCAACATTCGTTCCACTAGATTGACAAATCAACTAGTGAAGATTCATCATTGTCATATTTAGAATCATCGTACTAATACTTTGTTATAGGAAAAAAGAGATTCAAATAAAGCTAGGAATAATATCATCTTCAGAATCAATCCAACACCAGAAGCAACAAACAGAAGAAAAGGAGATTCCAAAACCTAAGGGAAGTCCTAAAGAAAAGGCCATAGTAGCCTTGTTGTTGATCCCAGAGACTCCAAAAAGAGTCTAGAAGAAGATAGGAGATTGGTGATCTCCATCGAAGACTGTAGACAACAGATTGAAGAAATCAGCCCGAAGAAGCTAAAGAGAGCCATAGAAGGTCCCATTAAAGAACTCTTAGTTCTAAAAGATTGAAGGTTGGTGATCTTCATCAAAACCTGTAGATTGTAGAAGTGAAGGAGGACTAGCAAGGTCTTGTTCTAGATTCCAGAAGCAACAGATTCTAGAGATCTGAGAGATCTCAATGCTAATACTTTCACAGTAGAAGGTTGAAGAAAATGTCTCATTGAGAAGATCAAAGAAGCTACGAGACCGAAGACCTTGGAGAGGTCTCGAGGAGAATAAAAAAAAGGCTTGAGAGCCTTATTACAGATTCCAAAGAAGCCATTAAAGGAGTTCCTAGAACTCACTACCAAGGAGAAGCTCTTGATAGTCTGAAAGTGTGTCGTGCCTGATTTGCCCCAAAAATGCTCATTTTTTGTACCACTTTCCTTATAAAACGACACTTATTTCTATAGATGTATATGTTTAATGAGAATTTTATACTTATTTAATAGTTTATTTTACATGTTATTTAATATTTGTTTCTAAGTGTGTTTTGTGTAGATTTCGTAGAAATTGTTGTATTTTAGCATATTTTCATCAAGGTCCCACTCGGACCTGGCACCTTCGATTTCATGAAGGCAAAACATTCACAGTACACCGGTGTGAAGTGTTAAGTCAGGCACCTGATTCCCTTTGAAGCGCCCGACTTTCGTTTGACGCTTAATTGACGGGTGCCTACTTCCCGTTAGGTACTTGACTCTTGTGTTGGCGCTTTCTTCCCGACTTCTACCAACAAGGCACCTGCTTCCCCACTTCTACCGACAAGGCGTCTGCTTCCCATTGAAGTTGAATTCCATCACGACTCTGTGGTTGGCAAAACAGGACGCGATTTTAGCAAGGAGTGTAGATGGAATTTCAGCGTTGAATCCGGATGAGGGACAATGTCAAATATGACTAACCATATATTTTTCAGCTGCTACGTAAATATCTATGTAAATTAGCAAAACCAATATCAGACGTATTATGATAAAACAGAATACACCTTGATATTTTACTCGATCCCCTATATTCATGCATGCGGTTGTAAAGTAAAATCAAACTTTGATTTGTTTTTATTTTGTAACTGGGTGTGGCCGCATACATTATAAATATGCAAGCCACCCCTAAAAATGTGATCCCGAATTTCCCCTGTATATTTTCTTCTATGAGTTTTAATAAATATTTTTCTGAGTAATTTTTGGTTAAATCGTCTAAGCGTCCGGTGAATATTTAAGGTGGGTAGAACCTTATGGAAGCATGGGCCCACTCTCAACAGAGTTATTCTCTTAACTTTCCCCTATTTTTTGTTATTTTATTTTATGTAGATTAATTTATTTTCCTATTATTTTCCCTTGTTTTTAGTAATTTCCAACAAAATACCAGTTTAATTTCTATGTGCATTTTAGTCCTGTTTTCATAGACATAGGATAGATTAGTGGTTTGGAAAGCAAAATAAAAACTTCAATGAACACCAACACCCCCAAATGATAAATCTGAAGGATTCATCTCTATGGAGGAAATTATAAGCATAAACTGTGCAAGGCTGCTCAAAAGCCTACGTGCTACCCCGGGTTGACAAATTAAATGAGGCAGTGAACTTAAACGTAGAAAACCAACCAATGTTTTTGCCCAACATGTTGGCACCGTTGTCGGGGAGTAGCTTGTTATAATTTCTTGTTCTAAAAGAAGCATGCTAGTTGTATTTTAGGTTGCTACCTACAGAACTGATGAGTGGCTATTTGACACATATTTTTGTACCATAATTGTTTCATTATTACAATTATATGATGATTATGATATGTTTTCTATGAATTATTATTGAATAAAATATGATTTATTAGAAAAACTGATTAATTACCATAATCTAACAAATGTGTTTGATTTATATCATATTTGTCCGAGTTCTGAGAAAAATGCAGGAAAAATGTATGGATGATCGATGAAGAGATTGCAGAGCTTTGGAGTGCACCTCGGATGAGAAGAAGAACCAAAAGAGTTTGATGAAAACAGTAATTGATCTTATTACAGATGCTGATTACTAAAGTATGTTACTGAAGGTAATTACTAAAGGTAACTACTGAAGGTAATTATTGAAGGTAACTACTAAGGGTAACTACTAAAGACAGTTACTGAAGAATGTTTTACTAGCAGTTATTGAAGGATAATAAATATTGTTGACTTCAACATGCCACATCAAGATTGGACGACACATCAAACAAGATGGACGACACATCAAGTTGGACGACAACAAATATTTTTACTTAGCAAAATATTTCATTTCTCGCATACTATTTGTGAAAATATTTCAAGTTGACAAAGTTATTATTTGCTTTATAAAGCTTGTAATCAGTTTATTTTGGGAAGTTTGAGATATAAATGCAAATACTGTTAGACTTTCCTAGAATATAGGACATGAGGTCCTAATGTATATCTTGCGAGTAAGTTAAAATAGCATTGTCTTTTTAGGATTATTTTTAGGATGCCACTTGGACCAGTCAAAGTATTTTTAAGTCCAAGTAGTAGTACGTATTATGTTAGATTTTAGATTATTTTTATTAATGTATAGTCATCAATCCACAAAATACGCATGTCAAATACGTGAAGAATATTGTTTAGAATTGTATTAGTTACAGTATAAATTACATAGGAGAGACCTTGAAAGAGGTCTACTCTTTGCTGCGTTTATTGTTACATTACAGTCTGTTCTAAGTTTACAATTCTAAAGAAATGCGCCAACATGTACAACTGAATCTCCAGTAATAAAAGTAGCATTTTGTTCTTCACAAATGGTAATTTGTATCAATTTCATGTGTTTGATTTCTGCTATGTAAATTGTGTTTATCTGTTACCTGCATTCACAAAATAAACATAATGTTAGTATTAGTTATAAACTCTAGTTATTGAGATAAAAGTAAAATAGGGGAGAAAGACTTACACTGCACTCTAGGAGGCAGGGCCCACTTCTATAGACTGTCCCTAAGCTCTCACCCCTGCAATAGGTTAGGATTAGTTAGCCTTCAATTAAACTGCATTTCAAATTACATAAAATAAGATAGATTGCACGAAGATCCTCACAAATAAATTAAATCATGTTATAAATAAATTAGTTTACAAATAATTAGGTGCATCAGTAAATAAATTCATCAGTAATTAGGTGCATTACTAAATCAATTCATCAGTAAAAGTAAATTATCATTGCATCATTTTATCATACCCTGCACTATTTATTTTTGCACAAAATTTAGTTATGTTTATTACTTTGCTGTACACGTGAAACTTGAAAAAGAAACTTGAATTAAGCTTAGTATTAATCCCCACGGTATAATCTATACAGGATTCCTACTCTTTAAATCTAACATTGATTTCCCTCGGATTGATAAAATTAAATGTAAGCTCTACAACCGATCATTTTGGCGTCGTTGCTAGGGAGAGTAGCACTGTAGTGGTTAGTTAGAAAAGTTGTTTAGCAGTGCAAAGAGAGAGGACTTACTTGTATGTGAAAAGGGGTACGTACAAGACCTTGGTGTGCATATGAGTCAGAGTGGACCGAAGATGGTTCCAACAAGTCCCTCCGTTCGATGTTGCCAGGTTCATTTTTCTTAAAGGATTCATTTTTACTGCTTTCTTAGATTAAAAATTGATTTCTTGCAAATTTCATTTTCAGTAAATTTTATTTTTTGCAATTTCCTTTCTTTGGGTAATTACTATTGTTAATTTGATTTAGGACCTATGAAAAAGAATAGGAAGTAGGTGAACGCTGAAAACAACCTAAAATTGTTTTAGGACCCTGTTTTTTTTAATAGGAAGTAGTTACATTGAGTGACACAACTGTAATGAAATCCCTCCTAATAGTAAAAAAACAGTGGTAATTTACCTTTTACTTCAACAATTTTACTTTCAGTAAAAATTTACTTTCCAAACATTTTTACTTTTTCCTAAATATGTTGAAATTAGTTGTATAAACACATCTAATTTTAGTAGTATTAGGACTTTTCAGTAATTTTAAATTTATTTCTTTTCTGTTGTGTTAAGAGTATTTATAAGTTTTGAAATTTATATTTAAACTTAGAAGACAGTATGTTAAGAGTACTTATAAGTTCTAAAATTTATATTTAAACATGATAGTAGTAGGATTGAAATAGAAAACCAAAATCAAAACCCAAAAAAAAATGAAACCAAAGAGAAAAGAAAATAAGTTGCTAGGTGGTGAAAAAGAGTCCAATACAGTCCACTATAATAAACCTCTAGAAATTATTACAATAATAATAATAATATATATATATATATATATATATCATAATGAAATAAAATAGAGGTATATACAAGACTGAACCAACAAAATTATAAAGTGGCAGACAAACATATTGTATCATGAAAATCTCAGTTAGAAAATATTTGGAAATGGTACAGTCAAAATTAAGCCTATAGATGATTCAACAAGGAAACTATTAGTAAATGGACATAGGCTTAAACTTTATAAGAAGCCATTATCTAAGGAAGAATTCATACACTAGTTTAGACAACAAACTGATTTGCAGTATATTTATGAACTACAATCAACCACTATTCAATAAACTCTCTTTGAAAAGAAAAAATTATTATAATCATATATATATAAATTGAAAATATTAAAAATATATATATACAAAATGATTATGCTTCCTTTATTTCATCATGAAGTATTTGTATTCCCTTTCGTTTTCAAGTTTTAAATGTTTTTAAAGATATCTCAAGGAAAAAGTTTTTCTCAAAACCTTGTAGGAAAATGATTACCATATGTAACCATATGATACATAGTACCTTGTTGCTAGATGACATCTAGGTATTTTTCAAAAACTCAAACTCTATCTAGTATTTTGAGAAAAATTTTCATTGGAAATGAAGCAAATCTTTTAAATATTGTAAGTTACTCCTAGTTGATCAAGTTTCTCTATTGACCACGCACAATTGCACATCTAAAAAACATTGTGAAGTTTTGAAAAAGTTAACTCGTGTTAGTTTTGCCATAAGTAAATAATTTTCTTTGCTTATCTATTTATACGCATGGTCTAGAATACTAACGAATTGGCAAAAGGACAAGCTCGCCCTTCACCCTTAAAAAAAAAATCCCTTGCTCCTTATTTAATCGAGCAAGTATCCCAATAAAAATCTTCTTGTTTCTCCTCAAAATAAGCAAGAACCCCAAAACATCATAAAATCTTCTTGCTTTTCTTCAAAATAAGCAAGAAGCCTCAAAAAACAATAAAATCCCTTGCTCCCCACAAAATGAGCAAGTATTCCATAAAAAAAAAGTAAATAAAGGGCAAAAAGAGCTTGAATCCTTGGAATTCTTAGTATTTCAAACACCATGGGGTACTCTTTATTGAGGTATCCTTACGTATTGGCACTACGTCTGGATAAGACCTCTAGATGCTTCTAAGATCAGCTAGCTTTTTGGCATATAAAACCCTTGTTTTTCAATCCTTACTCATAATGAGAAATGAATTATCACTGCACACACAGTTGGTCTTGAAAGAGGCTTGCAAATACTAGGAAAATTTTGACATTTAATTGGTTTGTGAAAAAAGTAAATGAAGTTGTTTTAGAATTGCTAGAATGTTGTTTGAAGTCCTTGAAGACTACCCTAGAAACATCACATGCAAAAGTCCAAAGTAAATCTTCATGAAAGTCCTATGATTTCAATTTTTTCTACAATAACATGGCTTGTGTCCATCATGTTTCATCTTTTAGAACAAAGCCATTTTAATATTTACTTCACTTTTTCCTATGATTGAAGATATCCTAGAAGGCTACAATCAGATTTTATATAAATTATTTTTCTATCTTAGAAACTTCTTCATGAAATACAGGAAGCATCCTCAACAAAATTATAATAAACCCCCATATATAAAATCATTATTATATTATCTATAAAAATAAATAAGCACCCTTCCTTTTGTTTTGGCTATATAGCCAAAATTACAGTTTGGGGGGAGGATAAATAAAGGCATAGATAGCTCATAATACAGTTTGGGGGAAGAAAATAGGTAAAGTATTTTCTTAACTCTAATTAGTGGTTTTGGTAGATGTCTTCCATAAGTATCTTCCATAGATATCTTTTGTAGATATATTTTGTAGATACCTTCTATAATTTTTTTTCGTAATTATTGTTAGTAAAACTATTCCATAATACCATCCTCAGTAACACTATTCCGTAACACCCTTCTGTAGTTGTCATCCGTAAAAATTGTAAGTCTAAAAATAAAAAGAAATATATAATAATAAAAATAAAATATATATTTTTAAACTTAGAACACGTGCCAACCTAATAAATAATAGGGCAAATAAAGGAATATTAGCACAATAACTATAATAATAATATACAACTTTAAAAATAATATTATAATACGTAAACTATATACAACTAACTTTACCATATATACCGACGAGCCTTATAAAATAAAAATAATAATAAAATAAAACTATAATAAAATTAAAACTATATAATAAAATATATATGATTATAACTTATTGTTGTGGGCCCTTTTATTATAAGCCACATGTACAACCTTTTTCAACATGCCATGTGGTAAGGTAAGAAACCCGTAATGTGAAGTGGCAGATAATTCACCTGTCCACCGCCACGAGGAGCACACGAGTAATACGTGGTATTAATCAACCCAATCATAAGCTTGTACACGGATCGTGTTGTTTACCGTTGATTTCAAACAAGATTGATGAATATAAATGACCCACGTGAGATGTTAGTAAACCGCAGGCGAAGGCTACGGGACGCGACTATATCCATCCAATTAGATGCGATGACGCAGATTGAAAGTATTCGTCGTCGATTTACATAAGATCAAGGGTTGAGAAGGAAAGGAGAAAACACAGCTAAAACGATTCATACCTCCTGCTACGATCATCGACATGTGTCTTTTATTGCCCAATCAAGCGATAAAAAGAGAAATAAAACGATAGTCGTTGATTGAATAATATCAACGACCTGTGTTTGTATTAGGGATTAAAATTATTTATTGTCATATATATTAGGGAAAAATACCATTGTCGTAGATGGATTCTCAAAGCTTATCTATTGTCGATAATGTTAGGGTAAATTATCTCCGTCGTAGATGGGTTGCTAAAGAACATCCATCGTTGATATAAGGTAAAAGACTTATCTGCCGTCGGGTAAAACCTTACAACGCTGCATGTGGCCATGCAGAAGAAAATACCAACCCCGAATCGAATCCCATTGCGAATTGCAAATGAATTGTGAGGGTTTGTTTGAGTGAAAGGTTGAATTTTTGTAATTTCGTGTGTACTCGTATAGAATTCAGACAATTTGTGGGGGCAAAAGGTGAAGGTTGTCGAAGATGTCGAAAGGTGGCCAAATCACAGTGATAGCGACAGGTAAGAATTTTATTTTTCTTTTTTCTTCTTTACTGTTCCTTTTTCTCTATACATATGACATAATAAAATACTTTGAATTTTCGAATTAGGCAGAACTATGGAATTTGGTTTTAGGGTAACATTATGGAAATATATGAAATTTCATTTTAATATAGAATTAGGGAAACATTTGAAAATTTATTTTAGGGAAAAATATGCAAATTTATTTTAGGGTAAATTTACGTTAAAATTCTAGTGATTCTTGTGACAAATATTGTTTTTCTTTTTAAGAAACTTCTTATTTGGTAACATTACAAAAATTATTTATTTTTAGAAAATCTCTTATTTGGTAGAATTACAGATATTTCTTGGTAAATTACACACACACACACACACACACACACACACCATATATATATATATATATATATAACCCAAAAATTTTCGAGAAAAACCTAAGTTGCACTTGATTGCACACCATGGCTTGATTAAGTTAATTATTCTAAAAAGGCTCATGAAATGAAAGTGTATTGGAACCGAATCGTGGAAGAATCCAACGTTCCTGAGTGCTCAGAATTCACTAAGTCCAAGGGAGAATAGTCAACGAAGGAAGAACATGACTCTGATAGCCAGGATGAAGAACCTGAGAGCCCAAAATGAAAATGTAAATCTATGAAATTTCAACTAGATAACAAAAGGCAAAAGAAAATCATAGAAAATTTTGAACAAGAGGATGAACAAGGGCAAGAACTACCTGTAAATGAGTCTACTGTAGAGACCCTATCCTACCTTCGTGCACAAAATACAGTACTGCAAAGGAAAATCGATAGGTTAAGAGAAGACTTTACAGAACAATCTAAATTTATCCAACGAGCTCTTTCTATTCAGATTGAATTAATTAAATAAATTTCTACGGATAAGACACCGAGACCTATGGACTCTGTCAACTGGTTGCCACTTGTCGAAGTCTCCTCGCATAAAAGTTCTACTTCTGGTAAAAAGCCTAAAAAAATTGTAAACTTCAGCAAACAAGTGTATACTAATAAACCAATTGATTTTTCAAATATCCTCAAGGAGAACAATTCCCAACAAATTCTTAGTATTACACAACAAAATCAACCTACAAAACCAGATATGCCTGCCAAGGAAGGAAATGCATTAAAAAGTTATCTTGGATGTAGGGATGCCTTTGGAGCCTGATTAGATGATTAACAATGAGGAACTCCATCCTTCGCAGACAAAGGATATAGAGCAGAAAGAAAGTTCTCAAGAGGTTGAGCACATCAAAATAGTTATGGTGGAAACACCAGTTGCAACAGTTGCAGTAGCTATAGATCAGAAGGCTAAGGAACAAGTACAACGAATAAAATGAGAGCATAAATTACCAAAACCAAGACCATGATCATCCTGGATTTCTTCCCGGATTTCTTCTCAACACGCACCAGTTGGATGAACAATGGAAAAACTGTTATTTTATTAATTATTCAGACTTATATTTTTATGTATTGATCATATTTGTAGTATATTATCCATGGTATTTTATCTATAGACTTTTATATGATGACATACGTAATATGTACAGTTAATATTTGAAATGTTTTTGTTGAATTATAGTTGCTAATAGAAATTGTTTATTTCTCAATTTTGTGAAATTTATAATCTTTCGATAAATGAATTGATTGATATTTTATGTATTCTAGATAACTAATTATTTTCTTATTTTCTTTTAAAAAGACTTAGCATAGTTTTGTTAAAAATAGTTGTATTCAAGCTGTTTTGAAAAAATTCTGGCAAAAACATGTGCATATTTTAAAATCATTGTAGGTTTTGTAAACAATATTCACTGAAATTCTGGCAATGATTATGATAACTGATGTTATTGTTTTTCTATAACTTAAAATTTTAATTCTGAATATTTGATACATGCATAAGGTTGTTATATTCTGTTCATCTTATCTTTCTACATGCATGAGGACATGCATGGACTTCAATTTGGGGGAATGATGAGTGGCTATTTAACACATTTTTGTACCAGAATTGTTTCATTATTACAATTATATGATGATTATGATATGTTTTCTATGAATTATTATTGAATAAAATGTGATTTATTAGGAAAAATGATTAATTACCATAATCTAACCAATGCGTTTAATTTATATCAAATTTGTTCGAGTTTTGAGAAAAATGCAGGAAAAAGGTATGGATGATTGATGAAGAGATTGCAAAGCTTTGGAGTGCACCTCGAACGAGAAGAAGAACCAACAGAGTTCGGTGACAACAATAATTGATCTTGTTATAGATGCTGATTACTGAAGTATGTTACTGAAGGTAATTAGTGAAGGTAACTACTGAAGGTAATTACTGAAGGTAACTACTGAAGATAGTTACTAAAGAATGTTTTACCAGCAGTTACTGAAGGATAATAAATACTGTTGACTTCAGCATGCCACATCAGGATTGGACAACACATCAAGTTGGATGGCAAAAAATATTTTTACTTAACAAAATATTTCATTTCTCACATACTATCCCTAGGAATATTTTAAGTTTACAAAGTTATTTTTTGCTTTATAAAGCTTGTAATCAGTTTATTTTGGGAAGTTTGAGATATAAACACAAAGACTGTTAGACTTTCCTAGAATATAGGACATGAGGTCCTAATTTATATCTTGCGAGTCAGTTAAAATAACATTGTCTTGTTAGAATTATTTGTAGGATGCCACTTGGACCAGTCAAAATATTTTTAAGTCCAAGTAGGAGTACGCATTATGTTAGGTTTTAGTTTATTTTGATTAATGTATAGTCATCAGTCCACAAAATCCGCATGTCAAATATGTGGAGAATACTGTTTAGAATTGTATTAGTTATAGTATAAATTACATAGGAGAGACCTTTAAAGAGGTATAATCTCTACTGCGTTTATTGTTACATTACAGTCTGTTCTAAGTTTATAATTCTGAAAAAACACGCTAACATGTAGAACTTAATCTCTAGTAATAAAAGCAACATTTTTTTCTTCACAAATGGTAATTTGTATCAATTTCATGTGTTGTTTGATTTTTGCTATGTAAATTGTGTTTATTTGTTACCTACATTCACATAATAGACATAATGTTAGTATTAGTTATAAAATCTAGTTACTGAGATAAAAGTAAACTGGTGGAGAAAGACTTACACTGCCCTCTAGGAGGTAGGGCCCACTCTTATAGATAGTCCCTGAGCTCTTGCCCCTGCAATAGGTTAGGATTAGTTAGCCTTAAATTAAACTGCATTTCAAATTACATAAAATAAGATAGATTGCATAAGGATCCTCACAAATAAATTAAATCATGTTATAAATAAATTGGTTTACAAATAATTTGGTGCATTAGTAAATCAATTCATCAGTAATTAGGTGCATCAGTAAATTAATTCATCAGTAAAAGTAAATTATCATTGCATAATTTTATCATACCCTACACCATTTATTTATGTACCAAATTTAATTCTATTTATTACTTTCCTGTACACGTGAAACCTGAAAAAGAAACTTGAGCTAAGCTTAGTATTAATCCCTACGATATAATCTATACAGGATTCCTACTCTTTAAATCTAACCTTGATTTCCCTCGAATTGATAAAATTAAATGTAAGCTCTACAGCCGATCAAGAACCTCCATTCCTAAAAATCTTTGTATGAGACCGCCTAAGAATAGAGGACTGTATGATTGTTTTGTTAAAAACAAGGATATTTTTTCAAAATTCTTCTACTTCAACTGTAC